>CM038678.1:214955446-215685319 GCA_021605205.1 Aegilops longissima
GGATGCCGACAGCATATCGCCACCAAGTCGGAGGTGGAGAGCGCCATGAATCATAGGCGCCGCCGGACTATTCTCGTGGCGCATGTTTCTCCCAAGAGGCGTTGGGCGCCTTTAGTTCGAGAAGCGCACCTCCGTGCCACTCAAGATGGCCTAGCAGAGCCACGGAGCAAAGTATGTGAAAGACATACGGGTAAGGAATTTTGACAGCTATATATGCCAAGAGCCCCGAGACTTAAAATAGTTAGGATAACTGATTTAAGGATCATTTGGAATCTGAGTTCTTACCAAAAGAATACCCGTTTGTCCCTGGGAGTTTGAAGAGTGCAAGGCCCAACTTGAGGCCGATCGGCATGACAGGGAAGCCATGAAGACTCCCTCGGTAAAATATTCCCTTCAAAGTAGAGGTAGTTTCGCAAAGTGCGGCGTGTGCATAAATCTGACATTAACATTGCAGATAGCGCCGGGATGGATCCGGTCAAGCAACAGCTCCTGCGCCAGCTAAAGGCCAGCGAGAGCGTGCTTACGAGTGCGGCGGAGAAAAATAACCTCCAAGATGCCAACACCCAACCGGGTGAGGAACTAAAGGATGTTCGTGCCCGGTTATGCGACTCCGTAAAGGAGAATCGGCGGCTTCGTCGCGGCATTTTCAGATAAGTGCTTGAGCGAACTTTGAAAGAGTTCGGCGAGGAAGGCGACTAATATAAACATGTATGTAGGTTTGCTCACAGAGTCGTCACGAGGAGGAGATGCCCAATTCTCGGGTGATCTTCTTCCCGAATCTGCGTCGGCTAGACGAACGAGTTGGCGGTGATGAAAGGTGTCGCCAAGCCTTGTGGCCATCTATCTCCCTGCCGAAGGCATTGGGGAAGCCGCGAGGCGGCTTCAAGGAGCACGGCGGCGGTTCCGACTATGGAAGATATCTGCCTGCCGTCAAAGGCGCCAGGAGGCTGGGCCATGGTAAAGACGCGTTACGAAGGTTGACCCAAACCACATGGCGAGGTCGGACTGTGGGGCACGATGGGAAGGAGATCCTCAGAAGCTTAGTGTGCGGCCAAGTAGAATTGGCCGCCAAGTATTCCCAACAAGATTGTAAATTAGATAGCCTATTAGATGGCATTGAGGAGGAATACAATTAGTCGAGTTGACTATGTAATTGAATATGACATGAAAAATGTCTTCTAGCCGGATTGTAGATCGTTTGTCATAGCAGACCTTTTCACTTCGACCTCGGGACCCAATAGTCCGGAGTGTATCCGAATACCCTCGCGGTTATGTAAGAACCGGGGCATGCATGGAGACAAGGCGTAGGGGTCATTGTTGTCATGTCGAGACAAGTGCCCAACTAGTTATGTTATATTACATGGATAGTAAGAAACATCTTCCGGGAGAATAGTTCCATTAAGGGTTCCTTTCTCACAGGAGGCATGCCCTAAAGTGCATGTCAAACTGCTAAAATGCAGAAAATCATCCGGGGCAGATGGATAAATAGTTAAAAATCATCTTTCAGTTCACCGACCGAATATTCCCTTAAGAACGCTAGCTTTCGGCTTCACCCAGTCTGAGGTACACATCCGGCTGACCCGGCAGTAACAATCGCAGAGGTGCTCCCTTTACCACCTAGCCGAACAATCGGGAATGTAGGGGTAAGCACAGGAGCCAGGCAACCCAGCTTGGCCAAAACTTAAGTCATATCGATGCATATAATGGTGAGTAAAAGGTACATGCGGAAGTTTGACACATGTGTTGGGCATAAAGCCCGTATAAATAAGCTTCTGTTAAAGAAGCCCCCAGGTATAATGAGCGGACAGCGTCAAGTATATCTTGAAACAAAGCGCAAACGAGCCTCTAAAGGCTTCAAGAAGAAGGATGGGGAAGGAGAGAAATAAAAGACAGCAAAAAATATAAAATGTGGACGGAGGAAGGAGACGAACTCGGAGTCTGGCGCTTAGGCGTAGAATCTTCGTAGGCGGGCTGCGTTCCATGGGTTCGGCTCGAGTCGGTTATCCGATGCATTTCACAGACGGTATGCTCCGCCGGTCAGGACCTGGTCGATGATGAAGGGACCTTCCCATTTGGGCTTGAGTTTGTCCTTTTTCTTGTCCGGCAGGCGTAGAACTAGTTCGCCAATGTTGTGAGTGAAGGAAATATGCCCTAGAGGCAATAATAAATTTATTATTTATTTCCTCATATCATGATAAATGTTTATTATTCATGCTAGAATTGTATTAACCGGAAACTTGATACATGTGTGAATACATAGACAAACATATAGTCACTAGTATGCCTCTACTTGACTAGCTCATTAATCAAAGATGGTTATGTTTCCTAACCATAGACATGTGTTGTTATTTGATTAATGGGATCACATCATTAGGAGAATGATGTGATTGACATGACCCATTCCTTAGCCTAGCACTTGATCGTTTAGTATATTGCTATTGCTTTCTTCATGACCTATACATGTTCTGTAACTATGAGATTATGCAACTCCGTTTCGGAGGAACACTTTGGTGCTACCAAACGTCCAGCGTGAATCGGGTGATTATAAAGGAGTACTACAGGTGTCTCCAAAGGTACATGTTGGGTTGGCGTATTTCGAGATTAGGTTTTGTCACTCGATTGTCGGAGAGGTATCTTCAGGCCCTCTCGGTAATACACATCACATAAGGCTTGCAAGCATTGCAACTAATAAGTTAGTTACGAGATGATGTATTACGGAACGAGTAAAGAGACTTGCCGGTAACGAGATTGAACTAGGTATTGGATACCGATGATCGAATCTCGGGCAAGTAACATACCGATGACAAAGGGAACAACGTATGTCGTTATGCGGTTTGACCGATAAAGATCTTCGTAGAATATGTAGGAACCAATATGGGCATCCAGGTTCCGCTATTGGTTATTGACCGAGAATAGTTCTAGGTCATGTCTACATAATTCTCGAACCGTAGGGTCCGCACGCTTAACGTTACGATGGCAGTTTTATTATGAGTTTATAAGTTTTGATGTACCGAAGTTTGTTCGAGTCCGAATGTGATCACGGACATGACGAGGAGTCTCGAAATGGTCGAGACATAAAGATTGATATATTGGAAGCCTATATTTGGATATCGGAATGGTTAGGGTGAAATCGGATTTTTTAGGAACATAGGGGTTACGGAACCTCCCAGGGATAATGGGCCTTAGTGGGCCATGAGGGAGAAGAGGAGGGCGGCCGGGGCAGGCCGCGCCCCCTCCCCTAGTCCGAATAGGACAAGGAGAGGGGCGGCGCCCTTCCTTCCTCTTCCCTCCCCTTTCCTTTTCCAACAAGGCAAGAGGGGAGTCCTACTCCGGTGGGAGTAGGACTCCTCCAGCGCACCCCTTGGGGGCCGGCCGCACCTCCCCCTCCCTCCTTTATATACGGGGGCAGGGGGGCACCCCATAACACACAAGTTGATCTACGGATCGTTCCTTAGCCGTGTGCGGTGCCCCCTCCACCATATTCCACCTCGGTCATATCGTCGCAGAGTTTAGGCGAAGCCTGCGCGATGAGAGCATCATCATCGCCACCTGCCGCCGTCGTCGACGGAACTCATCCCCGACACTTTCTTTGGATCGGAGTCCGGGATCGTCATCGAGCTGAGCGTGTGCTGAACTTCGGAGGTGCCGACGCTCGGTACTTGGATCGGTCGGATCATGAAGACGCACGACTACATCAACAGCGTTGTCATAACGCTCGCCACGGTCTCACGAGGGTGCGTGGACAATACTCTCCTCTCGTTGCTATGCCATCACCATGATCTTGCGTGTGCGTAGGAAATTTTTGAAATTACTACGTTCCCCAACGATAAGCTTTGGCCCGCATTTCCTGCTTTGATATCTTGAGCTGCTGTTGATAAAATGCGGAACGAGCTTTTGCCACGCCGCGCTCCTCCTCCAATGCGTCCAAACTGTCCCGCCGATCGAGCTCGGCTTCTCTTTCTTCATACATGCGCATGCGAGGTGAGTCATGAATTATGTCGCAGGCAAGACGCCTCTGCGCCGTACACCATAAAGAATGGTGAGAATCCGTAGTACGATTCGGCGTGGTCCGCAGCCCCAGTCGGAGTCGAGCTCCTCAACCCAAAGATGTGTTAGATTCCTTGAGGACCGCACTAGTCCGGGTTTAATGCCGCTCATGATTAGACCGTTTGCTCGCTTGACTTGGCCGTTGGTTTGAGGGTGATAGGCGAGGCGTAATCGAGCTTGATGCCCATGTTTTTGCACCATGATTTGACCTCATCGGCCGTGAAGTTGGTGTCGTTATCGATGATATCTTGTGGGGACGCCGTAACGGTGCACTACCCCGATATGAAGTCTATCACCGGCCCGGATTCGCCGTTTTAATGAGCTTGGCCTCTATCCATTTGGTGAATTTGTCCACCATGACCAATAGGTATTTTTGCTTGTGGGTTCCTCCCTTAAGGGGTCCAACCATGTCAAGCCCCAGACGTGAACGGCCGGTGATGGGTATAGTTTTGAGGCGGTGGGTGGCATGTGGCTTTGGTTAGCAAAAGCGGCAACCGACGATCGTTGGACTAAATCCATGATCTGCCCGGCTGTCGGCCAATAAAATCATGTACGGAAGGCCTTGCCTACAAGGGCCGGGCTGCGGCGTGGTGCCCACCCGGTCCGGCATGAATTTCAACCAGGAGGTTTCGCCCTTCCTCTTCGGAGATACACCTTTGAAGGACTCATGTTGTGCTTTTCTTATAGAGCTCTCCCTCATGGACTTTATAGGCTTTGGATCGCCGTACTATGCAGCGAGCCTCATTTTGGTCTTCGGGGAGTTCCTGCCTAGTTAGGTAGGCTAGGAATGGTTCCGTCCACGGGGCGATAACCGCCATTATTTCATGGGCGGAGGGTGTTATCTCGGTGGCGGAGCCTCCGATTGTGTCAGAGTGTTTGGTGTCAGGCAGTGTGGTTGGGTCCGGATTGTTATTTCCGGACACCCCTTCCCATAGTACGGATGGCTTGAACAGCCGTTCGAGGAAGATGTTGGGCGGGACGGCATCGCGTTTTGCGCGGCGCGCGTAATATCGTCCGCCGCTGGTTGTTATCTGGGCTATATGATGAAATTGAGCCCTTGAACCGTCTTGACATTTTAGGACCGCATTGCGAGACGCTGCCATTTTCATATCTTTGGCATCAAAGTCTCCGTTTATTTGATATCGCGAGGTTGAATCGCGCACCTCTAGGAGTTTAATGCCCATGGAGATCGCCATCCGGAGGCCGTGCGTAAGGGCCTCGTATTCGCTGCGTTGTTGGAGTCTGTATACATTATCTCAAGGACGATTGGACTGTGTCCCCGGTTGGGGACGTCCAGACGACGCCAGACCCAGTGCCGCCAACATTTTGGAGCCGTCAAATTGCATGATCCAATTGGAGTATCGCCGTACTCTTTAGGGAGTTCGACGGTCCATTCGCCACGAAGTCGGCCAAAACCTGCGACTTAATAGCTCGCTGTGGCTTATAGGTTATGTCGAATGGAAGGAGCTCTATGGCCCATTTAGCAATCCGCCCGTCGCGTCGCGGTTGTTTATAATGTCGTTAAGAGGTACTTCGAGGCTACCGTTATCGAACACTCTTG
Organism: Aegilops longissima; assembly: GCA_021605205.1. NCBI lineage: Eukaryota > Viridiplantae > Streptophyta > Magnoliopsida > Poales > Poaceae > Aegilops > Aegilops longissima. The sequence continues at coordinate 214,961,055 of CM038678.1, forward strand.
AAAGTAGTGTCGCAGCTTCCGGATGCCATGAACACCGCGTATGCTATCTTTTGATAATGTGGGTACCGGACTTGCATGGAGTTAGGACGGTGGACACATAGTAAACTGGTTTTGAAGAGGGAACGGTGTCCGTCCGTTTCTCGTTCGACGACGAGCACCGTGCTGACAACTTGATGTGTTGCGGCGATATATAATAGCATTGGTTCGCCCATGTTGGGCGAGGCCAGGACCGGATTTGTTGCCAATATGGCTTTTATTTCTTTGAGTCCGGCCATGGCGGCATCCGCCCCTTGGAAGTGTTCGTCTTGCACGGAGGAGGCGGTAAAGGGTAACGCCTTTTCTCCCAAACGGAAATAAAGCGGCTTAGAGCTGCTACGCATCCGATCAATTTTGTATTTGTTTGAGGTCTTTTGGAATATCCAATTGTGTGAGCTCGGATCTTGGCTGGGTTTGCTTCAATTCCTCTACGGACACAATGAAGCCCAAGAGCTTTCCGGTGGAACGCCAAGACGCATTTTCGGATTGAGCTTAATGTCATATTTTGGAGGTTGTCGAATGTGCACCTCAAGTCGTCTACTAGAGTTTCGACATGCTTGGATTTGACGACCACGTCATCTACATATGCTTCCACTGTTTTGCCGATCTGGTTTGCTAGATATGTCTGAATCATGCGCTGATATGTTGCGTCGGCGTTTTTGAGCCTGAAGGGCATTGTGTTGAAGCAGAATGGGCCGTATGGAGTGATGAATGTTGTTGCGGCTTGGTCTGGCTCCGCCATCTTGATTTGGTGGTAGCCGGAGTACGCATCGAGGAAGCACAATGAGTCATGTCCTGCTGTAGGCGTCGATAATTTGATCAATGCGAGGGAGGGGAAGGGATCCTTTGGGCAAGCCTTATTAAGGTCTTTGAAATCAACACATAGGCGCCGAGATTTATCCTTCTTTGGTACCATCACCAGATTTGCTAGCCAGTCCGGATGTTTTATATCTCCGATGAATCCGGCTTCCGAAGTTTGGCTAGCTCCTCTCCCATGGCATGTCTCTTGGGTTCGAAAAGCGCCAAGAGCCTGTTTGGTAGCTTGAACCCTTTTAGGATATTTAGGCTGTGCTCGCCAGCCGGCGTGGGATTCTGGCATGTCCGAAGGGTGCCGGGCAAAAATGTCCCGCTTTTCTCGTAGAAATTCTCGTAGTGCAGCGTCTACATCGTGGTTTAATTGTGCCCCAATGGAGGCCGTCTTTGCGTGGTCCGTTGGGTGGACTTGAAATTTGACTATTTCATCCGCTGGTTTAAAAGAGGTGGACTTGGATCTTTTATCAAGTATCACGTCGTCCCTGTTCATCGTGGGAGCATCGCGATGAGTTCCTCGCCACTAGGGCTTCGGATAGTGCCTCGAGGGCTAGTGCGGCTGTCTTGTTTTCGGTAGCTGAGTGCTATGTTCGGATCACTAGCGAGAGTGATGATTCCGTTAGGTCGGGCATTTTAAGCTTCATGTACCCATAATGGGGTATAGCTTGAAAAATTGTGAATGCCTCTCGCCCTAATAAAGCGTGATATCCATCGCTGAGCGGGCCACTTGAAATGTGACCTCCTCGGACCTGTAATTGTTCGGCGAGCGAACACTAAATCGATGTGATTTTTCCTGTGCAGCATGCTTCCCGGCTAGGGATTATTCCTCTAAAGGTTGTGCTGCTTCACTCGATGCGGTTCCAGTCTATTTCCATTTTTCAGAGGGTTTCCTCATAGATGAGGTTTAGTCCGCTGCCGCCATCCATGAGTACCTTAGTAAGGCGAAAGCCGTCCACTATTGGATTGAGAACCAATGCGGCTGGTGCTCGGGCTATTCGGAATTTGGGTTCGTCACTGGCATTAAAGGTAATAGCCGTGTCACTCCGTGTATTTATTGTTGCTACTTGGTAGACTTCGGCAAGGTTGCGGAGTGTTCGTTTCCGCATATTATTTGATGCGAAAGTCTCGAAGACTGTTAATACCGTCTTGGTGTTCTGGGCTGGGATTACGAGGCTAGAAGCTCTTCGCCACTTTTGGCCACTGCCGTAGTATCCAACATGCTCGAAGTCTATGAGTTGGAGTGGCGCCCTCTGTGCTATGAATTTTGCAGGGTCCGTTTAGCCAACCCTCCAGTACGGTTCCGTACCCTTTAGGGGTTTTTTGTTTTTTTGATGTTTAACCCAGGTGCTTGGTGATGATGCGCCCTTTTATTTCGGACTAGGGATGTATTCGGGGCCGGATTATCCCAAAATTTACTTTCAGTTTTCCAAGCACTCTCCATCGCACAGTACTTTTGTACTATTGTCACCAAGTCAGCAAAGCGTGTAATTTCGCGGCGACTTATGGCGTTTAGGATTCCCTTGTCCGTGCAATTATTGCAAAAAAGTGAGATTGCGTCCTCCTCTCGGCAGTCCTTTATCCTATCCATAACCGGGAGGAATCGGCCCGAGAATGATGTCTTGTTTCAGGGCTCTTGCGAATTCGGGATAGATCGCTAATGTTTGGGTGGTGGTGGAACTAGATCCGAACCCCGCCCAAATTAAGACTCAGGGCCGAGAAGTTTCGAACTTGGAAGTTTGGATTTTGAATGCTATCCAATGAATCCAACCCGCGCCGACTTTAAGTTCGTGGCTTGATCAACATCCGTCCCTCTGCGGGAATCCGGCATGGAGGGATCGGGAATCCGGACGTAGCTAGTCCTTAAGATAGAAGAAGAATCACCGTATTGCTCCTCTATCACAGCAACATGATGGGTAGCCTGGGGAGAGTTGATCTCTCTCAGATCGGTTTTAGGCCCGATCCGGTCGTAGTCAGTGGCGACTCCCAGGGCGGCGATGTGATCCAAGAGCTCGTTTACGGAGGAGAGCTCGATCGGATCTAACTGCTCGGCAAATTCTGAGTTAACGTGAAGATTGGTTTCGATGACTCGAGAAGTCATCGTCGGCGCGGTGGCCGAACTGGCGGTCATAAGAAAACCACCTAGCCGAAGAGTCTGACCAGTGGCCAAGGCTCCTTTGGTGATAGTATCGTCTTTAAAGACGGGATGAGGCATCCTTCCTGATGGCGACGGCACAGAGGAACTCTCAATGAAAGCACCAATGTCGGTGTCAAAACCGGCGGATCTCGGGTAGGGGGTCCCGAACTGTGCGTCTAGGCGGATGGTAACATGAGACAAGGGACACGATGTTTTTACCAGGTTGGGCCCTCTCGATGGAGGTAATACCCTACCCCGCTTGATTAATATTGATGATATGGGTAGTACAAGAGTAAATCTACCACGAGATCAAGGAGGCTAAACCCTAGAAGCTAGCCTATGGTATGATTGTTGTTCGTCCTACGGACTAAAACCCTTCGATTTATATAGACACCGAATAGGGTTAGGGTTACACAGAGTCGGTTACAATGGTAGGAGATCTACATATCCGTATCGCCAAGCTTGCCTTCCACGCCAAGGAAAGTCCCATCCGGACACGGGACGAAGTCTTCAATCTTGTATCTTCATAGTCCAGGAGTCCGGCCAACGGTGATAGTTTGGCTATCCAGACACCCCCTAATCCAGGACTCCCTCAGGTCCACTTTCTAATCCATGCCATGCCAATCATTGAGCTTTCCTGGAATATTTATCTTGAAATAGCATTAGCTCGATGAGCTATATGTTGTTAGGAATTACCAAAACCACCCAGGGATAGTTGCACTTTCAATCTCCCCCTTTTTGGTAATTGATGACAACATATAGATCAAAGCTTCGACAAATGATAAATAAGATTGAAAAATATCGTCGCTTTGAGAAGTATGTGATAAGGAAGAGCTCCCCCTAAATTTGTGCATTATTTAAAATTTTCTTTTGAATGCAAATGCACAATCGATTAGGATCATGGGTTACTCTTCCATGTCACATACATCTTGGTGGAGCGCTCAAAATGATGAAATTAAAAAACATGCACTCATCACCAAGCAAAGTGAATGATCATAAGAGGATATGAAAGATAGTATCATTCCACAAGCATTAAGGATAGCATATGATCAAACACATGATCAACAAGTATCTCACAAAAGGACGTAAAGTATATCACACAAGCACACAAATAAAGTTTCAAACCAAATAAGCAAGAGAGATAAAAAACCAACACTCTCTCTCTCTCTCTCTCTCGAAGACTATGATCTATACATTTTTCTCCCCCTTTGGCAACAAGTTACCAAAAAGTTCTAAAAATTCATAGTGCTAGACGTCTCTTGGGATTGGTCTTCAGGAGGCGGTGTAGAGAGAACTCCAAGAACGAAGGCTTCAGATGAAGTAGCTGGAGCTGGTGGAGTAGCCGCAGGAGGTGGAACTGGAGCTGGAGATGCTGGTGCTGAGGTTGTAGCTCGAGGATGTGTCACAGGCACTGCAGCAGATCTTTGTCCTCTGGGCACTCTAGCAAAAGCATTTGTAGTAGAATTGCCCTTCTTCTCCTCTGCTTCCTCCTGGAGCTGCTCAACTGAAGTTTGGATCTCAGTGACCTTCAGACCAAGATCATAGAACTTTGTCTCAATAATCCTTTCCAAGCTCTCCTGGTTCTGAGTCAGGGTGGCCAAGCCCTTCTCAATTCTCAGTGTGGACTGGATCAGATAAGCAAGTTGATCTTGCTTGCTCTTCGGGAACACTTGAGATGCCTCTTCTGTGCTTGGCATCTTGGCAGCTTTGGGAACAATTCTCACATCTTGGCATCAAGAATTGTCTCATAGAAGTCTTGTTGTTCCTTAGTGTGAAACCTGTAGTCCACAGCAGTTCTTCTCCTGATAGCATATGGATCAGACTGTCTCCATAGTCTTAATCCTGCATCGTTCCTGATTTTGGTGTTTTCTGCAACTGGATGTGTGATGTCTACTATGCAACCTTCTTCTTGTAGACGTTGTTGGGCCTCCAAGTGCAGAGGTTTGTAGGACAGTAGCAAATTTCCCTCAAGTGGATGACCTAAGGTTTATCAATCCGTGGGGCGTGGGATGAAGATGGTCTCTCTCAAACAACCACGCAACCAAATAACAAAGAGTCTCTTGTGTCCCCAACACACCCAATACAATGGTAAATTGTATAGGTGCACTAGTTCGGCGAAGAGATGGTGATACAAGTGCAATATGGATGGTAGATATAGGTTTTTTTAATCTAGAAATATAAAAACAGCAAGGTAGCAAGTGGTAAAAGTGAGCGTAAACGGTATTGCAATGCTAGGAAACAAGGCCTAGGGTTCATACTTTCACTAGTGCAAGTTCTCTCAACAATAATAACATAATTGGATCACATAACTATCCCTCAACATGCAACAAAGAGTCACTCCAAAGTCACTAATAGCGGAGAACGAACGAAGAGATTATGGTAGGGTACGAAACCACCTCAAAGTTATTCTTGACGATCAATCCATTGGGCTGTTCCTATAAGTGTCACAAACAGCCCTAGAGTTTGTAGTAAAATAACACCTTAAGACACAAATCAATCAAAACCCTAACGTCACCTAGATACTCCAATGTCACCTCAAGTATCCGTGGGTATGATTATACGATATGCATCGCACAATCTCAGATTCATCTATTCAACCAACACATAGAACCTCAAAGAGTGCCCCAAAGTTTCTACCGGAGAATCAAGACGAAAATGTGTGCCAACCCCTATGCATAGGTTCAGGCAGAACCCGCGAGTTGATCACCAAAACATACATCAAGTGGATCACGTGATATCCCATTGTCACCACAGATACGCACGGCAAGACATACATCACGTGTTCTCAAATCATTAAAGACTCAATCCAACAAGATTACTTTAAAGGGAAAACTCAATCCATTACAAGAGAGTAGAGGGGGAGAAACATCATAAGATCCAACTACAATAGCAAAGCTCGCGATACATCAAGATCGTATCACCTCAAGACCATGAGAGGGAGAGAGATCAAACACATAGCTACTGATACATACCCTCAGCCCCGAGGGTGAACTACTCCCTCCACGTCATGGAGAACGCCGGGATGATGAAGATGGCCACCGGTGAGGGATCCCCCCCCCTCCGGCAGGGTGCCGGAACGGGCTCCCGAGAGGTTTTTGGTGGCTACAGAGGCTTGCGGTGGTGGAACTCCCGATCTATTCTGTTCCCCGGTCGTTTTAGGGTATATGGGTATATATAGGAGGAAGAAGTACGTCAGGGGAGCCACGAGGGGCCCACGAGGGTGGAGGGCGCGCCCTAGGGGGGTGGGCACGCCCCCTACCTCGTGGCTCCCTCGTTTCTTTCCCGATGTGCACTCCAAGTCTATCTGGTTGCTTTCCTTCCAAAAATAACTTCTCCAGAAGGTTTCATTCTGTTTCGACTCCGTTTGATATTCCTTTTCTTCGAAGCACTGAAACAAGGGAAAAAACAGGAACTGGCACTGGGCTCTGGGTCAATAGGTTAGTCCCAAAAATAATATAAAAGTGCATAGTGAAGCCTATAAAATATCCAAGATGGATAATATAATAGCATGAATACTTCATAAATTATAGATACGTTGGAGACGTATCAATGTGCATCATTGTGATCAGGGATCTTGGGCTTTAGCTTCCTTAGCACTTGAGCTCCATCTTCTTCAGCAGCTTCACGCACTAGGGCCTTGTTCTTCTCTGCAGCTGGAATGTTTCTAGTGCTTCTCTTGGGCTTCTGAGCTGGAGCAGCTGCCTTGGGAGCAGCTTTGGGCTTTGATGGAGCAGCCCCTGATCTGATTGCATCTCCCATGAGCTTCTGAGCTTTGGGTGCTAGTGCAACATCCTCCTGTTCTTCTTCTTCTTCTTCTTCAGAATCTCTCCTCATTGAGGGCTTGCCAAGAACTTTGGCAGTAGTAGTTCTTGCCCTTTTCTTCTTCTTATCCTCATCAGCTACTTCTTCCTCAGATTCAATTGTGAACTTGATGGTTTCACCTGTGGCAACTTTTCTTGGCTTTGACATGAGCTGTCTTCTTGCTGGCATCTTTGTTTTCTTTCCTGGCTTAGTTGCAGCAGCTGTGCCATACTCCTTTTTCAGTACCTTTTTCTTTGAAGTGGCTTCATCTTCAACAGCCACATAATCTTCATCCTATGAATCAGAAGTTATCTTCTTCCTTGTCCTGGTAGCAGCCTTTGGCAGGTTGCTGGGAGTGCTCCTGCTACCTTCATCATAGCTGCTAGAGGGATCTGAACCCTCACTCATCTGCACCTGTTGCTCAGACCTGTTCTGACTATCACTTTGATCAGACATCTCTGCAAATACTCTAACAGCAGACCCTGTGGATAGGTTATAGATGAGGTAGAATAGATGAGCATCACAAAGTACAGGAATTTTGCAAAACAGATGACTTAAAAACTTAGTTTTAGTTCTTCATAGAAAGCATTTAGGAGCTACCGATTTGTAAACTCGGTGATACCGAAGCAGCTTTTGGAACCTAAACTAGTGAACTCGGTCAGACCGAGTCACAGTTCGGTGGTACCGAGACTGCTAGGGTTTCACAGAGAAAAAGAACTCGGTCACACCGATTTGCAATTTTTGGTCAGACCGAAAACGCGTGTGCTCTGGCCTAAGCCAAATCGGTGAGACCGATTTCTACAACTGGTTGGTCCGAGATGAATTCGGTGGAGACCTAACCCTAAATTTTCAAATCAAAACTAATCTACAGGACGATTTTGCTGGACAGGATGTGTCGTGGTTTTGTCACGGCAGATGTCCTTGTGAAAGGACTTAGTCGTGGAGCCATCGCTACGGGTTAGCTTAAAGGGGTTAAAGCAGACAAGGGATGCAAGAGAGTTTTATACTAGTTCGGCCCCTTACGATGAAGGTAAAAGCCTACGTCTAGTTGTGATGGAATTGATGGGGTTTCGATGACCAGGGAGCGATTACGCTTTGACTGAGTCTCGAGTTGTTGTGTGTTGTTCTGATCCGCCGCCGGGTTGTCCCCTTATATACATGGGTGACACCCGTCGGTTTACAGAGTACCGAGACCGGCTCATAAACGTGTCTGGTTCGGTCTCTGCTCTTTCTATCTTACCATACAAGTTACATACCAATACGGTTCACGGTTGCAGGCCTTAAATCGTTACGGGCCTTGGGCCCCTATCTAACATTCCTATCGCCTTCATGGGCTTCTAGCATACTCAACTACTGATGAAGTTAACCCGGCATGTCCTGGCCGGTTTACTCTCAGTAGTAATATCCCCAACAGGATGATTTCATTCGTGTCAAGAATCATGGCAAAGCAATGTGCTAAGAATCAGAGTTATGGATTAGCACAAAGATCAAGTCCGTGCCTTAGTTCGGCGGCAAACTTGCTACGGCGGCAACGGCGGGGCAGATTGTCGTTGACGGCGGCGGGAGGTCGCTGGCGACGAGAGGATGATCCGGAGACCCGAGGAGGCAGAGCAGGTTACGCGTGGGCGAAGAGGTTCGAAAAAATTTCCAAAATTTGGCCCGTCAGTATATATAACCTGACCCTGTCGGTGTGACCGAGTGGAACAACTCGGTGGCACCGAGATGCAAAACTGCAAGCAGTTACTGCAACTTGGTGTGACCGAAAGGTTCTAATCGGTTGCACCGAAATTGAAAACCTAGATCAACTAAGTGATCTCGGTAGGACCGAAAAGGATGAATCGGTCAAACTGAAATGCACAAAGAGGTTTTGGAAGTTGAAGTCTATGACGAATCGGGGACTCCGAGTGCTCCTCACACAGAGTGGTTCGAATCTGACTTGATCAAACTTTGTGATGTAGCATGAATAGAGTTTGAGACGAGAAAAGCATAGATAGCTAGAGGGAGTTCTTAGGCATTCTTGTCCATCCATTTGGCAAAATAGAAAGAGCCAAACAATCAAAACAACAAATGGATGTCCTCGAATGAGTAAAATATGCAACCAACATGCTCACACAATAAAATGGCAAATGAAATATGTGACAAAGCATGCACAATCACTCTAGCATCTATCAAGCAATTTGGCGATGACTAGGTCATCTATATATGAGTATATTGACTTAGGAGTCAAATGAGAACATTTGATCATAGGTCATACTCATCGTTTAAGCACAAGTGGGGTTACCACTTTTACATAAAGCATTGTTGTGTTCACACCATTAGAGTTGCTTTAGCTCAATTGATTAGAGTAAAGCTCCCCCTAGATGTGATATCCCCCCTAAGAGGGATGAACTAACCTTGGGTTTTGTCTATGATGACTTCATGTAGGTGTTGAAGATGTAGATGCTCAATGTTGATGTAGATCATTCGGAGCAATCCATTGGAGTGAGTTGCACTTTCAATACCTACACGGGTTAGTCCCACAAGGAACAAGCAAGGATATCCATGGACATAGAGTGATGTATACACAAGATGATGTCCATGAAAGCATTAGGTTACCTTGTCCCTTGTCTTACCAACAAGAGGGTTTGTGACTCCTTGAACTAGTGCAAGATATGGAAGTTGTTTGCACTTGTCCTCGCCAAAATGATAAGAGTGAAGTATGTTGGCGAAGTCACCCTCAAGAACTCTCTAGTTCTTCTTATTCGGGATCCACACCATCTTGATGGGAATCCTTGGAGTTGTAGTCGTACTTGAGGAAGTATAACTAGATGTAGTCTTGGGAACCCACTTGACCAAGGCCTTAGGTGCTTCTTCAAATGCATCAATTTCCTCTTGAAGCTTGTCCTTGCCTTTTTGCTTGTGGTCTTGTGGTGGAAGATCGTCTTGAGCTTGTGTTCCTTTGAAAGAACTAGGATCATACTTCTCTTTTTGAGGAACAAACTTCGTCTTGGGGTATTGATCTTCTTCCCACTCAACTCCATTTGCATTGAAATTTCAAAACCAACACCTTGATTCTTCCGTTGCCTTCTGTGCTTGCATACAATTTCCTCAAATTGTTTACTTCTGGCAAGGCTCTTGTAAACACCTTTCTCTATAATTCCCTTCAATAAGCTATTTTCTTGCTCAAGTGTAACTTGGCTAAGAGAATCATTAGTGGAATCAAGAGAACTACTAGGGGCAACAACATTGGATTTAGCATGATTGTTGTTACTACTAGATGAAGAATCTTTCTTGCTCTTGTTGCTAGATTTAACTTGTGGCATGTAAGTAGACAAGAGTAAACGCTTGGCAATGTAAGAAGAACTTTTCTTGCAAAGATCATCATTGATTGCCTTTAAAAACTCATGTTCTTGCTCAAGGTTGAGCTTTTCAAAGCGTAGCTTATCATGAGTCTTTAAAAGTTCTCGATGATCTTCCAAGGTAGTTTCATGAGCTAACTTAAGAGTGTTTAGTTCTTTAGTTAGACGCTCAATCTCCTTCTTATCATCGTCATTCGTTTTATCTTGATTAGCATGATTAATTGACGTTTCATCATAGTTTTCATCACTAGAGTTGTCAACAAGTAAATCATCATCACCTAGCAAATCATCTTCATCACTATTGAAATCAACATACTCGGGGTGTGTTACCTGCGGACCTTTAGCCATGAAGCATCTTCCAATTCCTTCATTTGGTGAGTCAAATATGTCGTAGGATTTGGTTGTCACAAGCGTTAGTCCGGCAACACCTTCATTTTGAGTATATTCGGATTCGGAGTGATAACTTCTTTCGGGGTGATGGTTGGAGTCAGAACCGGATACCCATTCACCAACATGAGCTTGATGTCTTCTTTTTGTGTAGCTTCTTGATGACTTGCCCTTCCTTTCCGAATCCTTGCTTCTCCAAGAGGGTCCTCGTTCATAACGATCATCTCTACTCCTTCTTTCTCTTGGCGGTGATTCTTCTCTTCTACTTCTTCTTTTGGGAGAATCCTCTCTTCTTTTGTAGGGAGCCGTACAGTCATTGGAGTAGTGTCCGGGTCTTCCACAATTGTAGCAATTATGCTCACGACTAGAAGATCTTTTGTCATTGTAGGACCTTGACTTGGAACTTCTTTCCTTGCTTCTACTCTTGTAGAACTTGTTGAAGTTCTTCACCATTAGACTCAATTCTTCATTGAAGTTTTGCTTCTCACTTGATGATGTGGGAGCATCACGCGAGGCTTTGTAAGCACCACTTGAATTGTTGTGAATCTCTTCCTTATCCTTGAGTGACATCTCATGAGCAACAATTCTTCCAATGACTTCCGTTGGCTTGAGATCTTTGAAGTTGGGCATCATTTGGATCAATGTGCACACGGTATCATATTTTTCATCCAAGGCTCTTAGGATCTTCTTGATGATGAATCTATCGGTCATCTCTTCACTTCCTAAGCCGGCAATCTCATTTGTAATGAGAGCAAGCCTAGAGTACATTTCAGCGACACCTTCACCATCCTTCATTTTGAACTTGTCAAGTTGACTTTGAAGCACATCCAATTTGGATTCCTTGACAGAGTCGGTACCTTCGTGCATATCAATCAAAGTATCCCAAATTTCCTTTGCATTCTCGAGACGGCTGATTTTGTTGAATTCTTCGGGGCACAATCCATTGAAGAGAATATCACAAGCTTGAGCATTGTATTATAGCATCTTCAACTCTTCTATGGTAGCTTCACGGTTTGGTTCTCTCCCATCAAAGAATTCACCTTGCAAGCCAATACACACAATAGCCCAAACGGTGGGGTTATGTCCAAGAATATGCATTTTCATCTTATGCTTCCAACTAGCAAAATTTGTACCATCAAAGTAAGGACCTCTACGGTGGTAATTTTCCTCGCTAGACGCCATACTCTCCTAGGTTGTGAAACCAAGGCTATGACCACCAAAAGCTATGGAAATCAAAGCAAATGGAGACCAAAGCTCTGATACCACTTGTAGGATCAAAAGTATGTCTAGAGGGGGGTGAATAGACTACTTGACCAAATAAAAATCTAGCCTTTTCCCAATTTTAGTTCTTGACAAATTTTAGCAACTTAGCACAAGTCAAGCAATCAACCTACACATGCAATTCTAAGAGTATAGCAGCGGAATGTAAAATAATTGCATATGAAGGTAAAGGGAGGAGTTTGAGGGAGCAAACGCAATGTTGACATGGAGATTTTTTATCCGTGGTTCCGGTAGGTGGTGCTATCGTACATCCACATTGATGGAGACTTCAACCCACGAAGGATAACGGTTGCGCGAGTCCACGGAGGGCTCCACCCACGAAGGGTCCACGAAGAAGCAACCTTGTCAATCCCACCATGGTCGTCGCCCATGAAGGACTTGCCTCACTCGGGTAGATCTTCACGAAGTAGGCGATCTCCTTGCCCTTACAAACTCCTTGGTTCAACTCCACAATCTTGACGAAGGCTCCCAAGTGATACCTAGCCAATCTAGGAGACACCACTCTCCAAGAAGTAACAAATGGTGTGTTGATGATGAACTCCTTGATCTTGTGTTTCAAATGATAGTCTCCCCAACACTCAACTCTCTCTCACAGGATTTGGATTTGGTGGAATGAAGATTTGAGTGGAAAGCAACTTGTGGAAGGCTAGAGATCAAGATTTATGCGGTTGGAATGGGATATCTTGACCTCAACACAAGTGTAGGTGGTTCTCTCTCAGAAAATATGTATTGGAAGTGTAGGCATGTTCTGATGGCTCTCTCTCCGAGTGAAGAGTGGGTGGAGGGGTATATATAGCCTCCACACAAAATCTAACCGTTACACACAAATCACCAAACTCGGTGGGACCAATTCAGAGAACTAGGTCAGACCGATTTGGTTCATAATGTGAACGTTAGGCATTTCGGTGGGACCGACATGTCAACTCGGTGGGACCGATTTCATTAGGGTTAGGGCATAACGTAATCTCGGTGAGACCAATTACACAAACTCGATGAGACCGATTTTGGTAATAGACTAACAAAGAGTTGGTCAGGCAAACTCGGTGGGACCGATTCCTTCATCTCGGTTGGACCGAAACATTACGAAAGGGAAACAGAGAGTTTGCATTGCAATCTCGGTGGGACTGATCGCTCATCTCGGTTTGACCGAAACGTTATGAAGGGAAACAGAGTGATTACAATCCCATCTCGGTGAGACCGAGATCCCTATCGGTGAGACCGAAAAGACTAGGTTTCAGGCAGTGGTTATGTCAACTGAACTCGGTGGCGCCGGATATGAAATTTTGGTGGGGCCGTGTTGGACTTTTTGGTTTGGGACATATGTGGATATGGGAAAGTAGTTGAGGGTTTTTGGAGCATATCACTAAGCATTTTGAGCAAGAACCTCATTAAGCAACACCTCATCCCCTCTTAATAGTATTGGGTTTTCCTATAGACTCAATGTGATCTTGGATCACTAAAATAGAAAATGTAGAGTCTTGTGCTTTGAGCTTGAGCCAATCTTTTGTCCTTAGCATTTTGAAGGGTCCACTTTCTAATCCATGCCATGCTAATAATTGAGCTTTCCTGAAATATTTATCTTGAAATAGCATTATCTCAATGAGCTATATGTTGTTAGGAAATACCAAAACCACCCAGGGATAGCTGCACTTTCAGGTACACCTTCTATCACAGATCCGAAGGCAAGATATTTGTTGCTAAGAATGGATCCTTTCTAGAGAAGGAGTTTCTCTCGAAAGAAGTGAGTGGGAGGAAAGTAGAACTTGATGAGGTAATTGTACCTTCTCTTGAATTGGAAAGTAGTTCATCACAGAAAGTTGTTCCCGTGATGCCTACACTAATTAGTGAGGAAGCTAATAATGATGATCATGAAACTTCAGATCAACTTACTACGAACCTCGTAGGTCAACCAGAGCACATTCCGCACCAGAGTGGTATGGTAATCCTATTCTGGAAGTCATGTTACTAGACCATGATGAACCTACGAACTATGAGGAAGGGATGATGAGCCCAGATTCCGCAAAATGGCTTGAGGCCATGAAATCTGAGATGGGATCCATGTATGAGAACAAAGTGTGGACTTTGGTTGACTTGCCCGATGATCGGCAGGCCATAGCGAATAAATGGAACTTGAATAAGAAGACTGACGCTGATGGTAATGTTACTGTATACAAAGCTCGACTTGTTGCGAAAGGTTTTCGACAAGTTCAAGGAGTTGACTACGATGAGACCTTCTCACCCGTAGCAATGCTTAAGTCTGTCCGAATCATGTTAGCAATTGCTGCATTTTATGATTATGAAATTTGGCAAATGGACGTCAAAATTGCATTCCTTAATGGATTTCTTAAAGAAGAGCTGTATATGATACAACCAGAAGGTTTTGTCGATCCTAAAGGTGTTAACAAAGTGTGGAAGCTCAATCAATCCATCTATGGACTGGTGCAAGCCTCTCGGAGTTGGAATACATGCTTTGATAGTGTGATCAAAGCATATGGTTTTATACAGACTTTCAGAGAAGCCTATATTTACAAGAAACTGAGTGGGAGCTCTGTAGCATTTCTAATATTATATGTGGATGACATATTGTTGATTGGAAATGATATAGAATTTCTGGATAGCATAAAAGGATACTTGAATAAGAATTTTTCAATGAAATACCTTGGTGAAGTTGCTTATATATTGGGCATTAAGATCTATAGAGGTAGATCAAGACGCTTAATTGGACTTTCACAAAGCACATACCTTGATAAGTTTTGAAGAAGTTCAAAATGGATCAGTCAAAGAAAGGGTTGTTGCCTGTGTTACAAGGTGTGAAGTTGAGTCAGACTCAATGCCCGACCACTGCAGAAGATAGAGAGAAAAGGAAAGTTATTCCCTATGCCTCAGCCATAGGTTCTATCATGTATGCAATGTTGTGTACCAGACCTGATGCGTGCCTTGCTAAAAGTTTAGCAGGGAGGTACCAAAGTAATCCAGGATTGGATCACTAGACAGCGGTCAAGAACATCCTGAAATACCGGAAAAGGACTAAGGATATGTTTCTTGTTTATGGAGGTGATAAAGAGCTTGTCATAAATAGTTACGTCGATGCTAGGTTTGACACTGATCCGGATGACTCTAAGTCACAAACCGGATACGTATTTATACTGAATGGTGGAGCTGTCAGTTGGTGCAGTTCCAAGCAAAGCATTGTGGCGGGATCTACGTGTGAAGCGGAGTACATAGCTGCTTTAGAAGCAGCAAATGAAGGAGTTCATATCCAATCTAGGTGTAATACCTAGTGCATTGGGTCCAATGAAAATCTTTTGTGACAATACTAGAGCAATTGCCTTAGCGAAGGAATCCAGATTTCACAAGAGAACCAAAAAGATCAAGAGACGCTTCAACTCCATCCACGATCAAGTCAAGGAAGGAGACATAGAGATTTGCAAAATACATACGGATCTGAATGTTGCAGACCCGTTGACTAAGCCTCTTCCACGAGCAAAACATGATCAGCACCAAGACTCCATGGGTGTTAGAATCATTACAATGTAATCTAGATTATTGACTCTAGTGCAAGTGAGAGACTGAAGGAAATATGACCTAGCGGCAATAATAAAGTTATTATTTATATTTCCTTATATCATGATAAATGTTTATTATTCATGCTAGAATTGTATTAACCGGAAACTTGATACATGTGTGAATACATAGACAAAACAAAGTGTCCCTAGTATGCCTCTACTTGACTAGCTCGTTAATCAAAGATGGTTAAGTTTCCTGACCATAGACATGTGTTGTCATTTGATGAATGGGATCACATCATTAGGAGAATGATGTGATGGACAAGACCCATCCGTTAGCTTAGCATAATGATCGTTAAGTTTTATTGCTATTGCTTTCTTCATGACTTATACATATATTCCTTTGACTATGAGATTATGCAACTCCCGAATACCGGAGGAACACCTTGTGTGCTATCAAATGTCACAACGTAACTGGGTGATTATAAAGATGCTCTACAGGTGTCTCTGAAGGTGTTTGTTGGGTTGGCATAGATCGAGATTAGGATTTGTCACTCCGAGTATCGGAGAGGTATCTCTGGGCCCTCTCGGCAATGCACATCATGATAAGCCTTGCAGGAAATGTGACTAATGAGTTAGTTACAGGATGATGCATTACGGAATGAGTAAAGAGACTTGCCGGTAACAAGATTGAACTTGGTATGAGGATACCGACGATCGAATCTCGGACAAGTAACATACCGATGACAAAGGGAATGACGTATGTTGTCATTATGGTTTGACCGATAAAGATCTTTGTAGAATATGTAGGAACCAATATGAGCATCCAGGTTCCGCTGTTGGTTATTGATCAGAGATGTGTCTCGATCATGTCTACATAGTTCTCGAACCCGTAGGGTCCGCATGCTTAACGTTCGATGACGATTTGTATTATGAGTTATGTGTTTTGGTGACCGAAGATTGTTCGGAGTCCCGAATAAGATCACAGACGTGACGAGGAGTCTCGAAATGGTCGAGAGGTAAAGATTGATATATTGGACGATAGTATTCGAACACCGGAATGGTTTCGGAGTGTTTAAGATATTTATCGGAGTACCGAGGGGTTACCGGAACCCCCCGAGGAAAGTAATGGGCCAACATGGGCCATAGGCGAGAGAAAGGGCAGCCCACAAGGGTTGCCCCCCCCCCATGGGCAGTCTGATTGGACAAGGGGAGGGGGCACGGCCCCCCTTTCCTTCTCCCTCTCCCTCTCCTTCCCCCTTTCCCCCTTCAAAAGAAGGAAGGGGGCGACTAGGACTAGGAGTCCAAGTCGGTCCCCCCCATGGTGCGCCCCTAGGGACGGCCTCCTCCCTCTCCTCCTTTATATACGGGGGCAAGGGGGCACCCCAAAGCATTTCTTAGCCGTGTGCGGTGCCCCCCACCACCGTTTACTCCTCCGGTCGTATTGTCGTAGTGCTTAGGCGAAGCCCTGCGTGGATCATATCACCATCACCGTCACCACGCTATCGTGCGGACGAAACACTTCCTCAACACTTTGCTGGATCAAGAGTTCGAGGGACGTCATCGAGCTGAAAGTATGCAGAACTCGGAGGTGTCGTACGTTTGGTGCTTGATCGGTTGGACCACGAAGACGTTCGACTACATCAACCACATTAAGCTAACGCTTCTGCTTTTGGTCTACGAGGGTACATGGACACACTCTCCCCCTCTCGTTGCTATGCATCTCCTAGATAGATCTTGCGTGAGCATAGGAATTTTTTTGAAATTGCATGCTACGTTTCCCAACATTCCTGGTACCTGCATTAAGCTGTCTCCTGCTTCTCTAACTCTACTTTGAGCTATTGTTTTTCTGCCCCTGGATTGGCTGCTCCCTCCTCTACCTCTAGAACTAGACTGTGATCTTGTTGCTCTGCTCTTTGGTTGTCCTCTTTTCCTTTGTATGACACTGATTTCAAGTTTGGCAGGGAAAGAATCATGTATTGCAAACATGATCCCCAGCTCATCATCACATTGGACAGGGACCCAAGATGATTTATCAATGTTATAGTACCTGAATTCCACTGCATCATGTACTCCCCATGGATACTTAGTGCATATGGCAGATCTAAACTGGTTAAACATCCATCCACTATCCGCAACAAAAGGAAATGAGAAGCCTGTATTGGTTGCTTTTGTTCCAACAGGACCTAGCAGTGTGGTTTCCATTCTACATTCCATCCCAATTGCTCTATCGGGATCAATCCTACGATAACCATGGAAAACACAAAGAGGACTGAACGCCATGAGCAGTACGAACTAGGTCAACAGATTAAACTACAAGGACAAATCCAACTACGATGCCATGAGGATGCGACAGACTTGATATGAAAAAACTTACCCTATCGAAGAATCGTCCCCCGAAGATTTCTTCTCTGGTTGCGGTGTGCTCCATGGTTGGCCGCCGCCACCAAGACCACTATTGCCCTCCATCTCCTGGCCCTGATGCGTCCTTCCAACCGCAGTAGAGTGCACCATGAATCAGATCCGAAGCTCCACCACAGACACCATCAATCAATCCAACCTTGCTTGATTGGGATCGATCGAGCTAGGGTTAGGGTTACGGCGTGAGGCGATTTGGGGGAGATTGAGAGCGTGCGGCTCGGGCGAGAGAGTGAGAGTGAGAGAGAGTGAACCGGTAAGTTGGGCCCAACTGTAAGGATAGAGGGGGCAAAAATGTCAAAGAAACGGCAGGTTAGCGGTCAAACAGCCTTGATTAGGCAGAAACGGCATGGAAGGGCATTTCTGTTAGTGCACATGACGGCATGGAAGGGCATTTCTATTAGTGCACATGACGGCACAGGGGAAAATTTGAGCAGGCTTCGAAATTAGGGGCAAATATGAGTAGTGGGTTCCAGTTAGGGGCTCAGATGTAAAAGACCCTTAAAAATGTGTAACCCACGCGCAAGGGAGGTTTCAAACTCGCGACCTCTTGAGACAGCGCGAGCTTTTTCACTAGGCGGAGAGGGGGGTTGTGAACATTCGTGTTAAAACTGATATTTTATATATAACTTAACATTTTCAAAACTTTACTGTTTTTTAATCTGTCATAAAATCTTGATTTTTTAACTTCCTCACATGGTAGTTTTATTGTTAATAGGATGACATTGTTATTATAAGAGGATGCCATTTTTTATTATAAGGGAATGACAACTTTGTTATTAAGTAGATGACATCTTAATTATCGAGAGGATGAGATTTTTATTTTTAATGGCATGATAGTATTTCTATTATTAGGAGATGACATTTCTATTTTTAATGGCGTGGCAGTTTTGTCACTAAGTGCATGACATTTTTTAACAATAGCATGACATTTTTATCAATATTAGGATGATATTTTTATTATTGAGAGGATGCCATTTTTTATTATAAAGAGAATGCTATTCTAATGGTTGAGAGGGTGGCATTTTTATTTTTATTGGCATGACAGATTATTTTGGGGCTTATCCAGATAAAAAATTTATCTAGAGGATCGTAATTTTATAAAGTAGCACTACAAATTACGAATATCCAATTCTGAGCCTGGGCTCATCTGCACCCGGTCAAGAAATAATTCATAAAAAATTCAAAAAAATCCATTTTTTTTGTGCATGGTAGATAATTTGGTACGTGGGGTGCGCTCCAAATTTCGGAGCATTTGGACATTAGAGTAGCTCTCAGCAAAAAAGACAAATTGGGTCAGAACAATATATGAACTGTACAGTATTTAACAGACCCCAAATTTGTCTTTTTTGCCAAGAGCTATTCAAATGTCCAAATGATTTGAAATTTGGACCGAACATCACGCACCAAATTATCCACCATGCCAAAAAATTGGATTTTTTTTTTGAATTTTTCTAGTATTAGTTTTGATTTTTTATTTAGCGCAGGTGCAGATGCTCCTGGGAGCCAAAACGCCTCACTCCACAAATTTATGAGCATGGCGTATATATATTAGAGCATGGCATTTTACAAATTTATGATTTTTTTTGTATTTTTTGCAATGAAACTTCTAGTCTATTCATCATATCATGGCAGTGCAAAGAACGCAGAAATAAACAATTACTAAACAGTATAACAGGGCGAGTTGGGAGCCTCCACAAAGCTTTGGCGTTGCTAGCCGTACGATCGCCTGCCTGGATATCTCTTGGGCTGCTGCTCCATGGAACTATCTACTTCACCTGTGGTTGATTGGGCCTGGATTGTTTCTTGGGCCGGTGGACTAGCTTAAGCATACAAAGTGTATATGAAACACAAACGTAAGTAGCTGTTTCCTAAATTTTGCTAAAAAAAGTTGTTTCTCAAATAAAAAGTTAGGTAGTTGCGTGTGAGCGGGGCATTATCTTCTGCCTTTGATAGTAATGTTGAGGCTCACAATCTTGTGAAAGTCGTGTCTTCTTTGTGGGCGGGCCATCTTGGCTGGCTAACATCTCCACCATCTATTATATGTATTCCCCAAAACATTTTGCAATAGACGGTGGTTTTTAAAAAAAAAGTGTTGCTCGTGTTGGCGTCGCAGCGCCACACAATATTGACGCCCCACTGCCTAACTCCCTCACGTGCGCGTGGCAACAATAAGAAGGTCTACCAATATGGCAATCAAGCATCGCTAATTTTTTTTTAGGGAAAGTGACACTATTTTTTAAACAACGATAAAAGATTTGTCTCGTCGATTAATTAAACAGAAAAGATTGCCCGGTTAATTTATCTTACCAATTGTGCTATTGACTATCATGTATGTTCTCTAAACCTATGTTACTTATTCATGTTTTTGTTTCCAAGATATCTTTCATAGACACTATTCATTTAAAAGCTAGAGCAATCACTTGACTAATTCTATTTCCCGAGACAATCGCAATATTACATTTTTTACCATTGTCTAATATACGGGTTAGTTCATGCAAGTTTAATTTCTATGTTTTAAATTTAAAAAATTACATGATATTTCATCATTCTATCATAAAATTGGCGGGCGCAGCAACGCGCGCCATCATGATCTAGTTATAAACATGTGCGTAGACCACCTCGTGACGACTAGAAGCACTAGAACAAGCCGAAGGCGCGCACGCCGTAATCACCCCTCCGTCACCAGATCCGGGCCAAACTTATTGTAGTAGACAGTCGGAAAGTTATTGTGCTAAGGCCCCACAGGACCAGCGCACCAGAACAACAACCATCGCCGATGAAAAGAAGTATAGATCAAAAGGATCTAACCAGTAGACACACGAACAAAGACAAACAAAGACTTTCTCCAAAAAGATTCACCAAAGACCAGCATCGATTGAATCCCGCGAGATCCGCAGGAGACACACCTCCACAAGCGCTCTGATGACGCTAGACGCATCACCGGAATGGGGGTTAGGCAGTGAGAACCTTATTCCATCTTCAAGGAACCGCCACCGCCTTGTCTTCTCAAGCAGGATATAAATCCTAAACAAACTCACAAAAACATCTAAAAACGGAGCAAGATTAGGGTCTCCGCCTAGGGCCATCGAAGAGGAGACGGGCGGACGGCGGTGCCTGTGGGAGGCAAAGGAACCCTAAGCTTTTTCTTGGAGATGAGGCGGCGGCTACGTGAGGTGGCGGATGTCTTGCTGAGCACGAGCAGGTCTAGCTGGATGTATGTTTTTTTGTCATGACATTCTTTATCTAGAGGATGGCAGTTTTAAAGTTCAGCATTCCAAACTTTATTTTGTAATTCATACGTCCTTTTTTTCAATAATACTCATTGTGTATTTATAAAATTATAGAGATGTCAGTTTTTATAAAGTAGCACGTTCATTTTTTTTCATGAATTAGATCATGGCAATAAAGGTCTTTGTTGATGACATTTAAATAAAAGTTAAATGGACCAAAACAGGGGGCGCACTAGCGGGAGCCCCAGCCCAGCTGGCATGCCCCAGATATTTTTATGTTCTTCCCCTAAAAAAGAGAGATATTTTTATGTTCCAAAAAAAAGTAATTAAAAGGCAAACGGTGGATAGATTTGCGCAGCATGTTTCGCTCAAAAACCAAGGAAAAGATCCTATTCCCAGCGTCCACCGCTCGTCGTGTGTTAAAAATGGTGACCTTGGGCATACCAACGAACGGGCCACATTAAAGTGGCTTGGCCACCACTTGACCGGAGGCTGACCGCCATTTCCGTTGTGGTTTCATGCAGCGAGCCCCCGCCACCCGTGTCACGTATTTACCCCCCCTCCCTCCTCCTTGCAGCAAAACCCCAGCCCTCCCCGTCGGCCACCTCCATCCTATACAGGCAGCCGCACCACGCTTGCACGTACTCACGTACGTCGGCACCAAGCAGCCATAAGTAAATAAACCAGCCATGGGGCGATCAACCCACGCGCTGCTCCTCCTAGTCGTCGCCGTCGCAGCGGCGACCTGCTCCTCGGCTGCGGCCCAGGTGCCACCCGAGGTGGCCGCAGTCTGCAAGACCACCCCGTTCGCGGATCTGTGCAGCGCCACGGCCGGGAAGCAGGCGGGGCACTACACCACCATGGACGCGGTGGCGGTGTTGAACATGCAGGTGGACGCCTTCGCGAAGCGCACGTCGGCGGCGAAGGAGCACGTGACCCAGATGTCCGCCGAGGCGAGCCCCGCGGCCAAGAAGGCGCTGGAGTTGTGCGATAGCCTCTACTCGGACGTGGAGGACAACCTCGGTGCGGCACGCCGTGCCTTAGGCTTCAAGGACGCCTCAACCGTTCGAGCCATGATGAGCATGGCGGCCCAGGACATGCAGAACTGCGACGAGGAGTTCAGGAAAGTCGGTGAGAAGAACCCCATGGACCGCTTCGACCAGTCGCTCCTAAAGATATCTGAGAACTGCCGCGCCCTCTCCAACATGATCTAATCTCATATAGGTCACATCTCGTCTCATGGATCGGACACGCGCGTAGACGGATCGATCGGTCGACCTGACCTTGATTGCCGCTGCCGTTAACGCTGCACACATTGTTGATTTCACGTGTTTTTCTACTATTTTTTATGTTCGTCTCATCTTGTTTACTGGTGAGATGTGTATATTACCCGGTCTTGGGAAGGGGAGGTGAATTGAAATTTGTTTCTAAATTCTGATACCGCTGTTATTTTTCATGCATTTGTGGATCTTTTTCTTCTTCTTTTTTGGATAAAAGGGGCCACATAGCCCTCATTTTCATTATGAGAATAGGAGTCTGGATACAACAAAACGCAACACTACACCATTTTCCTAGACATGATGCATCACCCCACCTAACTGATGAACAACCTACGACCTAGACATATAACCACATTTATTTGATGCCAAACCATCCACTACTATGGAGAGAGAGCATACTTTTAACATCTTTTACAATTTGCACATCAGCCAAAGCAAAAGCAAGTCTATAACTTGAACGCACTACAGAGCCGCTCAATTTTCAGGTAGAGACAAAACCCAGTCTTTGAGCAGAAGGATTCCACTCATGTGCTCTTCCGTATACTTCGTTTGCTACCCGAGATAACCTCTTGAAAACCTCCCTAAGCATTTTTTGCACTCCTTTTCTTTGCAGAGTTGCTCATGAATCCAATAAAGAACACATGGGTAAATATTACATTGATAGATTTTGAAAGGAAAACACGTTGAAAACGGGATTTGTTCCTTGTTTTCCAAATTTTCCAGATCAAAGCAGTAGCACCAATAGAAACAATAGCCCTATCCTTACCAAAATATAGTGGTATCCAGTTTTGACAAAGATGAAAGAACATAAAGGTAACTTTGGGTTACCTAGCGAACCACAAATCACATTCCATAAAAACCTAGCAAAAGAGCTTGAAAAGAATAGATGATCAATTCTCTCAGAGACACTACAAAAGTCACAAAAATTTAATCCTTTTCACCCTCGTCTAGATAAGTTATCCTTGGTTAGGATCCTTTTCTTCTTTGTTTCTGAATCGTCATCATCCCATATTGGAGACCTATGTTCACTCCAGCCTCCTGCTTCAGCTCACGGGGGCTTCATCAACATGTTTTTTTAGTTAAGGAGCCTGACCGAGCCTCTCGCTCCCGGTTTCATTAAAAATGAAACCGCACAAACCACAAAGTTGTAATCAACATATCTACATGGCTCGAAGGAAGCAAGTAGGAAACATTAACGATGAAGGGAAAGAAACTACAAAAGAAGAGAGCGAGGTGGGATGCTATTGAAGGCAGTACAGGGCGCAAGAAAGGGACGGAGACATGTATGCTTAAACTTGAGGATGATCGGTTGATGCAAGCCAGGATATTCACGAGGAGAACCGGTTCATGATGTAGGATCCGAATACCATGGATCCAATAACAATATAATTTTGGGAGTTCACATGAGCAATTATCATGCATTTTAGGATGACATGGGGCGACCAACATGACGGAGGAGCAGACGATGCACATGCCGGAGGAGTGAACGATGCACATGCCGGAGCAGCAGACTGTCACCGAAGGATGGGACGATGCAAACCCCAGAGCTGACAATATACGATTAAGACATGTCGACTGAATGCTTTATTTTTGTTCATGCAACTTGTTTAAGCATACATGATTACTCTTGGAATGACATGAAGTGTTTAATCCAAGTGTTTGAATGATAAAATGGTTATATAATGATTGGGATATGATGACCCTTAGTTTTATGAAGCTTGATTCATAGGCATTTTAAGCAATGGAAAAGATCTACCGTCAAAAAGAATAGTTGACCCTCCCCCCACATACGTGAGCCAACCTAATTGCAACAAGCAAATTGTCTACTAATAACGAACTTGTTGAAAAAAGCCTCAGAACATTTTCTTTTCTTTTGATCTCTGCAACAAAAGCTTTATTGCGCCGCCTTTTGCAACAAGAGCCTTGTTGCAAATCTTTTTTGAACCTTTTTTCTCTGTTGTCATTTTGCAACAACGATCATGTTGCAGAATCTTTTTTTTTTTTGCAAAGACAGAGGGTCGTGTGCATATTGCAAGGGGTAGTGTTGCATAAGTTTGCAACAGAGGAACTGTTTTTTTCCTGACCAAAGGTGGATTTTATTTGCTCAAAATGAAGTATCAAGATGATACAAAAACATGATGAACACACACTCAACCTCTGCATAGCTAAGATGCACATAGCCAACACCAACACATACACACGCAAAAACACGCCGACAACTAGCAAAATCATATAAGACCAAAGCTATGTTGTGCGTAGGCAAAGAAAAAAGAAAATAACCCCAAAGCAATCAGATTAACGATCGGCAAACTGCAACAATGAGAACACAGAGAAGAAGAATGGAGCGGCATGGAGTGTAGCGACCCGACCTCAGACAGTCAAGTCTCTGTGCTTAAGTGTCATCCCTGGATCGGTAAGCTGACACACACAGTACTCGAAGATTTATAACAGAGATAAATCACATGTATAAAGTAACGTAAATACTATTAACTCAATCCAAATAGCGGAAGTAACAACAAGGTTGCGGATTCCCATCAACACCAACGGCAAAGTTGAGTGTAGAAATCGTAACCCTAATGTATCACTTACTCGTCATAAGAATCCTGCAACATTAGATGTTGCAGCCAAAAAAGTTCAGTACATTGAATGTACTGGCAAATTCACACATAGGTGTCGGGGAAGCTGATCGTGACCCACGGACACCTATGGGACCTGGCGGACCAAGTCCCTTGTGGTTCGGAGGGGGGCGGAGATTGCACAAAGAGCAGATCGAGGCGATGCACACGAGCAGTTTACCCAGCTTCGGAGCTCTCCGGAGAGATAATACTCCTACTGTTGCTTGGTTGATTGTATTGTGTTCTTGCTAGGGAGCAATGAGAGCTACAAAACCTAGCTTGAGTGTCTCTAGTCTCGAATGAGTCGAATGAGCCGAACCCTTTCTACGTTGCATATGGGCCTCCTTTTATAGGTTCAAGGGGTCACCACAGGTGGCAACGTAAACGAGGGTACAAATGGAAAAACAGTAGTTGGTACACCGACTTGCACAGTGTACAGTGCACATACCTAACTCTGACGGCAAGGGACAAGATCAATAAATGCTCGTCCCTGTCGCCTAAACAGTGCAACAGGGACCGTCAAGTGCACCACCGTTTGCCACGATGGTAGGCTCGTCAGCGCCGCTTATCGCTGCTCCCCGTTGGCTGCACAGTCCTTTGACACGCGTGCCTGGAATAGCCCCATGGCGACACGTTGGCGGATGAGCTGGAGCGGAGATGAAGAGAGGTTGCCTGCCGCGGCAAGAACCTTGCCGCGGCTGAACCCTTGTCGCGCTCGGTAGCTTGTCGCTCACCAAGCCTTCCCGCAAGCTCCTCTTGCCGGGTCTTGTTTCTTCGGCCTTGAGTGGCCTTCGGCAAGCTCCTCTTGCCGGGCCTTGAATACTTTGTTCTTGAATGGCTCCAAAGGAGCCGCGGAGGACCTTGGCGGTCACTAGGCAAGCCACGCCGCTGGTGCTCTGTTGCCCGTGCACGAGTTTGGGATACTAGGGTACCCCTACTCTAGTACACCGACAGGAGCCCCCGGGCCTGGGCCACACACGGTGCCGAGCTGATCACCGCGGCAGGGTGGACATCTGGGATGTTGTAGTGCACACGGCTAAATCTCTGAATGAACTTGCGCAAGGACTCTCCTTCCTTCTGGGCAAGCAGGTGAAGGTCACTCTCTTGGCCATGAGGCTTGTGGCCGCCTGTGAAGGCGCCGACAAACTGATGGCATAGATCTGCCCAAGAAGATATGGAACTGTCCGGCAAGTGCATGAGCCAAGATCTGACATTTGGCTTGAGTACCAGCGGGAAGTAGTTGGCGAGGATCTTGTCGTCTCGTCCCCCTGCAGCTTGCACCGCAATGGTGTAGATGCTGAGGAACTCCGATGGATGCGTCCTGCCATCATACTTCTCCGCACATCTCGGCTTGAAGTTTTTCTTGTCAGGCCTTTGGACTTGCCGCAGCTCACGAGTGAACGCAGGGCAACCTATCGCAGACGGACAAGTCACCGTTCTCCGGCGCTTGCATGTCGACATGGGCCCAGTAGCGCTGGTCGGATTGACGCCGCGCTTCTCTTGGCGCCGGCGCGAGTTCGAGCGTCTTCTTGTTGCCGTTCTTGAAGAACTTGGCGCTGATCACGGCGAGCTCGTGGATCCGGCGACGCGGTGGAGTCATTTGCCGAGGTGGATCCGAGGAGCTGGTGATCTTGGCCTTCGGATGGAGAGTGCATGGTGGTTGCACCCCATAGGTTTCGCCGCCACCGGCTCGTGCCTTGTCGTCTCGTCGCGGCAAGGATGCGGTTGGTTTCAGCGGAGTGTCGCCGTTGGCAAAGCCGATAAGACTACGGATGGTGGCCCTCCATTCGCCGACCTTATCGGCCGTTGGAGGGTAGTCTAGAAGCGCTTGAGCTCTCGCCAAGGCTTCCGCTGGAGTGGTGGGTGGCAATGGCGTGACGGTGCGAGGAGCGGATGTGCTCGGACTTCTAACCAAGTTAGAAGGAGCAGCATCCCGCCCAGCGATCAGATTACTGCATCAAAGATGGCATGCGGCGTGCATGCTGGTCTCGAGGGCCTCGGGATCCTCCAGTTTGGCCTTGATCCAACGAGCGATGGCGCTGCGAGCACCATGACGCTGTCGGTCCCGCGCCTCGAGATGGACGCGTGCGATCCGGACGCCGAGGTCTGCGCCGCCTTGTCTTTGGACTTGGCAGCGTCGTGGGCCTCGACGACACGGTTCCTCCGCCATGCGTCCTCCCCACCACTCGCCGGCCCGGCGGTGGTGGGTTTGACGCGACGCTTTGCTGCCGCCAAGCCTTCTTCTTCGGTGGCATGTTGATGGAGATGATGAAGAAGTTGCTCGTGTGAACGCCGGATCAGGTTCACACAGCCTCAACGCCCCCTACCTGGCGCGCCAAAGATGTCGGGGAAGCTGATCGTGACCCACGGACACCTATGGGACCTGGCGGACCGAGTCCCTTGTGGTTCGGAGGGGGGCGGAGATTGCACAAAGAGCAGATCGAGGCGATGCACACGAGCAGTTTACCCAGCTTCGGAGCTCTCCGGAGAGATAATACTCCTACTGTTGCTTGGTTGATTGTATTGTGTTCTTGCTAGGGAGCAATGAGAGCTACAAAACCTAGCTTGAGTGTCTCTAGTCTCGAATGAGTCGAATGAGCCGAACCCTTTCTACGTTGCACATGGGCCTCCTTTATTAGGTTCAAGGGGTCACCACAGGTGGCAACGTAAACGAGGGTACAAATGGAAAAACAGTAGTTGGTACACCGACTTGTACAGTGTACAGTGCATATACCTAACTCTGACGGCAAGGGACAAGATCAATAAAGGCCCGTTCCTGTCACCTAAACAGTGCAACAGGGACCGTCAAGTGCACCACTGTTTGCCACGATGGTAGGCTCGTCCGCCGCTTATCGCTGCTCCCGCTGGCTGCACAGCCCTTTGACACGCTGCGTGCTCGAATAGCCCCATGGCGACACGCTGGCGGATGAGTGGAGCGGAGATGAAGAGAGGTTGCTGCCGCGGCAAGCACCTTGCCGCTGGCTGAACCCTTGTCGCGCTTCGGTAGCTTGTCGCTCACCAAGCCTTCCGGCAAGCTCCTCTTGCCGGGTCTTGTTTCTTCAGGCCTTGAGTGGCCATCCCGGCAAGCTCCTCTTGCGGGGCCTTGAATACTTTGTTCTTGAATGGCTCCAAAGGAGCCATGGAGGACCTTGGCGGTCACTAGGCAAGCCCTGCCGCGGGGTGCTGCGACTGCCCGTGCACGAGTTCGGGATACTAGGGTACCCCTACTCTAGTACACCAACAATAGGATAATGATGAATAATAGCTATCACTACATGCATATTTGGCTGGTAAGGGCTCTAAGTTTATTTTGCATAAAGCTAAATTTTTGCTACATTAAAGGAATATATTATATTTAACTACCAAGTTGGTTGAAAATTATTGAGAAGGTTCCTCCAACTCAATCCCAATTAAAAGTTAACAACCCAACAAATTAATTTAGTAAAGTGATGAGATCAACATGATAATTCAAGAACCAGATACTCAAGATGTCCATAACCGGGGACACAACTAATCATGATTAGTTTGTACACTCTGCAGAGGTTTGCGCATTTTTTCCACAAGACTCGATCTCCTCTGTTGGATTTCTCACACTACATGGTGTTTGAAAAACGGATGACCGAGACATAGTCTTTCAGAAACATTAACTCTTTACTCTGGGTGGACAGTTACACCTACTTTCCCCTACATCTGCTAGCCCACCACTGAAAGAGGTCATGCAATATACTCAACTATGCTAGAGCCCATAATAGCTTGTGGCTGCACACGGAAGTTTCTAGCATGAATAATCTTATGATCCCTTTGAGCCTAGGTGGCATTCCATAGGGTGATCACACGGGTACTCCGGGATCCCCTTGGGCAAGCACTGGGTTCTCCAGGTGCCCGGGCAAACCACTGGGTGCTCCAGGGTGCCCCAACCAATCCACCCGGATGTGTATTAAAGTAGCCACCTTAAGTTAACCATTAATGATAACTCTCACAACTGTCATGAATACACTCAACCAATCCACGTCTACCAGCACAGCAGAGCAGTATAAGCATAACGTAGTAGTAACTCCCAAGGTTTGAATGCAGGACAATAGGTTCCTGCCTCATCAACTACTTTCCAATGCCCACATGTTAATCAGATCCTAACCATGCAGTGTTTGAGGATTGAAACTAATGCATAAAACTGGGTAATAAGGGATATGATCAAAGTGTGAACTTGCCTTGTACTATTGATGAAGATGATTCGCACTCATAACTCTTGATAGATCTACTCGTCACACTCCGGTCAATCTATCGTAAGCAAGCAATAGTAACCACATATAAGCAATCACTCAAAAGATCAGAAAGGACGAAGAAGACAATTCGGAAAGCATAAAAACCAAGCAAATACTCTTGCAACATAAAACAATTTATAACAGTACCAAAATTATGTGAATTTGGCCTTATCGGAAATTTTAGGTCAAGAGCTTTGATATGCAAAACGAATCAACTCAAATGGAGTTATAAAACTCAAGTTACGATCAAACGAAGTTTAAATATAAATTTTTTGAATTCAAATTTTAAAACTTTAAAAAACAGGTTTGAGTTGGATTACTGGATAGAGGAGATCATAACGAAGAAGTGGGCGTTGGTTTCGTTGGATTTGGACCAACGAGGAAAAAGTTGTGCTAGATTGAAGGTCAGGGACTAATCTATAATAAAATATCCATGGATAGGTCCCTGGCCGAAATTAAAAAGAAAAAGAAAAACTCTACCGTACGAACGTTCGCTGCCGAACGCTAACTAACGAATCTGTTCACTAGAACTACCAAAACAGAAAACGTTCGTTAAATAACTAAAAAAAACTAAACCGGTCTAAACCAAAAGAAAACAAAAAAACGGGGCGGTCTGCGGTTCGTACCGGTCCGGGAAAAACTGGCGGTCGAAGGGTTGGCGGCGGATCGGGTCCGGCGGTGGCGGCGGCGGACTCAGCAAGGTGGCGGGCGGCTTGAGGCGATTCTGGCGAGGCGTAGGCGAAGCGGTAGGGCGGCGTGGCGCGACAGGACAGCGGCAGCTGGCTCTGAGGCGGGCGCAGGATCGCGGCGGCGGTGGTGGCGCGAATCGAGAGGAGGGGTGGGGCTCGCTATATAAAGAACGGGGCGGGTGACGGCTTGCGGAAGGGGCCGGAGAAGTCCGGCCTTGGCACGGACGCCGAGGTCGGCGCAGCAGCGCGTCGTGGTGGCGGCAGACTCCGAGCGGAAGCACGGGAACGAGCGGTTGAGCGGCGTGGGCCGGCTGGGCCGTGGCCTGGCGAGCTGGGCCGGCCCGGTCCGGTCGGTCCGAAGTTTTTCTAAACACAGACAAAGAAAAAATAATAAAACAAAATAAAATAAAATATTATATAGGCATATAATGTATCAAATTTTCCAGAAAAAATATTCTCTACAACATGAACATATTTCTATCATCAAATAAAATCCACAAAATTCAAATAATTCAAGCAAGCTCTGCTACAATAAAACCCAATAAAAATCATTTTAGAAATACGAAAATGATTTCAAATTTAGTTCTCTCAATTTTCTGTTGTAGGGAATCATTTTACCCTATTTTCCATATATTCTATTTTTGGAGAAAAATAATTTGAATAAAACCCAAATCACTCCAAATTGAAAATAATTTCAAAGGGGACTTTAAATTTGATTTTTTGAAACTTCCAACTCATATTTCATATGATTTGAAAAATTCATTTTATCTTATCTCATGAAAATCGTTGAGTTGCTTAAAGTTTCTGAATTGGAAATATTTTCATATGGAATTCAAATCTTTTCAAAACCCTTTTCATTTATTTAAATGGAAGAAGTCATGTCATCTTCTCTCTAGGGTTTTATGATGAAATGAATTTGAATTCACGGAGATCATAAATGTATAAATGAAAGTTTGGGAAAGTCCTTTTATTCCCTCTCATTCAACTTTCAAAAAGTTTCGAATTTCACTCACTTTCACACAAGCAACCACACCACAATCAAACAATCAATCAAATCTATTTATTTAATATAACATTCCAAAATTTAGAATTTTGGGATGTTACAAACCTACCACCCTTAAAATGAATCTCGTCCTCAAGATTCGGAGAGGCTAGAAAGAAATAGGTTAGGGTTGGGGGTCTTCTCAAAATCCATCGATCGTCACAGGGGGTCTGGGGTGCTACCACCCTTAGAAGCATTGATACGGTTCCATCAAAACTCTTATACTCCATCCTCATTTTCGACAGTGTCGGTCTTCTCAGATTCTCGGGGAAAAAAATTCCTTCTCTGGGCTCTTCCGGTAGTGGCATAACCTTTACCGCAATTCATATGTCCATTCATCTTGGTAAGGTTATTCCGAGACTCGGTCTTCTTAGCTGACGGGTCTAGCGCCAATACTAATCAACTATCGATATCTCATGGTGGTCAACCATTTATGGTTTCTCCTGCAGGAAATGGGTCTGGGCTTCATTCTCACCGTATGACCTACGGTTGGCAATAGCTGCCTTGTACAAAGGAAAATTGTTATACCATGCTAAGGTTTAAACAAGGTTTTGATTGTCATCTCTCTACTATAGGCAAGTCAGTCAGATTTACCACCCCACATAGCAAGGCAAATAATAAGAGTAAGTCGGTATGGTGATCAATCCATCCCGCACCCAAATCATTACCTGGTATCAATGTTGAGGATATCGCTTATCGTTATCGTCTCGGTCGGCTAGGGATTAGAGATTAATCGGAAATCGGTAGATTAATGGATTTTATCGGTCGACTATTAATCGGATATTTTTTTTGTAAATCTCAGGTTCCCAACACTAAAATACGCTATATTCAACACCAAAACAGTATTTGATAGAAGTGTTACCTTGATTCCTAGCCTTTGAATCATCATATAATGACAAACAAAATAGGACACTAATACATATTGTGTAACGAGGTCCACAAAACATAAATAAACATAGTTTTTGCAATCATCGTGCTATGAATAGGTATGATTTATCGGTAGATTCCTAATAAATCGCTTGTTAGAGCGATAAATTGGTCCAAAAGATAAACGGTGAAGATAAGGCATAATCTTATCGGTCACCCCCCGATTAGCGATAAATCGGAAGATTAATCGCTGAATCGGAAGATTTCTTGAACAGTGCCTGGTATATGGTTTAGCGAATCTCGCATTCTAACACTCGGTCATCCTCACAGGCATTGCAGAATTTCTTTTTTCGACGAACCAAGTTCGGATAAATCCATGGATTCTGCAAGCCAAACGAACATCTATCGTTCCTTCACCACTCTCAGGTTTTGTGTAAACTCCTATAAGATCGTCGGTCGATAAAATCGTAACTTCTTCCATGCTTTTTCCTTTAGCAAGAGTGTGCTTGCTTCTTGGCAGGTCCTGGGGCCTATGGGTTATGGCCCACCCCATCACATTTAATCCTTGAACTCATCATAGGGGGCAACTGATCATTATTCCAACATCCAGCTTCCTAGCATTCTTAAATCCATCCAGTTGTACTGTCTCCCTTCCTTCTATTTGTACCAAACTCAGATGTGATTACTCAAACTCCTCATGGAGTTGCTATTGCTCCATATACCAACATTCTATCTCCTTAATATCCAATAGTACTTCATCCCCTCATAATCTTAGGGTATCCCACATATCGAGATAAAATCGTACTTATTTTATCTGTGGTCCACTCTGTGGAGTATCATTATTCTTTCCAGAGGTCAAGGGTCCTCACAGGGTACTACCACCCTTGAAATGCACAAATTCATCCATAGACCATATTTCTCATATCCTCGAAAATGGTCAAAATCTTTCTTCATAGAGTATCAACTCATAAAATCCAATCAGTACCAACAATGCTAACTTTATTGATTCTCCAATGATTACCATATCTTGCTTTGCCATTACATGCCTCAACTCATCGCCTCAATATAAAGGGAAAGTGTTCTCACTACTTCTACTATACTTCTCACAGACACAACTAATTATCACGAGTCTCTTTCTCCTTGGGACAATCTCCCGCAAGGTGCCCTGCTTCATTACAACGAAAACATATTACTTCTGACAAGTCTCGAGGTTTCCTTTTTGGGCAATTGCTGAAGTAGTGCCATGACTCCTTGCACCTGAAATAGGTGATATGACTCAGGTCCTTCCTGGTATCCAATCTACTTCTCTTCCTGGACTTTTCAGTGCCAATCTGGGCTTCTATTTCCTGTAGGTCATACTCTACTTCCTATGTCGGGAATTCAACTAGATCCCATTCAGACAATTTTGGGAGATAAGTCCTTCTCCACAAGAATAGCATGACTTAGTGCATGTTTTAATTGGGTCTTCTTTGGGTGTGCCCTCCACCTCTTCCTTCATCATCGGTTCTTCTAAAATTTCCATGAGGGCTCCTTTCATTGCTTCTTTCTTCTGTTGGATGGTTCATTGTACCATGGGGTAAATGTGACACTGAGCAAGGTAGTGGGTAGTCCCTTCACACAAGAAACAAGTAATTTGCCTAGTTGGGCATTCTTCAGCTGGGTGACTCTCTTCACAATGAGGGCATTCACCCTTGTGTTCTTCATGGGTGTGTCCCATTTCTCCACAAATCTTGCATGCACAAGGTTTCTTCATATTATTTCCATAAGGCCTCAACTTCTGGGACACAAGACGAGATCTTTGTAGAGTCAACTTAAGTTCTTTCCAAGTGGTTACTCCTTGCCATCCATTGATGGTTTGGTACATCCTCCACCAAGTAACAACACCTCTTTCAAAGCACTGAAGAGTATGCTGGGCCATATCCTTTCCGACTACAGTGTTATTCTCCATATGATCTTCCATGTTATGAATCCATTGGTCTGTCTCCAATTGAGTCTTCGGTCCAGAAAATATGGGTTCATCTCCATTCATCCTCTATTGGTTCCAAGGGTTTGGGGTGGGATAAGAGAGATAGAGAGGGATACACACAATGCAAACAATGGTTTTGAAGAGACAGGTTTTTATTGTGGTTGTCAGAAAAACAACAAACAAATGACAGCTCACAAACGTCGCATCTAACGTAAGTGTATGAGGGGGCTTTGGTCTTTTAAAGGTCAATAAATCTTCAACGTCGCCAAACTCTTCAGGTCTTGTTCATGTCTCCGGTGGCTACTTCCGATCGTTCTTGTCTTTCTCAATTCTTCTGCCAGATCATCTCTATTGACGCGAAGTCTCTCGTGACGTCCTTTAATATTTTTGGAGTTGCGTACCAAACTTCTGGGTTTCAACATCCTTAGCATGAACCATGGTCCCACTGTCCTTCAGTTCCTAACGAATCTCCGGTATCTCGAGGTTTTGCTCCTCCAGCTTGGCTACTTTCAGCTTCTGGGTCCCGAGTTCTTCACGAAATGCTTCCTTATCAAATACAGCTTCCCGAAGGTCCATCTTAAACTTCCTGATGTAATACTCCAGATCCTGGTGATACACCAGCTAAGGTTAAAAGTGCATTCTTTGCTGATAGATGCTCCATCATCCTTCTACCATCCAATCCTTCTGAAGAAATGCATGCTTAACTCAGCACAGTGACAATAGCCTAAGTGGGCGATAATACCATGGTTAGCCGTGTCTATGCCCATGTTACTGCCATAACCTTTCATTCCATAATTGATCTCTCCCGCCTTAGGGTTTTCTTGACAAAAACTTTGAGTTTTAACGCTCCATGTTTCAGTCTTTCTTCGACACATCTTGATCTCGGGTATTCACAGCTTCCATAGTCTGACAAATTCCATAAGGGTAGCCTTCCTAGGTCATACAAATCTGGAAATTCTTCAGGGCCTTCAAATTCTCCTAGTCTTCTGTGACGCCCGGATAATTAAACTACAGTAATCCTCTGCTAATGGTGCCACGTCACCTCCATTACTGTTGCTAATCTCTCGTTAGTTCAAAAACCGATTTAAATTCAAATTCAAAATCAAGCAAACAATAAAAGTTTTCAAATATTAAAACTAAAATGTTCGGAGTGAACCAAATAATGCATAGGTAATTATGGTGGAGAAACCACACCTTTATAGAATATTTAAATACTATAAGATAAATAAAACAAGAATTTAAAACTATTATTTAAATACTTTTAGTTATTAAATAATTATGAAACTATTTTAGCTTGGGTAGCAAGTTAATGTGGCAGTGGCATATTTGGTAATATCAAATACGGTGCCATTTGGGTATTTTGCTAACACAAAAATAAAAGGAAACTAAAAGAAAACCGAAAAGTAAAATAAACAAAACAAAACAAAACAAAACTAGCACAAAACAAAATGAGAGAAGGAAACCCCCTCCCACTGGGCTCAGGCCCAGCAGGCCACTGGCCCAGCCGGCCCTCCCTTATCATCTCTCCCCCCCGAAACCCTAATCTAACCGCACAACTCCCCCCACTCGCGCCCCACTCTTCCTCTCCCCCGATCCAATCAGGATCGGGCCCGACGCCGAGCCACCCCGGATCCCGTCGCCGGAACCACCCCGCTCGCCTCTCCGTCGTCGACACGTCCCCGTCCTCCTCACCGCCGGCCTGCCTCCCCACCGCACGTCGTCCCCGTCGACCACACCGACCCCCACTGCCCCGTTCCCTACAGACGCTCGGTGCGGCCCCCGGCCTCTTCTTCCCCCCGTCCCCGTCGTCGCGGTCGCCGCTCTCCGCACGCACGCACTAACGGCCGTGCCCACCGCGTCGTGGCCACGCCTCCCTGCCCCACCGTGTGTGCGCGCCCCAACTACCGCACTCGCCGTGCCCGGCCACACCCCGACAGCCAGCGCCAAGGCGCGCGCGCCCGCACCCGCGCCCTCTCCGCCTTTGTGCCCGTGTTCTCACCGAGCCCATCGCCCCACAGCCCCGCGCTACGGTCGCGCGGTTGGCCACGGCCCAGTTCGCCATACCAGATCGCGGTGCCCGCCGCCCCGCTCACGCCACGCGCGCCGCCCTTCTTGCAGACGCCCGCTTGCAGCGACGCGTTCGAGCCTGCGGCGCCACCGCCCCACCTCGCTCCGGCAGCGCGCGCCGCGAAGCTCGCTCTGCCAAGATCGCTTCATTGCGTCGCCCGCCCCCGCCACTACTGGCCGCCCGCCCGCTCGCTCTGTCATGCCGCAGATGCTCTCGCTGCTTCTTTAAGCAGCTTCTGCTCGCCGCCGCCGCTTCGACCGTTCTTGCGCGCTGTTTGCTGCGCTCTGCGCCGGGCTAAGGTCTTTGCCCGAGCGTGCACCCGCACCAGAACTCCACCCACGCCGTGCCTGCTTCCCGATACCCATACTGTTTG
Organism: Aegilops longissima; assembly: GCA_021605205.1. Lineage (NCBI taxonomy): Eukaryota > Viridiplantae > Streptophyta > Magnoliopsida > Poales > Poaceae > Aegilops > Aegilops longissima. The sequence continues at coordinate 214,997,161 of CM038678.1, forward strand.
GCCCTTAGGGCCAATGACATGGGGGCCCCACGCCCCCTTAGAATGTTTTATAAAAAAGGAACTAAAAAATAATAAAAATAAATAAATAAATAAATGATTAATTAATGAATTAATTGAAGAATTAATTAACTTAATTAATTTTGATTAATTAAACTAAACAGCTAATTAAACTAATTAATCATAATTAGTTAGTCTAGTCAATGACGTACAGGACCCACACGTCAGTTTGACCAGTCAACACTCCTGTTGACTGCTGACGTCATGCTGATGCACTATTCTGGATAATGTTGAATTAAATTAATTAAATAAATTCTAAAATGATTTAAAACTTTAGAAAATCATATAAAATAAACCGTAGATCAGATGAAAATACTTTCTACATGAAAGTTGCTCAGAACGACGAGACGAATCTTGATACGCAGCCCGTTCATCCGCCACACATCCCTAGCATAGCAAACTCGCAACTTTCCCCTTTCAGTTCATCTGTCCAAAGACGCGAAACACCGGGAATACTTTCCCGGATGTTTCCCCCCTTCGTCGGTATCACCTACTACCGCGTTAGGGCACACCTATCAACGCTCATTGTCATGTCATGCATCATCATGCATATGTTTGCATTGTATTTATTGTTTCTTCCCCCTCTTCTCTCGCTAGACACCGAGACCGGCGCCGCTGCTACCCAGTACGACTACGGTGTTGACGACCCCTCCTTCTTGCGAGAGCAACCAGGCCAGCCCCCCCCCCCCTTGATCACCAGATATCGCCTATTCCTTTTCTCTATTGCTTTCATTAGAGTAGTGTAGCATGTTCTCGCTTTGATTAATCCTATTCTCGATGCATAGCCCGTCATTGTTGCTACAGCTTGTTACCCTTACCGCTATCCTCTCGCTTAGAATAGGATGCTAGTACTTCATCGCTGGCCTCGCACTCTTGTCCGTCTGCCATGCTATACTACTGGGCCGTGATCACTTCGGGAGGTGATCACGGGCATATGCTATATACTTTATACTATTACATTACTTATGATATTGTTCGGAGATGGGGGCTAAAGGGGCAGGTGGCTCCATCCTCAGAGAGGTGGGCCTGGGTTCCCGACGGCCCCGATCGTTATTTTGTGGCGGAGCGACAGGCAGGTTGAGACCACCTAGGAGAGAGGTGGGCTGGCCTGGTCGGCGTTCCGGATACTTAACACGCTTAACGAGATCTTGGTATTTGATCTGAGTCTGGTCATTTGGTCTATACGCACTAACCAACCACGTGGGAAAGTTATGGGCACTCGACGTTGTGGTATCAGTCGAAGCCTTCGTGACGTCGGCGACCGCCAAGGCCGGGTTGGACCGCGAACGTGACTTCCTTTGTAATGGAGGTTGCTAGGTCGCTCTCCGTCACGTCACACGCAAGCGTGGTGTGCAATGGGCGATGGGCCCAGACCCCTGCGTGCATAGGATTTAGACCGGCGTGCTGACCTCTCTGTTGTGCCTAGGTGGGGCTGCGACATGTTGATCTTCCGCGGCCGGGCATGACCCAGAAAAGTGTGTCCGGACAAATGGGATCGAGCGTGTTGGGTTATGTGGTGCACCCTGATAACCCGCAAGTATACGGGATAGTTGTAGCCTCTTTCGATAAGTAAGAGTGTCGAACCCAACGAGGAGCTACAGGTAGAACAAATACTCTCTCAAGTCCTATCGGCCACTGATACGACTCTACGCACGCTTGACGTTCGCTTTACCTAGAACAAGTATGAAACTAGAGGTACTTTGTAGGTGTTGTAGGATAGGTTTGCAAGAAAGTAAAGAACACGTAAATAAAAAGTAGGGCATGTTTAGATAAAAACACAACAAAGTAAATATGGCGAGTGTGGAAAAGTGGTGGTAGGAGTTGTGGAATTGTCCCTGGGCAATTGACTATGTTACTAGACCGGTAATCACTATTGCAATTCTATTTGAGGGAGAGGCATAAGCTAACATACTTTCTCTACTTGGATCATATGCACTTATGATTGGAACTCTAGCAAGCATCTGCAACTACTAAAGATTCATTAAGGTAAAACACAACCATAGCATTAAAGTATCAAGTCCCCTTTATCCCATACGCAAACAACCTACTTACTCAGGTATGTGCTTCACATCACTCATACCACCCACCATAAGCAAATCATAAACATATTGCAAACCCTACAGCGGGAATCCCTCACGCTTGGCGACACGGAGGGCACAATAGGACAGCACCAATAATAAAACATGCAACTCAAACCAATCATAGCAATTCATCAATCACCGATAGGACAATGAAAATCTACTCAGACATCATAGGATGGCAACACATCATTGGAAAATAATATGAAGTATAAAGCACCATGTTCAAGTAGAGGGTACAGCGGGTTGCGGGATAGTGGACCGCTGTAGATAGAGGGGGGAAGGTGATGGAGATGTTGGTGAAGATGACGGTGGTGTTGGTGAAGATCGTGGTGATGATGATGGCCCCCGGCGGCCCCGGCGCCACCGGAAGCAAGGGGAGCGAGGCCCCCTTCTTCTTCTTCTTCTTCTTCCTTGACCTCCTCCCTAGATGGGAGAAGGGTTTCCTCTGGTCCTTGGCTCCCATGGCTTGGGAGGCGAGAGCCCTCCGAGATTGGATCTATCTCTTTGTCTCTCTCTCTTTCTGCGCTCCCCTCCGCTCTGTTTCACCGTTTCGTGTATATATGGAGATCCGTAACTCCGATTGGCCTGAAACCTTCGCTGTGATTTTTTTCCGAATATTAGCTTTCTTGCGGCAAAAGAAGAGCATCAACCGCCTTACGGTGGGCTCACGAGGGTAGGTGTCGCGCCCTAGGGGGGCGCCCCCCTACCTCGTGCCCACCTCGGACACCGGTTTGCGTTGATTTTCCTTCCAGATTTTCCATATTTTCCAAAAATAAGATCGTCCGTTTTTATCCCGTTTGGACTCCGTTTGATATGGATATTCTGCGAAACCAAAAACATGCAATGACAGGAGGCCGCATTGGGCAATCGGATCAATATGTTAGTCCCAAAAATAATATAAAAAGTTGCCAAAAAGTATATGAAAGTTGAATAATATTGGCATGGAACAATCAAAAATTATATATACGACGGAGACGTATCAGCATCCCCAAGCTTAATTCTTGCTCGTCCTCGAGTAGGTAAAAAAAAGAAAGATAATTTTTGATGTGGAATGCTACCTAGCATAATCTTGATCATATGTCTAATCATGGCATGAATATTAAGACACGAGTGATTCAAAGCAATAGTCTATCCTTTGACATAAAAATAATAATACTTCAAGCATACCAACCAAGCAATTATGTCTTATTGAAATAACATAGCCAAAGAAAGCTCATCCCTACAAAATCATATAGTCTGGCTATGCTCCATCTTCACCACACAAAATATTTACATCATGCACAACCCCGATGACAAGCCAAGAAATTGTTTCATACTTTTGACGTTTCTCAAACCTTTTCAACTTTCACGCAATACATGAGCGTGAGCCATGGACATAGCACTATAGGTGGAATAGAATATGATGATGGGGGTTATGTGGAGAAGACAAAAAGGAGAAAGTCTCACATCAACTAGGCGTATCAACGGGCTATGGAGATGCCCATCGATTGATGTCAATGTGAGGAGTAGGGATTGCCATGCAACGGATGCACTAGAGCTATAAGTGTATGAAAGCTCAAACTGAAACTAAGTGGGTGTGCATCCAACTTGCTTGCTCATGAAGACCTAGGGCATTTGAGGAAGCCCATCGTTGGAATATACAAGCCAAGTTCTATAATGAAAATTCCCACTAGTATATGAAAGTGATAACTCAAGAGACTCTCAATATGAAGAACATGGTGCTACTTTGAAGCACAAGTGTGGTAAAAGGATAGTAACATTTCCCCTTCTCTCTTTTTCTCTCATTTTTTTCTTTTTTTTCTTTTTTTGGGCCTTCTTTTTTTTCGTCCGGAGTCTCATCCCGACTTGTGGGGGAATCACAGTCTCCATCACCCTTTCCTCACTGGGGCAATGCTCTAATAAAGATGATCATCACACTTTTATTTACTTACAACTCAATATTACAACTCGATATCTAGAACAAAGATATGACTCTATATGAATGCCTCCGGCGATGTACCGGGATGTGCAATGATCTAGCATAGCAGAGATATCAAAAAACGGACAAGCCATGAAAATATCATGCTAGCTATCTTACGATCATGCAAAGCAATATGGCAATGAATGCTCAAGTCATGTATATGATGATGATGGAAGTTGCATGGCAATATATCTCGGAATGGCTATGGAAATGCCATAATAGGTAGGTATGGTGGCTGTTTTGAGGAAGATATAATGAGGCTTATGTGTGACAGAGCGTATCATATCACGGGGTTTGGATGCACCTGCGAAGTTTGCACCAACTCTCGAGGTGAGAAAGGGCAATGCACGGTACCTAAGAGGCTAGCAATGATGGAAGGGTGAGAGTGTGTATAATCCATGGACTCAACATTAGTCATAAGGAACTCACATACTTATTGCAAAAATCTATTAGTCATCAAAACAAAGTACTACACGCATGCTCCTAGGGGGATAGATTGGTAGGAAAAGACCATCGCTCGTCCCCGACCGCCACTCATAAGGAAGACAATCAATAAACACCTCATGCTCCGACTTCGTTACATAACGGTTCACCATACATGCATGCTACGGGACTTGCAAACCTCAACACAAGTATTTCTCAATTTCACAATTACTCGACTAGAATGACTCTAATATCACCACCTTTATATCGCAAAACTATTGCAAGGAATCAAATATATCATATTCAGTGATCTACAAGTTTATGTAGGATTTTATGACTAACCATGTGAATGACCAGTTCCTGTAATCTCTCTAAATAGATATAAGTGAAGCATGAGAGTTTAATTATTTCTACAAAAGATATGCCCACGCTCTAACAAATATAAGTGAAGCAAAAGAGCATTCTTCAAATGGCGGTTGTCTATGTGAAGAGAAATAGGCAATCCAAACTTCAAATGATATAAGTGAAGCACATGAAGCATTCTATAAAGCCATACTCAAAAGATATAAGTGAAGTGCAAAGAACATTCTATAAATCAACCAAGGACTATCTCATACCAGCATGGTGCATAAAATAAAAATAAAAACCTAATTGCAAAAGACGCTCCAAGACTTGCACATATCGCATGAACGAAACGAATCCGAAAACATACCGATATTTGTTGAAGAAAGAGGGGATGCCTTCCCAGCATCCCCAAGCTTAGACGCTTGAGTCTCCTTGAATATTTACTTGGGGTGCCTCTGGCATCCCCAAGCTTGAGCTCTTGCCTCTCTTCCTTCTTCTCACATCGAGACCTTCTCGATCATCGGACACTTCATCCACACAAAACTTCAACAGAAAACTCGGTAAGATCCGTTAGTATAATAAAACAAATCACTACTCTAAGTATTGTTGCAAACCAATTCATATTTTGTTTTTGCATTGTGTCTACTGTAATATAACTTGTTCATGGATTAATCCACTGATATAAATTGATAGTTTCATCAAAACAAGCAAACTATGCATCAAAAACAGAATCTGTCTAAAACAGAACAGTCTGTAGAAATCTGAACATTCACCATACTTCTGATACTTGAAAAATTCTGCCAAAATTAGGAAAAATAAACAATTTGTACAGTAAGATAGTGCAAAAAGAATCAGAACCATTTGACGTTCCATAAAAAATTAAAATTCGCGCACTACAGCCAAAGTTTCTGTCCTGCACCGTACAAACCAATAAGTATTGTAAACATCTTAAAGGCAAACCTTGGCACATTATTTTTATAATAAAATGGAATTGTACAAGGGGATAATTATTTTTATTGAAAAGTTTCTGTAATCAAGATTCACAAAGTTTCCGTGAGCATGAACAAAGTTCAAGGCTAGCTCCCACATCAACAATGCTCGTCTTTCTCACTTCCTTTTTTTTTGAAAAAGTTTTGGGTTCCCCTCTTTATTTTTGTTGTTTTTTTAAACTATATGAAAGCATTCAACAGAAATAAATGACTCTCTAAAACTTTCGGGTTGTCTCCCTGGCAGCGCTTTCTTTAAAGCCATTAAGCTAGGCATTTAGTGCTCAAGTAATGAATCCACCCGGATCCCAAGGTATATCAAAGCCAATTTTAATTAACAATGATTTGTAATTTAGTAGTGAGCACAAAGTAACATAAATCATGCAACAACGAAGTATAACTCTCTTCCTATGCATCGACATGTCATAAAAGAACAATTCATGCACACATAGTAAAGGCCAATGCATAGTATAAGCAGTTTCTTGCAATTATATCGTGTTGGAAACATAGAGAGGTGGAGATAGAGTTACTCTCTCATAATTATTGCAAGTAGGAGCAGCAAGCACATGCATATTACATTCATCAAAATTATCATGTGCAACGGTAAAAGGCAACCTATCAATGTAATCCTTAATAAGCACAAACTTCTCCAATAAAGTGTGGTAGGGAGAATTCAAAAAGATAATAGGACTATCATACGTGGGTGCAATAGCAACAATCTCATGTTTAACATAAGTAACTATAGCAAGTTCATCTCCATAAGCATAATTCATATTGGCATCTTGGCCACAAGCATAGCAAGCATCATCAAAAAGGGATATTTCAAACAAATTCAAGGGATCATAGCAATCATCCTTCGGTAAGCACAAAGGGGAATTAAATAATGTATGAGTTGGAGGGTTACTCTCATTAGAAGGTGGGCACGGGTAGCTAATCCGCTCTTCCTCCTTTTGTTCTTCGCTCTCCTCATCATCTTTTTCATCCAATGAGCTCACAGTTTCATCAATTTCTTCTTCCATAGCTTCCTGCAAAATATTAGTCTCTTCTTGGACAGCGGAGAATTTCTTCATAAATGCATTAATATAGTAATTGTATTCATAATTTTCATAGCAATATCTAAGTATAGCAAGATTTTCAGGCCTATAAGCATCATCATCTAAAGCTTCATACTTTCAAACAAAGATTCAATTTCATAAGCAGCCTTAAAAGCAACAAATTCTTCTATTTGTTCCACATCATAGTAATCATATATACCATTAGCATAAGAAGCTAAGGTTTCATTATCATTAAATTTGCATTAAAAGGGAAGGTGTGGAGCCTCCATCCTAGAGCAACAACTAATATCATATTTCAAGCATAGTTTCCAGGCATACCAACGCAACATAATAAATTGATCCCATAATAGTTTCCCTTTTTGTATCGAGCGATAATCCCTAAAGTATTCACGTTGATCCAACGTGTCTCCCATTATAAAGTTGAATGGGGTTTTCTTAGGATTATCAAAGTAGTATATAATATCTCTCGCATAATGAGAATCAAGGGTTTTAGGAGTTACCCCATCCTCATGAGTAGCAAGTACAACTAATCTTTTTGATATTTTGCGTTCCATATCCATAACTAAAGATAGAGAACAACTTAGAACAGTAAATAAAAATTACTTAGTGATAAAGCAAACAAGCACACACGAGAATATTCACCCCACGCTATGACTCCCAGGCAACGGCGCCAGAAAAAGGTCTTGATAACCCGCAAGTATACGGGATAGTTGTAGCCTCTTTCGATAAGTAAGAGTGTCGAACCCAACGAGGAGCTAAAGGTAGAACAAATACTCTCTCAAGTCCTATCGGCCACTGATACGACTCTATGCACGCTCACTGTTCAAGAAATCTTCCGATTCAGCGATTAATCTTTCGATTTATCGCTAATCGGGGGTGACCGATAAGATTATGCCTTATCTTCACCGTTTATATTTTGGACCAATTTATCGCTCTAACAAGCGATTTATTAGGAATCTACCGATAAATCATACCTATTCATAGCACGATGATTGCAAAAACTATGTTTATTTATGTTTTGTGGACCTCATTACACAATATGTATTAGTGTCCTATTTTGTTTGTCATTATATGATGATTCAAAGGCTAGGAATCAAGGTAACACTTCTGTCAAATATTGTTTTGGTGTTGAATATAGCGTATTTTAGTGTTGGGAACCTGAGATTTACAAAAAAATATCCGATTAATAGTCGACCGATAAAATCCATTAATCTACCGATTTCCGATTAATCTCTAATCCCTAGCTGACCGAGACGATAACGATAAGCGATATCCTCAACATTGCGCACGCTTGACGTTCGCTTTACCTAGAACAAGTATGAAACTAGAGGTACTTTATAGGTGTTGTAGGATAGGTTTGCAAGAAAGTAAAGAACACGTAAATAAAAAGTAGGGGCTGTTTAGATAAAAACACAACTAAAGTAAATATGGCGAGTGTGGAAAAGTGGTGGTAGGAGTTGTGGAATTGTCCCTGGGCAATTGACTATGTTACTAGACCGGTAATCACTATTGCAATTCTATTTGAGGGAGAGGCATAAGCTAACATACTTTCTCTACTTGGATCATATGCACTTATGATTAAAACTCTAGCAAGCATCCGCAACTACTAAAGATTCATTAAGGTAAAACCCAACCATATCATTAAAGTATCAAGTCCCCTTTATCCCATACGCAAACAACCTACTTACTCGGGTCTGTGCTTCTATCACTCACGCCACCCACCATAAGCAAATCATAAACATATTGCAAACCCTATAGCGGGAATCCCTCATGCTTGCGCGACACAGAGGGCACAATAGGACAACACCAATAATAAAACATGCAACTCAAACCAATCATAGCAATTCATCAATCACCGATAGGACAATGAAAATCTACTCAGACATCATAGGATGGCAACACATCATTGGAAAATAATATGAAGCATAAAGCACCATGTTCAAGTAGAGGGTACAACGGATTGCAGGAGAGTAGACCGATGTAGATAGAGGGGGGAAGGTGATGGAGATGTTGGTGAAGATGACGGTGGTGTTGGTGAAGATCGCGATGATGATGATGGCCCCCGGCAGCGCTCCGGCGCCACCGGAAGCAAGGGGGAGAGAGGCCCCCTTCTTCTTCTTCTTCCTTGACCTCCTCCCTAGATGGGAGAAGGGTTTCCCCTCTGGTCCTTGGCTCCCATGGCTTGGGAGGGGCGAGAGCCCCTCCGAGATTGGATCTATCTCTCTGTCTCTCTCTGTTTCTGCGTTCCCCTCTGGCTCTGTTTCACCGTTTCGTGTATATATGGAGATCCGTAACTCCGATTGGCCTGAAACCTTCGCCGTGATTTTTTCCCGAATATTAGCTTTCTTGCGGCAAAAGAAGAGCGTCAACCGCCTTACGGTGGGCTCACGAGGGTAGGGGCGCGCCCTAGGGGGGGCCCTACCTCGTGCCCACCTCGGACACCGGTTTGCGTTGATTTTCCTTCCAGATTTTCCATATTTTCCAAAAATAAGCTCCGTCCGTTTTTATCCCGTTTGGACTCCATTTGATATGGATATTCTGCGAAACCAAAACATGCAATGACAGGGCGGCACTTTGCAGCCTTTGGATCAATATGTTAGTCCCAAAATAATATAAAAAGTTGCCAAAATGTATATGAAAGTTGAATAATATTGGCATGGAACAATCAAAAATTATAGATACGACGGAGACGTATCACACCCCTGCAGGGAAGTTTATCTATTCGAATAGCCGTGTCCCTCGGTAAAAGGACGACCCGGAGTTGTACCTTGACCTTATGACAACTAAAACCGGATACTTAATAAAACACACCCTTCCAAGTGCCAGATATAACCCGGTGATCGCTCTCACACAGGGCGACGAGGGGAGGATTGCCGGGTAGTATTATGCTATGCGATGATACTTGGTGAACTTACCATCTACTCTCTTCTACATGCTGCAAGATGGAGGCTGCGGAAGTGTAGTCTTTGACAGACTAGCTATCCCCTCTTATTACGGCATTCTGCGATTCGGTCCTCGATATTGCCCTTTACACAGATACCCATGCATATGTAGTGTAGATCCTTGCTTGCGAGTACTTTGGATGAGTACTCACGGTTGCTTTTCTCCCTCTTTTCCCCTTTTGCATTCTTCTTGGTTGTCGCAACTAGATGCTGGAGTCCAGGAGCTGGAGATCCCGAGCATGATTCTACGTGGAGTTCGGCTTCGAGTAGTAGTTAGGAGGTCCCAGGCAGGAGGCCTTGCCTTTTCGATCGTTGCTACTTTTGTGCTAGCCTTCTTAAGGCAAACTTGTTTAACTTATGTCTGTACTCAGATATTATTGCTTCCGCTGACTCGTCTATGATCGAGCACTTGTATTCGAGCCCTCGAGGCCCCTGGCTTGTAATATGATGCTTGTATGACTTATTTATGTTTTTAGAGTTGTGTTGTGATATCTTCCCGTGAGTCCCTGATCTTGATCGTACACGTTTGCGTGCATGATTAGTGTATGATTGAATCGGGGGCGTCACATCTTCGGATTCATCAAATGTTGTAGTTTCCATCATTATAATGCATGGTAAAATCTTCTTCATTCCGAAGCGGTCTTAGTTGTCCGTTATCTTGTACTTCTTGGAGTGGTCTCATCAGCCGAATCTTCGTGGTCAAAAGGGGAAAAGGGGTATAGTCTCACTATAAGGGAATATTTGAACAAGCTCAGAAGAGAAGAGAGGTAAAAGATCTTTTTGAAAAGAAAGTTGTAGAGAAAAATCTTTTCTATGGGCTTGTCAGTTTCTAGGAGTCACGTCCTACAGTCAACATGTGCTCTGATACCATCTTGTAGCGACCCGACCTCAGACGGTCAAGTCTCTGTACTTAAGTGTCATCCCTGGATCGGTAAGCTGACACACATAGTACTCGAGGATTTATAACAGAGGTAAATCACATGTATAAAGTAACATAAATACTATTACCTCAATCCAAATAGCGGAAGTAACAACAAGGTTGCGGATTCCCATCAACACCAACAGCAAAGTTGAGTGTAGAAATCGTAACCCTAACGTATCACTTACTCGTCGTAAGAATCCTGCAACATGAGACATTGCAGCCACAAAGGTTGAGTACATTGAATGTACTCACAAATTCACACCATAGGATAATGATGAATAATAGCTATCACTACATGCATATTTGGCTGGTGGAGGCTCTAAGTTTATTTTGCATAAAGCTAATTTTTCCCTACATCAAAGAATATTTTATTTAAATACCAAGTTGGTTGAAAATTATTGAGAAGGTTCCTCCAACTCAATCCCAATTAAAAGTTAACAACCCAACAAATTAATTAAGTAAAGTGATGAGATCAACATGATAATTCAAGAACCAGATACTCAAGATGTCCATAACCGGGGACACGGCTAATCATGATTAGTTTGTACACTCTGCAGAGGTTTGCGCACTTTTCCCACAAGACTCGGTCTCCTTCGTTGGATTTCTCGCACTACATGGTGTTTGGGAAACGGATGACCGAGACACAGTCTTTCAGAAACATTAACTCTTTACTCTGGGTGGACAGTTACACCTACTTCCCCCTACATCTGCTAGCCCACCACTGAAAGAGGTCATGCAACATACTCAACTATGCTAGAGCCCATAATAGCTTGTGGCTGCACACGGAAGTTTCTAGCATGAATAATCTTATGATCCCTTTGAGCACTGGGTGGCATTCCATAGGGTGATCACACGGTACTCAGGATCCCTTGGGCAAGCACTGGGTTCTCCAGATGCCCGGGCAAACAACTGGGTGCTCCAGGGTGCCCCAACCATCCACCCAGATGTGTATTAAAGTAGCCACCTTAAGTTAACCATTAATGATAACTCTCACAACTGTCATGAATACACTCAACCAATCCACGTCTACCAGCATAGCAGAGCAGTATAAGCATAACGTAGTAGTAACTCTCAAGGTTTGAATGCAGGACAATAGATTCCTACCTCGTCAACTACTTTCCAGTACCCACATGTTAATCAGATCCTAACCATGCAGTGTTTGAGGATTGAAACTAATGCATAAAATTGGGTAATAAGGGATATGATCAAAGTGTGAACTTGCCTTGTACTATTGATGAAGATGATTCGCACTCATAACTCTTGATAGATCTACTCGTCACACTCCGGTCAACCTATCGTAAGCAAGCAATAGTAACCACACATAAGCAATCACTCAAAAGATCGGAAAGGATGAAGAAGACAATTCGGAAAGCATCAAAACCAAGCAAATACTCTTGCAACATAAATTTTTTTCTAACAATACCAAAATTATGTGAATTTGGTCTTATCAGAAAGTTTAGGTCAAGAGCTTCGATTTGCAAAAAGAATCAACTCAAACGGAGTTATAAAACTCAAGTTACGATCAAACGAAGATTAAATATAAATCTATTTAATTCAAATTTTAAAACTTTCAAAAACAGGTTTGAGTTGGATTACTGAATAGAGGGGATCATAACGAAAAAGTGGGCGTTGGTTTCGTTGGATTTGGACCAACGAGCAAAAAGTTGTGATAGATTGAAGATTAGAGACTAATCTGTAAATAAAATATTCACGGATGGGTCCCTGGCCGAAATTAAAAAGAAAAAGAAAAACTCTACCGTACGAACGTTCGCTGCCGAATGCTAACTAACGAATCTGTTCTCTAGAACTACCTAAACAGAAAATGTTCGTTAAATAACAAAAAAAAATATACCGGTCTAAACCAAAAGAAAACCAAAAAAACCGGGGCGGTCTGCGGTTCGTACCGGTCCGGGAAAAACTGGCGGGTCGACGGGTCGGGCGGCGGATCGGGTCCGGTGGTGGCGTCCGGCGGCGGCGGCGGACTCCGGTGTGGCGGCGGGGCTGTTGGGGAACGTAGTAATTTCAAAATTTTCCTACGAACACGCAAGACCATGGTGATGGCATAGCAACGAGAGGGAGAGTGTCCGCGTACCCTCGTGAGACCGAAAGCGAAGCGTTATAACAACGCGGTTGATGTAGTCGACGTCTTCACGATCCGACCGATCCAAGCACCGAACACGGCACCTCCGAGTTACGCACACGTTCAGCTCGATGACGATCCCGGACTCCGATCCGGCAAAGTGTCGGGATGAGTTCCGTCAAGACGACGGCGTGGTGGCGATGTTGATGCTCCACCGACGCAGGGCTTCCCTAAGCTCGCGACGATATGACTTCTCCGCGCAGGGCTTCGCCTAAGCTCATGACGATATGACCGAAGTGGAATATGGTGGAAGGGGCACCGCGACACGGCTAAGGAAAGATCCGTAGATCAACTTGTGTGTCATGGGGTGCCCCCGCCTCAGTATATAAAGGAGCAAAGCGGGGTGCGGCCGGCCCTAGAGAGGCGCTGGAGGAGTCCTACTCCCACCGGAGTAGGACTCCCCCTTCTCCTAGTTGGACTAGGACTTGGGGAAGGGGAAGAGGGAAGGGTGCGGCCCTCCCTTAGTCCAATTCGGACTAGGCCATGGGGGCGGCCTGCCCTAGGCAGCCCTTCTCTCTTTCATGAGGCCCAATAAGGCCCAATACTTCTCCCGGCGAATTCCGTAAGTCTCGGTACTCGAAAAATACCGAATCATTGGAACCTTTCCGAACTCGAATATAGTCGTCCAATATATCGATCTTTACATCTCGACCATTTGAGACTCCTCGTCATGTCCCCGATCTCATCCGGACTCGAACTCCTTCGGTACATCAAAACTCATAAACTCATAATATAAGCATCATCGAAACCTTAGCGTGCGGACCCTACGGGTTCGAGAACTATGTAGACATGACCTAGAACCATTCTCGGTCAATAACCAATAGCGGAACCTGGATGCCCATATTGGTTCCTACATATTCTCTGAAGATCTTTATCGGTCAAACCGCATAACGACATCGTTGTTCCCTTTGTCATCGGTATCTTACTTACCCGAGATTCGATTGTCGGTATCCAATACCTAGTTCAATCTCGTTACGGCAAGTCTCTTTACTCGTTCGTAATACATCATCTCATAACTAACTCATTAGTTACAATGCTTGCAAGGCTTAGGTGATGAGTATTACCGAGAAGGCCCAGAGATACCTCTCCGAGCAATCGGAGTGACAAAACCTAATCTCAAATCGCCAACCCAACATGTACCTTTGGAGACACCTGTAGTACTCCTTTATAATCACCCGATTCGTTGTGACGTTTGGTAGCACCAAAGTGTTCCTCCGTAAACGGAGTTGCATAATCTCATAGTTACGAGGAACATGTATAAGTCATGAAGAAAGCAATAGCAACATACTAAACGATCATGTGCTAGGCTAACGGAATGGGTCATGTCAATCACATCATTCTCCTAATGATGTGATCCCGTTAATCAAATGACAACTCATGTCTATGGTTAGGAAACATAACCATCTTGATTAACGAGCTAGTCAAGTAGAGGCATACTAGTGACACTGTTTGTCTATGTATTCACACATGTATTATGTTTCCGGTTAATACAATTCTAGCATGAATAATAAACATTTATCATGATATAAGGAAATAAATAATAACTTTATTATTGCCTCTAGGGCATATTTCCTTCATCTCCCACTTGCACTAGAGTCAATAATCTAGTTCACATCGCCATGTGATTTAACATCAATAGTTCACATCTATATGTGGTTAACACCCATAGTTCACATCGACATGTGACCAACACCCAAAGGGATTACTAGAGTCAGTAATCTAGTTCACATCGCTATGTGATTAACACCCAAAGAGTACTAAGGTGTGATCATGTTTTGCTTGTGAGATAATTTTAGTCAACGGTCTGCATCACATTCGAGCCGTAAGTATTTTGCAAATTTCTATGTCTACAATGCTCGCACGGAGCTACTCTAGCTAATTGCTCCCACTTTCAATATGTATCCAGATTGAGACTCGAGTCATCTAGATTAGTGTTAAAACTTGCATCGGCGTAACCCTTTACGACGAACCTTTTTCACTTCCATAATCGAGAAACATATCCTTATTCCACTAAGGATAATTTTGACCGCTGTCCATTGATCTACTCCTAGATCACTATTGCACTCCTTGCCAAGCTTAGTGGTAGGGTATGCAATAGATCCGTACACAACATGACATACTTTATAGAACCTATGGCTGATGCATAGGGAATGACTTTCATTCTCTTTCTATCTTCTGCCGTGGTCGGGTTTTGAGTCTTACTCAATTTCACACCTTTGCAACACAGGCAAGAACTTTTCTTTGACTGTTCCATTTTGAACTATTTCAAAATCTTGACAAGGTATGTACTTATTGAAAAAACTTATCAAGCGTTTTTTATCTATCTCAATAGATCTTGATGCTCAATTTGTACGCAGCTTCACCGAGGTCCTTCTTTGAAAAACTCCTTTCAAATACTCCTTTATGCTTTGCAGAATAATTCTACATTATTTCCGATCAACAATATGTCATTCACATATACTTATCAGAAATGCTGTAGTGCTCCCACTCACTTTCTTGTAAATACAGGCTTCACCGCAAGTCAGTATAAAATTATATGCTTTGATCACACTATCAAAGCGTTTATTCCAACTCCGAGATGCTTGCACCGGTCCATAGATGGATCATTTGGAGCTTGCACATTTTGTTAGCTCCTTTAGGATTGACAAAACCTTCGGTTGCATCATATACAACTCTTCTTTAATAAATCCATTAAAGAATGTAGTTTTGACATCCATTTGCCAGATTTCATAAAATGTGGCGATTGCTAACATGATTCGAGACAGACATAAGCATCGTTACGAGTGAGAAAATCTCATCGTATTCAACACATTGAACTTGTCGAAAACCTTTTGCAACAAGTCGAGCTTTGTAGATAGTAACACTACTATCAGTGTCCGTCTTCCTCTTGAAGATCCATTTATTTAACATGGCTTGCTGATCATCGAGCAAGTCAATCAAAGTCCATACTTTGTTCTCATACATGGATCCTATCTCGATTTCATGGCCTCAAGCCATTTCATGAATCTGGGCTCATCATCGCTTCCTCATAGTCCGTAGGTTCATCATGGTCTAGTAACATGACTTCCGAACATGATTACCGTACCACTCTGTGCGGATTTTACTGGAAGACCTACGAGGTTTGGCAGCAACTTGATCTGAAGTTTTATGATCATCATCATTAACTTCCTCACTAATTGGTGTAGGAATCATGGAACTGATTTACGTGATGAACTACTTTCCAATAAGGGAGAAGGTACAATTACCTCATCAAGTTCTACTTTCCTCCCACTCACTTCTTTCGAGAGAAACTCCTTCTCTAGAAAGGATCCATTTTAGCAACGAATGTTTTGCCTTTAGATCTGTGATAGAAGGTGTACCCAACAGTTTCTTTTGGGTATTCTATGAAGACGCACTTCTCCGATTTGGGTTCGAGCTTATCGGTGAAAACTTTTTCACATAAGCATCACAACTCAAACTTTTAAGAAACGACCGCTTAGGTTTATCGCTAAACCATAGTTCATACGGTGTCATCTCAACGGTTTAGATGGTGCCCTATTAAGCGTGAATGCAGTTGTCTCTAATGCATAACCCAAAGCGATAGTGGTAAATCGGTAAGATACATCATAGATTGCACCATATCCAATAAAGTGCTTGATTCTGACGTTCGGACACACCATTATGTTGTGGTGTTCCATGTGGCGTGAGTGTGAAACTATTCCACTTTGTTTTAATTGAAGACCAAACTCGTAACTCAAAAATTCATCTCCACGATCGATCGCGAAACTTTATTTTCTTGTTACGATGATTTTCCACTTCACTCTGAAATTCTTTGAACCTTTCAACTATTTTAGACTTATGTTTCATCAAATAGATATACCCATATCTGCTCAAATCATCTTGTGAAGGTCGAAAATAACGATACTTGCCACGAGCATCAACACTCATTGGATCGCATACATCGGTATATATGTGTTATTTCCAACAAGTCGGTAGCTTGTTCCATTGTTCCGAGAACGGAGTTTTAGTCATCTTGCCCAAAAGGCACGGTTCGCAAGCATCAAATGATTCATAACCAAGTGATTCCAAAATCCATCCTTATGGAGTTTCTTCATGCGCTTTATACCGATATGACCCAAACGG
Source organism: Aegilops longissima (assembly GCA_021605205.1). Classification (NCBI taxonomy): domain Eukaryota; kingdom Viridiplantae; phylum Streptophyta; class Magnoliopsida; order Poales; family Poaceae; genus Aegilops; species Aegilops longissima. The sequence goes on from CM038678.1 coordinate 215,014,194, forward strand.
CGATTGCCACAAATAAGTTGCACTATCATTATTAACTTTGCATCTTTTGGCATCAATATTATGAATATGCGTATCACTACGATCGAGATCCAATAAACTATTTTCATTGGGTGTATGACCATCGAAGGTTTTATTCATTTAAGCAGAACAACAATTATTCTTTGACTTTAAATGAATAACCGTTTTGCAATAAACATGATCAAATCATATTCATGCTCAACGCAAACACCAAATAACATTTATTTAGGTTTAACACTAATCCCGAAAGTATAGGGAGTGTGCGATGATGATCATATCAATCTTGGAACTACTTCCAACACTCATCGTCACTTCCCTTCAACTAGTTTCGTTCATTCTCGCAACTCCGTTTGAGTTACTACTCTTTAGCAAGCGAACCAAGTATCAAATACCGAGGGGTTGCTACGAACACTAGTAAAATACACATCAATAATCAGTATATCAAATATACCTTTGTTCACTTTGCCATCCTTCTTATCCGCCAAATACTTGGGGTAGTTCCGCTTCGATGACCAGTTCCATTGCGGTAAAAGTACTCGGTCTCGGGCTTAGGTCTAGACTTGGGCTTCTTCACTCGAGCAACAACTTGCTTGTTGTTCCTTTTGAAGTTCCCTTCTTCCTTTGCCATTTTCCTTGAGACTAGTGGTCTTGTCAACCATCAACACTTGATGCTCTTTCTCGATTTCTACCTTCGTCGATTTCAACATCACGAAGAGCTCGAGAATCGTTTTCGTCATCCTTGCATACTATAGTTCATCACGAAGTTCTAGTAACTTAGTGATGGTGACTAGAGAATTCTGTCAATCGCTATCTTATCCGGAAGATTAACTCCCATTTGATTCAAGTGATTGAAGTACTCGCACAATCTGAGCACATGCTCACTAGTTGAGCGATTCTCCTCCATCTTTTAGCTATAGAACTTGTTGGAGACTTCATATCTCTCAACTCGGTATTTGCTTGAAATATTAACTTCAATTCTGGAACATCTCATATGGTCCATGACGTTCAAAACGTCTTTGAAGTCCCGATTCTAAGCCGTTAAGCATGGTGCACTAAACTTATCAAGTAGTCATCATATTGAGCTAGTCAAACGCTCATAACGCCCGCATCCGCTCCTCGCAATAGGTCTGTCACCTAGCGGTGCATCAAGGACATAATTCTTACATGCAGCAATGAGGATAAACCTCGGATAACGGATCTAATCCGCATCATTGCTACTAACATTTTTCAACATAATTTTCTCTAGGAACATATCAAAACAAACATATAAAAGCATAGGGAAGCAACAACGCGAGCTATTGATCTACAACATAATTTGCAAAATACTACCGGGACTAAGTTCATGATAAATTTAAGTTCAATTAATCATATTATTTAAGAACTCCCACTTAGACCGACATCTCTCTAGTCATCTTAAGTGATTACGTGATCCAAATCAACTAAACCATGTCCGATCATCACGTGAGATGGAGTAGTTTCAATGGTGAACATCACTATGTTGATCATATCTACTATATGATTCACGCCGACCTTTCGGTCTCCGTGTTCCGAGGCCATATCTGTTATATGCTAGGCTCGTCAAGTTTAACTGAGTATTCCGCTGCGTGCAACTGTTTTGCACCCGTTGTAGATGGACGTAGAACTTATCACACCCGATCATCACGTGGTGTCTGGGTACTACGAACTTTGGCAACAGTGCATACTCAGGGAGAACACTTCTTGATAATTTTTAGTGAGAGATCATCTTATAATGCTACCGTCAATCAAAGCAAGATAAGATGCATAAAGGATAAACATCACATGCAATCAATATAAGTGATATGATATGGTCATCATCATCTTGTGCTTGTGATCTCCATCGCCGAAGCACCGTCATGATCACCATCGCCACCGCGCGACACCTTGATCTCCATCGTAGCATCGTTGTCGTCTCGCCAACTATTGCTTCTACGACTATCGCTACTCCTTAGTGATAAAGTAAAGCAATTACATGGCGTTGCATTTCATACAATAAAGCGACAACCATATGGCTCTCGCGATTGCCGATAACTCGGTTACAAAACATGATCATCTCATACAATAAAATATAGCATCACGTCTTGACCATATCACATCACAACATGCCTGCAAAAACAAGTTAGACGTCCTCTACTTTGTTGTTGCAAGTTTTACGTGGCTGCTACGGGCTGAGCAAGAACCGTTCTTACCTACGCATCAAAACCACAACGATAGTTTGTCAAATAGACTCCGTTTTAACCTTCTCAAGGACCGGGCGTAGTCATACTCGGTTCAACTAAAGTGAGAGAGACAGACACCGCGGTCACCTTTAAGCAACGAGTGCTCGGGCGGTGAAACCAGTCTCGCGTAAGCGCACGCGTAATGTCGGTCGGGCCGCTTCATCTCACAATACCGCTGAACCAAAGTATGACATCTTTGGTAGCGCGATGACTTGTATTTGTGTTCTACTCGTGCACATGACATCAACGCATAAAACCAGGCTCGATACCACTGTTGGGGAACGTAGTAATTTCAAAATTTTCCTACGAATACGCAAGACCATGGTGATGGCATAGCAACGAGAGGGGAGAGTGTCCGCCCACGCACCCTCGTGAGACCGAAAGCGAAGCGTTATAACAACGCTGTTGATGTAGTCGACGTCTTCACGATCCGACCGATCCAAGCACCGAACGACGGCACCTCCGAAGTTACGCACACGCTCAGCTCGATGACGATCCCGGACCGATCCAAGAAAGTGTCGGGATGAGTTCCACAAGACGACGGCGTGGTGACGATGTTGATGCTCCACCGACGCAGGGCTTCGCCTAAGCTCCATGACGATATGACTTCTCCGTGCAGGCTTCGCCTAAGCTCATGACGATATGACCGAAGTGGAATATGGTGGAAGGGGCACCGCACACGGCTAAGGAAAGGTCCGTAGATCAACTTGTGTGTCATGGGGTGCCCCCGCCCCAGATATAAAGGAGCAAAGGGGGTGCGGCCGGCCCTAGAGAGGCGCTGCCGAGGAGTCCTACTCCCACCGGAGTAGGACTCCCCCTCTCCTAGTTGGACTAGGACTTGGGGAAGGGGAAGAGGGAAGGTGCGGCCCTCCCTTAGTCCAATTCGGACTAGGCCATGGGGGGCGCGGCCTGCCCTAGGCAGCCCTTCTCTCTTTCCCGCAGGCCCAATAAGGCCCAATACTTCTCCCGGCGAATTCCCGTAACTCTCCAGACTCGAAAAATACCGAATCATTCGAACCTTTCCGAACTCCGAATATAGTCGTCCAATATATCGATCTTTACGTCTCGACCATTTCGAGACTCCTCGTCATGTCCCCGATCTCATCCGGACTCGAACTCCTTCGGTACATCAAAACTCATAAACTCATAATATAACCGCCATCGAAACCTTAAGCGTGCGGACCCTACGGGTTCGAGAACTATGTAGACATGACCTAGAACCATTCTCGGTCAATAACCAATAGCGGAACCTGGATGCCCATATTGGTTCCTACATATTCTACGAAGATCTTTATCGGTCAAACCGCATAACGACATCGTTGTTCCCTTTGTCATCGGTATGTTACTTACCCGAGATTCGATCGTCGGTATCCAATACCTAGTTCAATCTAGATTACGGCAAGTCTCTTTACTCGTTCCGTAATACATCATCTCATAACTAACTCATTAGTTACAATGCTTGCAAGGCTTAGGTGATGAGTATTACCGAGAAGGCCCAGAGATACCTCTCCAGAGCAATCGGAGTGACAAAACCTAATCTCGAAATCGCCAACCCAACATGTACCTTCGGAGACACCTGTAGTACTCCTTTATAATCACCCGATTACGTTGTGACGTTTGGTAGCACCAAAGTGTTCCTCCGTAAACGGAGTTGCATAATCTCATAGTTACGAGGAACATGTATAAGTCATGAAGAAAGCAATAGCAACATACTAAATGATCATGTGCTAGGCTAACGGAATGGGTCATGTCAATCACATCATTCTCCTAATGATGTGATCCCGTTAATCAAATGACAACTCATGTCTATGGTTAGGAAACATAACCATCTTGATTAACGAGCTAGTCAAGTAGAGGCATACTAGTGACACTGCTTGTCTATGTATTCACACATGTATTATGTTTAGGTTAATACAATTCTAGCATGAATAATAAACATTTATCATGATATAAGGAAATAAATAATAACTTTATTATTGCCTCTAGGGCATATTTCCTTGGTGGCAAGGCAAGGTGATGGCGTGACGACGACGTGACAATGACAATGACAAGCAATGGCGGTGGCTAACTACGGCAAGGCGGGATGCGGGATGCGTGGCGGTGGGTGGCTGAAGCGAGAGGAGGCGCGGGCTCGCTATTTAAAGAACGGGCGAGGCGACGGCTTGCGGAAGGGGCCGGAGAAGTCCGGCCTCGGCAGGGACGCCGAGGTCGGCGCGGCAGCGCCCCGTGGTGGCGGCGGACTCCGAGCAGAAGCTCAGGGACGAGCTGTTGAGCGGCGTGGGTCGGCTGGGCCGGCCCGGTCCGGTCGGTCCGAAGTTTTTTTAAACACAGACAAAGAAAAAATAATAAAATAAAAGAAAATAAAATATTATATAGGCATATAATATATCAAAATTTTCAGAAAAAATATTTTCTACAACATGAACATATTTCTAGCTTCAAATAAAATCCACAAAAATTCAAATAATTCAAACAGTGCTACTGCTACAATAAAACCCAATAAAAATCATTTTAGAAATACGAAAATGATTTCAAATTTAGTTCTCTCCAATTTTCTGTTGTAGGGAATCATTTTACCCTATTTTCCATATATTTTATTTTGGAGAAAAATAATTTGAATAAACCCAAGTCACTCCAAATTAAAAATAATTTCAAAGAGGACTTTAAATTTGATTCTTTGAAACTTCCAACTCATATTTCATATGATTTGAAGAAGTCATTTTATCTTCTCTAATGAAAATCATTGAGTTGCTTAAAGTTTCGAATTGGAAATATTTTCAAATGGAATTCAAATCTTTTCAAAACCCTTTTCATTTATTTAAATGGAAGAAGTCATGTCATCTTCTCTCTAGGGTTTTATGATGAAATGAATTTGAATTCACGAAGATCATAAATGCAAAAATGAAAGTTTGGGAAAGTCATTTTATTCCCTCTCATTTAACTTTCAAAAAGTTTCAAATTTCACTCACTTTCACACAAGCAACCACACCACAATCAAAAAACAATCAATCAAATCTATTTATTCAATATAACATTCCAAAATTTAGAATTTTGGGATGTTACATGGAGAGTCACATAGGACAGGCATCCTACGCTAAAGGCGGTGAACCCACCGCGCTGGATCAGCCGGGTGAAGGGAATCACATTCTTTTAAGGACAACTTGTTTTTTTAGAGAAATAATTTTTTTAGCGGTAAATCACACTTCCTTAAGACGGCGTTTGGTTTACATGAATAATAAACGGGCCATGAGATATGCCCAACCACACATGGCGACTCACTGCTAAAGAAGATGAAATTTTTGCTAAACTATGAGCCTCAAAATTTAGAGTACGCCATTTGAAGATAAATTCACATGAAATGAACTCCTCATATCTTGCTTCAACTTCCTTGATCGTTGCGTTATATCTTCCCTTTGATCCATGCTTTATCTCACCCACTACCGGTTTTACAATCACATGCGATAACAATATGCCTTAGCGAGGATTAAGCACAAGGGCTAAAGCTTCTCGGCAAGCTAGTACTTCCAATGCTGCCGATCATGGATGTTGCTGAACACCATTGCCGAGGAACCATAAAGTTAACCTCGTGGTCTCTGCAAACTGGCGCTGAAGCTCCCACGTTTCCATCCCAAACAAGCCACCATCGACATGTATCTTCACCACTCCTACTCCCGGCTTCTTCCACACATACTCAACATCAGGTCTTCTAGCAGATGAGCTTCCCCGTTGAACGTGAACCCGTGGCGAAACCTGGATTGTTTCGAGCCCAGCATTAACAAATGAATGATTGGCATGTGGGCTCTGCAGGATTCCTTCATGAATGCCTTCCGCCGCGCTGTCTAGATTGCCCAACGGGTTACCATCATCTGCTTGATCAAAAGTGCATGTGGCATGACATCTACTCCTTCACATAGAGTACAAAAAATCCATAGTCGGACAAATTTATGGATACCGAGAGTTTTCCATGTTTAGATTTGGGCCAGACCACTCTCACCTCACATGGTGGATCAGTAACGGGCCCAATAAATCTGGGCCATGCACAGCCCATAAAGAAAACGGGCAGTTCTAAAAAGGCAAGAAAATAGGCACCGAAAAAAGAAATAAAAGGGAGAGAGGAAACGAGAGAATATCTCGATCGTGGTGTGAGCTTTAACTCCCTTTCGCAGCGGCCGCTAGGGTTTCTCCTCTCCCTCTTTTCTCCCCTCCCCTCGCGCGCTCCTCCCCACCCCCAGAGCCCCGTCGCCTAGCTAGGGTTTTTGCCTCCCCGCCGCCACCGCCGCGCGCGCGCGAGAGAGAGACCACAGCGACCAACCCAGCCATGTCGGTGCGTCCGAGCGAGCGGGCCGACGCGCGGCGGAACCGCTACAAGGTGACGGTGGACGCCGATGAGGGGCGGCGGCGGCGCGAGGACAACATGGTGGAGATCCGCAAGAACCGCCGCGAGGAGAGCCTCCTCAAGAAGCGCCGCGAGGGGCTCCAGGCCCAGGCTCCTATCCCTGCCGCCGGCGTCGAGAAGAAGGTGAGGATACTGCACACTTCTGCCCCACTCCCCTTCCCCTAGCTTCCTGTTTCAGTGCTTCTGGAGTCTGAATCGTAGTTTATTTCTACTGTGAATTGTACACGAGGTTCCAGATGAGTTTAGTATTTGCTTCGTCTGCAGTAGATTGGTTTAGTAACTGCTTCGTTATGCTCAAGAGATGTTTGCGTCCGCGCGACTGAACGCACGCATGTCTACGTGTGTGTGAGTGTGTGTTGCTTGCGTTGCGGCTTGAAGAAATATCAAGTCGTAGGCTCGTGGTAGTTCTTCAGATACTACTAGTGACTATTGACTTGTGGGGATCGTTCAGAGGCCAGATTAGTTGGTGGTTTGATAAACATGCTTCGTTGGTCATGACTTTCTGAGGCACGCCTGCCCACACCAGCCTTATGACTCGTGACCTCTCTGTCCTTTTGTTTTAGTTATGGTTATTGAGACACACAGTTAGGTGTTCGTCTTGCACTTCCAGTGGTTAATTTAATCAGTTCTTCAGTTTTCATTTGATTTGGGTGCTCCCATCTTTGCCAAAACTACCTTTGTTTAGAACGGTGCGCTGTTTGTAGACCTTTTATTGCTTTGATACATTATTAACCTGATCATTTTTGTTTTCTGTTTGGATTTTGTAGCTTGAAAGCTTACCTGCTATGGTTGGTGGGGTTTATTCCGAGGATAACAACCTGCAGCTTGAGGCTACCACACAATTCCGCAAGTTGCTTTCTATAGGTACCAACTTCTCAGTTTTTGTTTGTTTGTAAAACTAGTCTCTTATATAACTCAAGTGAGTGAACATTAACTGAGGTTGTAACTTGTATTAATCAGAAAGGAGCCCCCCAATCGAAGAAGTTATCCAATCAGGCGTTGTTCCTCGATTTGTGCAGTTTCTTACTAGAGAGGATTTCCCCCAACTCCAGGTGTGTGTCAACTGAATCTTATTCTTGTAATCTGGAAGTCAGGACCCTTACCAACTAAACTTCTTACCCTGGTGTTTTTGAATAACTTCTGCAGTTTGAAGCAGCGTGGGCACTCACAAACATTGCGTCTGGCACATCAGAGAATACCAAGGTTGTCATTGATCATGGGGCAGTTCCAATATTTGTGAAGCTTCTTGCATCTGGCAGCGATGATGTTCGTGAGCAGGTATTTGATCACTTGCTTGGCTACTAGTTTTATATTGTCCTGGTTGAATGTTTGTTGGGAGTCATCAATTCTGATACTTCGTGAAAATAATTTCAAGGCTGTCTGGGCATTGGGCAATGTTGCTGGTGACTCCCCAAAGTGCCGCGACCTTGTACTCGCAAATGGTGCATTGATGCCTCTGCTAGCACAGTTGAATGAGCATGCTAAACTCTCCATGTTAAGGAATGCGACCTGGACTTTATCAAATTTCTGCAGAGGAAAGCCGCAGCCAGCATTTGATCAGGTTTTATACACTGTTGCATTTAGATTCTCCTGTGATTAGTAGTCAACAGCAGTTACTTGACATATTCTTTATTTGTTACCATAGACTAAGCCTGCTCTGCCAGCACTTGCACGACTTATCCATTCCAATGATGAGGAAGTTTTAACTGATGCATGCTGGGCTCTTTCGTATCTCTCTGATGGCACCAATGACAAGATCCAATCTGTGATTGATGCTGGTGTCTGTCCCCGGCTTGTGGAGCTTCTCCTGTATGTTTCAACCCTGCGTTACAACTCTCTGCTATACGACTCTTTATCTTAATATATGTTCATTCACTCATTTCTGTTCTTTCAATATTGTTTACAACATGAAGCCATCCATCACCTTCAGTGCTTATACCTGCACTACGAACTGTTGGAAATATTGTCACAGGAGATGACTCGCAAACTCAGGTAACTCATTCATTTTTGTTTTGTTCTTTGGATTCACTACATTTTGCACCATTAAATTTTTGTGACTTTTGAGTTATACTCTTACGGAGGATATTGTTATTTGGATATATTATAACCATCATGTTTGCCAGTGTACATCAGATTTGACAAGTGTCTACAAAATATATTTGAAATTTGAATCACTCATCTTTGTTTGTTTACTGTACAGTTTCTTCTGATAGTTTGGTTGCTCACTTTACTACTCCCTCCGTTCCAAATTACTCGTCGCAGAAATGGATGTATCTAGAACTAAAATACATCTAGATACATCCATTTCTACGACGAGTAATTCGGAACGGAGGGAGTACACTGTTACCCCAACAGTCAACTGAAATCCTGCCTAGTCTGTTTCCCTATTCAAGTAAAATGCTCGTCAAGTTTTACATAGCCTGCTTCGTGATCACACTAATAAATAATTATGTGTTCACTTGCATGGCAAATTACAATTTGTATCTGTGATTACTAGCTTCCTTAGAGATTGTATAGTTTCGTTTGTTCATTTTTCCGTGTTATTAAGATTGTCTTCTATTCTACAGTGCATCATTGATCATCAAGCTCTTGGGTGTCTCCTAAGTCTGTTGACACAAAATCACAAGAAAAGCATCAAGAAAGAGGCCTGCTGGACTGTTTCAAATATCACTGCTGGTAACAAAGATCAGATACAGGTACGGGTTCTGCATATTCTCACATGGTTTGGGGATTACCTTTGTTTGTATTAAATACTCAGGACATTGATTGATTTTAGTTTGATAACTGTATGTATTGTGTGGTGCATATATGTTAGATTGTGCTGTGTTCATTGTGGCTAGTGGGAAATATTGTAACTAATGTTATCAATATGCTAGGGGTACAAAGAACTAATGCCGGTGACTCAAAAGTAACACGCCTAAGAACTAAGATTTCCTTCAATTGTTGGTTCAGCTAGATGTAAATGACAGTCTTTATTCTGTACAAACTGGTTGCTGACTCAAAACTGCTCTATTCCTTTTGGAATATTTGTAAGCGTTATGACTTCGTTTGCCCAGTTGGGGTGCCTATGTACCTAATAGTCTCAACATAATGAGTTACTCCCTCCGTAAAGAAATATAAGAGCGTTTAGAGGATCCATGTATTAGTCATCAAGCTTGTTGAATCTATATGTTCTTAAAGGTTAATCATTGATCACATACCTTGCTATGCTGGCTTCTTAGGCTGTGATTACTGCTGGGATTATTGGACCTCTGGTGCATCTGCTGCAAACGGCTGAATTCGATATCAAGAAGGAGGCTGCTTGGGCCATCTCGAATGCTACCTCCGGTGGTTCCCATGACCAAATCAAGTATGTTCTCATTTGCTGTTATTCAGATTACATGCAAATATTGCACTTCTATTTTGAGTTTTCCCGTGCTGATGTGTATGTATTATGTAAACAGGTATTTGGTTAGCGAGGGCTGCATCAAGCCACTGTGTGACCTCCTGCTTTGCCCGGATCCAAGGATTGTTACTGTTTGCTTGGAGGGTCTTGAGAACATTCTCAAAGTTGGAGAAACTGATAAGAATTTGGGTGCTTCTGGGGAGGGGAATGTCTATGCGCAGATGATTGATGAAGCAGAGGGCCTGGAAAAGATTGAGAACCTGCAGAGCCATGATAACAATGAAATCTATGAGAAGGCCGTGAAGATTCTCGAGGCTTACTGGATGGAGGAGGAAGATGATGCGATGGGGGCAACTATGGAAGCTCCCACAGGTGTTGCCTTTGACTTTGGCCAAGGTGGCAACCCTGATCTGAACTTGGGCTGAATACAGGTCGGTACTCTCAACATATAACCATATTTGTTGTTTCTCTCGTCATATTTGCTCGATATGGTAGCATGAATCAGCTTTTGAGCAAAGAGACAACCAATAATATAATTTTAAATTCCTTTTGCAGATTTGACCAATGGTGGTAATTCCCTTGTCGCTGCAGTTGTCACCATTTGGTCTAGTCGGTGTGTGGGGTAAGGTCATGGTTGTGGTGGGTCCAATAAGCTGAAGATTTTCAAGGAAGCAACTGGTCCTGGGTATCAATATCGCAGCGTTTGTAAGAGGAGTATAATCGTCAAACTTGAGGAGTCTGGGTCTTTTTTATCAGGCTACTATGTAGGGATTTGCATCTTTAGTATGGTGTGCACTATTTTGCTACTGTATAGCCTGAGTTTTAAGCTTCTGCAACTCTGCGAGGCATTTAGGGGACAATTCTTGAATGGTTTGGTTTGTGGGGTTCTTCAGGAATGAAGTGAGTTGCAGTTTGTCCGAACATGTCAATGTCAGCTTTCACTTAATTATTAGTATACCTGTGTCGTTGCTCAGTTTTGTTGTGTGATCAATTTTGATTTGCATGTTCCAATCTTGACAAGGGCATTGTGATTACAGAGTTGGCAGGCCAAATGAACAGCATAATAACAAGTTAAAACATGAATATTGTCCTTGTATAAACAAATTGTTTTACATATCAGCAAATAATAATCCAATTGCTACTTATATCACAAATCAGCAAGCAATTGTTCGAAAACGAAAAGGAATTTTACGTGCATCGTCTCTGCACTTCTTCGACCATTCATTGTGTCAGGCTCATCGTCTCTGCACTTCTTCGACCATTCATTGTGTCAGGCTCAGGCATTCAAACATCGGTGTACTCCTTGTCCTTGGTGATGCACCACGCGTTGCTGGACTGCACCTGGCACGCGGCCGCCGTGATCTCCGGCGCATTCGGCGCCGGATGAGGGTGTGGGTGCGGGGCCGGGTGTGGTGGGTACGACACCGGCGGCTGCAGGTGGTGCTGCTGGACGCTGGGGTACGGTGCACCGCTGGGGTACGGAGCGCTGCCGGGGTGCGGCGGGTAGTGGCCGCCGCCGTGCTGCCTCAGCAGCTTCTGCGTGTGCACCGCGGTCACGTAGACGACGAAGCCAACGACGACGGTGATGAGCCCCAGTATCCCCGCCGCCGCGAACATCCCCGGGCGCACCCGGTGGCACACCTGCCGCGGCCTCCGCCAGTCGCTGACGTGGCCGGACTCCACCCCGATCCCGATCATGAGCAGCACCTCCGCGAGCCCGAAGCAAATCCTGCACCCATCGATCAGTGTTTATTATGAATCCACACCATCAATCTTGCCCAATGCATGCTTGAAGTAATGTTGGTACCACGTGACGAAGAAGAGGCAGCAGGTTTGCCAGGTGAGGGTGTTGGCGGCGGAGGACACGCGGGGGTGGTCCTCGGCGACGGCGAGGCCAGCGGCGGCGGAGTCCGGCGAAGCGACGGCGAGCAGCATGTAGGCGTGCACGGCGAACATGGCGACGGCCAGCAGCAGGAAGGCGCCGATGGAGAAGGCGAGCGCCGAGCGGCCGCTGCCGTTGTAGAAGCACAGCTCCACCTGCGCCCCGCTCCCGGCCACGGTCATCAGGTAGTTGGACACCTGCAGCCAGCCAGCATCAGCACGAGCTATAGTAAGCTAGCAAGGCCGCGTGTTGGTCGGTGTGCGTGCGTGCGTACCTCGGAGCGCGAGCCCTCGGCGGCGAGGCAGAGGATGAAGCTGACGAGGCCGCAGAGCACGGAGAGCGCGACGAGGGCGACGGCGATCTGGCTGCCGGAGCGCCCCGCCCGGCGCTCCTGCGCCTTGCGGAGGGACAGGTCGTCGTGCGTCACGGCCGGCCGCATTGCGAAATCCTCACTTGATTGATGCTGCTGCTGCTAGTGCCCAATTCACCTGCAGATTGCTGCTAGCTAAGCCGGTACCGACCTCACTCCTCGCAGCTAGGCTAGGCTTCTCCTTTCCACGACCGGATACGATGTTGCCCTGTCACGTATGGTATATATGGGGCCGGTCGGTCTCTACCTGCGTCTAAGCCGTCAAGGTGACGGCGACGACAGAATATGTGGTTGCGTTGGTGGGAGAGGAAGGAATTGGGGTTGCTGGGTGTGGTGTGGGTGGGGTTAGGAACTTGGGTTGGGAGACGCCGCACGGGAGGAATCCATGGATGGCATGGCGATGATGCATGGGATGGGAGCGTGAGTGAGGGGATCGGGGTTTCTTGCGCCGTGCCGCGGTGGGAGACATTCCGATTCGTTTCGCCTTTCCTTCTTTTTCACCAGTGATGAGGCGGAGAGGAGGGCACCTTCTTCTTTCCGCTGGGGTGGGTAATTCGCCGCGGTGCCTTTTCGGGAAAGCGACGCGGAGCATCTGCGCTTTGTAGCGCCAACGAGGCAACCTATAGGTAAGAGAAAGGGCTAGGATTTTTTATTGTTTTGGAAGAAAACAGATGCAAGGTCGGCAGTGCCATGGCCCATGGGTACCCCATTACACTAGACCATGAAGGCGCGCGTTGCCGCGCCTGTTCATCTTGATGTAAGTTATGATAAATATCTGCAAAAACTTGAATGGAGAATCATTTTATAATTTGTGTTGTTCTAATTACTTAAATTATAGTGCAATGATGTCGGTGGGTGAGCATATAGTTTCAAGTTATAGCTAATCCACACAGAAAAATGTTTTCTTGTTACATCTTTATAGCATCTTTAGGAGGGAAAAATATCAAAAGATAAGCAGAACAAAAATTATTGGCAAACATATAGTCACTAAAACAACTAAACAAACTCAAGGAGATTAATCCTCGCATGTCACATTAATTGTAAACAAAAATATATGAAAACACTCACTTGTTTTAGAACAAACAGATATAATGGGTATGATTGCAGAAAAAATAGCACTTCCCACTCAGAAAAAAGTCCTTGTGTGGAAGCTCCAAGGAACAACTTCGGGCTGCTGATAGGAGCATAGAAATAATATATCAATTAACCCAGAAAGAAGATGGATATAGACGTATAAGCAAAAGTCTAATCATTATCAGAAGCAGACACACAGAATAACCATGTTGGGAATAAGCCATAACGGAGCACGGCGCGATCGACGTCGTTGCGCGAGATCGGGTCCGTGGCAGTGCGACCGGCGTTGTTGTGCCAGGTTGGGTCCATGGGCTGGGTCACGCCGTGTGTCTACGTATGTGCGTACGTGTGTAGTGTGTGTGCTTATGGTAGTAGCATGGTAGTAGTCAGGATGTTAGCAGCGGCCGGCCGGCCGCGTTGTGCCCGTAGCGCGCGTCATGCGCATGGCCGGGCGGTTCGCTCGCTCACAGCGGAGCCAGCTAGGTGTTTGCGGTGCAAATTGGGCGCTGCGCTGCTGTGGGAGTACAAAGCCACGACTCAAGTAGCTTCGAATTTATACTCATCACGTAGTGTACGGAATATATTCGGCAACTGGTTGCGGGGTATAGATAAATAGTTTTCTGCCCATATTTTTGTGGGAGCGGCGGCCTTATGCTGGGCAATGTGGCTTACCAGGAATGATGTGATTTTTAACAATAAATGTGTCTCGTCTCCTATGCAGGTTATTCATGTTTGTACACGATGGCTCCGTTCTTGGTCTATTCTGCAGAAGCCGGAAGACAGGGACATTTTTATGATGGCGTCTACACGGCTGGAGCGTACGGCCAGGGAGGTTTTCTACCCCATGGATGGCGGTGTGATTTACGGATAGGATCTACCGTTGCTTAGGCTGGACACGATTTATTGCTTGGCATTGTATCAAATTATTTTATTTTTAGGGTGCTCTGGACTATTTGGCTGTGTGCATCTAGCTATGCAGAGGCCGGGCTTTTTTTTCAATATGATTGTATCACCTTGATATATCTATTTAATGAAATGTCCTTTTATCGAAAAAAACAAAGCCATGGCCACGAGTGTATTTGTACGTGAGTTAGTGCTCTGGAAGGAAAAAGGCCGTGTGTGTGGCCGGGCATCTGTCGCCAGAAAACTTCAATGTCCCCTGCTCCTTCTTTGGTGCTCCTCTTTCTTCTACCTCCAGAGAGAGAGAGAGAGAGAGAGAGAGAGAGAGAGAGAGAGAGAGAGAGAGAGAGAGAGAGAGAGAGAGAGAGAGAGAGAGAGAGAGAGAGAGAGAGAGAGAGAGAGAGAGAGAGAGAGAGAGAGAGAGAGAGAGAGAGAGAGAGAGAGAGAGAGAGAGAGAGAGAGAGAGAGAGAGAGAGAGAGAGAGAGAGTCTAGGTTAGACCCAACAAGATAACCCACTGGAATTAGCAATAACCATGACATACTTTCATGAAAATTCCTCAAGGCTTAGGAGATTTCTGTCAAACTAACGCTGAGACTGATATGGGTACCTGGTTTTTGTCAAAGGAAAACTCATTGAGCTGCTGAATTGTCCGCAGATTGCTGACTCTGTCAAACTAACTGTCATTCTTCAACAGATTTTCATATTGACATTTTCAATGTCAGAAATATAAACAACCACTGCCAACTAATAAGCAACAGAGTCTACTGGACAACATCTCATTTGCCATATGTTTTCAATGTCAATCAGAACTGTGCCAATCATGAAATATATTCATGCTCACGTAACCAAGCATCATAGCTCCGGTACTAACATCAAACTGAGCATATGCAGCAATATCTAATAAAAAGGGTTGCAACTTTGGGAGCTTATCAAGTACCAACAAAAGCCCTTAGGTAAGTAAAAGGGGTCGATAGAGATCATATCCAATGCCTGGACAACGAACTAAGCGCGCGGCTGAGAGAAGATAGATGAGATGTGGTGTATTCAGCATCAAAAGGGAGGAGATCTGCATCCGCTTCAATTGGTGATGTCACCTTGGGCACCTCCTGATGCTTCGTCTGACTTCGCCATGGACAAGTTCGGCTGGACTTCGCCCTGTCCTCTGGTGATCAACCGCCGCCACTGCCGGTCTGCAACCGCCCGAGCCCTGGGCCATCTTCCTACGGCCCGATTATGGACAAACGACAGCTCATTCTGCGGAGCAGCGGCCCACGAGATGGCGTGTCTAATGTGCGGTAGTTAATCAGGGTGCTGACCTGGACGACCAAGTGAATCTTGCGTGTTCATATGCACGATCGTACGGTTTTGAGCTGCAAATCGCTGTGGAGGCTCGTTGGTGGCTCTGTTATACTGTTTAGTAATTGGTGATGAATCAGCTTGCACTCCTACCGACATGCACTTGTGTGGAGCTGAACAGTGGAGCGCATTTGAACATTATCCCGACTCCCGTTTACGTTAATACTAATATGGATATTGGACGATCATTGGTACTTTGGGCACATAGACATGTCGATCATTTCTCCAAGGAGGAAGTAAGTGACGCTATCAATCAAATGGCTAGCGACATCCCCCCCACCCCCCGCGTCGGATGGATTCACCGTATTATTTTTCAAATAGATGTTGGGAAACCATTAGGTGTCATGCAAGTCAACAATCTAAGCACTAACGAGACAAACTTCTATTGGCTCAATTCCACAAACATTGTGTTCTTGCTCCTCATCTTGAGCCACTTATTAACAACTTATTGCAAACCATCAAAGTGCATTCATCTAAAATGAGCGCTCACATGTCAGCACCCATGACATGGCAATCCCATCTGGTGGTGACACTCCCACCTAGGCCCGTTCGTCAACGCAAGCCCAACGCCAAGGTGGTTGGGCCAGAGTGAGTCTAATGAAGCCCAACACGTCACCCGCCTACTAAACACCCATTGCAAAACAGTGACGGCATCCAGAGAATCAAAGGCATCGACACAACGGCTAGGCTATCTTCCTCCTCACGTCATAATCCCTAGTCGTGTAATCAGAACTTGTAGCCCAAATTTGTGAGTACTAATAGTAGATGAGAGAGAGCTATTGGTGCCCTATCATCTGGTATTAGAGACCAGTCACCACCCCTTTCGGTTGCCGAATCTTGCGCATTTCATCAAGTCACGCAACTTACGACAACCTCGCTACATCTCGAGGCCATGGATCCGTCGACCAAGGACTAATTCGAGAAGTTTTCAGCCTTGCTGGGGAATTCTGCAACGAGCTTCGCAACAACACCAACGCCATCCAATCGCACTCTGCTCGCCTCGATGATCTGGTCGCCTGGCGATTGGATCTAAGAAGTAGGTGTCTGAAATCGGCGCGGTGGTGGAAGCTCTTCAATTGGGACGAGTGCCTGCGACGGTGGCATTCAGTGCGGCAACATCGGTAAACCACATAATCCAAGCCTTGCGGCGACCATGGCCCCATCGGCGGCGGGAACAACAGGAGGGAATTGCCCCACGGGTCCGATGACTACGATGATGCATTCCTTTGCCGTGAGCAGACGTTGGTGGCCACACCGGTGTCTCTCCCGGGCATAGTGCGGTTTCCTCTTTAGTCACCTACTCCTGCCTTGTGTCCGTTCGCTCATGCTAGCCAGTTGCTCGCAGGTCTGGGCTAGGCTCATCCATCAATTTCTTTTCCTATGTTCACGCGTGAAAATCCAAAGCCCTAAAAAACCCTTTGCGAACAATATTTTAACATGTTTGGGATTCATTCACCATTCAGGGTGCCGATGGCCGCGCTGAATTTCTCGGGTTCCGCTTCAGTTTGGTTACAGACGGTGCAAAACAAGTTGTCAGGGTTCGATTGGGAGTCATTTTGTGCACTGCTTTGTACTCGTTTTGGTCATGACCGTCACCAACTCTTGATCTGACAATTTTACACTATTCGTCAGACTTCTTCTGTAGCTTATTATATTGAGCAATTTGAACTTGCCGTTAATCATCTAGCTTCATATTATGAGGCCATCTACCCTCATTATTGTTTGACTTGTTTTGTGGAGGGACTCCGCGCGGATATCCGGGCTGTGGTGCTCATGCATCGGCCACCGGATTTGGACACTGCGTGCTTGTTGGCCTTGCTACAGGAGGAGATGGTGGATTTGGTGTATCCACCCCACGCGACTCCTCCTACACCGTGTGCTCTGGATGCAGCACGCAGGCCGAGTGCTCCATCGCCTCTGCCACCCCCATCGCCTTGAACCCCGCCGGCACCTACACCAACACCGACAATAGTTCGGTGAAACGTCAACGATGCACGTGCCGACAACTCCAACGTCAAGGCACTGCATGATTACCGCCGCGCGCGACCTCTGTTTCAAGTGCGGTGAATGGTGGGGGCATGACCACACGTGCCCCACATCGGTGCAACTCCACATGGTGGAGGAGTTGCTCGAGCTCTTCGGCATCAACACGGGTTTTGACAAGCAACCAACTACTCCAATATTGGCCACATACGACACTGCGATGGCCATCTCGTGGCAAGTGCTCACGGGCGGCGTCTCGCCGTGCGCCTTCTAGCTGCATGCGTGGATCCAAGGCCACGAAATCCTCATATTGGTAGACTCAGGTAACTCCACATCCTTTGTCGACTAGCAGCTGGCCACCAAGCTCAGATGAGTGGTTCCTCAGCAACAACATGGGCGTGTCAAGGTCACATGAGGTGAATTGAGCTGTTACTCTGTCATACCACAACGCAACTGGTTTTTGTAGGGGGCATATATTTGGAATAGAGACGAAGGTGCTACTGCTGGGCGCGTACGATGTAATCCTCGGTATGGACTATCTCAAGTAGCACAACCCCATGACAGTGGACTGGAAAGAAAAACACATTGCAATCGTCTCAAGCAAAGGAACTATTCATCTTCACCGGCATTCATCAACATCAATTTCCAGTGTCATTAACAATTTGCAACTTCAAAGCCATCAAGGAGCAGCATCTCACATGTAACATGTTGCAACTATATCAAGTGACAGTTCCAGAAAAAGAGGTCGTTGACCAATTCCTTCATGTGTACAACAGGTCGTTGACCAATTCTCTGTATTTTTGGCGAGCCTGAAGGACTACCAACAAGGCGTGTGATCACCGTATCCCACTGGCACACTTTTATGGTGACTCAAAATACATGGATAAGTCTTAGAATTACATGGGTGTTCCGGTCACTCCACAGATTCATGTATGACATGTTTGTAGCCTGCATTAGGTCCAACCAGGCCTGCTCGGTGCAAAAATGGGCCGTTTGGTAGGTTGTATTCACTGTCTGACCTTCATAGCATGAAACTTAAAGCACCCCAGCTAAAACCGCTAGGAACTGTTGAATCGACCGTTTCCCCTCATCTAGGCTCAGGCGATGTAGGGGAGGGGAATGCGGCAGCGAGCTCATGCGAGCAAGGAGATGGTGCGAGCTCGTGCGCACCCCCAAAAAATCTACACATGTAATTGTTTCACCTCCCACCGAATTGGTTGCCCTATATAGCCACCCTCGGCTCACTGCCCAAACTCCCGCCACCATCCCCCACTTCAAGTTCTTCATCCCATGCGGATATTCACCGACGAGCAGGTAGCAATCATGCCTTTTTCGGCTGGCGGTAGAAAGCGGTGGCGATTCATCTCCCTCCTCTTCTCCGACCAGTTACGCGCCTCCACCCGGCTATACCGATGGCTGTAAGTTCGATCATTCCCTCCTCTCTACTCATTCGAGCTAACTATGTGAGCATGTAGTAGCATTGTAGACTGTAAATCTATGAGAATGTGATGTTGTGGTAGTTAGTGGTGATGGATTGGTAGCAGGATGAGTGTTGCTTGTTGGCTTTGATGATGTTCATGTTGTTACCATGTCGGCAAGGATGATAGTATGGTAGATATGTACTAGCCCGTGAATCAGAGCATGTGTACTATGCTAGTTTGCAAGTATGTAGAAATGCTATTGTGTTGAACTCCATTGTATGTATGAGTTTGTCGATCGGTCATAGGGTGGTGCGTAGAACTTCATGATCCATTTGTACTGTGCTTACTGTCGATGTGTCTTGTGTTCCACTAGTCCCGACGCTAATGCTTGTAGGACATGAACATTCAAGAGTTTAGCCAGGCTATTGTCTTGTCCGAGAGCTAATTGCCGCCATCCTATGTTGAGGACTCGAGCCTACGACCAAGAAGATGCCTCCAGATTCAGATGTCTTTGAGGGGTCTGTTGTGCGTCCAACATTTGTTCCTACAACAGATGCGCTGGTTGTGCACATAAGGCAACCGTCAAGGCTAGGAAGACAAAGATAGCTGGGAGAGGAAACTTGATGAAATGGCAGCCGTTACAGTCCACCTTCATGCTTAACAAGACGTGTGATATCATAGCCAGTGGGGCGATGACTCAGAAGGGCTTCAAGGAGGTGCACTTGAACTCTATTACCAAGCAAGTGTTTGAGTTCCATGGCCAAGAGGTCACCTCGACTAAGGTCTACAACCAGCTTAGGAAGTGGAGAGCCAGATGGATCCAAGTGTCCAAGCTCAGAGACCTTAGCTGAGCGTCATGGGATTAGGGCACCTAAACGATCCTGTTGGAGGCAGAGCACTACCAAGGCCACAACACGGTTAGCTCACATACCACTTTTTAAACCTGTCTAACGTGTGAATCACAACTAAACACGTCGTGTTTCTCCCTTAGGACCACCCCCAAGATGCAGTTTTCCTCAACAACCCATACCGAACCACTTGCATATGCAACATATATTGTCCTCTTGTTTGGCAACCGACAAGCATGCCATAGGCTCCAGTGAGCCACTCGGTTTGCCTATGCCTGAATATCCAGACACCCAAGACTCAAAGACCATCGTTGTTGATGGTCCTGATAAGGGTGATGATCACGTTACTGTGTTTGATAGGAAGAGGAAGATGGGTGGCTTGATGGAAGAGGAACTCAACGTCTTCAGCAACATAACTGACATCGCCAAGGAGGTGGCAACCGCCATTACGAAAAGCAATCCGGTTCACGTCGACCCTAACCTCTACATTGTCGTCATAGCTTTAGTCTGGTGGCTCTGATGACCTCTCTTAGCCACCTGCTGGACAACAATGCACAAAGTGTTGGGTTTGTTGCCATGGCATACGCCCATAGTGTGCTCTCGCTTAGGACCTAGCTGGGCAAGCACTAGTACTAGTGTTGTTTCTGGTGTTTGATACGTCCATTTTGCATCGTGT
The DNA here is from genome assembly GCA_021605205.1 of Aegilops longissima. NCBI lineage: Eukaryota > Viridiplantae > Streptophyta > Magnoliopsida > Poales > Poaceae > Aegilops > Aegilops longissima. Next base: position 215,034,742 of record CM038678.1, read on the forward strand.
TTTCCTACTGATATTTTTATTGTTTCGAAGTTATATTCCACTTTATGATGTAATTCTAATACATGTTCTCTCTTAAAATGCAAGATACACCAAAAGAGGGAGATTACCGACAACTGGAATTCTCACTTGAAAAGGCCACAACAGAGATAGCTATTCTCCAGAGCTCCAAATGACCTGAAAATTGACAGAGAATTATTTTGGAATATATAAAAAATATTGGAAGAAAGAAGTACTGGAGAAGATCCTCGGTGGGTCCATAAGCTAGGGGCACGCCCTACCCCATGGGCGTGCCACCCGAGCTTGTGGGCTCCACCGAGGCCCACCGATGCCCATATTCTGCTCTGTGAAGCCATTTGACCTAGAAAAATAAATAAAGAGAAGACTTTTGGGACAAGCCGCTGTCGTCTCGAGGCAGAATTTGGGTATGAGCACTTTTGCTCTCCGGCGGAGCAATTCCACCAGGGGAAAATTCCCTCTGGGAGGGAGAAATCAAAGCCATCATCATCACCAATGTTCCTCTCATCGTGGGAGGAATCATCTTCATCAACATCTTCACCAGCACCATCTCATCTCCAAACCCTAGTCATATCTTGTATTCAATCTTTGTATCCAACCTCAGATTGGTTCCTGGGGGTGCTAGTAGTGTTGATTACATCTTGTAGTTGATGCTAGTTGGTTTACTTGGTGGAAGATTATATGTTCAGATTGTTAATTACATATTTCTAGCATATGATTATGAACACAATTATGCTTTGTGAGTAGTTCTATTTGTTCTTGAGGACATGGGAGAAGTTTTGTTATAAGTAATCATGTGAAGTTGGTTTTCGTTCAATATTTTGATGATATGTTATGTTGTTCTTCCTCTAGTGGTGTCGTGTGAACATCGACTTCATGACACTTCACCATGCTTGGGCCCAGGGGAAGGCATTGTGGGATTAGTTTGTAGATGATGGGTTGCGGGACTGGCGGAACCCTAAACCCCAGTTTATGAGCTGTTCTATAAGGGGCAGTTTTGGATCCTTTTGTTTAATGCTATGGTTAGATTTATCTTAACTCTTGAAAGTGCTAGTTATCGACTAGAGGGGGGAGGGGTGAATAGGTGATTTTTATGAAAGCCTTCAAACCCCGAGGTCTTTGAAGACAAACAATCAAGTTGAGCCTATATGATATGCAGCGGAAGATAAACTACTCTAGACAAACCATAGTCAAGTAGGCAACATAATGAAAGCACGAAAACTAATGGCAGGTAGGTAGTACATATCGGAATGGAAGAAAGTATGAAGCCAAACAGGTAATAGTCTTCGCACAGTGAAGTCAAACAGATCATGCAAGCAAGCAATGACTTCACGAAGACAAACAGAAATGTAAATGAGGTGGGGGATAGAACCAGTAGCTTGGTGAAGACAAGGATTTGGTAGACCAGTTCCAGTTGCTGTGACAACTGTACGTCTGGTTAGGGAGGATGAGATTGAACTCAGAAGACCATGAATTCACCTTATTCCCCTTGAGCTAAGGACACCCAGTCCTCGCCCAGTCACTCTGGTAAGTCTTCAAGGTAGAATTCCAAACCTTCACAGACTCCGTTCACCGGCGATCCACAATGACTCTTGGATCCTCAGAACGTGACGCCTAACCGGCAGGAGGATACACAGTCCTCAAGTGTACCAAGTCTTCAGGTAACGCAGAAAGAAAGACTTCAGTGATGCCTAACACTCTTTGGCTCTGGGTGTTTTGGGCGTTGCCCTCGCAAGGATCTCTCTCTCAAAGGCTTCGGAGGAGGGTTGCTCTCAAACGACAAAAGCCGTGAACTAACTCTGGGCAGCCACGAATTTATGGTGTAGGGGGTGGGCTATTTATAGCCAGGAGGAAACCTGACATGATATGTCCGAAATGACCCTGGGTCACTAAGGAACCAACACGTGTCCAATGGTCGGATTTCAAACACAGGCGACAGCTTGGCTTGGGATACAAGCAAAGCTGACTCATCCAACTCTGGATAATATATGCTCTCATTGTCTTCACTTGAAGACATAGGATTTGGGTTGAGCATCACGTTAGTCTTCTAACTTTCTTCACTTGGACCCCACTTAACAGTTTGGTGGTTCCTATGACTCAATAAAGAAGAAAAGGAAACTATGAAAGAAACTATGTCTTCGCACTCCATAGTCTTCAAGTGAATGTCTTCACACGTCATTATCTTCAATATGATTGTCTTCACGAACCACCATTGTCTTCATACATTTTTAAGGGTCATCTCTGGTAGGAAAACCGAATCAATGAGGGACTACTACATGTGTTATACTGCAATTCTCACAAACACGTTAGTCCCTCAACCATGTTTGTTGTCAATACTCAAAACCAACTAGGGGTGGCACTAGATGCACTTACAATCTCCCCCTTTTTGGTGATTGATGACAAACTAGTTGAAGTTTTCAACGGGGATAAAATATGTGTAAGTTAGAGTACGTGGTCATTGGCTTCATAAGTTGAAAGAGGCTCCCCCTGAAGATGTGCTTATAGATATTTTGCCTTTGAATGAAAATGCACATGACAAGTTTTGCTTTGTGGAGATCTTCTTCAACTCATGAAGACAATTCATCATGCATACACAAATGTAACAAATATAATGAAATGCATAATGAGAAATGGGCGTCTGCAGAATGACTTCATGCAAAATTTATCATCGCAGTAAACAGTAGCAGCAAAGGTGGCAGACGGCCATCAAGTTTTAAGTGTTACAACTCAAAAGCCAACAGTTCAAGAACGGGAGTTGTAAAAACTTAGCAAAAATAAGCACCCGACCCATATGGACCCGCTTCAAGACTATCAACCGATATGATTCTCCCCCTTTTGTCATGAATGACCAAAAAGGTTTGAAGACATAGAGTGTATATTCGTTCCCAGGCGGTGTTGGTGAAGATGTTGGGTGATACGTCTCTAACGTATCTATAATTTTTTATTGTTCCATGCTATTATATTATTTGTTTTGGATGTTTTATATGCATTAATATGCTATTTTATATTATTTTTGGGACTAACCTATTAACCTAGAGCCCAGTGCCAGTTCCTGTTTTTTCCCTGTTTTAGAGTTTCGTAGAAAAGGAATACCAAACGGAGTCCAAACGGAATAAAACCTTCGCGATGATTTTTCTTGGTCCATAAGACACCCAGGAGACTTGGAGATGAAGTCGGAGGAGCCACGAGGCAGCCACAAGGGTGGAGGGCACGCCTAGGGGGTAGAGCGCGCCCCCTTTCTCGTGGGCCCCTCATGCACCTCCTGATCTAATTCTTTCGCCTATACATTCCCATATATCCCCAAACCACCAGAGGCATCCACGAAAACACTTTTCCACCGCCGCAACCTTCTGTACCCGTGAGATCCCATCTAGGGACCTTTTCCGGCACCCTGCCGGAGGGGGATACGATCACGGAGGGCTTCTAAATCAACTCTATTGCCCTTCAGATGAAGCATGAGTAGTTTACCACAAACCTCCGGGTCCATAGCTAGTAGCTAGATGGCTTCTTCTCTCTCTTTGATTCTCAATACCATGTTCTCCTCGATGTTCTTGGAGATCTATTCGATGTAATACTTTTTTTACGCTGTCTTTGCCGGGATCCGATGAATTGTGGATTTATGATCAGCTTATCAATGAATATTATTTGAATCTTCTCTGAATTCTTTTATGCATGATTTGATATTTTTGTAAGTCTCTTCCAACTAACGGTTTGGTTTGGCCAACTAGATTGGTGTTTCTTGCAGTGGGAGCAGTGCTTAGCTTTGGGTTAAATCTTGCGGTGTCCTTTCCTAGTGAAAGTAGGGGCAGCAAGGCACGTATTGTATTGTTTCCATCGAGGATAAAAAGATGGGGTTTTCATCATATTGCTTGAGTTAATTCCTCTACATCATGTCATCCTACTTAATGCATTACTCTGTTCTTTATGAACTCAATACTCTAGATGCATGCTGGATAGCGGTCGATGTGTCGAGTAATAGTAGTAGATGCGGAATCGTTTTGGTCTACTTGACACAGACGTGATGCCTATATTCATGATCATTGCCTTAGATATCGTCATAACTTCACGCCTTTCTATCAATTTCTGGGCAGTAGTTTGTACACCCTCTGTAATATTTTCTATCTTGAGAGAAGCCTCTAGTGAAACCTATGGCCCCCGGGTCTATTTTCCATCATATAAGTTTCCGATCTACTATTTTGCAATCATTTACTTTCCGATCTATAAACCAAAAATATCAAAAATATTTACTTTATTCTGAATTTACTCCGTTGTCCTGATTTTTCAGAATTTTTGGAGTTGCAGAAGTATTCAAGAAATACAGATTGCTACAGACTATTCTGTTTTTGACAGATTCTGTTTTCTATGTGTTGTTTGCTTATTTTGATGATTCCATGGGTAGTATCGGGGGGTATGAACCATGGATAAGTTGGAATATAGTAGCCATTACACCAATATAAATAAAGAATGAGTTCACAACAATACCAAAAGTGGTGATTTATTTTCTTATACTAATGGAGCTTATGAGATTTTTTGTTGAGTTTTGTGTTGTGAAGTTTTCAAGTTTTGGGTAAGGATTTGATGTACTATGGAATAAGGAGTGGCAAGAGCCTAAGCTTGGGGATGCCCAAGGCATCCCAAGGTAATAGTCAAGTACAACCAAGAGTCTAAGCTTGGGGATGCCTCGGAAGGCATCCCCTCTTTCGTCTTCATCTATCGGTAACTTTACTTGAGGCTATATTTTTATTCACCACATGATATGTGTTTTGCTTGGAGCGTCTTGTATGATTTGAGTATTTGCTTTTTAGTTTGCCACAATCATCCTTGCTGTACACACCTTTTGAGAGGGACACGCATGAATTCTGATTTATTAGAATACTCTATGTGCTTCACTTATATCTTTGAGCTAGGAAATTTTGCTCTAGTGCTTCACTTATATACTTTTAGAGCACGACGGTGGTTTTATTTATAGAAATTATTAAAATCTCATTCTTCACTTATATTATTTTGAGAGTCTTTAAACAACATGGTAATTTGCTTTGGTTATAAATTTAGTCCTAATATGATAGGCATCCAAGAGGGATATAATAAAAGCTTTCATATAAAGTGCATTGAATACTATGAGAAGTTTGATTCCTTATGATTGTTTTGAGATATAAAGATGGTGATATTAGAGTCATGCTAGTGAGTAGTTGTGAATTTGATAAATACTTTTGTTAAGGTTTGTGATTCCCGTAGCATGCACGTATGGTGAACCGTTATGTAACGAAGTTGGAGCATGAGATATTTTTTGATTGTCTTCCTTATGAGTGGCGGTCGGGGACGAGCGATGGTCTTTTCCTACCAATCTATCCCCCTACGAGCATGCGCGTAGTACTTTGTTTCGATGGCTAACATATTTTTGCAATAAGTATGTGAGTTCTTTATGACTAATGTTGAGTCCATGGATTATACACACTCTCACCCTTCCACCATTCCTAGCCTCTCTAGTGCCGCACAACTTTCGCCGGTACCATAAAACCACCATATACCTTCCTCAAAACAATCACCATACCTACCTATTATGGCATTTGCATAGCCAGTCCGAGATATATTGCCATGCAACTTTCCACCGTTCTGTTTATTATGACATGTTCCATCATTGTCATATTGCTTTGCATGATCATGTAGTTGACATCGTATTTGTTGCACATCCCGGTACACCGCCGGAGGCATTCATATAGAGTCATATTTTTCTTCTAGTATCGAGTTGTAATTTTTGAATTGTAAGTAAACAAAAGTGTGATGATCTTCATTTTTAGAGCATTGTCCCATGTGACGAAAAAAAGAGAGGAAAGGCCAAATAAAAAAAGAGAAGGCCAAAAAAAATGATGAGAGAAAAAGAGAGAAGGGGTAATGTTACTATCCTTTTACCACACTTGTGCTTCAAAGTAGCACCATGATCTTCATGATAGAGAGTCTCCTATGTTGTCAGTTTCATATACTAGTGGGAATTTTTCATTATAGAACTTGGCTTGTATATTCCAACGATGGGCTTCCTCAAATTGCCCTAGGTCTTCATGAGCAAGCAAGTTGGATGCACACCCACTTCGTTTCCTTTTGAGCTTTCATAAACTTATAGTTCTAGTGCATCCGTCGTGTGGAAATCCCTACTCACTCACATTGATATCTATTGATGGGCATCTCCATAGCCTGTTGATACACCTAGTTGATGTGAGACTATCTCCCTCTTTTTGTCTTCTCCACAACCACCTTCTATTCCACATATAGTGCTATGTCCATGGCTCACGCTCATGTATTGCGTTGCATGAAAGTTGAAAAAGTTTGAGAACGTCAAAAGTATGAAACAATTGCTTGGCTTGTCATCGGGGTTGTGCATGATTTAAATATTTTGTGTGATGAAGATGGAGCATAGCCAGACTATATGATTTTGTAGGGATAAGCTTTCTTTGGCCATGTTATTTTGAGAAGACATAATTGCCTTGTTAGTATGATTGAAGTATTATCTTTTATGTCAATATTAAACTTTTGTTTTGAATCTTATGGATCTGAAAATTCATGCCACAATAAAGAAAATTACACGAATAAATATGTTAGGTAGCATTCCACATCAAAAATTCTGTTTTTATCATTTACCTACTCGAGGACGAGCAGGAATTAAGCTTGGGGATGGTTGATACGTATCCAATGTATCTATAATTTTTTATTGTTCCATGCTATTATATTATATGTTTTGGATGTTTTATATGTGTTAATATGCTATTTTATATTATTTTTGGTGGACTAACCTATTAACCTAGAGCCCAGTGCCAGTTCTTGTTTTTTCTCACATGATGCCTACTGTACCCTATGTAACATCCCAAATTTTCAATTTGGAATGTTATACATTAGGTCATCATGCATATCATATTTTCTCGCATTTTTTCGATCCTAGAAATTTCACGCAACTCAAGGACCCTCGGAGAGAGTTGGAAATTTCATTATTTTCATATTTGGGAATTTCTCAAATTTTGGAAATAGGATCATTTGGATTTATTTAAATTATCTTCATAAAGTTTTCCTATAAAAAATATTTTGAGAGGGAATAATATGACTTTCCCAACATTTAGGAAAATGAAGATATTATAAATAAATCAAAATTTGGTTTTGGAAGATTTATTTTGCTTAGGCAAAATGAGCATTTTAAAATTTATGCATGTTTGCTGCTTTTAAAAGTTCATTTTGTTCGACTCATTTTAGGAGTCGGGAAAATTTGTTTTATTTAATTTGGAGTTCATTTGGTATTTTTTTATTTTCGTTTGGTTTTAATTTAAAAAACACGCTACTGGCCGAGGCCCGGCCGCTGACCAGCGCCCGGCCCACCTCCTCCTCTCCAAGGCTCGGCCGCCTGAAGGAGCCCGCCGACGCCTCCCGCTGCCGCCTGAGTCCGCCTCCACCCCGCCTTTGCCCCTTCCCAAGCCGTGAACCCCCTCTCATAAATCACGCCGCCCCCTCTCTCTCTCACCCGCCGAGCCGCTTCAACCCGCGCCCGATCGAACCCCGCCGCCGCCGTGGGCCGCCGCCGCCGCCGTTCCCTCGCCGCCGACGCCGAACCCCGCCGCCTCGCCTCCCGACCCCGCGGACCCGCCACCCGCGGAGCCCGCCGGACTTCGCCGCGGAGAGATCACCGGAGGTAGCCCAGCGCCCGATCCGGTTTTCCCTAAAACCGATCCGGTTTTTTAAAAAGATGTTCGGTTTTTTTAAAACCTAGATTTTTTTTTGGTTTTCTTAATTAACGAACGCTCACCGAACCGCTCGCTTCAATGAACGCGTTCGTTGGATTCGTTTCGTTAATGAACGTCCGCTATTTAATCCGCTCGTCGTTTTTCTTTTAATCGGATTTAATCCGTTATTCTTCCGATTCGATTTCGATCCGATTTTCAAATCTGTTTTATTTCTCGCCGCTTATCGGAATCGGTGATTCAAGCGCTGAGTTTCAGAACGAAACCACCGTTCCGACTACCCTACTTTCACAGAGTTTTGCTACTGTGAAATTTTGACCTAGTTTCAGATTGCAAAACCGAGTCGTTTCTCTCGAGTTTCGACCTTCGATGTTTATTTTGATTCGATTCTTTTGCAACCAGGGTTCTTAAGTTGAACTTTCTGGTTAGATCTTTTATTCGAGATTTCCTGTGCATTAGATGAGTACTTATTGTATGCTTGTTGTTTGTCTGCGTTAGATCACCTTGAGTGCGCCGCTTGTTACTTGAATCTCTAGGTCTCATGGATCATCGACAAGGCAAGTAACACTTTGATCATACCTTTTCTACTACCCAGTTTTATGCATTAGATCTATTCCTCAAACACTTGCATGTTTAGGATCAAATTAAATTGTGGGATGGGAAGTAGATTGAGGTAGTACCTATTACTGTTTTACTTATGAAACCTTGGGAGTTACTTCACGCTTGCTTGTTATGCCATGCTATGCTAGTAGACGTGGATTGGGTGAGTGAATATCCATGATGATGTGAGATTGTTAATTAATGGTTTATCTAAGGTGGCAACCTAAACACACATCTGGGTGGATTGAGGCACTGGTTTCCATCAGACTTGCTCAGATTTCTTGGACCGCCACCTGTGCTCTAAGGGATCATAAGATTATTCAAACTGAAACTTCCGTGTGCAGCCACAAGCCAATTATGGGCTCTGGCGTAGTTGACTAAGTTGTGCGAACTCTTACGGGTAGGCTAGCTGATGTAGGGGATGTAGGTTGGTACGGTCTACCCACATGTAAGGTGCTAGCACTTCTGAAAGACTATGTCTCGGTCATCCGCTTCTCAAACACCATGTAGTCACGAGAACCAAGCGGAGGCGATCGAGTCTTGTGGGGAAAAGTGCATAAACCTCTGCAGAGTGTATAAACTAATCATGATTAGCCGTGTCCCCGTTATGGACAATTTGAGTATCCTGTAATTGAATATCATGTGAATCTCAACATGTTACCTCTAATAAAAGTTGTTGGGTTTTGATGAGTACTTTTTAATTGGGATTGAGGATCTTGTCAACCATTCTCAATGTTTAACAACCACCATGATAGTTAAATAAAATTATTCCTTTGATGTAGGGAAAAATCAGCTTTATGCAAATGTAAATCAGAGAGCCTTACCACCAGCCATATATGCATGTAGTATAGGCTTATTCCTTCATTGCTCTTTATGTGTTACATTGCCAAGATATTCCATGTGTTGACCGTTTTTGGCTGCAACTTTCACGTTGCGAGACTTTTCAGACGTCGAGTAAGGTGTTAGGTCGTGGTTCTATACTCAGTGATGCCGTTGGAGTTGATGGACTCGCTTATCTTCCAAGCCTTCCGCTGTTATTATTAGATGGCCTTAAGCCATATTATTGTAATAAGTTCCCTTGTGGACAACGATGTAATAAGTGTGTGATTGCTACTCGCTATAAATCCTTGAAATCTTGTGTGGTGTCAAGATTATCGATCCAGGATGACACGAGCACGAGACTTGATCCATTCGGTCTGGTCGCTCTGAGAGAATGGTATCGAGCACACGCCGATCGTAGGACACGACCACTAAGTTAAAGCCATAGATCACTACTCTCTTCCCATTTTCTAACTCCTCATCTTTTCTACTCTCTTTAGGATGACGGACGCGAAGATCAAGTACACCCAACCGGATGAAGGCACACCTTTTGGATTTCACTTGAAGGAAGTCACTAAGTACCTGAACATTGGACTACCAAGCTTCACCGGGACTTTCAACGCCACTCTGCTCAAGAGGAGCTATTTGGAAGATTCATGCTCACGTTCCAGGAAGGACATTCGCCCCAATCACCAAGCCTATAGATAGTGTTTTCAGTGCACCGACTTGGAGTCTGGGAAAGAGCATGGCAGCTCACATTACCATGGGACGCATTGGAGAAGTTTATCAAGAAGACCTCAAGGACACCATCTACCAGATTTGCGGACGCCGAGATGACAACTGGGACGTCGTCAGCACCAAGAAGGATAGGTCCATTGCAGCTTTCATCCAGGAGCTAAATCAGCACATTCGACGCCAGGAGAACCAAATGTGCAATGACATGTTGGAGTTACAGAAGACAAAGGGAAGGATCATCGAACTGGAAGAAGAACTAAAGACTACACGCAAGGACTACATGGACGAGATCGTAGCTCTGGCAAGACACAATAACGATCTTAAGTACGAGATCGAAGAACTCAAGAAGAAGTTGGCGCTCAGGAATGAAGACCAGTATGTCGAATACCCAAGCGACTACATTAACATCGACGACACCGACTCGGATCCAAGTGAACCCGACTTTGAAGACGAAGCTGGAGCAGACATCATGGAGTCTTCCACCGATTCAAATTAGTAGAAGTCCCCCACATATTAGTAGTATTTCCCTCCATGTAAACATTATAGTACACGCACTTTTGCGATAGTTAGATCGTTGTAAGCCCTTGTTTGATTGAATGAAGTGATTTTGTGCTCATGTGCACTGGGTAGTGATTTCCCTTAGACCTCATTCTATTCTACATTTCTCTTCTTTTCTAAACCCATCAGATGCCTCCGAGACGCGACCCCGGATTCGTTTTCCCACCAGAGATCACCCAATTGATCCAGCAGCAGAATACCCTGATTCAAACATTGGTGCACAACAACAACAACAACAACAACCCACCGCCACCACCACCACTGCGGATCATCCGACTCGCTTCCTTAGACTGAACCGCCGGTGTATTCCAAAGAGCACCGAGCCGATTGTGGCGGATGGTGGCTCCGCAAGATAGGAAGGAGCTCACCACTGCAGGATGCACAGATGGTGAAAGAGTGAAGTTTGCAGCACACCAGCTTGAAGGACCCGCAGAAGCATGGTGGGAGAATTTCACACCACTTACCCGTGAGACACCGCCACATGGGACCAGTTTCAACAAGCTTTTCAGACCGCCCATGTTTGAGCAGGAGCCATGGCCATGAAGAAGCGTGAGTTTCGCAACTTACGCCAAGGAGGAAGGACTGTTGGCAAGATGCGTGGATGACTTTAGCAAATTAGCACGTTATGCCCCGGATGACGTTACTACAGATGCAGCTAAACAGAGAAGTTTCTAGAAGGACTAAATGATGAGTTCACATGCCGTTGATGGTAGCAAGTTTCAACAACTACCAGGAGTTGGTAGACCGAGCCCTCATGATTGAAGGAAAACAGCAGAATTGAGAACTGCATAGCGGAAGTATGGACAAGGGAAGTATAACTCTGGATCCCAGCGAAGCCTCGTTATACCCCTAAATCCGAATTCAGTTTCAGCATACCCATGGAGGAGGTAATTCGATAACCATAATGGCACCAAGAATGGGAACGGAATGGAGTAAGCAGCAGACAGAACCGCACCAACCCGTCTACACCATCCAAGGTAGACTTGAGTCACATTACTTGCTTTAAGTGCCGCAAGATCTGGGCACTATGCAAATGGTATCCGAGAAGGCGTAATGGAAATGGCAATGGAAGCTCGAAAGAAGCCAAACCCTTTCAACAGGGGACGGGTGAACCACATTGATGTGGAGGAGGTTGAAGATCAGACCGATGCGAGAATCGGTAAGTTTTGGTTAAGTCATTTATCGCAGTTGTCCTTTTGATCTTGGTGCATCGCATTCATACATATCAAGGGATTTGTGGATAAGTACAAGTTACCAACCCAAGCCCTTAGGTCACCCATGCTAGTAACCTCACCGGAGCAGAGTACATGGCTAGTAAATGGTGTGATCGATCGCCACTAAGGATTGGACACTATGTTTTCCCCTCGGACCTAATAGTTCGGAATCCCAAGGATTGGATGTGATATTAGGAATGGATTGGTTATCAAAGTATGGAGGAAACATAGATTGTACCACAAAGTCAATTTTGCTCACCACACCGAAGGAAGAAGGATTAAGTATGTATCACGGCACGAGCCGAGGAGAGCACAAGTTAATTGCTTATCGAGTGGTACAGAAGAAGTACCAGTGGTAAAGGATTTTCCGATGTATTTCTGAAGAGTTGCTGTGAATGCCGCGGATAGAGACATTGAGTTTTTGATCGAGCTGTTGCGTGAACAGGCCCGATATCGGCGATCAGACAGGATGCCCGCAAAGGATTTGGCGGAAATCAAGAAGCGATTAAGGAACTATTGGATAAAGGTTTCATTCGCCCAAGTTCTTCACCTTGGGGATCACCCGCTTTATTGGTGGAGAAGAAGGATGGATCTTTGAGAATGGTTGTTGATTATCGTGGATTGAATGAAGTAACAATCAAGAACAAGTACCACTGCCTATGATAAATGATCTGTTTGATCGCTTGCAAGGAGCCAAAGTGTTTTCCAAGATCGACTTGCGATCGTGGTACCATCGATTGAAGATTCGGGAGCAGGACATACCCAAGACAACATTTACCACGAGATATGGACTGTATGAGTATACCGTTATGTCATTTGGATGACTAACGCACCAGCCTATTTCATGAACCCGATGAACAAAGTGTTTATGGAGTTTTTGGATAAGTTCGTCGTGGTGTTCATTGATGACATTTTGATTTTCTCAAGAATGAAGAGGAACATAAGGAACATTTGCGATTGGTTTTGGAGAAACCGAGGAACACCAGTTGTATGCCAAGTTCAGCAAATGTGAGTTTTGGCTAAAGGAAGTTGGATTTCTCGGACATGTTATATCCGGAGAAGGAATAGCAGTTGACCCCACAAAAGTTGAGACCGAACTAAATGGGAAGCACCAACGACAGTTGAGAGATTCGAGTTTCCTTGGACTCGCAAGATACTACCAAGATTCATTGAGAATTTCTCAAGAATTGCAAAGCCTATGACTGAATTGTTGAAGAAGGAAAACAAATTCATATGGACCGAGGACTGCGAGGCAAGTTTTCAGGAGTTGAAGAAAAGATTGGTTACCTCACCAGTTTTGATATTGCGGATCGGACTAAGGATTTTGAGGTGTATTGCGCACGCTTCACGCCGAGGACTTGGAGCCGTGCTTATGCAGGAAGGAAGAGTTGTTTCAGATGCTTCACGACAACTTAAGCCCCATGAGTTGAATTATGCCACTCATGATTTGGAGCTAGCAGCCGTTGTGCACGCCTTGAAGACATGGAGACATTTTCTCATTGGAAATCATTGTGAAGTATACACGGATCACAAGAGTTTGAAGTACATCTTCACACGAATGAATTGAATCTCGAGACAAAGGAGATGGTTAGAACTTATCAAGGATTATGACATGAGATTGCATTATCACCCGGAAAGGCTAATGTCAGAGTCGACGATTGAGCCGTAAGAGCCACGTCAATACCCTAATGATGGGAGGAATACCCAATGAGTTAGCCGAGGACCTTCGAGAGCTATGTTTGGAAATAGTTCCGAGAGGCTATGTAGCAGCATTGGAGATTCAATCGACATCGATGGACAAAATCGAGAAGCCCAAAAGGCAGATAAGGAAGTTGCCTCTATAAAGGAGAAAATGAGCAAAGGAAAAGCTAAAGGATTTCGTGAGGATGAACACGATACCCTATGGTTTGAAGACCGTGTTTATGTGCCCAATAACCCAGAGATCAGGAAGTTGATTTTACAAGAAGCCCATGATTCACCCTATTCGATTCACCCAGGAAATACCAAGATGTATTTGGATTTGAAGAATATTTTCTGGTGGACCGGAATGAAGAAGGATATTGCGGAGTATGTAGCAATTTGTGACGTATGTCAGAAAGTAAAAGCAGAGCATCAGAAGCCAGCAGGATTGTTACAACCGTTGCCGATACCCGAATGGAAGTGGGATAAACTAGGCATGGATTTCATCACAGGTTTGCCAAAGACCCGTTCAGGATATGACTCGATTTGGGTCATAGTCGATCGTTTGACCAAGGTAGCTCATTTCATTCCAGTCAAGACTACCTATAGCAGTGCTAAGTTGGCAAAGATATACATGACCAGAATTGTGTGTTTACACGGAGTTCCGAGGAGCATTGTATCAGACAGAGGAACCCAATTTACCTCAAAATTTTGGAACCAGTTGCACGAGACATTGGGAACCAGATTGAATTGAAGACAGATTCCACCCACAGACCGATGGATGACCGAGAGAGTCAATCAGATTTTGGAGGACATCTTCGAGAGCTTGTGCACTAGATTATGGATCTAGTTGGGATGATAATTTGCCGTATGCAGAATTTTCCTACAATAACAGATTACCAAACCAGCTTAAAGATGGCACCTTCGAGGCTCAGATGGAAGAAGGTGCATGACACCGTTGTCATGGGACTAAACGGAGATCGTCGATTGTTTGGACCAGAGTTGATTAAGGAGTGCGAGCAGAAAGTTAAGTTAATTCGAGACAGGCTCAAGGTAGCCCAGTCCTGCATGTAAGAGCTATGCCGATTCAAAGCGCAGCGATTGAGTATGAAGTTGGAGCAGAGTATATCTCGAGTATCCCCGCTTCGAGGAGTTAAGCGTTTTGGAGTGAAAGGAAAGTTTGCACCCGCTTCGTTGGACCATATAAGATTTTGCAACGCATGGGAGAAGTTGCGATAAGTTGGAATTGCGGAAGGACTGTCAGGAGTTCATGATGTATTCCATGTTTCTCGATTGAAGAAATGTCACCCGAGATAGCAGAGGTACCGTTAAGAGACACAAGTACACTGGAAGCAATTCATTGAAGGATGACTTGACCTATGAGGAAAAAACTGTTAAGATTCTCGATTATGCCAGCAGAGTTACCCGCAGCAAGGTTATCAAGTTTTGCAAAGTTCATTGGAGCCACCACACCGAGGATGAAGCCACCAGGAAAGAGAGGAAGTTTTGCTCAGGACCACCTCACCTATTTTCTAGTTAACCCGAATCTCGAGGGCTAGATTCATCTTAAAGGGTAGGTTTGTAACATCCCAAATTTTCAATTTGGAATGTTATACATTAGGTCATCATGCATATCATATTTTCTCGATTTTTCCGATCCTAGAAATTTCACGCAACTCAAGGACCCTCGGAGAGAGTTGGAAATTTCATTATTTTCATATTTGGGAATTTCTCAAATTTTGGAAATAGGATCATTTGGATTTATTTAAATTATCTTCATAAAGTTTTCCTATAAAAAAATATTTTGAGAGGGAATAATATGACTTTCCCAACATTTAGGAAAAATGAAGATATTATAAATAAATCAAAATTTGGTTTTGGAAGATTTATTTTGCTTAGGCAAAAATGAGCATTTTAAAAATTTATGCATGTTTGCCGTTTTTAAAAGTTCATTTTGTTCGACTCATTTTAGGAGTCGGGAAAATTTGTTTTATTTAATTTGGAGTTCATTTGGTATTTTTTTATTTTCGTTTGGTTTTAATTTAAAAAAACACGCTTCTGGCCGAGGCCCGGCCGCCCAACCAGCGCCCGGCCCACCTCCTCCTCTCCTCGCAGATTCGGCCGCCTGAAGGAGCCCCGCCACAGACGCCTCCGCGCCGCCTCGAGTCCGCCTCCGACCCGCCCCTGCCCCCTTCCCCAAGCCGCGAACCCCCTCTCATAAATCGCCGCCCCCCTCTCTCTCACCCCGAGCCGCCTTCAACCCGCGCCCGACCGAACCCTCGCCGCGCCGTGGGGCCGCCGCCGCCGCCGTTCCCGCCGCCGACGCCGAACCCGCCGCCGCCTCGCCTCCCGACCCCGCCGGACCCCGCCACCCGCCAGAGCCCCGCCAGACCCGCCCGGAGAGATCACGGAGGTAGCCCGCGCCCGATCCGTTTTCCCTAAAACCGATCCGTTTTTTTTAAAAGATGTTCGGTTTTTTAAAAACCTAGATTGGTTTTTTTGGTTTTCTTAATTAACGAACGCTCACCGAACCGCTTCGTTTCAATGAACGCGTTCGTTGGATTCGTTCGTTAACTAACGTCCGCTATTTAATCCGTTCGTCGCTTTTTCTTTTAATCGGATTTAATCCGTTATTCTTCGATTCGATTTCGATCCGATTTTCAAATCTGTTTTATTTCTCGCTCGCTTATCGGAATCGGGTGATTCAAGCGCTGGAGTTTCAGAACGAAACCGCCGTTCGACTACCCTACTTTCACAGAGTTTTGCTACTGTGAAATTTTGACCTAGTTTCAGATTGCAAAACCGAGTCGTTTCTCTCGAGTTTCGACCTTCGATGTTTATTTTGATTCGATTCTTTTGCAACCAGGGTTCTTAAGTTGAACTTTCTGGTTAGATCTTTTATTCGAGATTTCCCTGTGCATTAGATGAGTACTTATTGTATGCTTGTTGTTTGTCTGCGTTAGATCACCCGGAGTGCGCCGCTTGTTACTTCGAATCTCTAGGTCTCACGGATCATCAGCAAGGCAAGTAACACTTTGATCATACCTTTTCTACTACCCAGTTTTATGCATTAGATCTATTCCTCAAACACTTGCATGTTTAGGATCAAATTAAATTGTGGGATGGGAAGTAGATTGAGGTAGTACCTATTACCTGTTTTACTTATGAAACCTTGGGAGTTACTTCTACGTTTGCTTGTTATGCCATGCTATGCTAGTAGACGTGGATTGGGTGAGTGAATATCCATGACATGATGTGAGATTGTTAATTAATGGTTTATCTAAGGTGGCAACCTAAACACACATCTGGGTGGATTGAGGCACTGGTTTCCATCAGACTTGCTCTGTATTTCTTCGGACCGCCACCCGTGCTCTAAGGGATCATAAGATTATTCAAACTGAAACTTCCGTGTGCAGCCACAAGCCAATTATGGGCTCTGGCGTAGTTGACTAAGTTGTGCGAACTCTTACGGGTAGGCTAGCTGATGTAGGGGATGTAGGTTGGTACGGTCTACCCACATGTAAGGTGCTAGCGCTTCTGAAAGACTATGTCTCGGTCATCCTTTTCTCAAACACCATGTAGTGCGAGAACCAAGCGGAGGCGATCGAGTCGGGGAAAAGTGCGCAAACCTCTGCAGAGTGTATAAACTAATCATGATTAGCCGTGTCCCCGGTTACGGACAATTTAAGTATCCTGTAATTGAATATCATGTGAATCTCAACATGTTACCTCTAATAAAAGTTGTTGGGTTTTGATGAGTACTTTTTAATTGGGATTGAGGATGCTGTCAACCATTCTCAATGTTTAACAACCACCATGATAGTTAAATAAAATTATTCCTTTGATGTAGGGAAAATCAGCTTTATGCAAATGTAACCAGAGAGCCTTACCACCAGCCATATATGCATGTAGTATAGGCTTATTCCTTCATTGCTCTTTATGTGTTACATTGCCAAAGATATTCCATGTGTGACCCGCTGGCTGCAACTTTCACGTTATGAGACTTTTCGACGTCGAGTAAGGTGTTAGGTCGTGGTTCTATACTCAGTGATGCCGTTGGAGTTGATGGACTCGCTTATCTTCCAAGCCTTCGCTGTTATTATTAGATGGCCTTAAGCCATATTATTGTAATAAGTTCCCTT
Source organism: Aegilops longissima (assembly GCA_021605205.1). Taxonomy (NCBI): domain Eukaryota; kingdom Viridiplantae; phylum Streptophyta; class Magnoliopsida; order Poales; family Poaceae; genus Aegilops; species Aegilops longissima. The sequence continues at coordinate 215,052,223 of CM038678.1, forward strand.
GTGGACAACGATGTAATAAGTGTGTGATTGCTACTCGCTATAAATCCTTCAAGCATTGTGTGGTGTCAAGATTATCGATCCAGGATGACATCGAGCACGAGACTTGATCCATTCGGGTCTGGTCGCTACACCCTATCATTTCTACAATTTATATTAAGCAATATAAGGCATAGAAATTACAAAACAAGCAAACTATGCATCGAAAACAGAATCTGTCAAAAATAGAACAGTATGTAAAGATCTGAATTTAGATCATACTTCTTAACTCAAAAAATTCTGAAAAATTAGGAAAACCTGAGAAATTTGTATATAAACATACTGTAAAGAATTCAGAATTTTTCGACGCTCCTGTGATTTTTAACAATTCTATGAATGGGCGCAAAAGTTTCTGTTTTCAACAGAATTGAATCAACTATCATCCACAGTATCCCAAGGGCTTTACTTGGCACTTTATTGAAACAAAAGCTATAAAACATGATTATTACAGTATCTTAATCATGTGAACATGCAAAAACAGTAGGGGTAAATATTGGGTTTTCTCCCAACAAGCGCTTTTCTTTAATGCCTTTCTAGCTAGGCATGATGATTTCAATGATGCTCGCATAAAAGTAAATAGTTGAAACACAAAGAGAGCATCATGAAACATATGTGGAAAGCACATTTAAGTCTAACCCAATTCCTATGCATAGGGATTTTGTGAGCAAACAACTTATGGGAACAATAATCAACTAGCATAGGAAGGCAAAACAAGCATGACTTCAAAATTTTCAACACATAGAGAGGAAACTTGGTATTAATGAGATATGTAAAATAATATGTTACTCTCTCATAATAATTTTAAGTGGCATCATGAATGAATTAAACAATATAACTATCACATAAATCATTCTTTTCATGATGCACAAGCATAGAAATTTTATTATTCTCCACATAAGCAAATTTATCTCATCAATAGTAGTGGGAGCAAACTCAACAAAATAACTATCATGTGAGGCATGATCCAATTGAAATTTAAAATCATGATGACAAGTTTCATGGTTATCATTATTCTTTATAACATCCATGTCATCACAATAATCATCATAGATAGCAACTTTGTTCTCATAAACAATTGGAACCTCTTCCAAAATAGTGGAATCATTACTAAATAAAGTCATGACCTCTCCAAATACACTTTTATCAATATAATCATCATCAATAGGAGGCATGCTATCATCATAATAAATATTCTTATCAAAACTTGGGGGACAAAAAATATAATCTTCATCAAACATAGCATCCCCAAGCTTGTGGCTTTGCATATCATTAGCATCATGGATATTCAAAGAATTCATACTAATAACATTGCAATCATGCTCATCATACAAATATTTAGTGCCAAACATTTTATTGCATTCTTCCTCTAGTAATTGAGCACAATTATCGGAATCCTTATTTTCACGAAAGACAATATAAAGATGAATCATATGAGGCAACCTCAATTCCATTTTTTGTAGTTTTCTTTTATAGACTAAACTAGTGATAAAACAAGAAACTAAAAGATTTGATTGCAAGATCTAAAGATATACCTTCAAGCACTAACCTTCCCGGCAACGGCGCCAGAAAAGAGCTTAGTTGACGGAGTGTGAGTGCCGCTTACCTAGCCTCCCCGGCAACATCGCCAGAAAAGAGCTTGATGTCTACTACGCAACTTTCCTCTTGTAGACTCGTGTTGGGCCTCCAAGCGCAGAGTTCTGTAGGACAGTAGCAAATTCCCCTCAAGTGGATGACCTAAGGTCTATCAATCCGTGGGAGGCTTAGGATGAAGATGGTCTCTCTCAAACAACCCTGCAACCAAATAACAAAGAGTCTCTTGTGTCCCCAACACACCCAATACAATGGTAAACTATATAGGCGCACTAGTTCAGCGAAGAGATGGTGATACAAGTGCAATATGGATGGTATATATAGGCTTTTGTAATCTAAAAATATAAAAACAGCAAGGTAACTAGTAAAGAAAGTGAGCGAAAACGGTATTGCAATGCTTAGAAACAAGGCCTAGGGCTCATACTTTCACTAGTGCAAGTTCTCTCAACAATGATAACATAATTAGATCATATAACACTCCCTCAACGTGCAACAAAGAGTCACTCCAAAGTCACTAATAGCGGAGAACAAACGAAGAGATTATTGTAGGGTACAAAACCACCTCAAAGTTATTCTTTCTGATCAACCTATTGGGCTATTCCTATAAGTGTCACAAACAACCCTAGAGTTCGTACTAAAATAACACCTAAAGACACACATAAACCAAAACCCTGATGTCACCTAGATACTCCAATGTCACCACAAGTACCCGCGGGTTCGATTCTATGATGCATCACACAATCTCAGATTCATCTATTCAAACCAACACAAAGAACTTCAAAGAGTGCCCCAAAGTTTCTATCGGAGAGTCAAGACAAAAACGTGTGACAACCCCTATGCATAAGTTCACAAGGTCACAGAACCCGCAAGTTGATCACCAAAACATACATCAAGTGGATCACGCGAATATCCCATTGTCACCACAGATAAGCACATGCAAGACATACATCAAGTATTCTCAAATCCTTAAAGACTCAATCCGATGAGATAACTTCAAAGGGAAAACTCAATCCATTACAAGAAGGTAGTGTTGGGGAACATAGTATTTCAAAGAAATTCCTACAATCACTCAAGATCTATCTAGGAGAAGCATAGCAACGAGCGGGGAGAGTGTGTCCACGTACCCTCGTAGACCGAAAGCGGAAGCGTTTAGTAACGCGGTTGATGTAGTCAAACGTCTTCACGATCCAACTGATCCAAGTACCAAACGTACGGCACCTCCGTGTTCAGCACACGTTCAGCATGATGACGTCCCTCGAGCTCTTGATTCAGTTGAGGACGAGGGAGAGTTCCCTCAGCATGATGGCGTGGTGACGGTGATGATGATGTTACCAGTGCAGGGCTTTGCCTAAGCACTACGACGATATGACTGAGGTGTGTAACTGTGGAGGGGGCACCACATGAAGGAAATATGCCCTAGAGGCAATAATAAAGTTGTTATTTATATTTCCTTTTATCATGATAAATGTTTATTATTCATGCTAGAATTGTATTAACCGGAAATTTAGTACATTTGTGAATACATAGACAAAACAGAGTGTCCCTAGCATGCCTCTACTTGACTAGCTCATTAATCAAAGATGGTTATGTTTCCTGACCATAGACATGTGTTGTCATTTGATGAATGGGATCACATCATTAGACAATGATGTGATGGACAAGACCCATCCGTTAGCTTAGCATTATGATCGTTTAGTTTTATTGCTATTGCTTCCTTCATGACTTATACATGTTCCTCTGACTATGAGATTATGCAACTCCCGAATACCGGAGGAACACCTTGTGTGCTATCAAACGTCACAATGTAACTGGGTGATTATAAAGATGCTCTACAGGTGTCTCCGATGGTGTTTGTTGAGTTGGCATAGGTCGAGATTAAGATTTGTCACTCCGACTGTCGGAGAGGTATCTCTGGGCCCTCTCGGTAATGCACATCACTATAAGCCTTGCAAGCAATGTTACTAATGAGTTAGTTGCAGGATGATGCATTATGGAACAAGTAAAGAGACTTGCCGGTAACGAGATTGACTTAGGTATTGAGATACCGATGATCGAATCTCGGGCAAGTAACATACCAATGACAAAGGGAACAACGTATGTTGTTATGCAGTTTGACTGATAAAGATCTTCATAGAATATGTAGGAACCAATATTAGCATCCATATTCCGCTATTGGTTATTGGCCGGAGATGAGTCTCGGTCATGTCTACATAGCTCTCGAACCCATAGGGTCCGCACGCTTAATGTTCGATGATGATCGGTATTATGAGTTTATGTGTTTTGATGTACCGAAGGTAGTTTGGAGTCCCTGATGTGATCACGGACATGACGAGGAGTCTCAAAATGGTAGAGACATAAAGTATGATATATTGGACGATGTTATTCGGACACCAGATGAGTTCCGGGGTCACCGGATAAATATCGGAGTGCCGGAAGGGTTATCAGAACCACCAGAGAAGTAATGGGCCTTATTGGGCCTAGGGGAGAGAGAGAGGGGCTGCCAAGGGCTGGCCGCACGCCCCCCATGGGCCTAGTACAAATTGGACTAGGGGGAGGGGCGGCGCCCCCTCCTTCCTTCTTCTCGTAGTAGGACTAGGAAAAGGGGGAGTCCTACTCCTACTAGGAGGAGGATTCCTCCCCACTTGGCATGCCTATGAGGGCCGGCCGGCCTCCCCCTCCCTCCTTTATATACGTGGGGGGCACCCTAGAACACATCAAAGTTGATCTTAGCCGTGTGTGGTGCCCCCTCCACATATTTCCACCTCGGTCATATCGTTGTAGAGCTTAGGCGAAGCCCTGCATCGGTAACTTCATCATCACCGTCAACACGCCGTCGTGCTGACAAAACTCTCCCTCGACCTCAGCTAGATCTAGAAGTTCAAGGGACATCACCGAGCTGAACGTGTGCATATCGTGGAGGTGCCGTGCGTTCAGTACTTGATCGGTTGGATCGCGAAGACGTTCGACTACATCAACCGCGTTACGAAAAGCTTCTGCTTTCGGTCTACGAGGGTACGTGGACACACTCTCCCGCTCGTTGCTATGCATCACATAGATAGATCTTGCATGATCGTAGGTAATTTTTTTGAAATTACTGCGTTCCCCAGCAGTGGCTTCCAAGCCAGGTCTATGCGTAGATGTTATACGAACGAGTAGAACACAAAGAGTTGTGGGCGATAATAGTCATACTGCTTACCAGCATGTCATACTTTGATTTGGTGGTATTGTTGGATGAAGCGGCTCAGACCGACATTACGCGTACGCTTACGCGAGACTGGTTCTACCAATGTGCTTCGCACACAGGTGGCTAGTGGGTGTCTGTTTCTCCAACTTTAGTTGAATCGAATGGGACAACGCCCAGTCCTTGTTGAAGGTTAAAACACCAAACTTGACGAAAAATCGTTGTGGTTTTGATGCGTAGGTAAGAACGGTTCTTGCTAAGCCCGTAGCAGCCACGTAAAACTTGCAACAACAAAGTAGAGGACGTCTAACTTGTTTTTGCAGGGCATGTTGTGATGTGATATGGTCAAGACATGATTATATAAATTTTTGTATGAGATGATCATGTTTTGTAACACAGTTATCGGCAACTGGGTGGAGCCATATGGTTGTCGCTTTATTGTATGAAATGCAATCACCATGTAATTGCTTTACTTTATCACTAAGCGGTAGCGATAGTCGTAGAAGCAATAGTTGGCGAGATGACAACGATGCTTCGATGGAGATCAAGGTGTCAAGCCGGTGACAATGGTGATCATGACGGTGCTTTGGAGATGGAGATCAAAGGCACAAGATGATGATGGCCATATCATATCACTTATATTGATTGCATGTGATGTTTATCTGTTATGCATCTTATTTTGCTTAGTACGGCAGGAGCATTATAAGATGATCCCTCACTAAATTTCAAGGTATAAGTGTTCTCCCTGAGTATGCACCGTTGCTACAGTTCTTCGTGCCAAGACACCACGTGATGATCGGGTGTGATAAGCTCTACGTTCACATACAACGGGTGCAAGCCAGTTTTGCACACGCAGAGTACTCGGGTTAAACTTGATGAGCCTAGCATATGCAGATATGGCCTCGGAACACTGAGACCGAAAGGTCGAGTGTGAATCATATAGTAGACATGACCAACATAGTGATGTTCACCATTGAAAACTACTCCATCTCACGTGATGATCGGACATGGTTTAGTTGATATGGACCACGTGATCACTTGGATGATTAGAGGGATGTCTATCTAAGTGGGAGTTCTTAAGTAATATGATTAATTGAATTTTTATTTTATCATGAACTTAGTCCTGATAGTATTTGCATATCTATACTGTAGATCAATAGCTTGCGATGTAGCTTCTAGTTTATTTTTGATATGTTCCTAGAGAAAAATAAGTTGAAAGTTGATAGTAGCAATGATGCGGACTTGGTCCGTGATCTGAGGATTATCCTCATTGCTACACAGAAGAATTATGTCCTTGATGCACCGCTAGGTGACAGACCTATTGCAGGAGCAGATGCACACGTTATGAACGTTTGACAAAGCTCGGTATATATGATGACTACTTAATAGTTTAGTGCACCATGCTTTACGGCTTAGAACTGGGACTTCAAAAACGTTTTGAACGCCACGGAGCATATAAGATGGTCTAAGAGTTGAAATTGGTATTTCATACTCATGCCCGAGTCGAGAGGTATGAGACCTCTGACAAGTGTTTTGCCTACAAGATGGAGGAGAATAGCTCAACCAGTGAGCATGTGCTCAGAATGTCTGAGTAATATAATCACTTGAATCAAGTGGGAGTTAATCTTCCAGATAAGATAGTGATTGACAGAGTTCTCTGGTCACTATCACCAAGTTACTGGAACTTCGTGATGAACTATAATATGCAAGGGATGACGAAAATGATTCCCCGAGCACTTCGCGATGCTGAAATCGGCGAAGGTAGAAATCAAGAAAAGCACCAAGTGTTGATGGTTGACAAGACCACTAGTTTCAAGTAAAAGGGCAAGGGAAAGGAAGGGAACTTCAAGAAGAATGTCAAGCAAGTTGCCACTCGCATGAAGAAGCCCAAAGCTAGACCCAAGCCTGAAACTGAGTGCTTCTACTGCAAAGGAAATGGTCACTGGAACTGCCCTAGATACTTGGCGGATAAGAAGGATGGCAAAGTGAACAAAAGTATATTTTATATACATGTTATTGATGTGTACTTTACTAGTGTTTATAGCAACCCCTCAGTATTTGATACTGGTTTAGTTGCTAAGAGTAGTAACTAAAAACAAGAGTTGCAGAATGAACACAGACTAGTTATGAGCAAAGTGACGATGTGTGTTGGAAATGATTCCAAGGTTGATAAGATCACCATCGCACACTCCCTCTACCTTCGAGATCAGTGTTGGACCAAAATAAATGTTATTTGGTGTTTGCGTTGAGCATGAATATGATTGGATCATGTTTATTGCAATACGATTATTCATTTAAGTCAAAGAATAATCGTTGTTCTGTTTACATGAATAAAACCTTCTATGGTCATAGACTCAAGGTGAATGGTTTATTGAATCTCGATCGTAAGTGATACACATATCCATAATGTTGATGCCAAAAGATGCAAAATTAACAATGATAGTGCAACTATTTGTGGCACTGCCGTTTATAGGTCATATTGGTGTGAAGCGCATGAAGAAACTCCATGCTGATGGGATTTTGGAATCACTGGATTATGAATCACTTGATGCTTGCGAACCATGCCTCATGGGCAAGATGACTAAGACTCCGTTCTCTGGAACAATGGAGCGAGCAACAGACTTATTGGAAATAATACATACCGATGTATGCGGTCTGATGAGTGTTGAGCCTGGCGGCGAGTATCGTTATTTTATGACCTTCACAGATGATTTGAGCAGATATGGGTATATCTACTTGATGAAACATAAGTCTGAAACATTTTAAAAGTTTAAAGAATTTCAGAGTGAAGTGGAGAATCATCATAACAAGAAAATAAAGTTTCTACGATTGATTGCAGAGGCGAATATTTGAGTTATGAGTTTGGCCTTCAATTAAAACAATGTGGAATAGTTTCACAAACTCATGCCACCTGGAACACCACAACATAATGGTGTGTCCGAACGTCATAACCGTACTTTATTAGATATGGTGCGATCTATGATGTCTCTTACCGATTTACAACTATCGTTTTGGGGTTATGCATTAGAGACAGCTGCATTCACGTTAAATAGGGCACCATCTAAATCCGTTGAGACGACGCCATATGAATTGTGGTTTGGCAAGAAACCTAAGCTATCGTTTCTTAAAGTTTGGGACTGCGATGCTATTGTGAAAAGGCTTCAACCTGATAAGCTCGAACCCAAATCGGAGAAATGTGTCTTCATAGGATACCCAAAGGAGACTGTTGGGTACACCTTCTATCACAGATCCGAAGGCAAGATATTCGTTGTAAGAATGGATCCTTTCTAGAGAAGGAGTTTCTCTCGAAAGAAGTGAATGAGAGGAAAGTAGAACTTGATGAGGTAATTGTACCTGCTCCCTTGTTGGAAAGTAGTTCATCACAGAAATCGGTTACAGTGATTCCTACACCAATTAGTGAGGAAGCTAATGATGATGATCATGAAACTTCTGATAGAGTTACTACCGAACCTCGTAGGTCAAAGAGAGTAAGATCCGCACCAGAGTGCTACGGTAATCCTGATCTGGAAGTCATGTTACTTGACCATGACGAACCTACGAACTATGAGGAAGCGATGATGAGCCCAGATTCCGCAAAATGGCTCGAGGCCATGAAATCTGAGATGGGATCCATGTATGAAGAACAAAGTGTGGACTTCGGTTGACTTGCCCGATGATCGGCAAGCCATTGAGAATAAATGGATCTTCAAGAGGAAGACGGACGCTGATAGTTGTGTTACTATCTACAAAGCTCGAATTGTCGCAAAAAGGTTTTTCGACAAGCTCAAGGTGTTGATTACAATGAGATTTTCTCCCTCGTAGCGATGCTTAAGTCTGTCCGAATCATGTTAGCAATTGCCACATTTTATGAAATCTGGCAAATGGATGTCAAAACAACATTCTTTAATGGATTTCTTAAAGAAGTGTTGTATATGATGCAACAAGAAGGTTTTGTCAATCCTAAAGGTGCTAACAAAGTGTGCAAGCTCCAGCGATCCATCTATGGACTGGTGCAAGCATCTCGGAGTTGGAATATACGCTTTGATAAGTTGATCAAAGCATATAGTTTTATACAAACTTGCGGTGAAGCCTGTATTTACAAGAAAGTGAGTGGGAGCACTACAACATTTCTGATAAGTATATGTGAATGACATATTGTTGATCAGAAATAATGTAGAATTTTTCTAGAAAGCATAAAGGAGTGTTTTGAAAGGAGTTTTTCAAAGAAAAACCTCGGTGAAGCTACTTACATATTGAGCATCAAGATCTATAGAGATAGAACAAGATGCTTGATAAGTTTTTTCAATGAGTACATACCTTAACAAGATTTTGAAGTAGTTCAAAATGGAACAGTCAAAGAAGGAGTTCTTGCGTGTCTTGCAAGGTGTGAAGTTGAGTAAAGACTGAAAACCCGACCACGGCAGAAAATAGAAAGGGAATGAAAATTCATTCCCTACGCCTCAATTATATGTTCTATGAAGTATTCTATGCTATGTACCAGACCTATTGTGAACCTCACCATGAGTTTGGCAAGAGGTTACAATAGTGATCCAGGAGTAGATCACTGGACAGCGGTCAAAATTATCCTTAGTAGAATAAGTAAATATTTCTCAGTTATGGAGGTGATAAAGAGTTCATCGTAAAGAGTTACGTTGATGCACGCTTTGACACCGATCTGGATGGCTCTGAGTCTCGATCTGGATACATATTGAAAGTGGGAGCATTTAGCTAAAGTAGCTCTGTGCAAAGAATTGTAGACATAGAAATTAGCAAAATACATACGGATCTGAATGTGGCAAACCCATTGACTAAACCTCTCTCACAAGCAAAGCATGATCACACCTTAGTACTCTTTGGGTGTTAATCACATGGCGATGTGAACTAGATTATTGACTCTAGTAAACCCTTTGGGTATTGGTCACATGGAGATGTGAACTATAGAGTGTTAAATCACATGACGATGTGAACTATTGGTGTTAAATCACATGGCGATGTGAACTCGATTATTGACTCTAGTGCAAGTGGGAGACTGAAGGAAATATGCCCTAGAGGCAATAATAAAGTTGTTATTTATATTTCCTTATATAATGATAAATGTTTATTTTTCATGCTAGAATTGTATTAACCGGAAACTTAGTGCATGTGTGAATACATAGACAAAACATAGTGTCACTAGTATGCCTCTACTTGACTAGCTCGTTAATCAAAGATGGTTAAGTTTCCTAACCATAGACATGAGTTGTCATTTGATGAACGGGATCTCATCATTAGAGAATGATGTGATTGACTTGACCCATCCGTTAGCTTAGCACTATGATGTTTAGTTTATTACTATTGCTTTATTCATAACTTATACATGTTCCTATGACTATGAGATTATGCAACTCCCGAATACCGGAGGAACACTTAGTGTGCTATCAAACGTCACAACGTAACTGGGTGATTATAAAGATGCTCTACAGGTGTCTCCGATGGCGTTTGTTGAGTTGGCATAGATCGAGATTAGGATTTGTCACTCCGATTGTCGGAGAGGTATCTCTAGGCCCTCTCGGTAATGCACATCACTATAAGCCTTGCAAGCAATGTGACTGATGAATTAGTTGCGGGATGATGCATTACGGAATGAGTAAAGAGACTTGCCGGTAACGAGATTGAACTAGGTATTGAGATACCAACGATCGAATCTCGAGCAAGTAACATACCGATGACAAAGGGAACAACGTATGTTGTTATGCGGTTTGACCGATAAAGATCTTCGTAGAATATGTAGGAACCAATATGAGCATCCAGGTTCCACTATTGGTTATTTACCGGAGATGAGTCTCGGTCATGTCTACATAGTTCTCGAACCCGTAGGGTCCGCACGCTTAACGTTCGATGACGATCTGTATTATGAGTTTATGTGTTTTGATGTACCTAAGGTAGTTCGGAGTCCCGGATGTGATCACGGACATGACAAGGAGTCTTGAAATGGTCAAGACATAAAGAATGATATATTGGACGATGTTATTCGGACACCGGATGAGTTCCAGGGGTCAGCGGATAAATATCGGAGTACCGGAAGGGTTATCGGAACCACCGTAGAAGTAATGGGCCTTATTGGGCCTAGGGGAGAGAGAGAGAGAGGGGCTGCCAAGGGCTGGCCGTGCGCCCCCATGGGCCTTGTCCGAATTGGACTAGGGGGAGGGGCGGCACCCCCTCCTTCCTTCTTCTCCTAGTAGGACTAGGAAAAGGGGGAGTCCTACTCCTACTAGGAGGAGGATTCCTCCCCCCTTGGCGCGCCTATGAGGGACGGCCGTCCTCCCCCTCCCTCCTTTATATACGTGGATCTAGAAGTTTGAGGGACGTCACCGATTTGAACGTGTGCAGATCGCGGAGGTGCCGTGCGTTCGGTACTTGATCGGTTGGATCGCGAATACTAAACTCTTCCGCTTTCGGTCTACGAGGGTTTGTGGACACACTCTCCCGCTCGTTGCTATGCATCACAGAGATAGATCTTGCGTGATCGTAGGTAATTTTTTTGAAATTACTACATTCCCTAGCACCGCACACGACTAAGACAAATCTTGGAGTGCCTTTGGGGTGCCCCTTGCCCACGTATATAAAGGAGGGAGGGAGAGAGGCTGCCCCCTAGGGGTGCGCCAAGAGTATGGAGTCCTAATAGGAGTTTCAATTCCTAGTAGGGATCCCTTTCCTTTTCGGAGTAGGAGAGAAGGAAAGAGGGAGTAGGAAAGGGCAAGGGGGGCGCCGCCCCTTCCCCTAGTCCAATTCATACCCATGGAGGGGGGCACCACCTCCCCTTGGCCTGCCTCCTCTTTTCCCGTATGACCCAATAAGGCCCATTACTTCTCCCGGTGAATTCCCGTAACTCCCCGGTACTCCGAAAAATACCCGAATCACTCAGAACCTTTCCGATGTCCGAATATAGCCTTCCAATATATGAATCTTTACCTCTCAACCATTTCGAGACTCCTCGTCATGTCTGTGATCTCATCCTGGACTCCAAACAATCGTCGGTCATCAAATCACATAACTCATAATACAAATCATCGTCGAACGTTAAGCGTGCGGACCCTACGGGTTCGAGAACTATGTAGACATGACCGATACACATCTCCGGTCAATAACCAATAGCAGAACCTGGATTCTCATATTGGCTCCTACATATTCTACATAGATCTTTATCGGTCAAACTGCATAACAACATACGTTGTTCCCTTTGTCATCGGTATGTTACTTGCCCAAGATTTGATCGTCGGTATCATCATACCTAGTTCAATCTCGTTAGCGGCAAGTCTCTTTACTCGTTCCATAATGCGTCATCCCGTAACTAACTCATTAGTCACATTGCTTGCAAGGCTTAGAGTGATCTGCATTACCGAGAGGGCCCAGAGATACCTCTCCGATACTCGGAGTGACAAATCCTAATATCGATCTATCCCAACTCAACAAACACCATTGGAGACACCTCTAGAGCATCTTTATAATCACCCAGTTAAGTTGTGACGTTTGATAAAACACAAGGTTTTCCTCCGGTATTCGGGAGTTGCACAATCTCATAGTTAGAGGAACATGTATAAGTCATGAAGAAAGAAATAGCAATAAAACTAAACGATCATTATGCTAAGCTAACGGATGGGTCTTGTCCATCACATCATTCTCTAATGATGTGATCCCGTTCATCAAATGACAACACATGTCTATGGTCAGGAAACTTAACCATCTTTGATTAACGAGCTAGTCTAGTAGAGGCATACTAGGGACACTTTGTTTTGTCTATGTATTCACACATGTATCAAGTTTCCGGTTAATACAATTCTAGCATGAATAATAAACATTTATCATTATATAAGGAAATAAAATAATGACTTTATTATTGCCTCTAGGGCATATTTCCTTCATTCTCCCACTTGCACTAGAGTCAATACTCTAGTTCACATCGCCATGGGATTTAACACTAATAGTTCAATCTTTGCCCATAGTTCACACCGCCATGTGACCAATACTCAAAGGGTTTTACTAGAGTCAATAATCTAGTTCACATTGCTATGTGATTAACACCCAAGATTAATAAGGTGTGATCATGTTTTGCTTGTGAGAGAAGTTTTAGTCTATGGGTCTGCCACATTCAGATCCGTATGTATTTTGCAAATTTCTATGTCTACAATGCTCTGCACGGAGCTACTCTAGCTAATTGCTCCTACTTTCAATATGTATCCAGATCGAGTCTCAGAATCATCCAAATTGGTGTCAAAGCTTGCATCAATGTAACTCTTTATGACAAACTCTTTTATCACCTCCATAACCGAGAAATATTTCCTTAGTCCTCTAAGGATAATTTTGACCGCTGTCCAGTGATCTACTCCTAGATCACTATTGTACTCCCTTGCCAAAATCATGCTAAGCTATACTATATGTCTGGTACACAGCATATCATACTTTATAGAACCTATGACTAAGGCATAGGGAATGACTCTCATTCTCTTTCTATTTTCTACCGTGGACGGGTTTTGAGTCTTTACTCAACTTCACACCTTGCAACACGAGCAAGAACTCCTTATTTACTGTTCCATTTTGAACTACTTCAAAATCCTGTCAAGGTATGTACTCATTGAAAAAACTTATCAAGCGTCTTGATCTATCTCTATAGATCTTGACGCTCAATATGTAAGCAGCTTCACCGAGGTCTTTCTTTGAAAAACTCCTTTCAAACACTCCTTTATGCTTTCCGAAAAATTATACATCATTTCCGATCAACAATATGTCATTCACATATACTTATCAGAAAAGTTGTAGTGCTCACACTCACTTTGTTGTAAATACAGGCTTCACCGCAAGTCTGTATAAAACCATATGCTTTGATCACACTATCAAAGCGTACATTCCAACCCCGAGAGGCTTGCACCAGTCCATAAATGGATCGCTGGAGCTTGCACACTTTGTTAGCACCTTTAGGATCGACAAAACCTTATGGTTGCATCATATACAACTCTTCTTTAAGATATCCATTGAGGAATGCAGTTTTGACATCCATTTGCCAAATTTCATAATCATAAAATGCGGCAATTGCTAACATGATTCGGATAGACTTAAGAATCGCTACGGGTGAGAAGGTCTCATCGTAGTCAACTCTTTGAACTTGTCGAAAACCTTTCGCAACAAGTCGAGCTTTGTAGACAGTAACATTACCGTCAGCGTCAATCTACTTCTTAAAGATCCATTTATTCTCTATGGCTTGTTGATCATCGGGCAAGTCAATCAAAGTCCACACTTTGTTCTCATACATGGATCCCATCTCAGATTTGATGGCCTCAAGCCATTTCACGGAATCTGGGCTAATCATCGCTCCTCATAGTTCGTAGGTTCGTCATGGTCAAGTAACATGACTTCCAGAACAGGATTACCGTACCACTCTGGTGTGGACCTTACTCTGGTTGACCTACGAGGTTCGGTAGTAATTTGATCTGAAGTTTCATGATCATCATCATTAGCTTCCTCACTAATTGGTGTAGGAATCACAGGAACTGATTTCTGTAAAGAACTACTTTCCAATTCGGGACCAGGTACTATTACCTCATCAAGTTCTACTTTCCTCCCACTCACTTCTTTCGAGAGAAACACCTTCTCTAGAAAGGATCCATTCTTACCAACGAATATCTTGCCTTCAGATCTGTGATAGAAGGTGTACCCAACAATTTCTTTTTGGGTATCCTATGAAGATGCACTTCTACGATTTGGGTTCGATCTTATCAGTTTGAAACTCTTTTCACATAAGCATCGCAACCCCAAACTTTAAGAAATGATAGCTTAGGTTTCTTGCCAAACCACGGTTCATACGGTGTCATCTCAGCGGATTTAGATGGTGCCCTATTTAACGTGAGTGCAGCTGTCTCTAATGCATAACCCCAAAACGATAGTGGTAAATCGGTAAGAAACATCATAAATCGCACCATATCCAATAAAGTACGGTTACGGCGTTTGGACACACCATTACGCTGTGGTGTTCCAGGTGGCGTGAGTTGTGATGAAACTTATTCCACATTGTTTTAGATGAAGACCAAACTCGTAACTCAAATATTCGCCTCCGCGATCAGATCGTGGAAACTTTATTTTCTTGTTACGATGATTCTCCACTTTTCTTTGAAATTCTTTGAACTTTTCAAATGTTTCAGACTTGTGTTTCATTAAGTAGATATACCCATATCTGCTCAAATCATCTGTGAAGGTCAGAAAATAACGATACCCGTCACGAGCCTCAACACTCATTGGACCACATACAACAGTATGTAGTATTTCCAATAAGTCATTGTCTCGCTACATTGTTCTGGAGAACGGAGTTTTAGTCATCTTGCCCATGAGGCATGGTTCGCAAGTATCAAATGATTCTTAATCAAGTGATTCCAAAAATCCATCTGCATGGAGTTTCTTCATGCGCTTTACACCAATATGACCTAAACGGCAGTGACACAAATATGTTGCACTATCATTATCAACTTTGCATCTTTTGGCATCAATATTATGTGTATCACTGCGATCGAGATTCAATAAACTATTTACATTGGATGTAAGACCATAGAAGGTTTTATTCATGTAAATAGAACAACAATTATTCTCTGACTTAAATGAATAATTGTATCGCAATAAACATGATCTAATCATATTCATGCTCAACGCAAACACCAAATAACATTTATTTAGTTCAAATACTAATCCCTAAGGTAGAGTGAGTATGCGATGGTGATCTTATCAACCTTGGAATCATTTCCAACACACATCGTCACCTCGCCCTTGATGTCTACTACACAACCTTCTACTTGTAGACGTTGTTGGGCCTCCAAATGCAGAGGTTTGTAGGACAGTAGCAAATTTCCCTCAAGTGGATGACCTAAGGTTTATCAATCTGTGGGAGGCGTAGGTTGAAGATGGTCTCTCTCAAGCAACCCTGCAACCAAATAACAGAGAGTCTCTTGTGTCCCCAACACACCCAGTACAATGGTAAATTGTATAGGTGCACTAGTTCGGCGAAGAGATGGTGATACAAGTGCAATATGGATGGTAGATATAGGTTTTTGTAATCTGAAAATATAAAAACAGCAAGGTAACAAGTAATAAAAGTGAGCACAAACGGTATTGCAATGCTAGGAAACAAGGCCTAGGGTTCATACTTTCACTAGTGCAAGTTCTCTCAACAATAATAACATAATTGGATCATATAACTATCCCTCAACATGCAGCAAAGAGTCACTCCAAAGTCACTAATAGCGGAGAACAAATGAAGAGCTTATTGTAGGGTACGAAACCACCTCAAAGTTATCCTTTCTGATCGATCTATTCAAGAGTCCGTATTAAAATAACACGAAGCTATTCTTTCCGTTCGATCTATCATAGAGTCCGTACTAGAATAACACCTTAAGACACCAATCAACCAAAACCCTAATGTCACCTAGATACTGCAATGTCACCTCAAGTATCCGTGGGTATGATTATACGATATGCATCACACAATCTCAGATTCATCTATTCAACCAACACAAAGAACTTCAAAGAGTGCCCCAAAGTTTCTACCGGAGAGTCAAGACGAAAACGTGTGCCAACCCTTATGCATAAGTTCACAATGTTACGGAACTCGCAAGTTGATCACCAAAACATACATCAATTAGCTCACGTGAATATCCCATTGTCACCACAGATAAGCACATGCAAGACATACATCAAGTGTTCTCACATCCTTAAAGACTCAATCCGATAAGATAACTTCAAAGGAAAAACTCAATCAATTACAAGAGAGTAGAGGGGGAGAAACATCATAAGATCCAACTATAATAGCAAAGCTCGCGATACATCAAGATCGTGCCAAATCAAGAACACGAGAGAGAGAGATCAAACACATAGCTACTGGTACATACCCTCAGCCCTGAGGGTGAACTACTCCCTCCTTGTCATGGAGATCGCCGGGATGATGAAGATGGCCACCGGTGAGGGACCCCCCCCTCCGGCAGGGTGCCGAAACAGGGTCCCGATTGGTTTTTGGTGGCTACAGAGGCTTGCGGCGGCGGAACTCCCGTTCTATTGTGTTCCCCGATGTTTTTAGGGTATATGGATATATATAGGGGAAAGAAGTCGGTCAGGGGAGCCACGAGGGGCCCACGAGGGTGGGGGCGCGCCCAGGGGGTAGGGCGCGCCTCCCTGCCTCGTGGCTTCCTCGAAGCTTCCCTGACGTCTACTCCAAGTCTCCTGGATTGCCTCCGTTCCAAAAATAACTCTCATGATGGTTTCATTCCGCTTGGACTCTGTTTGATATTCCTTTTCTTCGAAACACTGAAATAGGCAAGAAAACAGCAATTTGGGCTGGGCCTCCGGTTAATAGGTTAGTCCCAAAAATAATATAAAAGTGTTTAGTAAAGCCCATAAACATCCAAAACAGATAATATAATAGCATGAATACTTCATAAATTATAGATACGTTGGAGACGTATCAGCATCCCCAAGCTTAATTCCTCCTCATCCTCGAGCAGGTAAATGATAAAAGAAATAATTTATGAAGTGTGAATGCTAGCAGGTGCACAAGTTTGATCAATGATAATTTCAATCACCTTTTCTAGCATCATCATATGTCATAACAGTAGCTCATCTCATAAAACTTTTCATGATCAAGTAACAAACTATTCACATGTTAAAGTATAGATCATAAACTTTCTTGAAAACTAACAGACCGTGTTATTAGTCATCAAACAATTACAATTCATCTTATTTTCAGGAAGAGTCTATGTCAGAGCTTTGATTCAGCAAACTTCACATACTCAACTATCATTTAGTCTTTCACAATTGCTAACACTCACGCGATATTTATGGGTTCAAAGTTTTAATCAGACACAGAGAAAGATAGGGGCTTATAGATTCGCCTCCCAACCTTTTACCTCAAGGGTAATGTCAACAATAATAGTTCATGATGCCTTACATCCAATTGGATATATATATCAGGATCTTCCCAACACAATGTGCTTGCCAAAGGATAAAATGCAAAAAGGAAAGGTGAAGATCACCATGACTCTTGCATAAGATATAAGACAAGAATAAAAGATAGGCCCTTCGCAGAGGGAAGCAGAGGTTGTCATGCGCTTTCATAGTTGGATGCACAAAATCTTAATGCGAAAGAACGTCACTTTATATTGCCACTTGTGATAGGGACCTTTATTATGTAGTCTGTCGCTTTTATTACTTCCACATCACAAGATCGTATAAAGCTTATTTTCTCCACATTAATAGATCATACATATTTAGAGAGCAATTTTTATTGCATGCACCGATGACAACTTACTTGAAGGATCTTACTCAATCCATAGGTAGGTATGGTGGACTCTCATGGCAATACTGGTTTAAGGGATGTTTGGAAGCACAAGTAGTATCTCTACTTGGTGCAAAGAATTTGGCTAGCATGAGGGGGAAAGGCAAGCTCGGCATGTTGAATGATCCATGACAATATACTTTATTTTGGATATAAGAAAACATAACCCATTACGTTGTCTTCGTTGTCCAAGATCAACCTTTTATCATGTCATATTTTAATGAGTGCTCACAATTACAAAAGATGTCCAGGATAGTATATTTATATGTGAAATCTCTCTTCCCTCAATATTCTTTCACGAATTGTTCAAGTGACCAATACAATGTCTGCTAACCTTCAATAAATTTACCACCTCTACTTCTTATATGTGAAGTCATTACTCCCCATGGGATAAGCATATGAAACATATATAATTTCAAATTTTTGATATTTGCTCATTCAACTATTTACTCATAGGATATAAGTGAAGCACACGAGTAAATGACAAACTACTCCAAAAAGATATAAGTGAAGACCAATGAGTAGTTAAATAATTATGTAGCTATATGTGAACACTTTCTCTCATTTAAGAATTTCATATCTTGATATTTTATTCAAACTGCAAGCAAAAATGACATTCTAAGAATAGCAAACATCACGTGAAGAAGCAAAAACTTAGGATCAACCGATACTAACCGATAGTTGTTGAAGAAGAAAGGTGGGATGCCAACCGGGGCATCCCCAAGCTTAGACGCTTGAGACTTCTTGAAATATTATCTTGGGATGCCTTGGGAATCCCCAAGCTTGAGCTTTTGTGTCTCCTTAATCCTCTCATATCACGGTCTCCCTAAATCTCAAAAGCTTCATCCACACAAAACTCAACAAGGACTTGTGAGATAAGTTAGTATAAACCAATGCAAAAACCTTATCATACTCTACTGTATAAAATCACTAAAATTATTATTCAACATTGCATACTAAATGCCTCTTCATATTTAATAGTCCTATCCTCAAATAGAATCATTAAAGAAGCAAACATATGCAAACATAGCAGCAATCTGCCTAAACAGGACAGTCTGTAAAGAATGCAGCAGGATCCATACTTCCCTAGCTCCAAAAATTATCAAAGAAAATTAACACTGTAGTAAATTTATCATAGCTTATTATACAAAAGGTTTCAACATTATATCACATTCTGACTTTTCTAGGGAATTTTTGCAACAGCGGTAAACTTTCTATTTTCAAACAGCAACATGTAGACTTGTAAAATAGGCATAGTAAAGGCTATCAATGCCACTTTTATTGAAATAAAAGATGCAAAACATTGTTCTAAATAACATCAAGCAAATACTAACAAAATAAATTGATGCTCCAAGCAAAACATATATCATGTGGTGAATAAAAATATAGCTCCAAGTAAAGTTACCGATGAACGAAGACGAAAGAGGGGATGCCTTCCGGGGCATCCCCAAGCTTAGGTTCTTGGTTGTCCTTGAATATTACCTCGGGGTGCCTTGGGCATCCCCAAGTTTAGGCTCTTTCCACTCCTTATTCCATAGTCCATCGAATCTTTACCCAAAACTTGAAAACTTCACAACACAAAACTCAACAGAAAACTCGTAAGCTCCGTTAGTATAAGAAAATAAACCACCACTTAGGTACTGTTGTGAACTCATTATAAATTAATATTGGTGTAATATCTACTGTATTCCAACTTCTCTATGGTTCATACCCTCCGATAATACTCATAGATTCATTAAAATAAGCAAACAACACATAGAAAACAGAATCTGTCAAAAACAGAACAGTCTGTAGTAATCTGCATCAAACGCAAACTTCTGGAACTCAGAAAAATCTACCAAAATAGGACGACCTATATAATTTGTTTATTGATCTACTGCAATTGGAATAAGTATTTTATCACTTTCTGGTGATTTTTAACAATTGTTTTCGTGAGCAGAAAGTTGTTGTCCTTTTCAGCAAGATCAAATAATTATCATCCAAGAAAATCCTATAGGTCTTACTTGGCACAAACACTAATTAAAACATAAAGCCACATCTAACCAGAGGCTAGATGATTTATTTATTACTAAACAGGAACAAAAATCAAGGAACAAAAATAAAATTGGGTTGCCTCCCAACAAGCGCTTTTCTTTAATGCCTTTATAGCTAGGCATGATGATTTCAATGATGCTCGCATAAAAGATAAGAATTGAAACATAAAAAGAGCATCATGAAGAATATGTCTAGCACATTTAAGTCTAACCCACTTCCTGTGCATAGGGATTTTGTCAGCAAACAACTTATGGGAACAATAATCAACTAGCATAGGAAGGCAAAACAAGCACAACTTCAAAATTTTCAACACATAGAGAGGAAACTTGATATTATTGCAATATGTAGAAGCATGTGATCCTCTCTCATAATAATTTTCAGTAGCATCATGAATGAATTCACAATATAACCATCACATAAAGCATTCTTTTCATGATCTACAAGCATAGAAATTTTATTACTCTTCACATAAGCAAAATTCTTCTCTTTCAAAATAGTGGGAGTATCATAAGAGACTCGAATACTATAAATTGTTTCCACGTTAAAAGAGTAGTGTTCAGAAAATGGGTAATCATAATCATGACAAGTTTTATAAATATAATCATCACTACTCTTTATAGCATAAGTATCATCACAATAATCATCATAAGTAGGAGGCATGCTATCATCATAATAAATTTTCTCATTAAAACTTGGGAGGCTAAAAATATCATCTTCATTTAACATATCATCCCCAAGCTTGGGACAAACATTAATTGAAGCAAATATATTCTCAAACATGTCATCCTCATCAAACATAGCATCCCCAAGCTTGGGCCTTTTCATATCATAAGCATAATCACTCTCATCATTAATAGTATGGATAGCACCAATAGTGTAGCAATTATCATAATCACAATGAGTAATAGGAGCATCATCATTTGGGAGGGATACCTTTCTACCTTTGCTTCTCCGTCTTTTTTTTTTCTTCTTCACATCATGTGTGGGTTTAACCCTCTTTTTTGAGCTCCTTATTGACGAGATTGGTTGAATGGAAGGCTCCTCCTCGTTACCTGATTCATCATAAGAAATAATAGGAGGATATTGGGAAGTCTCTTCCCTTTCGTTAGTATTCTCTTCATCTTCTATTTGTTTTCTTGTCTTTATGTAATTGGCAATATAAGGATTTTCAATGCAATTCACCACACAATGCATAAAAATTTCTTCTAGATCAAAATGAAGAACTTTATCAAGGACAAATTCTGGAAGATCCTTAGTTATACGTTTCATTTCTTCATAATCCAAAAGCAAACTAAGTTCATTATGATGTGCAAGGGAAATCAAGTCATCACAATTTTTGGACACGATACGATCATGAAACAATTTACATTGGGTATTGAAATGATCACGTTCATTGCAAAGTTCACAAGGACGGCAAAGAAAGTTTAAATTTTCAGCACAAACATCTAACCTTTCTTGCAACCATTTAATTTCTAAATACTTATGCCTCTTGCAAAATCTGTTTTCCCTATTTGGTGTGTACTTGCAAACTCTATGCACTCCACAAAAGTTGACATGCTTATAAGAGACATTTTCATCATGACTAGTGCAATCATCATTAGTACTATGGATATTCAAAGAGTTCATACTAACAACATTGCAATCATGCTCATCATTCAAAGATTTAGTGCCAAACATTTTATAGATTTCTTCTTCTAGCACTTGAGCACAATTTTCCTTTCCATCATTCTCACGAAAGATATTAAAAAGATGAAGCGTATGAGGCAAACTCAATTCCATTTTTTCGTAGTTTTATTTTATAGACTAAACTAGTGATAAAACAAGAAACTAAAAGATTCGATTGCAAGATCTAAAGATATACCTTCAAGCACTCACCTCCCCGGCAACGACGCCAGAAAAGAGCTTGATGTCTACTACGCAACCTTCTTCTTGTAGACGTTGTTGGGCCTCCAAGTGCAGAGGTTTGTAGGACAGTAGCAAATTTCCCTCAAGTGGATGACCTAAGGTTTATCAATCCGTGGGAGGCGTAGGTTGAAGATGGTCTCTCTCAAGCAATCCTGCAACCAAATAACAGAGAGTCTCTTGTGTCCCCAACACACCAAATACAATGGTAAATTGTATAGGTGCACTAGTTCGGCGAAGACATGGTGATACAAGTGCAAGATCGATGGTAGATATAGGTTTTTGTAATCTGAAAATATAGAAACAGCAAGGTAACAAGTAATAAAAGTGAGCACAAACGGTATTGCAATGCTAGGAAACAAGGCCTAGGGTTCATACTTTCACTAGTGCAAATTCTATCAACAATAATAACATAATTGGATCATATAACTATCCCTCAACATACAGCAAAGAGTCACTCCAAAGTCACTAACAGAGGAGAACAAACGAAGAGATTATTGTAGGGTACGAAACCACCTCAAAGTTATCCTTTCTGATCGATCTATTCAAGAGTCCGTAGTAAAATAACACGAAGCTACTCTTTCCGTTCGATCTATCATAGAGTTCGTACTAGAATAACACCTTAAGACACCAATCAACCAAAACCCTAATGTCACCTAGATACTCCAATGTCACCTCAAGTATCCGTGGGTATGATTATATGATATGCATCACACAATCTCAGATTCATCTATTCAACCAACACAAAGAACTTCAAAGAGTGCCCCAAAGTTTCTACCGGAGAATCAAGATGAAAACGTGTGCCAACCCTTATGCATAAGTTCACAATGTTACGGAACCCGCAAGTTGATCACCAAAACATACATCAAGTAGCTCACGTGAATATCCCATTGTCACAGATAAGCACATGCAAGACATACATCAAGTGTTCTCAAATCCTTAAAGACTCAATCTGATAAGATAACTTCAAAGGGAAAACTCAATCCATTACAAGAGAGTAGAGGGGGAGAAACATCATAAGATCCAACTATAATAGCAAAGCTCGCGATACATCAAGATCGTGCCAAATCAAGAACACGAGAGAGAGATCAAACACATAGCTCTTGGTACATACCCTCAGCCCGAGGGTGAACTACTCCCTCCTCGTCATGGAGATCGCGGGATGATGAAGATGGCCATTGGTGAGGATCCCTCCCCTCCGGCGAGTGCGGAACAGGTCACGATTGGTTTTGGTGTCTCAGAGGCTTGCGGCGGCGGAACTCCCGATCTATTGTGTTCCCGATGTTTTTAGGGATATGGATATATATAAGCGAAAGAAGTCGGTCGGGGAGCCACAGGGCCCACGAGGGTGGGGCGCACCCGGGGTAGGGCGCGCCTCCGCCTCGTGGCTTCCTCAAGCTTCTCGACGCCTACTCCAAGTCTCCTGAATTGCTTCCGTTCCAAAAATAACTCTCCCGAAGGTTTCATTCTGTTTGGACTCCGTTTGATATTCCTTTTCTTCGAAACACTGAAATAGGCAAGAAAACAACAATTTGGGCTGGGCTCCGCCCTCCGATTAATAGGTTAGTCCCAATAATAATATAAAAGTGTTTAGTAAATCCCATAAACATCCAAAACAGATAATATAATAGCATGAATACTTCATAAATTATAGATACGTTGGAGACGTATCAGCCCTCAACTAGTCTCTGTTTATTTTGTAACTCCTGTTTTGAGTTACTAATCATAGCAACTGAACCGGTATCAAATACCTAGGGGCTAGTATGAACACTAGTAAAATACACATCAAAAACATGTATATCATATATACTTTTGTTCACTTTGACATCCTTCTTATCCGCCAAGTATTTGGGGCAGTTCCGCTTCTAGTGACCATTTCCTTTGCGGCAGAAGCACTCAGTTTCAGGCTTGGGTCTAGCTTTGGGCTTCTTCATGGGAGAGGCAACGTGCTTGCCATTCTTCTTGAAGTTCCCTTTCTTTCCCTTGTCCTTTTACTTGAAACTAGTGGTCTTGTCAACCATCAACACTTGATGCTTTTCTTGATTTCTACCTTCGCTGATTTCAGCATCGCGAAGAGCTCGGGAATTGTTTTTGTCATCCCTTACATATTATAGTTCATCACGAATTTCCAGTAACTTGGTGATAGTGACTAGAGAAATCTGTCAATCACTATCTTATCTGGAAGATTAACTCCCACTTGGTTCAAGTGATGGTAGTACCCAGACTTTCTGAGCATATGCTCACTAGCTGAGCTATTCTCCTCCATCTTGTAGGCAAAGTACTTTGTCAGAGGTCTCATACCTCTTAACACGGGCATGAGTCTGAAATACCATTTTTAACTCTTGGAACATCGTATATGCTCCGTGGCGTTCAAAACGTTTTTGAAGTCCCGGTTTCAAGCCGTAAAGCATGCCGCCCTAAACTATCAAGTAGTCATCATACCGAGCTTTGCCAAACGTTCAGAACGTCTGTATCTGCTCCTGCAATAGGCCTGTCACCTAGCGGTGCGTCAAGGACATAATTCTTCTGTGCAACAATGAGGATAATCCTCAGATCACAGACCTAGTCCGCATCATTGCTACTATCATCTTTCAACTTGTTTTTCTCTAGGAACATATCAAAAATAAACGGGGAGCTACATCGCAAGCTATTGATCTACAACATAGATATGCAAATACTATCAGTACTAAGTTCATGATAAATTAAAGTTCAATTAATCATATTACTTAAGAACTCCCACTTAGATAGACATCCCTCTAGTCATCTAAATGATCATGTGATCCAAATCAACGAAACCATGTCCGATCATCATGTGAGATGGAGTAGTTTTCAATGGTGAACATCACTATGTTGATCATATCTACTATATGATTCATGTTCGACCTTTCGGTCTCAGTGTTCCGAGGCCATATCTGCAAATGCTACGCCCGTCAAGTTTAACCCGATTATTCTGCACGTGCAAAACTGGCTTGCGCCCGTTGTAGGTGAACGTAGAGCTTATCACACCCGATCATCACGTGGTGTCTCTGCACGACGAACTGTAGCAATGGTGCATACTCAGGGAGAACACTTATACCTCGAAATTTTGTGAGAGATCATCTTATAAGGCTACCGCCAAACTAAGCAAAATAAGATGCATAAAAGATAAACATGACATGCAATCAAAATATGTGACATGATATGGCCATCATCATCTTGTGCCTTTGATCTCCATCTCCAAAGCACCGTCATGATCTCCATCATCACCGGCTTGACACCTTGATCTCCATCATAGCATCGTTGTCGTCTCGCCAACTATTGCTTCTAGGACTATCGCTACCGCTTAGTGATAAAGTAAAGCAATTACATGGCGATTGCAATTCATACAATAAAGTGACAACCATAAGGCTCCTGCCAGTTGCCGATAATGGTTACAAAAAATGATCATCTCATACAACAATCTTATATCTCCTCACGTCTTGACCATATCACATCACAACATGCCCTGCAAAAACAAGTTAGACGTCCTCTACTTTGTTGTTGCAATTTTACGTGGCTGCTACGGGCTTCTAGCAAGAACTGTTCTTACCTACGCATAAAAAACACAATGATTTTTCGTCAAGTGTGATGTTTTAACCTTCAACACGGACCAGACGTAGTCAAACTCGTTTCAAGTAAAGTTGGAGAAACTGAAACCCGCTAGCCACCTGTGTGCGAAGCACGTCGGTAGAACCAGTCTCACGAACGCGGTCATGTAATGTCGGTCCGAGCCACTTCATCCAACAATACTGCCGAATCAAAGTAAGACGTTGGTGGTAAGCAGTATGACTATTATCACCCACAACTCTTTGTGTTCTACTCGTGCATATAACATCTACGCATAGACCTGGCTCAGATGCCACTGTTGGGGAACGTAGTATTTCAAAAAAAAATCCTACGATCACGCAAGATCTATCTAGGAGAAGCATAGCAATGAGCGGGGAGAGTGTGTCCACGTACCCTCGTAGAACGAAAGCGGACGTGTTTAGTAACGCGGTTGATGTAGTCGAACGTCTTCATGATCCAACCGATCCAAGTACCGAACGTACGGCACCTCCGTGTTTAGCGCACGTTCAGCATGATGACGTCCCTCGAGCTCTTGATCTAGTTGAGAACAAGGGAGAGTTTCGTCAGCACGACAGCGTGGTGACGGTGATGATGATGTTACCGATGCAGGGCTTCGCCTAAGCACTACGACAATATGACCGAGGTGTCTAACTGTGGAGGGGGGCACCGCACACGGCTAAGACAAATCTTGGAGTGCCTTTGGGGTGCCCCCTGCCCACGTATATAAAGGAGGGAGGGAGAGAGGCCGACCCCCTAGGGGCGCGCCAAGAGTATGGAATCCTACTAGGACTTCCAATTCCTAGTAGGAATCCCTTTTCTTTTCGGAGTTGGAGAGCAGGAAAGAGGGAAAGAGGGAGTAGGAAAGGGCAAGGGGGGCACCGCCCCCTTCCCCTAGTCCAATTCGGACCCACGGGGGGGCACCACCTCCCCTTGGCCTGCCTCCTCTTTTCCCGTATGGCCCAATAAGGCCCACTACTTCTCCCGGTGAATTCCCGTAACTCCCCGTTACTCCAAAAAATACCTAAATCACTCGGAACCTTTCCGATGTCCGAATATAGCCTTCCAATATATGAATCGTTACCTCTCGACCATTTCGAGACCCCTCGTCATGTCCGTGTTCTCATCCGGGACTCCGAACAATCTTTGGTCATCAAATCACATAACTCATAATATAAATCGTCATCGAACGTTAAGCGTGCGGACCCTACGGGTTCGGGAACTATGTAGACATGACCGAGACACATCTCTGGTCAATAACCAATAGTGGAACCTAGATGCTCATATTGGCTCCTACATATTCTATGAAGATCTTTATCGGTCAAACTGCATAACAACATACATTGTTCCCTTTGTCATCGGTATATTACTTGCCCGAGATTCGATCGTAGGTATCATCATACCTAGTCCAATCTCGTTCTCCGGCAAGTCTCATTACTCGTTCCGTAATGCATAATCCCGTAACTAACTCATTAGTCACATTGCTTGCAAGGCTTATAGTGATGTGCATTACCGAGAGGGCCCAGAGATACCTCTCCGATACTCGGAGTGACAAATCCTAATCTCGATCTATGCCAACTCAACAAACACCATCGGAGACACCTGTAGAGCATCTTTGTAATCACCGAGTTACGTTGTGACGTTTGATAGCATGCAAGGTTTTCCTCCGGTATTCAGGAGTTGCACAATTTCATAGTTAGAGGAACATGTATAAGTCATGAAGAAAGCAATAGCAATAAAACTAAACGATCATTATGCTAAGATAATAGATGGGTCATGTCCATCACATCATTCTCTAATGATGTGATCCCATTCATCAAATGACAACACATGTCTATGGTCAGGAAACTTAACCATCTTTGATTAATGAGCTAGTCTAGTAGAGGCATACTAGGGACACTTTGTTTTGTCTATGTATGCACACATGCATCAAGTTTCCGGTTAATACAATTCTAGCATGAATAATAAACATTTATCATGATATAAGGAAATAAAATAATAACTTTATTATTGCCTCTAGGGCATACTTTCTTTAGGTAGAGGGGGAGAAACATCATAAGATCCAACCATAATAGAAAAGCTCGTGGTACATCAAGATCATGCCAAATCAAGAACACGAGAGAGAGAGAGAGAGATCAAACACGTAGCTACTGGTACATACCCTCAGCCCCGAGGGTGAACTATTCCCTCCTCGCCATGGAGAGCGTCGGGATGATGAAGATGGCCACCGGTGATGATTTCTCCCTCGTGAGGTGCCGAATAGGGCCCGATTGGTTTTGGTGGCTCTGAGAGCATGCATGCAGCGGAACTCCCGATCTAGGTTTCTTTTCGGGGGTTCCTGTATTTATAGGAATTTTTGGCATCAGTTTCACGTCGGGGGGGGGGGGGGGGGTCCACGAGGAGCCCACAAGGACGGAGGGCGCGCCCAGGGGTAGGGCACATCTCCACCCTTGTGGAGGCCTCGTGGCTCTTCTGGCCCAACTCTTTTGCTTCGGGGGCTTCTTCTCGTCCATTAAAAATCACCGTAAATTTTGAGCTCATTTGGACTCTGTTATATATTCCTTTTCTGCGAAACTAAAAAAGAAGGAAAAAACATAAACTGGCTGTAACATCCCAAATTTTCAATTTGGAATGTTATACAAATAGATCATCTTGCATATCATATTTATTGCATTTTGCCTCGATCCTAGAAATTCTACGCAACTCAAGGACCCACGGAGAGAGTTGGGGATTTCGTTATTTTCATATTTGAGTTTCTCAAATTTTGGAAAATAGGATCAATTGATTTTATTTATTTTATCTTCAATTATTTCAATCACAAAAATAAAAGAGAGGGAATAAAATGACTTTCTCAAAATAAAGAAATAATGAGGATTTAATAAATAAATCAAATAAGATTTATTTTGGTGTTTTTGCTATTTTATTTGAATTTAGGAAAAATTGCATGATTTTCAAAAATGCATTTTAGGACCAAAGAAATGTTCATCTTGCTCTAAATATTTTATTTGGACGATGAAAATTTACTTTGGTATTTTTAGATTTTTATTTAATTTTCTAAATTTTTTTTCGGTTTGGCGAATTTTTTTTTAAAAAAAATCTCTCGCTACCGACTGGTCAAGCCTCACCGAGCCAGCCGCCCGCCCACAAGAACCGCCTTCCCACGATGTCGCCATGGGACTCGGGAGAGTCCGAGCCAGCCGCCGCCGCCGACCCCCTCCCAAGTCGGAGCCGCCGCCGCCTTCCCCCTTTAAATACCCACCGGGCCCCCTTGGGACCCCAAGCCAGCCGCCGCCAGCCACCTCTTGGCCGAGCCGACCCGCCCGCCGCCCGTGTCGCCGTCGCCGGCGCCTGCAGCCGCCACCGAGCCACCCGCCGCTGGAGCCCCCCGCCCTAGCCACCCCGCCGCCGGAGCCCCGCCGCCCTAACCAACCCCGCCGGAGGTACCGTCGCCGCCGCCGACGCCGTTTTTTTTGGAGAAAAACCACTCCGTTTTTTAAGAAAAACCCTAGTTTTTTTGTTAGATCTGTTTTTCTTTCGGTTTATTTATTTAGCGAGTGTTCGCTCGTTCGTTTTTAACGAACGCGTTCATCGTTTAGATCCAGTTAGCGAACGTTCATTCATTAAGCTGTTCGTCGTTTTTCCTTTTTCTCGGATTTATTCCGCGATTTTCTGATCGCGATTTGTGATCCGATTTTCGTTTTAGTATAACTTTTCGCTCGTTTATCGGAATCAGGCGATTCAAGCGCCTAGAGTTTCGTCTCGAAACCCTCTTTCCGAATAATCTACTCAAACCAGATTTTGCTTCTGTAAAATTTGACTTATGTCCAGATTAGTAAAGGAAGTTTGTTTCTTTCGCCGTTTGAGTTTTGTTTCTACGTTCGATTTGATTCTTTTTGCAAACCGGAGTTCTTAAGTTGAACTTTCTGGTTAGACCTCTTATTTGAGTTTAACCGTGCATTAGATGAGTACTTATTGTATGCTTGTTTGTTTGTTTGCTTGCGATAGAGTACCCGGATTGCGCCGCTTGCTACTTCGAATCCCTAGGTTACGCGGATCATCAGCAAGACAAGTAACACTTTGATCATACCTCTTTACTACCCAGTTTTTATGCATTAGATCAATTCTCAAACATTGCATGATTAGGATCTAATTAAATTGTGGGTTTTGGGAAGTAGATTGAGGTAGTACCTATTACCTGTTTTATTATCAAACCCTTGGGAGTTACTTCTACGTTTGCTTATTTTTGCCATGCTATGCAAGTAGACGTGGATTGGGTGAGTGATTTTCCATGACAGATGTGAGATTGTTAATTAATGGTTTATTTAAGGTGGCAACATTAATACACATCTGGGTGGATTGAGGTACCTGGTTATTCCAGGATTGCCTGTTTCTTTTTGGACCGCCACCCAGGCTCAAAGGGATCATAAGATTATTCATGCTAGAAACTTCCGTGTGCAGCCACATGCTATTATGGGCTCTAGCATAGTTGATTAAGTCGTGCGAACTCTTACAGTGGTAGACTAGCAGATGTAGGGGAAAGTAGGTGTACCGGTCTACCCATCGTAAGGTGCTAGCGCTTCTGAAAGACTATGTCTCGGTCATTCGTTTCTCAAACACCATGTAGTGCGATAAAACCAACGGAGGAGATCGAGTCATGTGGGGAAAAGTCATAACCTCTGCAGAGTGTATAAACTAATCATGATTAGCCGTGTCCCCGGTTATGGACATCTTGAGTATCTAGTACTTGGATTTTCGTGTGAATCTCATCATGTTACTTTAATTAATATTGTTGGGTTTGTTTAATGATGATGCTTAATTGGGATTGAGAATGCTGTCAACCATTCTCAATGTTTAACAACCACCATGATAGTTAAATAAAATTTATTCCTTTGATGTAGGGAAAAACTGGCTTTACGCAAAACTGTAACCATAGAGCTTTCCACCAGCCATATATGCATGTAGTATAGCTTATTTCTTTCATTACTCTCTATGTGTTACATTGCCAGCATATTCCATGTGCTGACCCATTTTTGGGCTGCAACGTTCATGTTGCAGACTTTTCAGACGACAAGTAAGATGCTTTAGGATCGTGGTTCTATACTCAGTGATGCCGTTGGAGTTGATGGACTCACTTATCTTCCAAGCCTTCCGCTGTTATCGTTATTAGATGGCCTTAATCCATATCTATTGTAATAAGTTTCTCTTTGGAGACATTCAATGTAATAAGTGTGTGATTGCTACTCTGTTATAAATCCTTCAAGTATTGTGCGTGTCAGCATTACTGATCCAGGGATGACACTGAGGCACAGAGATCGGGCTGTTTGAGGTCTGGTCGCTACAAGATGGTAACAGAGCACACGCTGACTGTAGGACACGACCACTAAGCAAAGACCATAGATCACTACTCTCTCTTCTCATTCTAACTCCTCATCTTTTCTATTCTTCTAGGATGGCGGATGCAAGGAACAAGTTCATGCAACCGGATGAAGATACACCTTTTGGACGACACCTGAAGGAAGTAACCAAGTACTTAAAGATCGGAGTACCAAGCTTCACCGGAACCTACAACGCCACCTTACCTGAAGAGGAGCGCTGGATGATTCAAGTTCAAGTTCCAGGAAGGACGTTCATGCTAGTCACTGAGCCTATAGAGTTTTCCTTTGATGCACCAACCTGGAGTTTAGGGACGAGCATGGCAGCTCACATCACCATGGGACGCATTGG
This sequence comes from Aegilops longissima, assembly GCA_021605205.1. Taxonomy (NCBI): domain Eukaryota; kingdom Viridiplantae; phylum Streptophyta; class Magnoliopsida; order Poales; family Poaceae; genus Aegilops; species Aegilops longissima. The sequence continues at coordinate 215,083,617 of CM038678.1, forward strand.
AGAAGTTTATCACCAGGAGCTTAAGGATACTACCTACCAGATTTGTGGGCGCCGAGATGAGCAATGGAAGATGGTCAACACCAGGAAAGACAGATCAGTTGTAGCTTTCATTCAGGAGTTAAACCAGCACATTCGGCGCCGGAGAACCAGATGAGTCTTGAGCATGATGGATCGAAGGAAGCCATGATCAAGATCACGGGCGGAGGAAGAACTCAAGTCTACACGCGATGGATATGAGGAGGAAATATCAACTCTAGTCGAGAAGAATGATGATCTGAAGAAGAAGCTAAGAGTGTTCATGGGATTTCCAGCAACTGGAGAAGACGAAGATCACACTTGTCCCGAGAATTACATCATCATCGACGATACCGACTCGGACCCGGATGATAGTGATGATGACTACGTTGATGAAGCTGGAGCGGATATCATGGAGTCTTCATCGGAGCAGTTTTTCTAGTAGACCACCATAAAGTAGTAGAATTTCCCTCCATGTATCTAGTATAGTCTGAGCACTTTGTAACGATAGATAGACCGTTGTATGCCCTTGCTTGTTTGAATGAAGTGTTTTGATTGCAATTTGCCTCATGTGCATATGGGTAGTGTTTTCCCTCTAGAACTCATTCTATTCTGTAATCTCGTCTTTTCTAAACCCTCAGATGCCTCCGAGACGTGACAACGGATTCGCTTTCCCACCGGAGCTCACCCAGTTGATCCAGCAGCAGAATGCATTGATGCAGATACTAGTCCAGAATCAGAATCAGGGGAACAACAACAACAACAATCCACCATCACCACCACTGCTGATCACTTAACCCGTTTTCTTAGACTGAATCCGCGGTGTTCTCCAAGAGCACCGAGCCGATTGTTGCAGATGATTGGCCGCAAGACAGCCAGGAGTTGATCACTGCAGGATGCTGATCACGGAGAAGGTGCGATTTGCTGCACATCAGCTTGAGGGACCCGCAACATCATGGTGGGAGAATTTCACAGCCACTTATCCAGCAGACACTGTCACATGGGATCAGTTTCAGCAGGCTTTTCGTACTGCCCATGTTTCAGCAGGAGCTATGGCCATGAAGAAGCGTGAGTTTTGCAACTTGCGCCAGGAGGAAGATCAGGCCAAGATGTGGATGATTTGATGAAGCTAGCACGTTATGCCCCGGATGACGTCGCTACGGATGCAGCTAAGCAAGAGAAGTTTCTGGAAGGGTTGAATGATGAGCTGAGCATGCAGTTGATGGTAGCAAGTTTCAACAACTACCAGGAGTTGGTAGATCGTGCTCTCATGATTGAAGGGAAGCAGCAGTAGATTGAAAACCGCAAGAGGAAGTATGGACAAGGGAAGTACAATTCTGGAGCCCAACAGAAGCCCCGTTTTACTCCGAAGTTAGGAGGACAGTTTCAGCATACCCATGGAGGAGGTAGCTCGCACAATCACAATGGTCCCAAGAATGGTACCTGGAATGGAGGAAGTAGTAGCCAGAACCGTGCCAACCCCTCAACACCAACCAAGAAAGATCTGAGTCAAGTCACCTGTTTTAAGTGCCAGAAGACTAGACATTACGCAAATGAATGTCCTGAAGGCCAGACTGGAAATGGCAATAGAAACTCCGGGAAGAAGCCGAACCCTTTCAACCGAGGACAAGTGAACCACGTTAGCGTGGAGGAGGTTGAAGCTCAGCCAGATGCAGTAATAGGTAAGTTTTTGGTTAAGTCATTTACTGCACTCGTTCTTTTTGATACTGGTGCATCGCATTCATACATATCAAGGGGATTTGTGGATAAGTATAGACTGCCCACTAGGGTTCTAAAAACACCCATGCTAGTAACCTCACCAGGAGCAGAGTATATGGCCAGTCGAGGATGTTTTCAAGTTCCGTTGGGTATAGGCAAGCATGTTTTTCCCTCGGATTTAATCATTTTGGAATCCCAAGGTTTGGATGTGATTCTGTGTATGGATTGGCTATCAATGTATGGAGGAAACATTGATTACGCCAGTAAGTCGATTCAGCTTACTACCCCAGAAGGGAAAAGGATAAGGTATGTATCAAGGCATGAGCCGAGGAGGATGCACGTAAATTCCTTATCAGGAGTTGTGCAGGAGGAAGTACCAGTAGTGAAGGATTTTCCTGATGTATTTCCAGAGGAGTTGCCAGGCATGCCACCAGACAGAGACATTGAGTTTTTTATTGAGCTTTTGCCAGGCACATGGCCAATATCCAAGAGACCATACAGGATGCCCGCAAAAGATTTGGAGGAGATTAAAAGTCAGATTAAGGAGTTACTGGATAAAGGATACATTCGCCCAAGTTCTTCACCTTGGGGATCACCAGTACTTCTAGTGGAGAAGAAGGACGGATCGTTAAGGATGGTTGTTGATTATCGAGGATTAAATGCGGTAACCATCAAGAATAAGTACCCACTGCCAATGATCAATGATCTATTTGACCGACTACAAGGAGCAAAGGTGTTTTCCAAGATCGATTTGCGATCAGGATACCATCAGTTGAAGATTCGAGAACAGGATATACCCAAGACAGCTTTTACCACTAGGTATGGGCTGTACGAGTATACCATGATGTCATTTGGTCTGACTAACGCACCTGCATATTTCATGAACATGATGAACAAAGTATTTATGGAGTTTCTGGATAAGTTCGTCGTGGTGTTCTTCATGACATCTTGGTCTACTCGAAGAACGAAGAGGAGCATAAGGAGCACTTGCGTTTGGTATTGGAGAAGCTCAGAGAACACAAATTATATGCCAAGTTTAGCAAATGTGAGTTCTGGTTGAAGGAAGTTGGATTCCTGGGACATGTTATATCCGGAGAGGGTATAGCAGTAGACCCCACCAAGGTTGTCACCGTGACTAATTGGGAAGCACAAACGACAGTTAGGGAGATCAGAAGTTTTCTTGGACTGGCAGGATACTACCGGAGACTCATTGAGAATTTTTCAAGGATTGCAAAGCCCATGACGGAGTTGTTGAAGAAGGATACCAAGTTCAATTGGACTGAGGAATGTGAGGTCAGTTTCCAGGAATTGAAGAAACGTCTAGTTACCTCACCGGTGTTGATTCTGCCGGATCAGACTAAGGATTATGAGGTGTATTGCGATGCTTCACGTCGAGGACTTGGAGCAGTACTTATGCAGGAAGGAAGAGTTGTTTCGTACGCGTCACGACAGCTTAAACCTCATGAGTTGAATTATGCCACACATGATTTGGAGTTAGCAGCCGTAGTGCATGCATTGAAGACATGGAGACATTTTCTTATCGGAAATCATTGCGAGGTATACACGGATCACAAGAGTTTGAAGTACATCTTCACGCAAAAAGAGTTAAACCTCAGGCAAAGGAGATGGTTGGAACTCATCAAGGATTATGATATGAGATTGCAGTATCACCCCGGAAAGGCTAACGTAGTAGCCGACGCGTTGAGCCGTAAGAGCCATGTTAATACACTCATGACCGAAGGACTGCCAAAGGAGTTAGCCGAGGACTTTTGCGAGCTATGTTTGGAGATAGTTCCGAGAGGCTATGTAGCAACATTGGAAATTCAGTCGACCTTGATGGATAAGATCATAGAAGCTCAAAAGACCGATAAGGAGATTGCAGAGATAAAGGAGAGGTTGAACAAGGGAAAAGCCAAGGGATTTCGTGAGGATGAGCACGATACCCTCTGGTTTGAGGACCGCGTTTATGTACCCAATGACCCTGAGATCAGGAAGTTGATTTTGCAAGAGGCCCATGATTCACCGTATTCAATTCACCCAGGAAATACCAAGATGTACTTGGATTTCAAGGAGATTTTCTGGTGGACCAGAATGAAGAAGGACATTGCCGAGTATGTAGCAGTATGTGATGGATGTCAGAGAGTAAATGCAGAGCATCAGAAGCCAGCAGGATTGTTGCAACCATTGCCGATACCCGAATGGAAGTGGGATAAGTTAGGCATGGATTTTATCACATGATTACCCAGGACTCGTTCGGGCTATGACTCGATTTGGGTTGTAGTCGATCGTTTGACGAAGGTAGCACATTTCATTCCAGTGAAGACCACTTACACCAGTGCTAAGTTGGCCAAGATATATATGACCAGGATCGTATGTTTGCATGGAGTTCCGAGGAGCACTGTATCGGATAGAGGAACCCAGTTTACCTCCAAGTTTTGGAATCAGTTACACGAAACTCTGGGTACCAGATTAGAGTTCAACACAGCTTTTCATCCGCAGACAGACGGACAGACGGAGAGAGTTAATCAGATTTTGGAAGATATGCTAAGAGCTTGCGCCCTAGATTATGGATCAAGTTGGGACGACAATTTGCCATATGCAGAGTTTTCTTACAACAACAGTTATCAATCCAGTTTGAAGATGGCCCCTTTCGAAGCCTTATACGGAAGGAGGTGCAGAACCCCGTTGTCTTGGGACGAAGTTGGAGACCGTCAGTTGTTTGGACCAGATTTGATTAAGGAGTCTGAACGGAAAGTGAAGTTGATTCGCGACAGGCTCAAGGTAGCCCACCGAGCGAGAAAAGCTATCTTGATGCAAAACATGAGGACAATTTACGAAGTTGGGGATAGAGTTTACCTTCGGGTATCACCACTTCGAGGAGTTAAGCATTTTGGTGTTAAAGGAAAGTTAGCGCCGCGTTTTGTGGGACCATACAAAGTTTTGGAACATATGGGAGAGGTTGCCTACAAGTTGGAATAACCTGAGGGATTGTCAGGAGTTCACGACGTGTTCCACGTCTCCCAGTTGAAGAGGTGCCACGCAGAGATGGCTGATATACCGCTAAGAGACACCGTGCCGCTAGAGGCGATTCAGTTGGACAGTGATTTGACCTATGAGGAGAAACCAGTCAAGATTCTTGAGTATGCCAGCCGAGTCACCCGCAGCAAAGTTATCAAGTTTTGCAAAGTTCAGTGGAGCCACCACACCGAGGATGAAGCCACCTGGGAGCGAGAGGAAGATTTGCTGAAAGACCACCCTCACATATTCTCTAGCCAACCCGAATCTTGAGGGCGAGATTCATCTTAAGGGGGGTAGGTTTGTAACATCCCAAATTTTCAATTTGGAATGTTATACAAATAGATCATCTTGCATATCATATTTATTGCATTTTGCCTCGATCCTAGAAATTCTACGCAACTCAAGGACCCACGGAGAGAGTTGGGGATTTCGTTATTTTCATATTTGAGTTTCTCAAATTTTGGAAAATAGGATCAATTGATTTTATTTATTTTATCTTCAATTATTTCAATCACAAAAATAAAAGAGAGGGAATAAAATGACTTTCCCAAAATAAAGAAATAATGAGGATTTAATAAAAAATCAAATAAGATTTATTTTGGTGTTTTTGCTATTTTATTTGAATTTAGGAAAAATTGCATGATTTTCAAAAATGCATTTTAGGACCAAAGAAATGTTCATCTTGCTCTAAATATTTTATTTGGACGATGAAAATTTACTTTGGTATTTTTAGATTTTTATTTAATTTTCTAGATTTTTTTCGGTTCGGCGATTTTTTTTAAAAAAACTCCCGCTACTCGACTAGGCGAAGCCCACCGAGCCAGCCAGCCGCCCCGCCACCGCCTTCCCGCCGTGCCGCCACGGACTCGGGAGAGTCCGAGCCGCCGCTGCCGCCCGACCCCTCCCAAGTCGGAGTCGCCGCCGCCCCCCTTTAAATACCCACCGGGGCCTCCTTGGGACCCCAAGCCGCACCGCCAGACTCCCCTTGCCGAGCCGACCCCCCCGCCGCCCGTGTCGCCGCCGCCACCGAGAGACCACCCGCCGCCGAGCCCCGCCGCCCTAGCCACCCCGCCGACGGAGCCCCGCCGCCCTAACCAACCCCGCTGGAGGTACCGCCGACGCCGTTTTTTTTTTGGAAAAAAACCACTCCATTTTTTTTAAGAAAAACCCTAGTTTTTTTGTTAGATCGGTTTTTCTTTCGGTTTATTTATTTAGCGAGTGTTCGCTCGTTCGTCTTTAACGAACTCGTTCATCGTTTAGATCCAGTTAACGAACATTCATTCATTAAGTTGTTCGTCGTTTTTTCTTTTTCTGGATTTATTCCGCGATTTTCTGATCGTGATTTCTGATCCGATTTTCGTTTTAGTATAACTTTTCGCTCGTTTATCGGAATCAGGCGATTCAAGCGCCTAGAGTTTCGTCTCAAAACCCTCTTTCCGAATAATCTACTCAAACCAGTTTTTGCTTCTGTAAAATTTGACTTAGGTCCAGATTAGTAAACGAAGCTTGTTTCTTTCGCCGTTTGAGTTTTGTTTCTTTGTTCGATTTGATTCTTTTTGCAAACCGGAGTTCTTAAGTTGAACTTTCTGGTTAGACCTCTTATTTGAGTTTAACCGTGCATTAGATGAGTACTTATTGTATGCTTGTTTGTTTGTTTGCTTGCGATAGAGTACCCGGATTGCGCCGCTTGCTACTTCGAATCCCTAGGTTACGCGGATCATCAGCAAGACAAGTAACACTTTGATCATACCTCTTTACTACCCAGTTTTTATGCATTAGATCAATTCTCAAACATTGCATGATTAGGATCTAATTAAATTGTGGGTTTTGGGAAGTAGATTGAGGTAGTACCTATTACCTGTTTTATTATCAAACCCTTGGGAGTTACTTCTACGTTTGCTTATTTTTGCCATGCTATGCAAGTAGACGTGGATTGGGTGAGTGATTTTCCATGACAGATGTGAGATTGTTAATTAATGGTTTATTTAAGGTGGCAACATTAATACACATCTGGGTGGATTAAGGTACCTGGTTATTCCAGGATTGCCTGTTTCTTTTTGGACCGCCACCCAGGCTCAAAGGGATCATAAGATTATTCATGCTAGAAACTTCCGTGTGCAGCCACATGCTATTATGGGCTCTAGCATAGTTGATTAAGTCGTGCGAACTCTTACGGTGGTAGACTAGCAGATGTAGGGAAAGTAGGTGTGCGGTCTACCCATCGTAAGGTGCTAGCGCTTCGAAAGACTATGTCTCGGTCATTCGTTTCTCAAACACCATGTAGTGCGATAAAACCAACGGAGGAGATCGAGTCATGTGGGGAAAAGTCTTAACCTCTGCAGAGTGTATAAACTAATCATGATTAGCCGTGTCCCCGGTTATGGACATCTTGAGTATCTAGTACTTGGATTTTCGTGTGAATCTCATCATGTTACTTTAATTAATATTGTTGGGTTTGTTTAATGATGATGCTTAATTGGGATTGAGAATGCTGTCAACCATTCTCAATGTTTAACAACCACCATGATAGTTAAATAAAATTTATTCCTTTGATGTAGGGAAAAACTGGCTTTACGCAAAACTGTAACCATAGAGCTTTCCACCAGCCATATATGCATGTAGTATAGCTTATTTCTTTCATTACTCTCTATGTGTTACATTGCCAGCATATTCCATGTGCTGACCCATTTTCGGGCTGCAACGTTCATGTTGCAGACTTTTCAGACGACGAGTAAGATGCTTTAGAATCGTGGTTCTATACTCAGTGATGCCGTTGGAGTTGATGGACTCACTTATCTTCCAAGCCTTCCGCTGTTATCGTTATTAGATGGCCTTAAGCCATATCTATTGTAATAAATTTCTCTTTGGAGACATTCGATGTAATAAGTGTGTGATTGCTACTCTGTTATAAATCCTTCAAGTACTGTGCGTGTCAGCATTACTGATCTAGGGATGACACTGAGGCACAAAGATCGGACTGTTTGAGGTCTGGTCGCTACACTGGCACTGGGCTCTAGGTTAATAGGTTAGTCCCAAAAATCATATAAAATAGCATATAAATGCATATAAAACATCCAAGGTAGATAATATAATAGCATGGAACAATAAAAAAATATTGATACGTTGGACACATATCAGTTACTTCATTCTTTATGAACTTAATACTCTAGATGCATGCTGGATAGCGGTTGATGTGTGGACTAATAGTAGTAGATGCAGAATCATTTCAGTCTACTTGACACAGACGTGATGCCTATATTTCATAATCATTGCCAAAGATACGTCATAACTTTGCGTTTTTCTATCAATTGCTCGGCAGTAATTTGTTCACCCACCGTACTATTTGCTATCATGAGAGAAGCCTCTAGTGAAGTCTATGGCCCCCGGGTCTATTTTCCATCATATAAGTTTCCGGTCTACTATTTTGCAATCTTTTACTTTCCGATCTATAAACCAAAAATACCAAAAATGTTTACTTTATCGTTTGTTACTTTCATCTATCTCTATCACATCTCACTTTTGCAAGTAACCGTGAACAGATTGACAACCCCTTTATCGCGTTGGGTGCAAGTTGTTTGATTGTTTGTGCAAGTGTTCGGTGATTTGTGCGTTGTCTGCTACTGGATTGATACCTTCGTTCTCAAACTGAGGGAAATACTTATCCCTACTTTGCTGCATCACCCTTTCCTCTTCAAGGGAAAAACCAACGCAAGCTGAATAAGTACCAGGAAGAATTTCTGGCACTGTTGCCGGGGAGATCTATGCCAAGTCAATACATACCAAGTACCCATGATAAACTCTCATCTCTTGCATTACATTATTCGCCATTCGCCTCTCGTTTTCCTCTTACCCACTTCTAAAACGATTTTTGAAAAGATTTGCCTTTTCTTCACCCCTCTTCCGTTTGTCTTCGTCGGTTGCCTTTTGTTTGTTCGTTTGCTAGATTGGTTTGTTGCCACCATGTATGAATCAGGGGAAGTTATCGTTGAAAATCTTGAGGAAAAATTTGAATCTTGTTCTTTGGCTCATAAAGATGAAACTCCACCTAATTGCAAAGCAAAAACTTTTCGTGTGGGGGACGGTAATATTATTGGGAAAAGTGTCATTCAAGAATTATTTGATTGTACAGGATCTATGCCTATTAATAAAAGATTTATTCTTCTCGATACAAACTGTTATGCAGATGCCATTGTTATGCTCGTTGAGAAACTAGAAAGAAAATTTGTTCACATCCATCCTGCCTTAAAAAAAGTGTTTTATGAGTGAGGGAGTCCTGGATTAGGGGGTGTCCGGATAGCCGGACTATAACCTTTGGCCGGACTCCTGGACTATGAAGATACAAGATTGAAGACTTCGTCCCGTGTCCGGATGGGACTTTCCTTGGCGTGGAAGGCAAGCTTGGCGATACGGATATGTAGATCTTCTCCCATTGTAACCGACTCTGTGTAACCCTAGCCCTCTCCGGTGTCTATATAAACCGGAGGGTTTTAGTCCGTAGGACAAACAACAATCATACCATAGGCTAGCTTCTCGGGTTTAGCCTCTCTCGATCTCATGGTAGATCTACTCTTGTACTACCCATATCATCAATATTAATCAAGCAGGAGTAGGTTTTACCTCCATCGAGAGGGCCCAAACCGGGTAAAACATCGTGTCCCTTGTCTCCTGTTACCATCCGCTTAGACGCACGATTCGGGACCCCTACCGAGATCCATCGGTTTTGACACCGACATTGGTGCTTTCATTGAGAGTTCCTCTGTGTCGTCATCTTTAGGCCCGATGGCTCCTCCGATCATCAACAACGATGCGGTCCAGGGTGAGACTTTTCTCCCGGACTGATCTTCATATTCGGCGGCTTTGCATCGCGGGCAATTCGCAGCCATCCGGAGCAGATCGAAGCTACGCCCGCCATCAGTCGATTTGAAGTTTGAACTACACGGCCGACATCCGCGGAGACTTGATCTTCGACAGTTCGAGCCACGGCCGAGCGCCGCCAGATCACGATGGGCATGATCTAGCTCGCCGCGAGCAGTGCCTCGAGGTCGCACCGTGTCCGCTCCGATCCTTAGCTCGGAGCCGACTGCACCACTCGAGGACGGGTGGCTGGACACCGCCTCGGGGGCTGCAATCTCTATGGAGATCGAGCCGAACACCAGCCTTCTCCTCTGCGAAGCTCGTGACTCCAAGGTGTCGTACTCCTCTCCGGACTCCGAACCTTCCGCGCCCCTGCCGATCGAATCCGATTGGGCGCCGATCATGGAGTTCGCCCTTCTGCGACATTCTGAATTCACTAAAGTCTCTCTCTTTATCAGAAGAGCCCTGGCCGGACTATGGTCAGCAAGGTTGGGATGCGGACGACGAAGAAATTCAAAGCCCGCCCACCACCCACTTCGTAGCCACTATCGATGATTTAACCGACATGCTCGACTTCGACTCCGAAGACATCGACGGTATGGACGCCGATGCAGGAGACGACCAAGAGCCAGCGCCTATAGGGCACTAGAAGGCCACCTTGTCGTATGACATATACATGGTGGACACCCCAAAAGAAGGGAAGGGCGATGGAACAACGGAGGATGACCCCTCCAAGAAGCAGCCTAAGCGCCGGCGTCAGCGGCGCCGCTCTAAATCCCGCCAAAGCAAAAACGGTGATTCCGGCACAGGAGATAATAACACCCCGGACAGCGCCGAAGACAACCCCCTCCAGCAGGATTTAGCACAGGAGGATGGAGAAGCCAGCCCTCATGAGAGAGCGGCAGACAGAGAGGTAGAGGACGATAATTACATGCCTCCCTCCGAAGACGAGGCAGGCCTCGACGATGACGAATTTGTCGTGCCTGAGGATCCCGTCGTACAAGAGCGTTTCAAACGCAGGCTTATGGCCACGACGAGCAGCCTCAAGAAAAAACAGCAACAGCTTAGAGCTGACCAAGACTTGCTAGCCGACAGATGGACTGAAGTCCTTGTGGCCGAAGAGTACGAACTCGAACGCCCCTCCAAGAGATACCCAAAGCGCAGGCTGCTACCCTGATTAGAGGAGGAAGCACCTAAACCTACATCACCAGCGCACGACGCGGTCGACCAGCCACCTCGTGGCCGCGACAGAGAGGCCTCTCGGCCCTCCACTCAAGCCGCACCCCGGCATCGCTCAAAAAATACCAAGGCACGGGGAAATGCGCCAGACCTGCGAGATATATTGGAGGACAAGGCAAGGCAAAAAAGATCGATCTACGGATCGTGTGGGCGCCCGACGACACGTGACGATAACCGTCATGCCGGATATGGCAAATCCTGCCGGGCCGAACACAGTAGACAAAGCTCATTTGAGCTACGTCGTGATATATTGTCTGAGGCGCCAAGACACCCACTATGCTTCACAGATGAAGTAATGGATCATCAAATCCCCGAGGGTTACAAACCCGTAAACATCAAATCATACGATGGCACAACAGATCCTGCGGTATGGATCGAGGATTATCTCCTTCATATCCACATGGCCCGCGGTGATGATCTACATGCCATCAAATACCTCCCACTCAAGCTTAAAGGACCAGCTCGGCATTGGCTAAACAGCTTGCCAGCAGAGTCCATTGGTTGTTGCGGAGGACCTGGAAGCCGCATTCCTCGACAATTTCCAGGGCACCTATGTGCGACCACCAGACGCCGATGACCTAAGCCACACAATTCAGCAGCCAGAGGAATCGCCGGACAATTACGGACACGGTTCCTAACCAAGAAAAATCAAATAGTCGATCGTGCGGACGCAGAGGCCCTCGCAGCCTTCAAACATAACATCCGTGACAAGTGGCTTGCCGGCACCTAGGACAGAAAAGCGAAATCCATGGCAGCCCTCACAACACTCATGACCCGCTTTTGCGCGGGAGAAGACAGTTAGCTAGCTCATAGTAATAACATGACCAAGAGCCCCAGTAATTCGGATACCAAGGACAACAATGGCAGGTCGCGTCGCAACAAGCACAAGCGCCCGATTAACGGCGACAATGCTGAGGATCGACAGTTAATGCCGGATTCGAGGCTCTAAACCCGGTCAGCGGAAAAAGCCATTTAAAAGAAATACTCCGGCCCGGCCGATCTGGACCGAATACTCGATCGCTCGTGCGGATACACGGCACCCGAAAAACCAGCCAATCACACCAACAGGATTGTTGGGAGTTCAAGCAAGCAGGCAAGTTAAATGCGAAAACAAAGACAAGGGCTGCATAGCGATGATGAGGAGGAGCCCCCCGCCACGAACAATAGGGGATGAAGGGCTTCCCCACAAGTGCGGATGGTGAACATGATATACGCAACCCACATACCCAAAAGGGAGCGGAAGCGTGCACTCAGGGACGTATATGCGTTGGAGCCAGTCGCCCCAAAGTTCAACCCGTGGTCCTCCTGCCCGATCACTTTTGATCAAAGGGACCACCCCACTAGCATCCGCCATGGCGGATTCGCCGCATTGGTTCTAGACCCAATCATTGACGGATTTCACCTCACTAGAGTCCTTATGGACGGCGGCAGCAGCCTGAACCTGCTTTATCAGGATACGGTCACGAAAAATGGGCATAGATCCTCAAGGATTAAACCCACAAAGACGACCTTTAAAGCGCCATACCTGTGTAGAGGCCAACTATGCAGCTCTCGTTACACTTGAGGTGGTCTTGGATCCCGGATAATTTCGAGCGAGGAGTTAATCTTCGACATAGTACCGTTCGCAGATGGCTATCACGCACCGCCTCATTTAACTGCATTTGCAAAGTTCAATGCGGTGCCGCTCACGCATACCTCAAGCTCAAGATGCCGGACCCTCGAGGAGTCATTATGGTCAATGGAAACACCGAACGCTCTCTCGAACGGAGGAGCATACGGCGGCCCTCGCGGCGGAAGTACAAAGTAGCCTCTCAAGGCAATTCTCGATCCGGCTATTAAGCGTCCGGACATCGTCAAGCACGCCGGAGTAACCTACAACAAGACCGCTTTGCACGTCCGAGAAAGCGAGCAATGCGGCCCCAACCCCAGCCCTCGAAATTGCGAAACCAGTACTACGCGTACATAATTACGCCTGGAAATACCATGGGCATAGGGGAGGGGCACGACACGACGCCCAAAATGCGGCTCAACCGCACTAGGGGCTCCCGATTTTGTCATTCTTTTTTCTTACTTTCAGGACTCCACTCTCCGGAAGGCCTGTCCGGCAGTACAATCGCCGAACACACGATGCAACAGCTAGGGAGGTAGAAAGCTACGTCGAATGTCCAGGTGGTCTCTATAACGAGCTAAATACTTGTCTTACATACCGTCTCGCAGCTTGCCCCTGGAGGAGGACATGTCAAATAGTCCGATCTCTTGCTTATCGCACTATTTGTATCATTCTGCTTTCACAGCAGCCTTTTAATAAACAATGCTCAACTTCAGCTTATTATTGCATTTTCTATTTATTTCTTTTTCAATACATATGTTCAGTTATGACATTTAGCACCCGTACACTTTGGTACGGCCAAATACGCCAGGGGCTCAAGTACCCCATAATACGGCGTGAGAAGTCCGAACACTTTAACAAGTGCGGCACCCCGAACTTATAGCATTATATGCATCAGCTCCGAATCGTGTCTTGGGTCAATAGTTGGGTTTGCCCGGCTCCTATGTTTTGGTACCTTACGTTCTGTTATATCGCCTAAGGTAGCGCTAGGAGAACTACTGCGATTGTGCCCCGATTGAGCTGGGTTCAGCACCTCAGTAGAGAAAGCTAAAACTGACCGTCATGATAGGGCGAGAGTTGGTCGCTGTTCGAGAGGTTTCGAGTCCCTAAAGACTTATGCCGCTTAGAGCGAGGAGTCGGCTTTGTCCGGCCTAGGCGTGGATAGCGCCCCGAACTCGGTCTTCCGAATACTAGGGGCTTCACGAAATTTAAAATTATAGAATTCTATGGCTAAGGAGAGTGATAAAGCATTATAGTCCGATTGCCTTGTTCGTTGTGCTGAGTGCCTCCCTCGAAGGACCCAAGAATGGGAACAAGAGCGCTCAGGTTTATCCCGAACGCCCCAGCACTCGTGGCATGGGGGTAGAAGCCGACGACTCACCATCTCTCAAATTTAATAAACGGCCGCACAGAAGGTAATATTTTAAATTCAAAAAGCATTGCTTAGCGCATATGAACAAATTTTCAGCGCACGAGGATAACACGAAGCGAGTTTACTCAAAATTACATCCTTGGAACATTCATCCGCCATATAAGGCGGCACCCTTCAGACGCCTCATAATACATCTCGGGCTTGCGATGCTCCTTGCCCTCCGGTGGCCCATCATCACCAGCTTCTCAAGCATCCATCTTGCCCGGTGTACTTTAACACGGGCAAGGGCCTACTGGCGCCTTCAATGCATCTGGAGCGCCGATGACTTCAAGCCGTGGACAGGCATCCGCCACCGCCTCACCAGCCCAAAGTAGCTCCTAGGCATGACCTCCCTGGCCATAGCCGGGATGTAAGGCCCTTCATGGCCTGTTCGCCACCTTATGGAGCTCGACCAACTGCTTGACTGGTCGCTCAAGGGCACTGGTGTCCGCCTCAAAGATCTCGAGACCAGAACACCTTCTCCGCCGAGCTCCCTCCTCGGCCCGGTAGTATCACGGCAGCGTCGGACACACTACGGGCAGATCTGCGAATGCTCTGGAGAGCTCCAGACTCGGGTAAGTAACAAGTAATTCACTTGCACGTGCTTGCTTTGCATAAAGAATGCCTTACCGCCGCTATCTTCTTCATCGCCTCAATTTCCGGAGGGCTTTTTGGGCTTCGCCTTGGCAGATTTGGCGCTCTCAAGGGCGAGGCGAGCTCGGACTCTCGAGTCTTTGAGTCAAGCTCCAAACTCGTGTTTTTCACGAGCCTGGAGCTCTTGCTGCACCTCCGCCACCCGCGCCTCCTGCTTTTCTCGCTCGATCGCTCCACGGCCGCATTGTCTTGGCCTTGGACAGCGCTTTCTTGAGGTTGCCACAGGTTGTGGCCCCTGTAATACTCACGTTGGTCCTGTCATTTTTTGCAACCACATCTTTTTCATATACTTACATAAGGTATTAGTTACCTTCCTCGTCCTCGAGTTGCTTCTTGGCAAGACCGAGCTCGTTCTCGGACCGCTCGAGGCTCTGCTTCAATGCATCGACCTCCATGATCGGTCGGGCAGAGGTCAGCAGCAGCCTGCATTCCCATATTGACATACTTATATTAGACTCTGTGTATATCTTTTAGATCCTCGTTCGCTTTTCTTTCCGAACACCAAACTGAAAGCATCAGGGCTACTGTCTATGCGGTAATATTTTACATATCTTAAATACATACCTCAAAGACTGTTAGAAGGCTGGCACAAGCTTGGGCCAGCCCGCTCTTGGCGGACTAAACCTTCGGATCACCGCACTCATAATAGTGTGGTGCTCCTCATCGATGGAGGCGCTGTTAAGCACCTCCAAGAATTATCCGTGCCTCGGTTGGGACGGAGGTCACCGCGTCGTTAACTTGCCCTTCTTACTAGGGGGGCCGCTGCGGACACGAAACCGTTAAAGGTTCCGGTGCGGTGTCCGCCCGGGCGGACTTGGAGCCATTGGGGTTTTGTCCCTTTGCGCTGGAGTCCGGAGGTCGCTTGCGGCGCCTCCAGACCACCTCCTCTGGCTTGGACCCTTTGGGACTCCACCTCGGCATCGTCCGTAGGGAGAGGGAGGTAGCGGTCGGAAGCGAATTCACATCCGACGAATCCAGGGAGCCGCTCGATGAAGCGTCGAGCCAGGCCTTGGGCGGACTGCATGATTATATCCGGCGTCAGGGAAAGCTGTGCAATAAAATAACACTATGAATCACTCTGGTGTCCGAACACTTACGACTTCGCCAGGGGCTTGGCCCTGGGCGGCAACTCCTCCTCGCTGTCGGCGACATTGGTGGAGTAATCCGGGGGAAGGGTTCTCCCTTCTTGGACCCTCCGGCCTCCCCAGTTGGGGCGGCTTTCCTTTTCTTTTCTTCCCCTGCTGGAGAAGAAACCTCTCTTTCCTCCTCCTCATTTTCGTGGGAGGAGTGTGCCTCAGAGTCATCAGACGACGAGTCCGACTCCACCGGGCGCCGGGAGCTCTTCCAGGTTCCCGCGGCCTTCTTCTTGGCCTTCTTCTCCGGCACCACGTAAGGTGCCGGGACCAGCAGCTTTGCCAAGCGGGCATCTCGTGGGCCTTGGGAAAAGGAGCGGACGGTCGATCTGTCCGGTCTTCTTCTGCCAGTCCTGTCAAAGGAACGGAGCTTAGATCCCGCATAGAGTCAAACTATGAAAAACAAGTATCCCGTAAAGGGTAAAAAGCTTACTACGCTGGCTTGGCGCTTCGCGCAGAATCCGTGATCCTCGGTAATGGGAGGGGGAACCTCGGCGCCCTTGAATAGCACCTTCCAGGCATCCTCGTGCGTTGTGTCAAAGAGCCTGGTCAGAGTTTGGTGCTGGGCCGGGTCGAACTCCCACAAGTTAAAAGCCCGTCGTTGGCACGGGAGGATCCGGCGGATGAGCATGACCTGGACTACGTTGACAAGTTTAACCTTCTTGTCCACCAGGTTTTGGACGCAGGTTTGGAGTCCGGTCAGCTCTCCCGAATTACCCCACGACATGCCCTTCTCTTGCCAAGAGGTGAGCCGTGTGGGGATGCCAGATCGGAATTCGGGGGCCGCTGCCCATTCAGGGTCACGCGACTCGGTGATGTAGAACCACCCTGATTGCCACCCCTTGATGGTTTCCATGAAGGAGCCCTCGAGCCATATAACGTTGGGCATCTTGCCCACCATGGCGCCTCCGCACTCCGCTTGCTGGTTGCGCACCACCTTCGGTTTGACGTTGAAGGTCTTTAGCCATAAGCCGAAGTGGGGCTTGATGCGGAGGAAAGCCTCGCACACGACGATAAACGCCGAGATGTTGAGGATGAAGTTCGGGGCCAGATCGTGGAAATCCAGGCCGTAGTAGAACATGAGCCCCGGACAAATAGGTGGAGAGGGAAGCCTAGTCCGCGGAGGAAATGGACGAGGAACACCACCCTCTCATGGGGCCTGGGGGTGGGGATGAGCTGCCCCTCGTCTGGGAGCCGGTGCGCGATGTCATTGGACAAGTATCCGGCTTTCCTCAGCTTCTTGATGTGTCCCTCCGTGACGGAGGAGACCATCCACTTGCCTCCCGCTCCGGACATGGCTGGACAAGGTTGAGGTGGGGTGTGTGGACTTGGGCGTTGGAGCTCGAGTGCGCGAAAATGGATAAGCAAAGGAGGAAGAAGGCGTAGATGAAAAAGGTGGATCCTTATCCCCTTATATGGGCGGACGAAACTATGTGCCCCCACCAGCCTGGTAAAACTCGCTTATCTCCCAAGCGCCATAATTAATGGCACGGTTGGGTTACCCACGCCCGTATTGATGAGAATCCCGGAATAAGGGACACGATCTCCTGCTCGACAAGACATGCCAAGGAAACCGCCCGCTAAGGGCGCTGAGGTGGGACAAGAAAATGATTCAATAAAGGCTTGGCGTGGTGTGATGTCATCTCATGAATACGTCGCAGATTGGATTTGTGTAAATATTATTCTCTATACGGTGGTATGTGGAACTTATTTTGCGAGCGGACACTATCCTTGTGTTCAAAATCTTCTATGAAGTATTCGAGGAGGAACCCGCCTTGCAATGCGAAGACAATCTGCGCCGGACTCGTCGTCATTGAAGCCTGGTTCGGGGACTATTGAGGAGTCCTGGATTAGGGGTGTCCGGATAGCGGACTATAACCTTTGGCGGACTCTGGACTATGAAGATACAAGATTGAAGACTTTGTCCGTGTCCGGATGGGACTTTCCTTGGCGTGGAAGGCAAGCTTGGCGACACGGATATGTAGATCTCCTCCCATTGTAACCGACTACGTGTAACCCTAGACCTCTCCGGTGTCTATATAAACCGGAGGGTTTTAGTCCGTAGGACGAACAACAATCATACCATAGGGTAGCTTCTAGGGTTTAGCCTCTCTGATCTCGTGGTAGATCTACTCTTGTACTACCCATATCATCAATATTAATCAAGCAGGAGTAGGGTTTTACCTCCATAGAGAGGGCCCGAACCTGGGTAAAAACATCGTGTCCCTTGTCTCCTGTTACCATCCGCCTAGACGCACAGTTCGGGACCCCCTACCCGAGATCCGCCGGTTTTGACACCGACAATGAGCTTCCAAATATTAATCATCCTTTGGCTAAAAAGATTGCCACTATCATCCTTATGCTGAATTTGATTTTATAATACAAGAAGCTAGGGATATTTTTGCTTTCTATAAAAAATATGTTGATCATCCTCCAATTGAAGATATCCTCCACGATAAAGAAACTATGCATAGTTTGGAATCTAGGGATTATCAATCTTATAGCGAAAATCTTAGGAGAGTTCCCTATTCAGAAATCTCGCAAGATTTGTACCTCGAGACCTTCAAGGTATTTGATTGGATTACTAGGGGAATTTATGTAGGATTTAATAGGGATTGGTTGAATAAGATGATGAGGAACCCGTTAGAAACGAGATACGTATTGTTTATGATGACATCTATGGTGATGATCTTGATTACGGGTTTATGAATGTCAAAATAACTAATCAAAGTCCTTTTCATGATTTGAGTTCATCTACTAGAAGGGAAATAAAGGAAAGGATAGATTTGTTAAGACGAGTTTTGGAGGATTTAATGAGAAAGGAATTGCATACCGAATATGAAAATACATAGATCTCTTCGTGTTTTTATGCCTAGCTAAGGGCGTTAAACAATAGTGCTTGTTGGGAGGCAACCCAATTTTATTTTTGTTCTTTGCTTTTTGGTTCTGTTTTGCAATAAATAATTCATCTAGCCTCTAGTTAGATGTGTTTTTGTGTTTTAATTAGTGTTTGTGCCAAGTAAGACCTTTGGGATGGCTTACGGTGATAGTTGATAAATAGCAACTTTTGTGACCAGTCCCAGAATTTTTAAAAATCATAGAAGCGTGATAAAATTCTGATATTTTTTACAAAAGATTGATACAAATTTCCTCAGTTGTCCTAATATTTCAGCATTTTTGGAGTTACAGAAGTATTCGAACTATCCAGATTACTACACACTCTTCTCTTTCTGACAGATTCTGTTTTCTATGTGTTGTTTGCTTATTTTGATGAATCTATGGGTAGTATCAAGGGGTATGAACCATGGAAAAGTTGGAATACAGTAGATATTACACCAATATAAATAAAGAATGAGTTGACAACAGTACCAAAAGTGGTGATTTATTTTCTTATACTAACGGAGCTTATGAGATTTTCTGTTGAGTTTTGTGTTGTGGAGTATTCATGTTTTGGGTAAGGATTTGATGGACTATGGAATAAGGAGTGGCAAGAGCCTAAGCTTGGGGATGCCCAAGGCAACCCAAGGTAATATTCATGGACAACCAAGAGCCTAAGCTTGGGGATGCCCAAGGCACCCTAAGGTAATATTCAAGGACAACCAAGAGCCTAAGCTTGGGGATGCCCCGGAAGGCATCCCCTCTTTCGTCTTCGTCTATCGGTAACTTTACTTGAGGATATATTTTTATTCACCACATGATATGTGTTTTTCTTGGAGTGTCTTGTATGATTTGAGTCTTTGCTTTTTAGTTTGCCATAATCATCCTTGTTGTACTCACCTTTTGAGAGGGACACGCATGAATCATGATTTATTAGAATACACTATGTGCTTCACTTATATCTTTTGAGATAGGCAATTTTGCTCTAGTGCTTCACTTATATCTTTCTAGAGCACGACATAGATTTATTTTATAGAAATTAATGAACTCTCATGCTTCACTTATATTATTTTGAGAGTCTTTAAACAACATGGTAATTTGCTTTGGTTATCAATTTAGTCCTAGTATGATAGGCATCCAAGAGGGATATGATAAAAACTTTCATATAAAGTGCATTGAATACTATGAGAAGTTTGATTCCTTATGATTGTTTTGTGATATAAAGATGGTGATATTAGAGTCATGCTAGTGAGTAGTTGTGAATTTGATAAATACTTGTGTTAAGGTTTGTGATTCCCGTAGCATGCACGTATGGCGAACCGTTATGTAATGGAGTTGGAGCATGAGGTATTTTTTATTGTCTTCCTTGTGAGTGGCGGCCGAGGACGAGCGATGGTCTTTTCCTACCAATCTATCCCCCTAGGAGCATGCGTGTAGTACTACATTTCGATAACTAATAGATTTTTGCAATAAGTATGTGAGTTCTTTATGACTAATGTTGAGTCCATGGATTATACACACTCTCACCCTTCCACCATTGCTAGCCTCTCCAGTACCGCGCAACTTTCACCGGTACCATACACCCACCATATACCTTCCTCAGAATAGCCACCATACATATCTATTATGGCATTTCAATAGCCATTCTGAGATATATTTCCATGCAACTTTCCACCATTCCGTTTATTATGACACACATCATCATTGTCATATTGCTTTGCATGATCATGTAGTTGACATCATATTTTTGGCAAAGCCATCGTTCATAATTCTTTCATACATGTCACTCTTGATTCATTGCACATCCCGGTACACCGCCGGAGGCATTCATATAGAGTCATATTTTGTTCTAAGTATCGAGTTGTAATTCTTGAGTTGTAAGTAAATAAAAGTGTGACGATCTTCATTATTAGAGCATTGTCCCATGTGAGGAAATATAAAAAAAGAGAAAAGGCCCAAAAAAGGAGAAGAAAAAATGAGAGAAAAAGAGAGAAGGGGCAATGTGACTATCCTTTTTCCACACTTGTGCTTCAAAGTAGCACCATGATCTCCATGATAGAGAGTCTCCTATGTTGTCACTTTCATATACTAGTGGGAATTTTTCATTATAGAACTTGGCTTGTATATTCCAACGATGGGCTTCCTCAAATTTCCCTAGGTCTTCATGAGCAAGCAAGTTGGATGCACACCCACTTAGTTTATTTTTGAGCTTTCATAAACATATAGCTCTAGTGTGTCTGTCGCATGGCAATCCCGACTCACTCACATTGATATCTATTGATGGGCATCTCCATAGCCCGTTGATACGGCTAGTTGATGTGAGACTATCTCCTATTTTTTGTCTTCTCCACAACCACCATATTCTATTCCACCTATAGTGCTATGTCCATGGCTCACGCTCATGTATTGCGTGAAAGTTGAAAAGGTTTGAGAACATCAAAAGTATGAAACAATTGCTTGGCTTGTCATCGGGGTTGTGCATGATTTAAATATTTTGTGTGATGAAGATGGAGCATAGCCAGACTATATGATTTTGTAGGGATAAGCATGTTATTTTGAGAAGACATAATTTCCTTGTTAGTATGCTTGAAGTATTATTGTTATGTCAATATTAAACTTTTGTTTTGAATCTTATGGATCTGAACATTCATGCCACAATAAAGAAAAATTACATGGATAAATATGTTAGGTAGCATTCCACATAAAAAATTCTGTTTTTATCATTTACCTACTCGAGGACAAGCAGGAATTAAGCTTGGGGATGCTTGATACCTCTCCAATGTATCTATAATTTTTGATTGTTCCATGCTATTATATTACCTGTTTTGGATGTTTTATATGCATTAATATGCTATTTTATATTATTTTTGGGACTAACTTATTAACCTTCGTGATGATTTTTCTTGGACCAGAAGCCACCCAAGAGACTTGGAGATGAAGTCGGAGGAGCCACGAGGCGGCCACAAGGGTGGAGGGCGCGCCCAGGGGGTAGGGTGCGCCTAGGGGGGTAGGGCGCGCCCCCCTGTCTTGTGGGCCTCCTGTGACCCTCCCGACCTAATTCTTTCACCTATATATTCACATATATTCCTAAACCAGCAGAGGAGTCCACAAAAACATTTTCCACCGTCGCAACCTTCTGTACCCGTGAGATCCCATCTAGGGACCTTTTCCGGCACCCTGCCGGAGGGGGATTCGATCACGGAGGGCTTCTACATCAACCCTATTGCCCTTCTGATGAAGCGTGAGCAGTTTACCACAGACCTACGGGTCCATATCTAGTAGCTAGATGGCTTCTTCTCTCTCTTTGATTCGCAATACCATGTTCTCCTCGATGTTCTTGGAGATCTATTCGATGTAATACTTTTTTGCGTTGTGTTTGCCGAGATCCGTTGAATTGTGGATTTATGATCAGCTTATCTATGAATATTATTTGAATCTTCTCTGAATTCTTTTATGCATGATTTGATATCTTCGTAATTCTCTTCGAACTATCGGTTTGGTTTGGCCAACTAGATTGGTTTTTATTGCAATGGGAGAAGTGATTAGCTTTGGGTTCAATCTTGCGGTGTCCTTTCCCAGTGACATTAGGGGCAGCAAGGCACGTTTTGTACTGTTGCCATCGAGGATAAAAAGATGGATTGTCATCATATTGCCTGAGTTAATTCCTCTACATCATGTCACCTTACTTAATGTGTTACTCCGTTCTTTATGAACTTAATACTCTAGATGCATGCTGGATAGCGGTCGATGTGTGGAGTAATAGTAGTAGATGCAGAATCGTTTTGGTCTACTTGACACGGACATGATGCCTATATTTCATAATCATTGCCTTAGATATCGTCATAACTTTGCGATTTTCTATCAATTTCTCGGAGTAATTTTATCACGGATCGTACTATTTGCTATCATGAGAGAAGCCTCTAGTGAAACCTATGGCCCTCGGGTCTATTTTCCATCATATAAGTTTCTGATCTACTATTTTGCAATCTTTTACTTTCCCATCTATAAACCAAAAATACCAAAAGTATTTACTTTATCGTTTGTTACTTTCATCTATCTCTATCAGACCTCACTTTCGCAAGTAACCGTGAAGGGATTGACAACCCCTTTATCGCGTTGGGTGAAATTTTTTGATTGTTTGTGCAGGTATTCGGTGATTTGTGCGTTTTCTCCTACTGGATTGATACATTGGTTCTCAAACTAAGGGAAATACTTATCTTTACTTTGCTGCATCACCCTTTCCTCTTCAAGGAAAAAACCAACACAAACTCAAGAAGTAGCGGGGGCATTGATCAACTTGTCCCACTCAGAGATTGTAGACTGATATTTGGTTCCCTCTGTCGTCCATACAATCCTTCCATCCGGATAGAAATGAGCAGTTGAGTAGAATTGCATTATCATTTTATCATTCCACTTGGTCAACTTCTGACCAACAAACTTGTCCACTTCATTCATCCTGAAGCTCTCATGCACGCCTGGGAAGTAGTCCTCATTGTCATCAATATATGTCCAGTGCAACCCACCTCATGTCATTGACAATGGGCTTCTTGTCTAACAAGACTGTCTCATAGAAGTCTTGTTGTTCCTTGGTGTGGAAACGATAATCTACAGTTGTCCTTCTCCTAGTGGCATAAGGATCAGTCTGTCTCCATAATCTTAGACCAGCATCTTTCCTTTCCTTCATGTTTTCAGCCACTGGATGATCATCACTATGATCTGGAATCTTTGGCTTCAGCTTTCCGAGCACTTGTGACTCTTCTTCTTCTTGAACTTCAGGCACTGGGGCCTTGTTCTTCTCAACAGCAGATATGTTCCTGGTGGATCTCTTGGGTGCAGAAGGTTTTGGAGCTTGAGCTTGAGTTGAAGGCTTGGGGGCTGACTTGGGCTTAGATGGAGCAGCCCTAGTCCTTATAGCATCCCCCATGAGCTTTTGAGTCTTTGGTGGAGGTGCATCGGCCTCTTCCTCCTCCTCCTCTTCTTCATCTTCCATCATGGAAGGCTTTCCAAGCACCTTAGCGGTAGTTGTTCTTGCCTCTTCTTCTTCTTCTTTCCAGAAGCCCCATCATCATCAGATTGTTCCAAGGTGAACTTCATAGTTTCTTGAGTGGAGGCTCTGGCTTTTGACATGGGCTTCCTCTTAGCAGGAGCTTTCTTTGGCATACCAGGCTTGATGGCAGTAGCAGCAGCATACTCCTTCTTCAGCACTTTCTTCTTGGAGGCCACCTCCTCCTCAACAACAAAATCCTCATCCTCAGATTCTGAAGTTCTCTTCTTTCTTTGCCTAGTAGAAGCCTTAGGCAAGTTTCTTGGAGTGCTTCTGCTACCTTCATCATAACTGTTGTTGGAGGTACTAGTGCGATCAATGAGATTCACTTGCTCTTTAGACCTGTTCTGGCTGTCACTGCCCTCTGACATATCTGAAACTGACCCTGTGAATAGATGGGTATAGATAGAGTGGATGAGCATCACAAAGTACAACTATTTTGCAAAAATGTTGAGACAAAAACCTAACTTTAGTTTTCTACAGAAAGCATTTCGGAGCTACCGATTTGACAAACTCGGTGACACCGAAGCACAAACAGAGTCTAAACACACAGTTTCGGTCAGACCGAAATGCAGTTCGGTGACTCTGAGATGCTAGGGTTTCATAGAGTAAGTAATTTCGGTCACACCGATCAGTACACTTCGGTCGGACCAAGTTGTACTTAAGCAATGGACTGAGCCAAATCGGTCCGATATGAGTTCGGCGGAAACCTAACCCTAAGTTTTTGCATCAAATCTATTCTAAAGGATTCTTTCGGTCGATAGATTGATCTCATTCATGGAAAGAACAATGGCAATGATCTTTGTGCAAGAATCGGAGCAAGAGAACACACAAAGAGGTCAAGTCCATACCCTAACTTGGCGACGAACTTGATATGGCGGCAACGGCGGTGAGGTTCCTGTTGACGGCGACAAAGACTAGCGGCAGGAGGCACTGACAACGATGGCGACGATCCGAAGACCAAGGGGGCGGCTGAGCTGGGAGGCACAGTCGAGTGGTTTGGAGAAATTTCCAAATTTTCAACCCACGGTATATATACCCAGTCACTGTCGGTGTGACCGAGTGGAACGAATCGGTGGCACCGAGATGCAAAACTGCTAGCAGTTACTGCAACTCGGTGTGACAGAATTGTTCTAATCGGTTGCACCGAGATGAAAACCTAGATCAACTTAATGAATTCGGTGAGACCGAGTAGGAGTGAGTTGGTCTGACTGAGATGCATTAAGAGGTTTTGGAAGTTTAAGCCCTTGACGGATCGGTGGCTCCGAGTGCTCCTCACCCGGAGGGTCCGAATTTGACTTGTTCAAACTTTGTGATGTAGCATGAATAGAGTTTGAGATGAGAAAAAACATAGATAGCTAGAGAGAGTACTTAGGCATTCTTGTCCATCCATTTGGGAAAAAGAAAAACCAAATAATCAAAGCAACAAATGGATGTCCTCGAATGGAGAAAATTATGCAACCAACATGCTCACACAATAAGATAGCAAATAAAATTTGTGGCAAAGCATGCACAAACACTCTAGCATCTATCAAGCAGTTGGCAATGACTAGGTCATCTATATATGAGTATATTGACTGAGGAGTCAAACGAGAACATTTGATCGTAGGTCATACTCATTGTTTAAGCACAAGTGGGGTTACCACTTTTACATAAAGCATTGTTGTGTTCACATCATTAGAGTTGCTTTAGCTCAATTCTTAGTGAAAATCTCCCCCTAGATGTGATATTCCCCCTTAGAGGGATGAACTAACCTTGGGTTTTGTTGATGATGACTTCATGTAGGTGTTGAAGATGTGGATGCTCAATGTTGATGTAGATCATTTGGAGCAATCCATTTGAGTGAGTTGCACTTTCAATACCTACATGGGTTAGTCCCACAAGGAACACACAAGGATATCCATAGACATAGAATGAAATACACATATAATGATGTCCATGAAAGCATTAGGTTACCTTGTCCCTTGTCTTACCAAAAAGAGGGTTTGTGAATCCTTGAACTAGTGCAAGATATGAAAGATGATTGCACTTGTTCTAGCCAAAATGAATATGAGTGAAGTATGTTGGCGGAGTCACCCTCAAGAACTCTCTAGTTCTTCTTCTTTGGGACCCACATCAACTTGATGGGAATCCTTGGAGTTGTAGTCGTACTTGATGAAGTAGAACTTGATGTAGTCTTGGGAACCCACTTGACCAAGGCCTTTAGAGATTCTTCAAATGAATCAATCTCTTCTTGAAGCTTGTCCTTGCCTTTTAGCTTGTGGTCTTGTGGTGGAAGATCATCTTGAGCTTGTGTTCCCTTGAAATAAGTGGGGTCATACTTCTCTTGTTGAGGAACAAACTTCGTCTTGGGGTATTGATCTTCTTCCCACTCAACTCAATTGGCATTGAACTTTCATTCAAAATCAACACCTTGATTCTTACGATGCCTTTCCTTGCTTGCGTACAATTTCCTCAAATTGCTTACTTCCGGCAAGGCTCTTGTAAACAGCTTTCTCTATAATTCCCTTCAATAAGCTATTTTCTTGCTCAAGTGTAACTTGGATAAGAGAATCATTAGTGGAATCAAGAGAACTACTAGAAGCAACAATGTTGGATTTAGCATGATTATCGTTACTACTAGAAGAAGAATCTTTCTTGCTCATGTTGCTAGATTTTACTTGTGGCATGTAAGTAGACAAGAGTAAACGCTTGGCAATGTAAGAACTTTTCTTACGAAGATCATCATTTATTGCTTTTAAGAACCCATGCTCTTGTTCTAAATTGAGCTTCTCAAAGCGTACCTTCTCATGAGCCTTTAAAAGTTCTCGATGATCCTCTAAGGTAGTTTCATGATCTAACTTCAGGGTGTTTAGTTCTTTAGTTAGACTCTCAATCTCCTTCTTATCATTGTCATTCGTTTCATCTTGATTAGCATGATTAATAGCAATTTCATCATAGTTTTCATCACTAGTGCTGTCAACAAGTAAATCATCATCACCAAGCAAATCATCTTCATCACTATTGGAATCAACATACTCGGGGTGTGATACCTTAGGGCCTTTAGCCATGAAGAATCTTCCAATTACCTCATTTGGTGAGTCAAATATGTCGTAGGAGTTGGATGACACAAGTTCAAGACAGGCAACACCTTCATCTTGAGTATATTCGGAGGCGAGTGATAACTTCTCTCGGAGTAGTTTCGGAGTCGGAACCTGATACCCATTCACCAACATGAGCTTGATGTCTTCGTCTTTGGTAGCTCTTTGATGACTTGTCCTTCCTTTCTGAACCCTTGCTTCTACGAGAGGGTCTTCGTTCATAACGATCATCTCTACTCCTTCTCTCTCTTGGTGGTGATTCATCTCTTTTACTTCTCCTTTTAGGTGAATCTTCTCTTCTCTTGTAGGGAGCCATACACTCATTGGAGTAGTGTCCGGGTCTTCCACAATTGTAGCAATTGCGATCACGACTAGAAGATATTTTGTCATTGTAGGACCTTGACTTGGAACTTCTCTCTTTGCTTCTACTCTTGTAGAACTTGTTGAAGTTCTTCACCATTAAGCTCAACTATTCATTGAAGACTTGTTTCTCACTTGATGTTGTAGGAGCATCACATCAAGCTTTGTAAGCACCACTTGACTTTTTGTGGAGCTCTTCCTTATCCTTGAGTGACATCTCATGAGCAACAATTCTACCAATGACTTCCGTTGGCTTGAGATCTTTGTAATTGGGCATCATTTGGATCAAGGTGCACACGATATCATATTTTCCATCCAAGGATCTTAGGATCTTCTTGATGATGAATTTGTCGGTCATCTCTTCGCTTCCTAAGCTGGCAATCTAATTTGTGATGAGAGCAAGCCTAGAGTACATTTTAGCGACTCCTTCATCATACTTCATTTTGAACTTGTCAAGTTGACTTTGAAGCACATCCAATTTGGATTCCTTGACGGACTCGGTACCTTCGTGCATATCAACCAAAGTATCCCAAATTTCCTTTGCATTCTCAAGGCAGTTGATTTTGTTGAATTCTTCGGGGCACAATCCGTTGAAGAGAATATCACAAGCTTGAGCATTGTATTGCAACATCTTTAATTCTTCCGCGGATGCTTCACGATCCGGTTCTCTTCCATCCTCGAAGTATTCAGCTTGCAAGCCAATACGCACAATAGCCCAAACGGCGGGGTTATGACCAAGAATATGCATTTTCATCTTATGCTTCCAACTAGCAAAATTAGTACCATCAAATAAGGACTTCTATCGGGGTAATTTCCCTCGCTAGACGCCATACTCTCCTTGGTTGTGAAACCAAGGCTATGATCACGAAAGCTATGGAATAAAGGCAAATGGAGATCAAAGCTCTGATACCACTTGTAGGATCGACAATAGGTCTAGAGGGGGTGATTAGACTACTTGACCAAATAAAAATCTAGCATTTTCCCAATTTTAAGTCTTAGCATATTTTAGCAACTTAGCACAAGTCAAGCAATCAACCTACACATTCAATTCTAAGAGTGTAGCAGTGGAAAGTAAAACATTGCATATGAAGGTAAAGGGAAGGGTTTGGAGAAGGCAACGCAATGTAGACACTGAGATTTTTGGCATGGTTCCGATAGGTGATGCTATCGTACGTCCACATTGATGGAGACTTCAACCCACGAAGGGTAACGGTTGCACGAGTCCGTGGAGGGCTCCACCCACGAAGGTCCCATGAAGAAGCAACCTTTTCTATCCCACCATGGCCACGCCCACAAAGGACTTTCCTCACTCGGGTAGATCTTCACGAAGTAGGCGATCTCCTTGCCCTTACAAACTCCTTGGTTCAAATCCACAATCTTGTCGGAGGCTTCCAAGTGACACCTAACCAATCTAGGAGACCCACTCTCCAAAAGGTAATAGATGGTGTGTTGATGATGAACTCCTTGATCTTGTGCTCCAAATGATAGTCTCCCTAACACTCAACTCTCTCTCACAGATTTGGCTATGGTGGAAAGATGATTTGAGTGGAAAGAAACTTGGGGTAGGCTAGAGATCAAGATTCTTGTGGTTGGATTGGAATGTCTTGGTCTCAACACATGAGTAGGTGGTTCTCTCTCAGAAAATGAGTAGTGGAAGTGTAGGCACGTTCTGATGGCTCTCTCACAAATGGAGATGGGGTGGAGAGGTATATATATCCGCCACACAAAATCCAACCATTACACACATTTGACCCAACTCGGTCAGACCGAATAGAATAACTCGGTGAGGCCGATTTAGTTCAAAATGTGAACGTTAGGAATCTCGGTGGGACCGACATGATCAACTCGGTGAGACTGGTGTGCTAGGGCTAGGGCAAAACCTCATCTCAGTGAGACCAATTGCATGAACTCGGTGAGACCGATTTCAGCAAAGATCAAAATAGAGAGTTGTTCAAGCAAACTCGGTGGGACCGATTGCATATTTTGGTGAGACCGAAATAATTACAACAAGCAACAGAGAGTTTGCAAGGCCATCTCGGTGAGACCGAGATCCGTATCGATGAGACCGAATTGTCTAGGGTTTCTGGCATTTGCTATGTCAACTTAACTCGGTGGCTCCGGATAGATCAAATCAGTGGAGCCGAGTTTGACTTTGGGTTTTGGACATATGTGGAAATGAGAAAGTGGTTGAGGGTTTTGGAGCAATATCACTAAGCACTTTGAGCAAGTAGACCATTAAGCAACACCTCATCCCCTTTTAATAGTATTGGCTTTCCTATGGACTCAATGTGATCTTGGATCACTAAAATGAAAATGAATAGTGTTGATATTTTGCCAATCTTTGTCCTTAGCATTTTGAGGAGTCCACATCTCTAGTCCATGCCATGCCAATCATTGAACTTTCTGATATATTTAACTTGAATGGATATTAGTTCAATGAGCTATATGTTGTTATGAATTACCAAAACCACCCGGGGATTAGTTGCACTTTCAGCACTAGATCAATATGTTACTCCCAAAAATAATATAATTTTTTGCCAAAATTATGTGAAAGTTGTAAAATAAGGGCATGGAACAATAAAAAATTATAGATACGACAAAGACATACCAGCATCCCCAAGCTCAATTCCTGCTCGTCCTCGAGGAGGTAAATTATAAAACAAGATAGTTTTTTGTGGAATGCTACCTAACATAATATTGATCAAATAATCTAATCATGGCATGAATATTAAGATATGAGTGATTCAAGTCAATAGTCTATCAATTTGATATTGCAACAATAATACAAAACATGCATGTAATTCGTCATTGCCTTCCATAATAATGAAGCTAAAGAAAGGAACCTCTATACACTTTGTTATGATAAGTATGATACACTCGGTTTTCCTTGCATAGAAATATCAAATCAAGAGAACCCGGTGCCAAACCAAGCAATTGCATCGTACTTTTTCTCGCTTGAGCTTTCTCAACTTCACTTAATATAGGAGCGTGAGCCATGGACTTAGCAATACGGGTGGCAAAGAGAATGATGGTAGAGGTATATAAGGGAAGACAAAAGTGGAGGAATTTGCGCATCAACTAGGCGGATCATTAGGCAATGGAGAGGCCTTACAATCGATATCAATGTGAGGAGTAGGGATTGCCATGCAATGGATGCACTAGAGCTATAAGTGTATGAAATATCGCTACTGTAACTAAGTGGGAGTGCATCCAACTTGCTTTCTCATGAAGACCCCACACATTTGAGGAAGCCTGTCATCGGAATATACAAGCCAAGTTCTATAATGTGAAAATTCCCACTACTATATGAAAGCGACAAATCATGGAGACTCTCTATATGAAGAACATGGTGCTACTTTGAAGCACAAGTGTGGAAAAAGGATAGTAGTGTGCCCTCTCTCTCTCTCTTTCTCTCATTTTTTATTTCCTTTTTTCTCTCTTCTTTATTTTTTATTTTTTGGTGGGTGCTTTTTGGCCTTCTTATTTTTTTTTTGAATATCCTCGCAGGTAGGGACAACACTCTAGAATGCATCACACTTTAATTTACTTACAACCCGATAAACTGAAAAATATGACTCTATATGAATGCCTCTAGCAGTGTACTAGGATGTGCAATGATCTAGCGTAGCAAAGATATCAACAAAGGGCCATGAAAATAGGATGCTAGCTATCTTATGATCATGCAAAGCAATATGACAATAAATGCTCAAGTCATATAGATAGTAATGGTGGAAGTTGCATGGCAATATATCTAGGAATGGCTATGGAAATGCCATAATAGGTAGGTATGTTGGCTGTTTTGAGGAAGGATATAATTAGCCTTATGTGTGGTAGAGCGTATCATATCACGGGATTTGGATGCACCGACGAAGTTTGCACCAAGTCTCGAGGTGAGAACAGGCAATGCATAATACCAAAGAAGCTAGCAAAATATGAATATGTGGGAGTGCTTAAGTCCACGAACTCACATTTGTCATAAAGAACCCATATACTTATTGTGAGAGTTTAGAATCCCTCGAATCAAAGTACTACTCGCATGCCCCTAGGGGGAGGTTGGGAGGATCTAACCATCGTGCACCCCTGATCCGGACAATACAAAGACTCAATCAATGATAAATTATGCTCCGACCTCACTTCTAATGTCAGCGGCCACCACTTTACATGCGTGAGGACCCACTTTCCTGAACAACATTATTAATACTCAACTTTAATTCTTTTACTAGCATGCCCCCATATTACCATCTCAATATCGCAAAACTATTGCAAAGAATCAAACTTATCATATTCAGTGATCTACAAGTTTATGGAGGTTTTTATGACTGACCATGTGAATGATCAACTCTTGTTAACTCTCTAAATAGATATAAGTGAAGCATGAGAGTTTAATTTATTTCTACAAACACCTCGGCCAAGCTCTAACAAATATAAGTGAAGTGAAAGAGCATTCTACAAATAATGGTGTTCCAAGTGTAGAGAAACGAGCATCCAAACTTCAAAAGATATAAGTCAAGCACATGAAGCATTCTATAAAGCCACACTGAAAAGATATAAGTGAAGTGCAAAGAGTATTCTACAAATCAACCAAGGACTATATCATACCAGCATGGTGTATTACTAGAATAAAAATAAAAAGCACATGATGCTCCAAGAATTTATGCATATCATATGAAGAAAACAAAAATCGAGACATACCAATAATTGTTGAGGAAAAAGATAGCATGCTTTCTGGGGCATCCCCAAGCTTAGACTCTTGAGTCTCCTTGAATATTTAGTTGGGGTTCCTTGGGCATCCCCAAGCTTGAACTCTTGCCTCTCTTTATTCTTCTCATATTGATACTTCCTCGATCTTCGAACACTTTATCCATACAAAACTTAACTGAACTTTTATTAGAGGGGTTAGTACATATAACATCAAATCTAATCATGTCTTGCTGTAACAATATTGTATAATTATAATCTAAACTTACCTGTTGTATGCTAACACAATTCTAATGTTCCCACATCAATACAGCTTGGCAAAATTGCAAACATAAGAAGATAAAAAAAATACTACAGTAATCTGTGAAAATAGGACAGTCTGTAAAGATGAGATCGTACATATACTTACGTAACTCCAAAAATTCTGAAAAAAATTGGGAGTAATAAACAAATTGCAAATCAGTATTGTGTAAAAGTTTTAGAAACTTTTGACGTTCTAGTAAAAAATGTAAATTCAAACACTACAACCAAAGTTTCTATCTCTGCACAACACGTACCAAATAGGAAATTTAAACACCCTAAAGGTAAATCTTGGCCCATTATTTTTATAATACAATGGATTTGTACAAGGGGATAATTATTTTTCTTGAAGAGTTGTTGTGAGTGAGGTTCACAAAGTTCTCATGGGCATGAACAAAGTTCAAGGCTAGCCCCCACTTCCATAATGCTCATCTGTCTCACTTTCACTTTTCTTTTTGAATTTTTTAGGTTCACATCTATACTTTTTGTTTTTAAACTTTTAAAAAGCACATAACAAATAAAATGACTCTCTAAAACTTCCAGGTTGTATCCCAGACAGCGCTTCCTTTAAAGCCATTAAGCTAGGCATAATGTGCTCAAGTAATCGATCCACTAGGATCCCAAGGTATATCAAAGCCAATTTTAATTAACAATGATTTATAATTTAGTAGTGAGCACATAGCAACATATGTCATAGAACAACAGATTCTAACTCTCTTCCTATGCATCGGCATGTCATAAAGAACAATTCATGCACACATAATAAAGGCTGATGAAGGAAATATGCCCTAGAGGCAATAATAAAGTTATTATTTATTTCCTTATTTCATGATAAATGTTTATTATTCATGCTAGAATTGTATTAACCGGAAACATAATACATGTGTGAGTACATAGACAAACAGAGTGTCACTAGTATGCCTCTACTTGACTAGCTCGTTGATCAAAGATGGTTATGTTTCCTAGCCATAGACATGAGTTGTCATTTGATTAATGGGGTCACATCATTAGGAGAATGATGTGATTGACTTGACCCATTCCGTTAGCTTAGCACCCGATCGTTTAGTATGTTGCTATTGCTTTCTTCATGACTTATACATGTTCCTATGACTATGAGATTATGCAACTCCGTTTACGGAGGAACACTTTGTGTGCTACCAAAGCGTCTGGCGAATGGGTGATTATAAAGGTGCTCTACAGGTGTATCCGAAGGTATTTGTTGGGTTGGCGTATTTCAAGATTAGGATTTGTCACTCCGATTGTTGGAGAGGTATCTCTGGGCCCTCTCGGTAATACACATCACTTAAGCCTTGCAAGCATTGCAACTAATGAGTTAGTTGCAGGATGATGTATTACGGAACGAGTAAAGAGACTTGCCGGTAACGAGATTGAACTACGTATTGAGATACCGACGATCGAATCTCGGGCAAGTAACATACCGATGACAAAGGGAACAACGTATGTTGTTATGCAGTCTAACCGATAAAGATCTTAGTAGAATATGTGGGAGCCAATATGAGCATCCAGGTTCCGCTATTGGTTATTGACCGGAGACGTGTCTCGATCATGTCTACATAGTTCTCGAACCCGTAGGGCCCGCACGCTTAACGTTACGATGACAGTTATATTATGAGTTTATATGTTTTGATGTACCAAAGGTTGTTCGGAGTCCCGGATGTGATCACGGACATGACGAGGACTCTCGAAATGGTCGAGACATGAAGATTGATATATTGGAAGCCTATGTTTGGATATCGAAAGTGTTCCGGGTGAAATCAGGATTTTACCGGAGTACCGGGAGGTTACCGGAACCCCCCGGGAGGTAAATGGGCCTTAGTGGGCCTTTACGGAGAAGAGGAGAGGCGTCAGGTGCTGGCGCGCGCCCTCCCCCAGTCCGAATAGGACAAGGAGAGAGGGCGCCCCCTTCCTTCTCTCCTCCTCTTTCCCCCCTGAATCCTATTCCAACTAGGAAAGGGGGGGAGTCCTACTCCCGGTGGGAGTAGGAATCCTCCTGGCGCGCCCTCTCCCTGGCCGGCCGCAACCCCTCCCCCCTGCTCCTTTATATACGGGGGCAGGGGGCACCCCATAGACACAACAATTGATCAAGTTGATCTTTTAGCCATGTGCGGTTCCCCCCTCCACCATAGTCCACCTCGATAATACTGTAGCGGTGCTTAGGCGAAGCCCTGCGTCGGTAGAACATCAACATCGTCACCACGCCGTCGGGCTGACGAAACTCTCCATCAACACTCGTCTGGATCGGAGTTCGAGGGATGTCATCAGGCTGAACGTGTGTTGAACTCGGAGGTGCCGTGCGTTCGGTACTTGATCAGTCGGATCGTGAAGACGTACGACTACATCAACCGCGTTGTGCTAACACTTACGCTTTCGGTCTACGAGGGTACGTGGACAACACTCTCCCCTCTCGTTGCTATGCATCACTATGATCTTGCGTGTGCGTAGGAATTTTTTTGAAATTACTACGTTGCCCAACAGTGGCATCCGAGCCTGGTTTTATGCGTAGATGTCATATGCACGAGCAGAACACAAGTGAGTTGTGGGCGATATAAGTCATACTGCTTACCAGCATGACATAGTTTGGTTCGGCGGTATTGTTGGATGAAGCGGCCCGGACTGACATTACGCGTACGCTTACGCGAGACTGGTTCTACCGACGTGCTTTGCACACAGGTGGCTGGCGGGTGTCAGTTTCTCCAACTTTAGTTGAACCGAGTGTGGCTACGCCCGGTCCTTGCGAAGGATAAAACAGCACCAACTTGACAAACTATCGTTGTGGTTTTGATGCGTAGGTAAGAACAGTTCTTGCTAAGCCCAGTAGCAGTCACGTAAAACTTGCAACAACAAAGTAGAGGGCGTCTAACTTGTTTTTGCAGGGCATGTTGTGATGTGATATGGTCAAGACATGATGCTAAATTTTATTGTATGAGATGATCATGTTTTGTAACCGAGTTATCGGCAACTGGCAGGAGCCATATGGTTGTCGCTTTATTGTATGCAATGCAATTACCCTGTAATGCTTTACTTTATCACTAAGCGGTAGCGATAGTCGTAGAAGCATAAGATTGGCGAGACAACAATGATGCTATGATGGAGATCAAGGTGTCGCGCCGGTGACGATGGTGATCATGATGTTGCTTCGGAGATGGAGATCACAAGCACAAGATGATGATGGCCATATCATATCACTTATATTGATTGCATGTGATGTTTATCTTTTATGCATCTTATCTTGCTTTCATTGACGGTAGCATTATAAGATGATCTCTCACTAAATTATCAAAGTATAAGTGTTCTCCCTGAGTATGCACCGTTGCAAAAGTTCTTCATGCTGAGACACCACGTGATGATCGGGTGTGATAGGCTCTACGTTCAAGTACAACGGGTGCAAAACAGTTGCACACGTGGAATACTCAGGTTAAACTTGACGATCCTAGCATATAACAGATATGGCCTGGAACACGGAGACCAAAAGGTCGAGCGTGAATTATATAGTAGATATGATCAACATAGTTATGTTCACCATTGAAACTACTCCATCTCACGTGATGATCGGACATGGTTTAGTTGATTTGGATCACGTGATCACTTAGAGGATTAGAGGGATGTCTATCTAAGTGGGAGTTCTTAAGTAATATGATTAATTGAACTTTAATTTACCATGAACTTAGTCCTGGTAGTATTAGCATATCTATGTTGTAGATCAATAGCTCACGTTTAGCTCCCCTGTTTTATTTTTGATATGTTCCTAGAGAAAACTGAGTTGAAAGATGTTAGTAGCAATGATGCGGATTGGATCCATGATCTGAGGACTGTCCTCATTGCTGCATAGAAGAATTATGTCCTTGATGCACCGCTAGGTGACAGACCTATTGCAGGAGCAGATGCGGACGTTATGAACGTTTGGCTAGCTCAATATGATGACTACTTGATAGTTTAGTGCACCATGCTTAACGGCTTAGAATTGGGACTTCAAAGACGTTTTGAACGTCATGGACCATATGAGATGTTCCAGGAGTTGAAGTTAATATTTCAAGCAAATACCCGAGTTGAGAGATATGAAGTCTCCAACAAGTTCTATTGCTAAAATATGGAAAAGAATAGCTCAAGCAGTGAGCATGTGCTCAGATTGTCTGGGTACTACAATCGCTTGAATCAAGTGGGAGTTAATCTTCCAGATAAAATAGTGATTGACAGAATTCTCTAGTCACCATCACCAAGTTAGTAGAACTTCGTGATGAACTATAATATGCAAGGGAGAACGGAAACGATTCCCAAGCTCTTCGTGATGCTGAAATCGACGAAGGTAGAAATCAAGAAAAACATCAAGTGTTGATGGTTGACAAGACCACTAGTTTCAAGAAAAGGGCAAAGGAAGAAGGGAACTTCAAGAAGAGCGGCAAGCAAGTTGCTGCTCAAGTGAAGAAGCCCAAGTCTGGACCTAAGCCTGAGACTAAGTGCTTCTGCTGCAATGGAACTGGTCACTGGAAGCGGAACTACCCCAAGTATTTGGCGGATAAGAAGGATGGCAAAGTGAACAAAGGTATATTCGATATACAGATTATTGATGTGTATCTTACTAGTGTTCATAGCAACCCCTCGGTATTTGATACTGGTTCAGTTGCTAAGAGTAGTAACTCGAAACGGGAGTTGCAGAATGAGCAGAAACTAGTTAAGGTTGAAGTGATGATGTGTGCTGGAAATAGTTCCAAGATTGATATGATCATCATCGCACACTCCCTATACTTTCGAGATTAGTGTTGAACCTAAATAAGTGTTATTTGGTGTTTGCGTTGAGCATGAATATGATTTGATCATGTTTATTGCAAAACGGTTATTGATTTAAGTTAGAGAATAATTGTTGTTCTGTTTACATGAATAAAACCTTATATTGTTACACACCCAATGAAAATGGTTCGTTGGATCTCGATCGCAGTGATACACATATTCATAATATTGAAGCCAAAAGATGCAAAGTTAATAATGATAGTGCAACTTATTTGTGGCACTGCCGTTTAGGTCATATTGGTGTAAAGCGCATGAATAAACTCCATGCTAATGGACTTTTGGAATCACTTGATGCTTGCGAACCATGCCTCATGGGCAAGATGACTAAAACTCCGTTCTCCGGAACAATGGAGCGAGCAACTGACTTATTGGAAATAATACATACTGATGTATGTAGTCCGATGAGTGTTAAGGCTCACGGCAAGTATCGTTATTTTCTGACTTTCACAGATGATTTGAGCAGATATGGGTATATCTACTTGATGAAACACAAGTCTGAAACATTTGAAAAGTTCAAAGAATTTCAGAGTGAAGTGGAGAATCATCGTAACAAGAAAATAAAAGTTTCTACGATATGATCGCAGAGGTAAAATATTTGAGTTACGAGTTTGGCCTTTAGTTAAAACAATGTGAAATAGTTTCACTACTCACGCCACCTGGAAACACCACAGTGTAATGGTGTGTCCGAACGTCATAACCATACTTTATTAGATATGGTGCGATCTATGATGTATCTTACCGATCTACCACTATAGTTTTGGGTTTATGCATTAGAGACAGCTGCATTCACGTTAAATAGGGCACCATCTAAATCCGTTGAGACGACGCCATATGAACTGTGGTTTGGCAAGAAACCAAAGTTGTCGTTTCTTAAAGTTTGGGGCTACGATGCTTATGTGAAAAAGTTTCATCCT
This sequence comes from Aegilops longissima, assembly GCA_021605205.1. Taxonomy (NCBI): domain Eukaryota; kingdom Viridiplantae; phylum Streptophyta; class Magnoliopsida; order Poales; family Poaceae; genus Aegilops; species Aegilops longissima. The sequence continues at coordinate 215,121,348 of CM038678.1, forward strand.
GATAAGCTCAAACCCAAATCGGAGAAATGTGTCTTCATAGGATACCCAAAGGAGACAGTTGGGTACACCTTCTATCACAGATCCGAAGGCAAAACATACGTTGCTTAGAATGGATCCTTTCTAGAGAAGGAGTTTCTCTCGAAGGAAGTGAGTGGGAGGAAAGTAGAACTTGATGAGGTAACTGTACCTGCTCCCTTATTGGAAAGTAGTTCATCACAAAATCTGTTCTGTGACTCCTACACCAATTAGTGAGGAAGCTAATGATGATGATCATATAACTTCAGATCAAGTTACTACCGAACCTCATAGGTCAACCAGAGTGAGATCCGCACCAGAGTGGTACGGTAATCCTATTCTGGAGGTCATGTTACTTCACCATGACGAACCTAGGAACTATGAGGAAGCGATGATGAGCCAAAATTCCGCAAAATGGTTTGAGGCCATGAAATCTGAGATGGGATCCATGTATGAGAACAAAGTATGGACTTTGATTGACTTGCCCAAATGATCGGCGAGCCATTGAGATTAAATGGATCTTCAAGAGGAAGGCGGATCTTGATAGTAGTGTTACTATCTACAAAGCTAGAATTGTGCAAAAGGTTTTCGACAAGTTCAACGTGTTGACTACGATGAGAGTTTCTCACTCGTATCTATGCTTAAGTCTATCCGGATCATGTTAGCAATTGCGCATTTTATGAAATCGGCAAATGGATAAACAAAATTGCATTCCTTAATGGAGTTATTAAAGAAGAGTTGTATATGATGCAACTAGAAGGGTTTGTCGATCCTAAAGGTGTTAACAAAATGTGCAAGCTCCAATGATCCATCTATGGACTGGTGCAAGCATCTCGGAGTTGGAATATACGCTTTGATGAGTTGATCAAAGCATATAGTTTTATCAGACTTGCGGTGAAGCCTGTATTTACAAGAAAGTGAGTGGGAGCACTACAACATTTCGATAAGTATATGTGAATGACATATTGTTGATCGGAAATAATGTAGAATTATTCGCAAAGCATAAAGGAGTGTTTGAAAGGAGTGTTTCAAAGAAAGACCTCGGTGAAGCTGCTTACATATTGAGCATCAAGATCTATAGAGATAGATCAAGGCGCTTGATAAGTTTTTCAATGAGTGCATACCTTGACAAGATTTTGAAGTAGTTCAAAATGGAAGAGTCAAAGAAAGAGTTCTTGCATGTGTTACAAGGTGTGAAATTGAGTAAGACTCAAAGCCCGACCACGGCAGAAGATAGAAAGAGAATGAAAGTCATTCCTATGCCTCAGCCATAGGTTCTACAAAGTATGCCATGCTTTGTACCAGATCTATTGTATACCCTACCACTGAGTTTGGCAAGGAGTACAATAGTGATCTAGGAGTAGATCCTTTGGACAGCGGTCAAAATTATCCGTAGTGGAATAAGGATATGTTTCTCGATTATGGAGGTGACAAAGGTTCATCGTAAAGGGTTACGTCGATGCAAGTTTTTGACACTGATCCAGATGACTCTAAGTCTCAATCCGGATACATATTGAAAGTTTAAGCTATTAGCTAGAGTAGCTCCGTGCAGAGCATTGTAGACATAGAATTTGCAAAATACTTACGGATCTGAATGTGACAGACCCGTTGACTAAAATTATCTCACAAGCAAAACATGATCACACATTAGTACTCTTTGGGTGTTAATCACATAGCTCTGTGAACTAGATTATTGACTCTAGTAAACCCTTTGGGTGTAGTTCACATGACGATGTGAACTATGGGTGTTAATCACATGGTGATCTGAATTATTGGTGTTAAATCACATGGCGATGTGAACTAGAATATTGACTCTAGTGCAAGTGGGAGACTGAAGGAAATATGCCCTAGAGGCAATAATAAAGTTATTATTTATTTCCTTATTTCATGATAAATGTTTATTATTCATGCTAGAATTGTATTAACCGGAAACATAATACATGTGTGAGTACATAGACAAACAGAGTGTCACTAGTATGCCTCTACTTGACTAGCTCATTGATCAAAGATGGTTATGTTTCCTAGCCATAGACATGAGTTGTCATTTGATTAACAGGGTCACATCATTAGGAAAATGATGTGATTGACTTGACCCATTCCGTTGGCTTAGCACCCTAGAAACTTTTGACGTTCTAGTAAAAATGTAAATTCAAACACTACAATCAAGGTTTCTATTTCTGCACAGCACGTACCAAACAGGAAATTTAAACACCCTAAAGGTAAATCTTGGCCCATTATTTTTATAATACAATGATTTGTACAAGGGGATAATTATTTTTCTTGAAGAGTTGTTGTGAGTGAGGTTCAAAAAGTTATCATGGGCATGAACAAAGTTCAAGGCTAGCCCCCACTTCCACAATGCTCATCTGTCTCACTTTCACTTTTCTTTTTGAATTTTTTAGGTTCACATCTATACTTTTTTGTTTTTAAACTTTTAAAAAGCACATAACAAATAAAATGACTCTCTAAAACTTCCAGGTTGTATCCCAGACAGCGCTTTCTTTAAAGCCATTAAGCTAGGCATAATGTGCTCAAGTAATCGATCCACTAGGATCCCAAGGTATATCAAAGCCAATTTTAATTAACAATGATTTATAATTTAGTAGTGAGCACATAGCAACATATGTCATAGAGCAACAGATTCTAACTCTCTTCCTATGCATCGGCATGTCATAAAGAACAATTCATGCACACATAATAAAGGATGATGAAGGAAATATGCCCTAGAGGCAATAATAAAGTTGTTATTTATTTCCTTATTTCATGATAAATGTTTATTATTCATGCTAGAATTGTATTAACCGGAAAGATAATACATGTGTGAGTACATAGACAAACAGAGTGTCACTAGTATGCCTCTACTTGACTAGCTCGTTGATCAAAGATGGTTATGTTTCCTAGCCATAGACATGAGTTGTCATTTGATTAATGGGGTCACATCATAAGGAGAATGATGTGATTGACTTGATCCATTCCGTTAGCTTAGCACCCGATCGTTTAGTATGTTGCTATTGCTTTCTTCATGACTTATACATGTTCCTGTGACTATGAGATTATGCAACTCCGTTTACGGAGGAACACTTTGTGTGCTACCAAACGTCACAACGAATCGGGTGATTATAAAGGTGCTCTCAGGTGTCTCCGAAGGTATTTGTTGGGTTGGCGATTTCAAGATTAGGATTTGTCACTCCGATTGTTGGAGAGGTATCTCTGGGCCCTCTCGGTAATACACATCACTTAAGCCTTGCAAGCATTGCAACTAATGAGTTAGTTGTGGGATGATGTATTAAGAGACTTGCCGGTAACAAGATTGAACTAGGTATTGAGATACCGGCGATCGAATCTCGGTCAAGTAACATACCGATGACAAAGGGAACAACGTATGTTGTTATGCGGTCTAACCGATAAATATCTTCGTAGAATATGTGGGAGCCAATATGAGCATCCAGGTTCCGCTATTGGTTATTGACCGGAGACGTGTCTCGATCATGTCTACATAGTTCTCGAACCCGTAGGGCCCGCACGCTTAACGTTACGATGACAGTTATATTATGAGTTCATATGTTTTGATGTACCAAAGGTTGTTCGGAGTCCCGGATGTGATCACGGACATGACGAGGACTCTCGAAATGGTCGAGACATGAAGATCGATATATTGGAAGCCTATGTTTGGATATCGGAAGTGTTCCGGGTGAAATCGGGATTTTACCGGAGTACCGGGAGGTTACCGGAACCCCCCGGGAGGTAAATGGGCCTTAGTGGGCCTTTACGGAGAAGAGAGAGGCGGCAGGGCTGGGCGCGCGCCCCCCCAGTCCGAATAGGACAGGAGAGGCGGCGCCCCCCTTCCTCTCCATCCTCTTTCCCCCTCCTGAATCCTATTCCAACTAGGAAAGGGGGGGAGTCCTACTCGGTGGGAGTAGGACTCCTCTGGCGCCCTCTCCTCGGCCGGCCGCAACCCCCCCTGCTCCTTTATATACGGGGCATGGGGCACCCCATAGACACAACAATTGATCAAGTTGATCTTTTAGCCGTGTGCGGTTCCCCCCTCCACCATAGTCCACCTCGATAATACTGTAGCGGTGCTTAGGCGAAGCCCTACGTCGGTAGAACATCAACATCGTCACCACGCCATCGTGCTGACGAAACTCTCCCTCAACACTCGGCAGGATCGGAGTTCGAGGGACGTCATCAGGCTGAACGTGTGCTGAACTCGGAGGTGTCGTACGTTCGGTACTTGATCAGTCGGATCGTGAAGACGTACGACTACATCAACCGCGTTGTGCTAACGCTTCCGCTTTCGGTCTACGAGGGTACGTGGACAACACTCTCCCCTCTCGTTGCTATGCATCACTATGATCTTGCATGTGCGTAGGAATTTTTTTGAAATTACTATGTTGCCCAACAGTGGCATCCGAGCCTGGTTTTATGCGTAGATGTCATATGCACGAGTAGAACACAAGTGAGTTGTGGGCGATATAAGTCATACTGCTTACCAGCATGACATAGTTTAGTTTGGCGGTATTGTTGGACGAAGCGGCCCGGACCGACATTACGCGTACGCTTACACGAGACTGGTTCTACCGACGTGCTTTGCACACAGGTGGCTGGCGGGTGTCAGTTTCTCCAACTTTAGTTGAACCGAGTGTGGCTACGCCCGGTCCTTGCGAAGGATAAAACAGCACCAACTTGACAAACTATCGTTGTGGTTTTGATGCGTAGGTAAGAACAGTTCTTGCTAAGCCCAGTAGCAGTCACGTAAAACTTGCAACAACAAAGTAGAGGACGTCTAACTTGTTTTTGCAGGGCATGTTGTGATGTGATATGGTCAAGACATGATGCTAAATTTTATTGTATGAGATGATCATGTTTTGTAACCGAGTTATCGGCAACTGGCAGGAGCCATATGGTTGTCGCTTTATTGTATGCAATGCAATCACCCTGTAATGCTTTACTTTATCACTAAGCGGTAGCGATAGTCATAGAAGCATAAGATTGGCGAGACGACAATGATGCTACGATGGAGATCAAGGTGTCGCGCCGGTGACGATGGTGATCATGACGGTGCTTCGGAGATGGAGATCACAAGCACAAGATGATGATGGCCATATCATATCACTTATATTGATTGCATGTGATGTTTATCTTTTATGCATCTTATCTTGCTTTGATTGACGGTAGCATTATAAGATGATCTCTCACTAAATTATCAAAGTATAAGTGTTCTCCCTGAGTATGCACCGTTGCAAAAGTTTGTAACATCCCAAATTTCCTATTTGGAATGTTTTACAATTATAGCTAAGCATCCTATGCATCCTGTTTGAATTTGAATGCCATTTGGAGTTTCAGAGAATTCTGAGTTTTGAATTTGAATTCAAACTTTGGCAAGTGGGAAACATTTCAAAAACTAAGCCTGATAAATACTTGATCAAAAGTATGAGAGGAGTAAACATGACACTCCAAAAATATCAGAGGAAAACATTGCCAAAGTTTTGGATTCAAATCTGAATTTTATTTGAATTTGAAAAAAATGGATTTTTATAAAGTTTGGATTTTGCCTTTGGAAAAATGTTCAAATGATAGGAATATTCCCGATCATTTTGGTATATATATACCCTATATAAAATATTTATACTTTATAAGTTATACCTGTTTTGTTTTATTTAAAAAATAAATTCAAAAAAAAAAACCCCCCAGCGCCGGCCAACCCTCTGCCCACCAGTGTGAAACTCCCCCACCGGCCGGCCCACCGAAGGCCCAGAGGCCAGCCAGCGCCAACCGAGCCGGCCTCACCTCACCCCTCGCCCGAAACCCCTTGGGCTCGGTCGCCCGCTCAAATCCCCCCCTCTCTCTCTCACCGACAGGTGGACCGCCCTTCATCTTCAACCTCGCTAACGCCATTGTCGCCGCCGCAGATCGCGGATCTCATGAGATCCGGATCCCGATCCTCCGATCGCCCCGTTGCAGCCGAGGCCCCGCCTATATAAACCGCCCTCCGCACCCCATCCCCCTAGCACCTCATTGGACCCCTCTTTCTCCCAGACGAGCTCGTGAGCCCGAGTCCCCCGCCGCCGCCATTCTCGTCGCCGTCGCCGCCCTAGCCACTCCCGATCTCCCCCGACTCCACCAGACGCTCCCCCGAGCTCCCCGCACCCGCTTGCCACTTCCCGACCTCCCGGCCTTGAGCCCTCGGCACACTCGTCGCCGCCGCCGCCGAGCTCCGGTAAGCCACCGGAACTCTCCTCCCCCGTCCGATTCATCTTCGACGGTCCAGATTAGAACACCCCGAAGGGGTATTTCTTTTTATAAAAACCGCCCGGTTCGTTTACGGTTCATTTAGTTAGGGTTTTTATTTATTAGCCCGGCCCGTTTTAGTTTAACCCTAGGCCCGTTTAGGTTATATTACGCCCAGTGCACAGTTTAGGCCCATTAGGCCCTTTTTCTTTTATTTTTGTTTTCTGTTTTAACAGAATAGTTTCTGTTTTGAAAAATTCATATCTTTTATTCTGTTTAATATTTTTAGGTGATTCTTTTTTTGTTGGTTTGTAAATTTTCTATAGTTTCTGTAGAATATATATTTAGCTATGTTAAAATTAATTAAAATTGATTTATTTTAGTTTTAGCCAGAATAGTAAATCTGCTATAACTTGAGTTAGAAAAATTATTTTTGGATGATTCTTTTTGTCCCAACTTTATTTTGACATTGCCAAACCATAAAAATTAATTTGGGTATTTTAGGATTAATAAATAAATAGTTTTAAGCAGAATCTTGTTAATCCTAATTAATTAACTAGCTACTGTTTTCCTATTAATTTAATTAGTAAATAAATTTATTTTTAACATGTGATTGATTATTCTAGGATAGTTTCTGTCACTTTATAGGATGAACTTTTATTTATAATTAATAAAAGTTTTATTTTATTTTCTTAATAGAAATTGGATTAGGCCTAAAAGGAGTTTTATAATAGATTTTAAATTAATTCTTTTTGCTCCTAGTTGATTAATGAAATCTTTTCTGTTAAGTTAACATAGAACCATGATTAGGTTATGTTAGGAAATTTTTTGCTATATAAAACTATTCTAGTTGTTGTTTGAAGTAGGAAAACTTGAGTTGGTTTTTCTTTGAGTTTTCCCTTTGGATTTTGATTTGGTTGTTTTGGTGTGTTATGTTGCTATTGTTATGCTGTTGTATTATGTGATCCTATGCTATATGCTTATTGTGATTATTGTTTGTCTCGGTAGAGTTTCAGAGTCTGAAGCTTGCTACTCTGAATCTTTAGCTTACGAGGATCATCAGCAAGGCAAGTTTTGATCATGTTATTTTCTATACCTATGTTTTTGTGCATTAGAATTGTCACCACCCACCATGCATGCAGTAGTTGAAATTTTGAAGTTATTAAACTTGAGTAGTATCATGTGGTAGGATGAACCAATCCCTTGTTACCATGACCGGGACGAAGTAGTTTACTTTGCTATGCTCAGAGACGGGTTTTGGTTGAGTGAAATTCATAAGCAAGATGTGAGAGTCAATGATGATGACAACCCCATGAACTACAATGATCAAGATGGACTTGGAAATTCACTCATTGGGTGGAGGATTCGGTTGTGGGCACCTGGAGAACCCGGTGGTTGGCGGGATGCATGGAGAGGTGCCATGACATCTTGCGGAAAGCTTCACCCATCCACGAAGAGAAGGATGGATGCCCCATGACCGGAAGCTTACTGTGCAGCCGCAAGCCATTATGGGCTCTGGCTGGGTTGACCCTAGTAGTGACGCTGGCTGGGCGGTACTACGAGATGTAGAAGAACGGTAGGATTGGATGGGTACCGCAGTAGCTGGAAGAACTCTTTGGAAGACCTGTTTCATTCGTCCGTCTTCAAACACCATGAAGTGCGAAGACTTTAAAGGAGGAATGATTCTTGCGGGAAAAGTCGCAAACCTCTGCAGAGTTAAAGATCTAATCGATTAGCCGTGTCCCTGTTACGGACAATTTGAGCCTCTGGAACTTGGAAGTATTCGGAAATCTCAACACTAAAATTAATGAATTAATTTGAGGGGTTTATGACTTAATAATTTGGGAATGAGATATTGGTCGGCGGAACCATCTCAATAACTACCAACAATTTGTAGTAATTTGCAAACAAGTCCACTGTAGTAGGAGAAAATTGGCTTTTCGCAAAATGATGAAACTTAGAGCTCCACAGCCAAAATGCATATAGTGTTAGTAACTTTATTGTTGTTATTCTTCATGACTTGCCAGCTTATTCAAAAAGCTGACCTACATGGCTGCAACGTCTTATGTTGCGTAGGTATATTCGATCGGGGAGTGAGGCTACGCTCCGCTTGGCGATTGCCCTTTGGAGTCGGATGGACTCGCTTATCTTCTACGCTTCCGCAGCATTAGTAGTTTATTTCTCATGAGTTGGCCTTGAGCCGAATTTATTCCCTTGTAATAAAGACTCTATATGAGAATCGTGTAATAATATTCAGGTGTGATTGAACTTTGATTACTTTATCGATGTATTGTGAGTACCAGCATGATCTTTGGATGGTACAGACACAGAGATTTGACCGATTTTGGGTCAGGTCGCTCTGAGATGGTATCGAGCACTGCTGACCGTGAGGATCGTAACCCCTAGGATCGGAAAACCATAGGAAGAGACCATTTACTTTTATCCTTATCATTCCGTAATTCTCCCTGTTCAATTCGACTCTTCTCCTATTTTCAACATTCTAGATGGCCGTCGAGTTCACCCCAGTTTTGCTACGGAGTTTTGCCGGCCCGATGAGGCGATGCCCTTCGCGTAAAGCTGGTCCAGATGGTGAAGAAGCTGAAGATTGCTCGCCCTCAATCACGGAAGCCAACCAATGCACTTCCGACGGACACCCGCTCTGAGATTGAAGTGCATATCCTGGGAGAACCCGGAGGACACACGGAGCCTATTGACTTTGAGTTCACGAGTTCAAGCTGGATCATCGGAAGGGCGTGGCGATCTATCGAGCACTTGGACATCTCCGAGAGGAGTCAGGGCGAGCTCGATCCTCGAGACCTCGCCATGGTTTCTCGCAGAGCAAGGAATGGAGATATCATCCGCACCGTGGATGACGATTCCACTCTCTCTTACATCCAGGACTTGGAGTGTCTTCTCAGGAAATGGGAGATTCAGACTCGCCGTAACTCGAAGACACACCGGAAGCTTTTGTTCCGTGAACTGGAACTGGAGGAGAAGGCACGCGCAGACTTCCTTAACCATGAGGAAGAAATCGCGGACTTCATGGAGACAGTCGACGACCTGAAGATGAAGCTTGCCGCGATAGAGGAAAAGATGGACTTGGGAGAGGACCTTTTTCCGAGTGGAGATGAAGGACCCCTCGTGAGTAATGATCAGGATTTTGAAGGGAGTTCCACTGAAGGAAGTCACAAGAGGAGGCGCCACAACAGAGGACGCAAGGATTATTGATGAAGACTTTTTAGTCGACCACCATGTTATCTTTTTACTTTTTCGTCGATCAGTTAGGCCGATATTTCGATTAGTCTTGAGCTTTTGTAATCGAGTTTGAACCATGTTTGAGTGGAATGAATAAATGATTGGTGTGTTTTTGATTGTGCATTCATATGAGTAGTGTTATTTCTCATAGACCATTGTTCTATTCTAATTGACTCATCCACTCCAAAACACGGATGCCTCCGAGGCGTGACCGGTTTTCACGGAGCTCACCCACTGCTCCGCAGCAGAATGCCCCTATGCAGCTCCTCATCCGAATCGAACAACAACACCAACAATCCACCGCCACCACCCCCGTGGACAACTTGACTCGATTCTCGAGGCTGAATCCGCCGATGTTCTCTAGTAGCACCGAGCCGATTGTGGTGATGATTGGCTCCGCAAAGTCGGAAGAGAGCTAATCACTGTGGGATGCGCTGATGCGAGAGAAGGTGCGCTTTGCAGCGCATCAACTTGCGGACCTGCAGCTTCTTGGTGGGAGAACTACACGCCACTTATCCCATTGGTGCCATCACATGGGATCAATTCCAGCGAGCCTTCGCACCGCTCATGTCTCATTTGGAGCCATGAGTGCAAGAAGCGTGAGTTCCGCAACTTACGCCAGAGGAACTGCGTCGGCACACGACGTGGATGAATTCAGCAAGCTCGCTCGCTATGCCCCGGATGATGTGGCCACAGATGCATAAGCAGGAGAAATTTCTCGAGGGACTCAATGGCGAGCTGAGTATGCAGCTTATTGTGGTTACCTTCAACAACTACCGGAGCTGGTAGACAAGGCCACCATACTTGAAGGCAAGCAGCAGCAGATCGAAGTCGCATAGCGGAAGTATAGCCAGGGAAGCACAACTCGGGAGCTCAGCGAAGCCCGTTATGCACCATACTGGGAGGGCACACCCATCATAACCATGGAGGTCATAACCATGGAGGAAATGGGAACAACCGCAGCCGGGACAACAAGTCAGGCCATGGCAATGGCAATGGAAGCAGTAATGGCAATCAGCACCGTTCTGCCCGGCTCGAAGGATCTGAGCCACATCACCGCTTCAAGTGCGGAAGGCAGGGCACTATGCCACCGACTGCCCGGAGGCCAAGCAGAGGAATGGAAATGGCAATGGAGGCTCGTGAAGAAGCCCAATCCGTTCCCTCGTGCTCGGGTGAACCACATCGGCGTGGAGGGCGTCTATGATCAGCCGGAACAACGTGGTTGGTAAGTTTTATTGAATTCACGTTCAGTTTTGGTACTCTTTGATTACGGTGCAACGCATTCATTCATATCAAGGGTAGTTGTGGAAAAATGCAGGTTGCCCACTAAAACCCTTAGAAGCCCCCTTGGCGTCGGTTCGCAGGAGGAGAAATGATGGCGAGCTTAGGCTGTCATGCAACCCTCAACATCGGGAACCATAAATTTCCGCATACCTCATAGTGTTGGAAACCCGGACCTTGGATGTAATCCTAGGCATGGATTGGTTGACGAAGTTGAAGGAAACATAGGCGTGCCCAGAAGTCTATTACGCTCACCACCCGGAGCGAAGAGGATCAAGTATATAGCCAGCACTGCCGGATGAAGAATCGGTGAATTCCCTCACGGAGTTGTTAGGGAGGAAGTGCGATGGTGCAAGACTTTCCGATGTGTTTCGGAGGAATTACCAGAATGCCACCGGACGGGGACATTGAATTTCTGATCGAGCTATTGCGGCACAGCCCCAATATCCAAGAGACCTTATCGGATGCCACGAGCGAGTTGAAAGAGATCAAGGATCAAATTAATGAGTTATTGGAGAAAGGATATATTCGTCCAAGCTCATCACCTTGGGGAGCCCCAGTTCTTTTGGTAGAGAAGAAGGATGGAAGCTTGAGGATGGTTGTGGATTATCGTGCGTTGAACGAAGTAACCATCAAGAACAAGTACCCTCTGCCAATGATTAATGACTTGTTTGATCAGCTAGTAGGAGCGAAGGTATTCTCTAAGATCGACCTTCGATCAGGGTATCATCAGTTGAAGATCCGTGAAAAGGACATATCCAAAACAGCATTCACTACCAGGTATGGTTTATATGAGTATACCGTCATGTCATTTGGATTGACTAATGCTCCTGCGTACTTCATGAACTTGATGAACAAGGTATTCATGGAATATCTGGACAAGTTTGTCGTGGTGTTCATCGATGATATATTGATTTTCTCCAAGAGCGAGGAAGAGCATAAGGAACATTTGCGTCTAGTTCTGGAGAAACTTCGAGAACATCAGTTGTATGCCAAGTTCAGCAAATGTGAATTTTGGTTGAAGGAAGTTGGATTCCTCGGACATGTTATTTCAGGTGAAGGAATAGCAGTTGATCCCGCCAAGGTTGAATCATCACCGATTGGCGATCGCCCACCTCGATCAAGGAGATCCGCAGTTTTCTCGGACTCGCAGGATATTATCGGAGGTTCATTGAGAACTTCTCGAAGATTGCCAAGCCCATGACTGAGCTATTGAAGAAGGAAGCCAAGTATGTTTGGACCGAGGAATGTGAAGCTAGTTTTCAGGAATTAAAAAAGCGGTTGGTCACAGCCCCGAGATTGATTTTGCGGACATACACAAGGAATACCAGGTCTATTGTGGCGCTTCTCGTCAAGGACTCGGAGGAGTATTAATGCAGGAAGGTAAAGTTGTAGCTTATGCCTCCGGACAGCTACGACCTCACGAGATGAATTATGCCACACATGATTTGGAGTTAGCAGCCGTAGTGCATGCACTCAAGACACAGAGACATTTCCTCATCGGAAACCGTTGTGATGTTTACAGATCACAAGAGCTTGAAGTATATTTTCACGCAGAAGGAATTGAACCTCAGCGGAGGAGATGGCTAGAGTTGATCAAGGACTACGACATGAGATTGCATTACCACCGGTAAAGCTAATGTTGTAGCAGATGCTTTGAGCCGTAAGAGTTATGTGAATACTCTTAAAGCAGGAGGATTACCCAGGAGTTAGTCGATGACCTCGAGATCTCCGGTGGAGATAGTTCGAGAGGATTTGTTGCAACTCTGGAAGTTCAGTCCACTTTGGCCGAAAGGATTCTTGAAGCCCAGAAGTCGGACAAGGAAATTGATGAGATTAAGCAAAAGATGAATGAAGGAAAAGCTAAAGGGTTCCGTAAGGATGAACACGGAACTATATGGTTCGAGGATCGTATTTATGTGCCCAATGATCCTGAACTCAGGAAGCTAATTCTTCAGGAGGCTCATGATTCACCGTACTCGATTCACCCGGCAACACCAAGATGTACCTGGATTTGAAGGAAAGTTTCGGTGGGCAGGTATGAAGAAGGATATTGCCGAGTGCGTAGCGATATCGATGTTTGTCAACGTGTAAAGGCAGAACATCAAAAGCCAGCAGGGTTACTTCAACCTTTGCGATTCCCGATTGGAAATGGGAGAAACTTGGAATGGATTTCATCACAGGATTACCGGGACCCGTTCAGGTTATGATTCTATCTGGGTAGTGGTTGATCGTTTGACCAAGGTAGCTCACTTCATTCCGTGAAGACTACCTATACCAGTGCTAAGTTGGCCAAGATATACATGACCAGGATCGTATGTCGCATGGAGTTCCGAGGAAAATCGTGTCGATAGAGGAACGAGTTTACCTCAAAGTTTTGGAAGCGATTGCATGAAACTTTGGGTGCGAGGCTGGAATTGAAGATGCTTTTCATCCATGCACGGATGGACAGACCGAGAGAGTCAACCAGATTACGGAGGACATGTTGAGAGCTTGTGTACTAGACTATGGGTCTAGCTGGGATGATAATTTGCCATCTGTGAGTTCTCATACAACAACAGTTATCAATCCGGTTTGAAGATGGCCCCTTCGAAGCTCTATACGGAAGGAGGTGCGAACACCATTGTGGGATAGTGTTGGAGATCGATCACTTTTCGGTTCCGATCTTATCAAGGATTCAAGAGAAAGTCAAGCTGATTCGAGACAGGCTCAAGATAGCACGATCGAGACAGAAGAGTTATGCCGACGATGGCGCAAGGAAGTGACTTACGAAGTGGGAGACCGAGCATATCTTCGTGTGTCTCCACTTCGTGGAATCAAGAGGTTTGGTGTCAAGGAAAGTTAGCACCCGATTCATTGGTCCCTACAAAATCCTCGAGCGTCGTGGAGAAGTTGCTTACAAGTTAGAATTGCGGAAGGATTGTCCGGAGTTCATGATGTCTTCCATGTTTCTCGGTGAAGAAGTGTCATGCCGACATGGCCGATGTTCCATTGAGAGACACGGTGCCCTAGAGGCCATACAGCTTGACGGTGATCGACCTACAAGGAGAAACCCGTCCGAATTCTCGAGACTGCAAGCAGAGTCACCCGCACAAGGTCATCAAATTTTGCAAGGTCTTTGTGGAGTCACCACACCGAGGAAGAAGCCACACAGGGGGCCAAGAAGACCTTCTTGAGATCACCCGCACCTATTGCTAGCCAACCCGAATCTCGAGGGCGAGATTCATCTTAAGGTGGTAGGTTTGTAACATCCCAAATTTCCTATTTGGAATGTTTTACAATTATAGCTAAGCATCCTATGCATCCTGTTTGAATTTGAATGCCATTTGGAGTTTCAGAGAATTCTGAGTTTTGAATTTGAATTCAAACTTTGGCAAGTGGGAAACATTTCAAAAACTAAGCCTGATAAATACTTGATCAAAAGTATGAGAGGAGTAAACATGACACTCCAAAAATATCAGAGGAAAACATTGCCAAAGTTTTGGATTCAAATCTGAATTTTATTTGAATTTGAAAAAAATGGATTTTTATAAAGTTTGGATTTTGCCTTTGGAAAAATGTTCAAATGATAGGGAATATTCCCCTGATCATTTTGGTATATATATACCCTATATAAAATATTTATACTTTATAAGTTATACCTGTTTTGTTTTTATTTAAAAAAATAAATTCAAAAAAAAAAACCCCCAGCGCCACCAGCCCTCTGCCCACCCAACAAACTCCCCACCGGCCCGGCCCACCGAGCGGCCCAGAGGCCAGCCAGCGCCAACCGAGCCGGCCTCACCTCACCCCTACTTGAAACCCCTTGGGCTCGGGCCGCCGCTCGTCCCACCCCTCTCTCTCTCACCGCAGGTGGACCCGCCCCATCTTCAACCCCTCGCCCACGCCACGCCGCGCGCATGCAGATCGCGGATCTCATGAGATCCGGATCCCGATCCTCCGATCGCTTCCCAGTTGCCGAGGCCCCGCCTATATAAACCGCCCTCCGCACCCCATTCCCCCCTAGCACCTCGCATGGACCCCTCTTTCTCCCGCACGAGCTCGCCGGAGCCCGAGTCCCCCGCCGCCGCCATTCTCGTCGCCGTCGCCGCCCTAGCCACTCCCGATCTCCCCCGACTCCACCAGACGCTCCCCCGAGCTCCCCGCACCCCTGGCCACTTCCCGACCTCCCGACGCCCGAGCCCTCGGCACACTCGTCGCTGCTGCCGCCGAGCTCCGTAAGCCACCGAACTCTCCTCCCCGTCCGATTCATCTTGACGGTCAGATTAGAACACCCAAGGGGTATTTCTTTATAAAACCGCCGGTTCGGCGGTTCGTTACTGATTCATTTAGTTAGGGTTTTTATTTATTAGCCCGGCCCGTTTTAGTTTAACCCTAGGCCCGTTTAGGTTATATTACGCCCGATGTACGCTTTAGGCCCATTAGGCCCTTTTTCTTTTATTTTTGTTTCTGTTTTAACAGAATAGTTTCTGTTTTGAAAAATTCATATCTTTTATTCTGTTTAATATTTTTAGGTGATTCTTTTTTGTTGGTTTGCAAATTTTCTATAGTTTCTGTAGAATATATATTTAGCTATGTTAAAATTAATTAAAATTGATTTATTTTAGTTTTAGCCAGAATAGTAAATCTGCTATAACTTGAGTTAGAAAAATTATTTTGGATGATTCTTTTTGTCCCAACTTTATTTTGACATTGCCAAACCATAAAAATTAATTTGGGTATTTTAGGATTAATAAATAAATAGTTTTAAGCAGAATCTTGTTAATCCTAATTAATTAACTAGCTACTGTTTTCCTATTAATTTAATTAGTAAATAAATTTATTTTTAACATGTGATTGATTATTCTAGGATAGTTTCTGTCACTTTATAGGATGAACTTTTATTTATAATTAATAAAAGTTTTATTTTATTTTTCTTAATAGAAATTGGATTAGGCCTAAAAGGAGTTTTATAATAGATTTTAAATTAATTCTTTTTGCTCCTAGTTGATTAATGAAATCTTTTCTGTTAAGTTAACATAGAACCATGATTAGGTTATGTTAGGAATATTTTGCTATATAAAACTATTCTAGTTGTTGTTTGAAGTAGGAAAACTTGAGTTGGTTTTCTTTGAGTTTTCCCTTTGGATTTTGATTTGGTTGTTTTGGTGTGTTATGTTGCTATTGTTATGTTGTTGTATTATGTGATCCTATGCTATATGCTTATTGTGATTATTGTTTGTCTCGGTAGAGTTTCCGGAGTCTTAAGCTTGCTACTCTGAATCTTTAGCTTACGAGGATCATCAAGCAAGGCAAGTTTTGATCATGTTATTTTCTATACCTATGTTTTTGTGCATTAGAATTGTCACCACCCACCATGCATGCAGTAGTTGAAATTTTGAAGTTATTAAACTTGAGTAGTATCATGTGGTAGGATGAACCAATCCCTTGTTACCATGACCCGGACGAAGTAGTTTACTTTGCTATGCTCGAGCGGGTTTTGGTTGAGTGAAATTCATAAGCAAGATGTGAGAGTCAATGATGATGACAACCCCATGAACTACAATGATCAAGATGGACTTGGAAATTCACTCTTGGGTGGAGGGCGGTTGACGGGCACCTGGAGAACCAGTGGTTGGCGGGATGCATGGAGAGGTGCCATGACATCTTGCGGAAAGCTTCACCCAGTCACGAAGAGAAGGATGGATGCCCCATGACCGAAGCTTACTGTGCAGCCGCAAGCCATTATGGGCTCTGGCTGGGTTGACCCTAGTAGTGACGCTGGCTGGACGGTACTACGAGATGTAGAAGAACGGTAGGATTGGATGGGTACGGCAGTAGCTGGAAGAACTCTTTGGAAGACCCTGTTTCATTAGTCCGTCTTCAAACACCATGAAGTGCGAAGACTTTAAAGGAGGAATGATTCTATGGAAAAGTCATAAACCTCTGCAGAGTTAAAGATCTAATCGATTAGCCGTGTCCCTGTTACGGACAATTTGAGCCTCTGGAACTTGGAAGTATTCGAAATCTCAACACTAAAATTAATGAATTAATTTGAGGGTTTATGACTTAATAATTTGGGAATGAGATATTGGTCGGCGGAACCATCTCAATAACTACCAACAATTTGTAGTAATTTGCAAACAAGTCCTTTGTAGTAGGAGAAAATTGGCTTTTCGCAAAATGATGAAACTTAGAGCTCCACACCAAAATGCATATAGTGTTAGTAACTTTATTGTTGTTATTCTTCATGACTTGCCGACTTATTCAAAAGCTGACCTACATGGCTGCAACGTCTTATGTTGCGTAGGTATATTCGATCAGAGTGAGGCTACGCTCCGCACTTGGCGATTGCCCTTTGGAGTCGGATGGACTCGCTTATCTTCTACGCTTCCGCAGCATTAGTAGTTTATTTCTCATGAGTTGGCCTTGAGCCGAATTTATTCCCTTGTAATAAAGACTCTATATGAGAATCGTGTAATAATATTCAGGTGTGATTGAACTTTGATTACTTTATCGATGTAATCGTGAGTACCGGCATGATCTTGGGATGGAATGCATACGTAGATTTGACCGATTTTGGGTCAGGTCGCTACAAAGTTCTTCATGCTGAGACACCACGTGATGATCAGGTGTGATAGGCTCTACGTTCAAATACAACGGGTGCAAAACAGTTGCACACGTGGAATACTCAGGTTAAACTTGACGAGCCTAGCATATAACAGATATGGCCTGGAACACGGAGACCGAAAGGTCGAGCGTGAATCATATAGTAGATATGATCAACATAGTGATGTTCACCATTGAAACTACTCCATCTCACGTGATGATCGGACATGGTTTAGTTGATTTGGATCACGTGATCACTTAGAGGATTAGAGGGATGTCTATCTAAGTGGGAGTTCTTAAGTAATATGATTAATTGAACTTTAATTTATCATGAACTTAGTCCTGGTAGTATTAGCATATCTATGTTGTAGATCAATAGCTCGCGTTTAGCTCCCCTGTTTTATTTTTGATATGTTCCTAGAGAAAACTGAGTTGAAAGATGTTAGTAGCAATGATGCGGATTGGATCCATGATCTGAGGACTGTCCTCATTGCTGCATAGAAGAATTATGTCCTTGATGCACCGCTAGGTGACAGACCTATTGCAGGAGCAGATGCGGACGTTATGAACGTTTGGCTAGCTCAATATGATGACTACTTGATAGTTTAGTGCACCATGCTTAACGGCTTAGAATTGGGACTTCAAAGACGTTTTGAACGTCATGGACCATATGAGATGTTCCAGGAGTTGAAGTTAATATTTCAAGCAAATACCCGAGTTGAGAGATATGAAGTCTCCAACAAGTTCTATTGCTAAAAGATGGAAGAGAATAGCTCAAGCAGTGATCATGTGCTCAGATTGTCTGGGTACTACAATCGCTTGAATCAAGTGGGAGTTAATCTTCCAGATAAAATAGTGATTGACAGAATTCTCTAGTCACCATCACCAAGTTAGTAGAACTTCGTGATGAACTATAATATGCAAGGGAGAACGGAAACGATTCCCAAGCTCTTCGTGATGCTGAAATCGACGAAGGTAGAAATCAAGAAAAACATCAAGTGTTGATGGTTGACAAGACCACTAGTTTCAAGAAAAGGGGCAAAGGGAAGAAGGGGAACTTCAAGAAGAACGGCAAGCAAGTTGCTGCTCAAGTGAAGAAGCCCAAGTCTGGACCTAAGCCTGAGACTAAGTGCTTCTGCTGCAATGGAACTGGTCACTGGAAGCGGAACTACCCCAAGTATTTGGCGGATAAGAAGGATGGCAAAGTGAACAAAGGTATATTCGATATACAGATTATTGATGTGTATCTTACTAGTGTTCATAGCAACCCTCGGTATTTGATCTTTGGTTCGGTTGCTAAGAGTAGTAACTCAAGCGGAGTTGCGAATGAGCGAAACTAGTTAAGGTTGAAGTGATGATGTGTCTTGGAAATAGTTCCAAGATTGATATGATCATCATCGCACACTCCCTATACTTTCGAGATTAGTGTTGAACCTAAATAAGTGTTATTTGGTGTTTGCGTTGAGCATGAATATGATTTGATCATGTTTATTGCAAAACGGTTATTGATTTAAGTTAGAGAATAATTGTTGTTCTGTTTACATGAATAAAACCTTATATTGTTACACACCCAATGAAAATGGTTCGTTGGATCTCGATCGCGATGATACACATATTCATAATATTGAAGCCAAAAGATGCAAAGTTAATAATGATAGTGCAACTTATTTGTGGCACTGCCGTTTAGGTCATATTGGTGTAAAGCGCATGAATAAACTCCATGCTAATGGACTTTTGGAATCACTTGATGCTTGCGAACCATGCCTCATGGGCAAGATGACTAAAACTCCGTTCTCCGGAACAATGGAGCGAGCAACTGACTTATTGGAAATAATACATACTGATGTATGTAGTCCGATGAGTGTTAAGGCTCACGGCAAGTATCGTTATTTTCTGACCTTCACAGATGATTTGAGCAGATATGGGTATATCTACTTGATGAAACACAAGTCTGAAACATTTGAAAAGTTCAAAGAATTTCAGAGTGAAGTGGAGAATCATCGTAACAAGAAAATAAAAGTTTCTACGATATGATCGCAGAGGTAAAATATTTGAGTTACGAGTTTGGCCTTTAGTTAAAACAATGTGAAATAGTTTCACTACTCACGCCACCTGGAAACACCACAGTGTAATGGTGTGTCCGAACGTCATAACCATACTTTATTAGATATGGTGCGATCTATGATGTATCTTACCGATCTACCACTATAGTTTTGGGTTTATGCATTAGAGACAGCTGCATTCACGTTAAATAGGGCACCATCTAAATCCGTTGAGACGACGCCATATGAACTGTGGTTTGGCAAGAAACCAAAGTTGTCGTTTCTTAAAGTTTGGGGCTACGATGCTTATGTGAAAAAGTTTCATCCTGATAAGCTCAAACCCAAATCGGAGAAATGTGTCTTCATAGGATACCCAAAGGAGACAGTTGGGTACACCTTCTATCACAGATCCGAAGGCAAAACATACGTTGCTTAGAATGGATCCTTTCTAGAGAAGGAGTTTCTCTCGAAGGAAGTGAGTGGGAGGAAAGTAGAACTTGATGAGGTAACTGTACCTGCTCCCTTATTGGAAAGTAGTTCATCACAAAAATCTGTTCCTGTGACTCCTACACCAATTAGTGAGGAAGCTAATGATGATGATCATATAACTTCAGATCAAGTTACTACCGAACCTCGTAGGTCAACCAGAGTGAGATCCGCACCAGAGTGGTACGGTAATCCTATTCTGGAGGTCATGTTACTTCACCATGACGAACCTAGGAACTATGAGGAAGCGATGATGAGCCAAAATTCCGCAAAATGGTTTGAGGCCATGAAATCTGAGATGGGATCCATGTATGAGAACAAAGTATGGACTTTGATTGACTTGCCCAAATGATCGGCGAGCCATTGAGATTAAATGGATCTTCAAGAGGAAGACGGATGCTGATAGTAGTGTTACTATCTACAAAGCTAGAATTGTCGCAAAAGGTTTTCGACAAGTTCAACGTGTTGACTACGATGAGAGTTTCTCACTCGTATCTATGCTTAAGTCTATCCGGATCATGTTAGCAATTGCCGCATTTTATGAAATCTGGCAAATGGATAAACAAAATTGCATTCCTTAATGGAGTTATTAAAGAAGAGTTGTATATGATGCAACTAGAAGGGTTTGTCGATCCTAAAGGTGTTAACAAAATGTGCAAGCTCCAGCGATCCATCTATGGACTGGTGCAAGCATCTCGGAGTTGGAATATACGCTTTGATGAGTTGATCAAAGCATATAGTTTTATACAGACTTGCGGTGAAGCCTGTATTTACAAGAAAGTGAGTGGGAGCACTACAACATTTCTGATAAGTATATGTGAATGACATATTGTTGATCGGAAATAATGTAGAATTATTCTGCAAAGCATAAAGGAGTGTTTGAAAGGAGTGTTTCAAAGAAAGACCTCGGTGAAGCTGCTTACATATTGAGCATCAAGATCTATAGAGATAGATCAAGACGCTTGATAAGTTTTTTCAATGAGTGCATACCTTGACAAGATTTTGAAGTAGTTCAAAATGGAAGAGTCAAAGAAAGAGTTCTTGCATGTGTTACAAGGTGTGAAATTGAGTAAGACTCAAAGCCCGACCACGGCAGAAGATAGAAAGAGAATGAAAGTCATTCCCTATGCCTCAGCCATAGGTTCTACAAAGTATGCCATGCTTTGTACCAGATCTATTGTATACCCTACCACTGAGTTTGGCAAGGGAGTACAATAGTGATCTAGGAGTAGATCACTGGACAGCGGTCAAAATTATCCGTAGTGGAATAAGGATATGTTTCTCGATTATGGAGGTGACAAAAGGTTCATCGTAAAGGGTTACGTCGATGCAAGTTTTTGACACTGATCCAGATGACTCTAAGCCTCAATCCGGATACATATTGAAAGTTGGAGCTATTAGCTAGAGTAGCTCCGTGCAGAGCATTGTAGACATAGAATTTGCAAAATACTTACGGATCTGAATGTGACAGACCCGTTAACTAAAATTATCTCACAAGCAAAACATGATCACACATTAGTACTCTTTGGGTGTTAATCACATAGCTATGTGAACTAGATTATTGACTCTAGTAAACCCTTTGGGTGTTGGTCACATGACGATGTGAACTATGGGTGTTAATCACATGGTGATGTGAATTATTGATGTTAAATCACATGGCGATGTGAACTAGATTATTGACTCTAGTGCAAGTGGGAGACTGAAGGAAATATGCCCTAGAGGCAATAATAAAGTTATTATTTATTGCCTTATTTCATGATAAATGTTTATTATTCATGCTAGAATTGTATTAACAGGAAACATAATACATGTGTGAGTACATAGACAAACAGAGTGTCACTAGTATGCCTCTACTTGACTAGCTCATTGATCAAAGATGGTTATGTTTCCTAGCCATAGACATGAGTTGTCATTTGATTAATAGGGTCACATCATTAGGAAAATCATGTGATTGACTTGACCCATTCCGTTAGCTTAGCACCCGATCATTTAGTATGTTGCTATTACTTTCTTCATGACTTATACATGTTCCTATGACTATGAGATTATGCAACTCCCGTTTACCGTAGGAACACTTTGTGTGCTACCAAACGTCACAACGAATCGGGTGATTATAAAGGTGCTCTCTGGTGTCTCGAAGGTATTTGTTGGGTTGGCGTATTTCAAGATTAGGATTTGTCACTCCGATTGTCGAGAGGTATCTCGGGCCCTCTCGGTAATACACATCACTTAAGCCTTGCAAGCATTGCAACTAATGAGTTAGTTGCAGGATGATGTATTACGGAACGAGTAAAGAGACTTGCCGGTAACGAGATTGAACTAGGTATTGAGATACCGACGATCGAATCTCGGGCAAGTAACATACCGATGACAAAGGGAACAACGTATGTTGTTATGCGGTCTGACCGATAAAGATCTTCGTAGAATATGTGGGAGCCAATATGAGCATCCAGGTTCCGCTATTGGTTATTGACCGGAGACGTGCCCGCACGCTTAACGTTACGATGACAGTTATATTATGAGTTTATATGTTTTGATGTACCAAAGGTTGTCCGGAGTCCCGGATGTGATCACGGACATGACGAGGAGTCTCGAAATGGTCGATACATGAAGATTGATATATTGGAAGCCTATGTTTGGATATCGGAAGTGTTCCGGGTGAAATCGGGATTTTACCGGAGTACCGGGAGGTTACCGGAACCCCCCGGGAGGTAAATGGGCCTTAGTGGGCCTTTACGGAGAAGAGGAGAGGCGGCCAGGGCTGGGCGCGCCCCCCCCAGTCCGAATAGGACAAGGAGAGGGGGGCGGCGCTCCCCCTTCCTTCTCTCCCTCCTCTTTCCCCCTCCCGAACCCTATTCCAACTAGGAAAGGGGGGAGTCCTACTCCCGGTGGGAGTAGGACTCCTCCTGGCGCGCCCTCTCCCTGGCCGGCCGCACACCCCCCCCCCCTGCTCCTTTATATATGGGGGCAGGGGGGCACCCCATAGACACAACAATTGATCAAGTTGATCTTTTAGCCGTGTGCGATGCCCCCCTCCACCATAGTCCACCTTGATAATACTATAGCGGTGCTTAGGCGAACCCCTGCATCGGTAGAACATCAACATCGTCACACCCGTCGTCAGGTCGTGAAACTCTCCTCAACACTCGGCTGGATCGGAGTTCGAGGGACGTCATCGGGCTGAACGTGTGCTGAACTCGGAGGTGCCGTACGTTCGGTACTTGATCGGTCGGATCGTGAAGACATACGACTACATCAACCGCGTTGTGCTAACGCTTCCTCTTTCGGTCTACGAGGGTACGTGGACAACACTCTCCCCTCTCGTTGCTATGCATCACCATGATCTTGCGTGTGCGTAGGAATTTTTTTGAAATTACTACGTTGCCCAACAGCTGATACATGGCATAAACAGTTTCTTGCAATTTTATCGCATTAGAAACATAAAGAGGTGGAGATGTGGTTCGTTTCTCATAATAATTGCAAGTAGGAGCAGCAAGCACATGCATATCATGTCCATCAAAATCATCATGTCTAATGGTAAAACGCAACCCATCAATATAATCCTTAATAAGCGCAAACTTTTCCCCTTGGTCTAATTCCACGACGGAGAGTCGGCGTGGCGTAAAGTGTGTAGTTGGGAGAATTCAAATATATAATAGGACTATCATGTGTGGGTGCAATAACAACAATTTCATTCTTAACATAAGGAATTATAGCAAGTTCATCTTCATAAGCATCATTCATATTGGCATCTCAGCCATAAGCATAGCAAGCATCAAGTTCATCAAAAAGGGATATTTCAAACAAATCTAAGGGATCATAGCAATCATCCTTCAATGAGCACGAAAGGAAATTAAACAATGTATGAGATAAAGAGTTACTCTCGTTAGAAGATGGGCACTGGTAGCTAGTCCGCTATTCCTCCTTTTATTCTTTGCTTTTCTCCTCATTATTTTCATCTATTGAGCTCGCAATTTTAGCACTTTCTTCTTCCATAGATTCCTGCAAAATATTAGTCTCTTCTTGGACAGCAAAGACTTTCTCAATAAATTCATTAATATCGACATTGTATTTATAATTTTCATAACAATATTTAAGTATGACATAATTTTCAGATCTGTAAAGAGCATCATCACAGTTTTTATACTTTTCAAACAAAGATTCAATTTCATAAGCACGCTTAAAAGTAACAAATTCGTCTATTTGTTCCACATCATAGTAATCATATACACCATTGGCATAAGAAGCCAAGGTTTCATTTTCATTAAATTCACATTGAAAGGAAAGGTGTGGAGCCTCCGTCATTGAGCAATAAGTATAATCGTATCTTAAGCATAAATTCCAAGCATGCTAACCCAAACTTTAATTTAATCCCATAAGAGTTTCCCTTTTTTAGACAAGCGACAATCCCTAAATATTCCCGATGATCCAATGTGTCTCCCATTATCAAGCTGAACTAGAACGTAAAGGCACGCGTTACCGCGGTCGTCCATATTAAGATAAGAATTATAGAAATCATCGAGATTAGCACCGTACAAGTACGGAAAATGAATAATATATGCAGTTTTAGGAACGGAAAGATCCAACTCCTTCCACCATGGGGAGCAAAAACGAGATAACTTGATCAATACATAGAAACTGTTAGAGCCACAATATATTCCTACTTCTATGCCAATGTACGATGGCATTGCATCATGCACATGGTGTAACATGAATTAACAATAATATAAAGTAGTAATTCGTGAGTAACATTACTAAGTCGAAAAGCTAATTAGTGGCATATACCGGTTACTGTCGGATGCAATAATGCATCACCTTCAAATGCCAACATCCACATAATGATGATCCATCATGCGTATTGTAACATCTAACAATATAATCCACAAGCGTCTGTAAATCAGTATTGTCCACTCCAATAAGGTTTCTTCTCACAAATAATAATTCAAAAGGAGGTTAAACCCCCAGTGCAGTTCTCAAAATTCTTGGGGTTGCAGATCTGTCAAACATTAGTAATCCCGATTACACCACAAAAAAGGACACTACAAGCAATGACATTTGGTAGCAAAACTCATCGCATTTTGCAGAAGTTGCACATGAAACAATTGGATTTTGGTATTAAGTTAGTTGTGTAGTGTTATAATACCTTGTGGGCCTCTTTGCATGACGTGTGAGGGGAACATGAGTGTTGGCACGAGGTTATCTGTAGTATACGAAAGCAAAGTCATCATCGGTATGGCAGATAATTAGGCAATAGTTAATCGTGAAAGTTATGGACTTTGGAGATTTAATTGAGCAGCATGTTCTCAGGAACAAGTAGGTGACATGAACCTTAGGTGAGGAGTTGGGACGTGTATTTGTTGATGGAGACAACGACGTGCAACCCTTGTTGTCCTCCTCGGCCTTCTGCAGTCCCCTAAACCGAACCAAGATATAGATGATGGAAATGTGGAAGGTGAAGACCATTTTCCTTAACTTGGTTTAGTAGAACAGTGTGATCCGGAAAAAAAAAGGCAGAACAATGGAGCATGCCTTGCTACTGTTAGAGTCGTTGCAGAGGCAGCCGGGATGTTAATGTAGTGGAGTGGCGCCCATTGGTGGTACCTTAACCTCATGTTGTCGGCCAAGGAGCTCAAGCTAACAAGATCTATGTCCTTCACCACTGCCATTGTGACGCATCTCTCACTCGCTCGAACGTCCTTGTAGACATTCACTCACGATTCTTCTTGGTATTTGTAGCGACCAGACCCGAATGGATCCGATCTACGTGCTCGGTGTCATCCACGGATCGAATCCGACACCACACACAGTGCTTGAAGGATTTATTGCGAGTAGCAATCACACACTTATTACATCGTTGTCCACAAGGAACTTATTACAATAATATGGCTTAAGGCCATCTAATAATAACAATGAAAGGCTTGGAAGATAAGCGAGTCCATCAACTCCAACGGCATCACCGAGTATAGAACCACGACCTAACACCTTACTGTCGTTCAAAAGTCTGCAACGTGAAAGTTGCAGCCCAAAACGGGTCAAGACATGGAATATCTTGGCAATGTAACACATAGAGAGCAATGAAGGAATAAGCCTATACTACATGCATATTTGGCTGGTGGTAAGGCTCTACTGTTACATTTGCATAAAGCTGATTTTCCCTACATCAAAGGGATAATTTTATTTAACTATCATGGTGGTTGTTAAACATTGAGAATGGTTGTGACATCCTCAATCCCAATTAAAAAGTACTCATCAAAACCCAATAACTTTTATTAGAAGTAACATGTTGAGATTCACATGATATTCAATTACGGATACTCAATTGTCCATAACCGGGACACGGCTAATCATGATTAGTTTATACACTCTCGCAGAGGTTTATGACTTTTCCCCACAAGACTCGATCGCCTCCGCTTGGTTCTCGCACTTCATGGTGTTTGAGAAACGGATGACCGAGACATAGTCTTTCAGAAGCGCTAGCACCTTACATGTGGGTAGACCGTACCAACCTACATCCCCTACATCAGCTAGCCTACCCGTAAGAGTTCGCACAACTTAGTCAACTACGCCAGAGCCCATAATTGGCTTGTGGCTGCACACGGAAGTTTCAGTTTGAATAATCTTATGATCCCTTAGAGCACAGGTGGCGGTCCGAAGAAATACAGCAAGTCTCGATGGAAACCAGTGCCTCAATCCACCCAGATGTGTGTTTAGGTTGCCACCTTAGATAAACCATTAATTAACAATCTCACATCAGTCATGGATATTCACTCACCCAATCCACGCCTACTAGCATAGCATGGCACAATAAGCAAACGAGAAGTAACTCCCAAGGTTTCATAAGTAAAACAGTAATAGGTACTACCTCAAGCTACTTCCCAAACCCACAATTTAATTTGATCCTAACCATGCAAGTGTTTGAGGGTTTGATCTAAATGCAATAAAACTGGGTAGTAGAAAAGGTATGATCAAAGTGTTACTTGCCTTGCGATGATCCATGAGACCTAGAGATTCAAGTAACAAGCGGCGCACCGGGTGATCTAACGCAGACAAACAACAAGCATACAATAAGTACTCATCTAATGCACGGGGAAATCTCGAATAAAAGATCTAACCAGAAAGTTCAACTTAAGAACCCTGGTTGCAAAAGAATCGAATCAAAAATAAACACCGAAAGTCGAAACTCGAGAGAGAACGACTCGGTTTAGCAATCTGAAACTAGGTCAAAATTTCACAGTAGCAAAACTCTGTGAAAGTAGGTTAATCGAACGGCGGTTTCATTCTGAAACTCCAGGCGCTTGAATCACCTGATTCCGATAAACGAGCAAGAAATAAAACAGATTTGAAAATCGGATCGGAAATCGAATCAGAAAAAAAATAACGGATTAATCCCGATTAAAAGAAAACGACGAACGGATAAAATAACGGACGTTCGTTAACAGAACTAATCCAACGAACACGTTTATTGAAACGAACGGTTCGGTGAACGTTCGTTAAATAAGAAAACCGAAAAATAAAAACCATCTAGGGTTTTTTTTAAAAAACGAACACTTTTTTTTTAAATAAACCGGATCGGGTTTTTAGGGGAAAACCGGATCGGGGCGGGGCTACCTCCGGTGATCGCCGGCGGGGCTCCGGGGCGAGGGGCGGCGGGTCGGAGGGGGCGGCGAGGGCGGCGGGCTCAAGGCGTCAAGTGGCTGGCGGCGGGGCTCATGATGTGGCGGGTGCTCGGTGGGCGCTGGTGAGGGCGGGCGGCGGTGAGAGAGAGGGGGCGCCGGGTTATAAAGGCGAGGCGGCTTGGGAAGGGGCAACGGAGGCGGGGAGCGGACTCAGGCGGGCGGCGGCGGCGGCGGAGTCCATGGCGGCGGCGTCTTGTGAGGAGGAGAGGAGGTGGGTCGGGCGCTGCCTGGGGCACGGCTTCTTTGGGCAGTGGGCCTTGGCCGAAGGGCGTTTTTTTTAAATTTAAACCAAATGAATTAAAAAAATACCAAATGAATTCGATTTAAATAAAACAAATTTTCCCGACTCCTAAAAATGAGTGAACAAAATGAACTTTAAAAACGGCAAACATGCATAAATTTTAAAATGCTCATTTTGCCTAAGCAAAATAAATCTTCCAAAACCAAATTTGATTTATTTATAAAATCTTCATTTTCCTAAATGTTGGGAAAGTCATATTATTCCCTCTCTTTAATATTTTTATAGGAAAACTTTATGAAGATAATTAAATAAATCCAATGATCCTATTTTCAAAATTTGAGAAATCCCAAATATGAAAATAATGAAACTTCCAACTCTCTCCGAGGGTCCTTGAGTTGCGTGAAATTTTCTAGGATCGGAAAATGCGAGAAAAATATGATATGCATGATGACCTAATGTATAACATTCCAAATTGAAAATTTGGGATGTTACAAACCTACCTCTTAAGATGAATCTAGCCCTCGAGATTCGGGTTGGCTAGAAAATAGGTGAGGTGGTCCTAAGCAAAACTTCCTCTCTTTCCTGGTGGCTTCATCCTCGGTGTGGTGGCTCCATGAACTTTGCAAAACTTGATAACCTTGCTGCGGGTAACTCTGCTTTGGCATAATCGAGAATCTTAACTGGTTTTTCCTCATATGTCAAGTCATCCTTCAATGAATTGCTTCGGTGGCACTTGTGTCTCTTAACGGTACCTCTGCTATCTCGGGTGACATTTCTTCAATCGAGAAACATGGAATACATCATGAACTCGACAGTCCTTCCGCAATTCCAATTTATATGCAACTTCTCCCATGCGTTGCAAAATCTTATATGGTCCAACGAACGGGTGCTAACTTTCCTTTAACTCCAAAACGCTTAACTCCTCAAGCGGGGATACTCGAGATATACTCTGCTCCAACTTCATACTCAATCGCTGCGCTTTGAATCGGCATAGCTCTTACGTGCGGACTGGGCTACCTTGAGCACATCTCAATTAACTTAACCTTCATTAGGACTCCTTAATCAAATCTGGTCCAAACAATCGACAATCTCGGTTTAGTCCCATGACAACGGTGTCCTGCACCTTCTTCCATCTGAGCCTCGAAGGTGCCATCTTCAAGCTGGTTTGGTAAGCTGTTATTGTAGGAAAATTCTGCATACGGCAAATTATCATCCCAGCTAGATCCATAATCTAGTGCACAAGCTCTCAAAGATGTCCTCCAAAATCTGATTGACTCTCTCGGTCATCCATCGGTCGTGGGTGGAAAGCATGCTGAATTCTAGTCTGGTTCCCAATGTTTCGTGCAACTGGTTCCAAAATTTCGAGGTAAACTGGGTTCCTCTATCCGATACGATGCTCCTCGGAACTCCGTGTAAACACACAATTCTGGTCATGTATATCTTTACCAACTTAGCACTGCTATAGGTAGTCTTGACTGGAATGAAATGAGCTACCTTCGTCAAACGATCGACTATGACCCAAATCGAGTCATATCCTGAACGAGTCTTTGGTAAACCTGTGATGAAATCCATGCCTAGTTTATCGCACTTCCATTCGGGTATCGGCAACGGTTGTAACAATCCTGCTGGTTTCGATGCTCGCCTTTACTTTTCGACATACGCCATAAATCGCTACATACCCGCAATATCCTTCTTCATTCCGGTCCACCGAAAATATTCTTCAAATCCAAATACATCTTGGTATTTCTGGGTGAATCGAATAGGGTGAATCATGGGCTTCTTGTAAAATCAACTTCCCGATCTACGGGTCATTGGGCACATAAACACGGTCTTCAAACCATAGGGTATCGTGCTCATCCTCACGAAATCCTTTAGCTTTTCCTTTGCTCATTTTTTCCTTTATAGAGGCAACTTCCTTATCGCCTTTTGGGCATCTCTGATTTTGTCCATTAGTGTCATTGAATCTCCAATGCTGCTACATAGCCTCTAGGAACTATTTCCAAACATAGCTCTCGAAGGTCCTCGGCTAACTCATTGGGTATTCCTCCCATCATTAGGGTATTGACGTGGCTCTTACGGCTCAATGCGTCTGCTACGACATTAGCCTTTCCGGGGTGATAATGCAATCTCATATCATAATCCTTGATTAGTTCTAACCATCTCCTTTATCGAGATTCAATTCTACGTGTGAAGATGTACTTCAAACTCTTGTGATCCGTGTATACTTCACAATGATTTCCAATGAGAAAATGTCTCCACGTCTTCAAGGCATGCACAACGGCTGCTAACTCCAAATCATGAGTGGCATAATTCAACTCATGAGGCTTAAGTTGTCGTGAAGCATACGAAACAACTCTTCCTTCCTGCATAAGCACGGCTCCAAGTCCTCGACGTGAAGCGTCGCAATACACCTCATAATCCTTAGTCCGATCCGCAATATCAAACTGGTGAGGTAACCAATCTTTTCTTCAACTCCTGAAAACTTGCCTCGCAGTCCTCGGTCCATATGAATTTGTTTTCCTTCTTCAACAATTCTGTCATAGGCTTTGCAATTCTTGAGAAATTCTCAATGAATCTTGGTAGTATCCTGCGAGTCCAAGGAAACTCGAATCTCTCCAACTGTCGTTGGTGCTTCCCATTTGGTTACGGTCTCAACTTTTGTGGGGTCAATTGCTATCCCTTCTCCGGATATAACATGTCCAGAAATCCAACTTCCTTTAGCCAAAACTCACATTTGCTGAACTTGGCATACAACTGGTGTTCCTCGGTTTCTCCAAAACCAATCATAAATGTTCCTTGTGTTCCTCTTCATTCTTCGAGAAAATCAAAATATCATCAATGAACACCACGACGAACTTATCCAAAAACTCCATAAACACTTTGTTCATCAAGTTCATGAAATAGGCTGGTGCGTTAGTCAGTCCAAATGACATAACGGTATACTCGTACAGTCCATATCTCGTGGTAAATGCTGTCTTGGGTATGTCTTGCTCCCGAATCTTCAACTGATGGTACCCTGATCGCAAGTCGATCTTGGAAAACACTTTGGCTCCTTGCAAGCGATCAAACAGATCATTTATCATAGGTAGTGGGTACTTGTTCTTGATTGTTACTTCATTCAATCCACGGTAATCAACAACCATTCTCAACGATCCATCCTTCTTCTCCACTAACAAAACGGGTGATCCCCAAGGTGAAGAACTTGGGCGAATAAAACCTTTATCCAATAGTTCCTTAATCTGTTTCTTGATTTCCGCCAAATCCTTTGCGGGCATCCTCAGACGGTCGCTTCGATATCGGGCATGTTCACGGCAACAGCTCGATCAAAACTCAATGTCTCTATCCGTGGCATTCCCGCAATTCTTAGGAAATACATCAGATAATCCTTTACCATCGGTACTTCTTCTGTACCACCTCGATAAGCAATTAACTTGTGCTCTCCTCGGCTCGTGCCGTGATACATACTTAATCCTTCTTCCTTCTGGTGTGGTGAGCAAAATTGACTTTGTGGTACAATCTATGTTTCCTCCATACTTTGATAACCAATCCATTCCTAATATCACATCCAATCCTTGGGATTCCAGAACTATCAGGTCTGAGGGGAAAACATAGTGTCCAATCCTTAGTGGCAGTCGATCACACCATTTACTAGCCATGTATTCTGCTCCGGGTGAGGTTACTAGCATGGGTGACCTAAGGGCTTGGGTTGGTAACTTGTACTTATCCACAAATCCCCTTGATATGTATGAATGCGATGCACCAGTATCGAAAAGAACAACTGCAGAAATGGCTTAACCAAAACTTACCGATTCTTGATCGGGCTGATCTTCAACCTCCTCCACATCAATGTGGTTCACCCGTCCCCTGTTGAAAGGGTTGGGCTTCTTTCGAGCTTCCATTGCCATTTCCATTCGCCTTACGATAGTCATTTGCATAGTGCCCGATCTTGCGGCACTTAAAGCAAGTAATGTGACTCAGTCTACCTTGGATGGTGTTGACGGGTTGGTGCGGTCCTGTCCATTGCTTCCTCCATTCCTGCTCCCATTCTTGGTGCCATTGTGGTTGTGCGAATTACCCCTCCATGGGTATCTGAAACTGAATTCCTGATTTAGGGGTATAACGAGGCTTGCTGGGATCCGAGCTATACTTCCCTTGTCCATACTTCCGCTTGCAGTTCTCAATTTTCTGCTTGCTTTCCTTCAATCATGAGAGCTCGGTCTACTAACTCCTGGTAGTTGTTGAAACTTGCTACCATCAACGGCATCTTGAACTCATCATTCAGTCCTTCTAGAAACTTCTCCTGCTTAGCTGCGTCAGAGTAACGTCATCCGGGGCATAACGTGCTAATTTGCTAAAGTCATCCACGCATCGCCAACAGTCCTTCCTCCTTGGCGAAGTTGCGAAACTCACGCTTCTTCATGGCCATGGCTCCTGCCGATACATGGGCGGTCTGAAAAGCTTGCTGAAATTGGTTCCATGTGATGGTGTTCTCGGGTAAGTGGTCGTGAAATTCTCCCACCATGTCTGCTGCGGGTCCTTCAAGCTGATGTCTGCAAACTTCACTCTTTCACCATCGTGCATCCCGCAGTGGTCAACTCCTTCCTATCTTGCGGAGCCGGTCATCTGCTACAATCGGCTCGGTGCTCTTTGGAATATACCGCGGATTCGGTCTAAGGAAACGAGTCGATGATCCGCAGTGGTGGTGGTGGCGGTGGGTTGTTGTTGTTGTTGTTGTTGTCGCATACAGTTTCGCACCAATGTTTGAATCAGGTATTCGCTGCTGGATCAATTGGGTGATCTCTGGTGGGAAAACGAATCCGGGTCGCGTCTCGGAGGCATCCGAGGGTTTAGAAAAGAAGAGAAATGTAGAATAGAATGAGGTCTAAGGGGAATCACTACCCAAATGCACATGAGCAAATGCACACAAAATCACTTCATTCAATCAAACAAGGGCTTACAACGATCTAACTATCGCAAAAGTGCGTGTACTATAATGTTTACATGGAGGAAATACTACTAATATGTGGGGACTTCTACTAATTTGAACCGTGGAAGACTCCATGATGTCTACTCGACTTCGTCTTCAAAGTCGGGTTCACTTGGATCCGAATCGGTGTCGTCGATGTTGATGTAGTCACTTGGGTATTCGACATCTTGGTCTTCATTCCGAGCGCCAACTTCTTCTTGAGTTCTTCGATCTTGTACTTAAGATCGTTATTGTGTCTTGCCGAGCTACGATCTCGCCCATGTAGTCCTTGCGTGTAGTCTTTAGTTCTTCTTCCGGTTCGATGATCCTTCCTTTGTCTTCGCAACTCCAACATGTCATTGCACATTTGGTTCTCTGGCGTCGAATGTGCTGATTTAGTTCTGGATGAAAGCTGCAATGGACCTATCCTTCTTGGTCTTGACGACGCCCCGCTTGTCATCTCGGCGTCCGCAAATCTGGTAGATGGTATCCTTGAGGTCTTCTTGATAAACTTCTCCAATGCGTCCCATGGTAATGTGAGCTGCCATGCTCTTTCCCAGACTCCAAGTTGGTGCACTGAAAACACTATCTATAGGCTTGGTGATTGGGGCGAATGTCCTTCCTGGAACGTGAGCGTGAATCTTCCAGCGCTCCTCTTCAGGCAGAGTGGCGTTGAAAGTCCCGGTGAAGCTTGGTAGTCCAATGTTCAGGTACTTGGTAACTTCCTTCAAGTGAAATCCAAAAGGTGTGCCTTCATCCGGTTGGGTGTACTTGATCTTCGCGTCCGTCATCCTAAAGAGAGTAGAAAGGATGAGGAGTTAGAAAATGGGAAGAGAGTAGTGATCTATGGCTTTAACTTAGTGGTCGTGTCCTACGATCGCGTGTGCTCGATACCATTCTCAGAGCGACCAGACCGAATGGATCCATCTCGTGCTCGGTGTCATCCGGATCAAGAATGTCGACACCACACAAGACTTGAAGGATTTATTGCAGAGTAGCAATCACACACTTATTACATCGTTGTCCACAAGGGAACTTATTACAATAATATGGCTTAAGGCCATCTAATAATAACAGCGGAAGGCTTGGAAGATAAGCGAGTCCATCAACTCCAACGGCATCACTGAGTATAGAACCACGACCTAACACCTTACTCGTCGTCTGAAAAGTCTGCAACGTGAAAGTTGCAGCCCGAAAACGGGTCAGCACATGGAATATGCTGGCAATGTAACACATAGAGAGCAATGAAGGAATAAGCCTATACTACATGCATATTTGGCTGGTGGTAAGGCTCTACGGTTACATTTGCATAAAGCTGATTTTTCCCTACATCAAAGGAATAATTTTATTTAACTATCATGGTGGTTGTTAAACATTGAGAATGGTTGACAGCATCCTCAATCCCAATTAAAAGTACTCATCAAAACCCAATAACTTTTATTAGAAGTAACATGTTGAGATTCACATGATATTCAATTACGGATACTCAATTGTCCATAACCGGGACACGGCTAATCATGATTAGTTTATACACTCTGCAGAGGTTTGCGCACTTTTCCCCACAAGACTCGATCGCCTCCGCTTGGTTCTCGCACTTCATGGTGTTTGAGAAACGGATGACCGAGACATAGTCTTTCAGAAGCGCTAGCACCTTACATGTGGGTAGACCGTACCAACCTACATCCCCTACATCAGCTAGCCTACCCGTAAGAGTTCGCACAACTTAGTCAACTACGCCAGAGCCCATAATTGGCTTGTGGCTGCACACGGAAGTTTCAGTTTGAATAATCTTATGATCCCTTAGAGCACAGGTGGCGGTCCAAGAAATACAGCAAGTCTGATGGAAACCAGTGCCTCAATCCACCCAGATGTGTGTTTAGGTTGCCACCTTAGATAAACCATTAATTAACAATCTCACATCAGTCATGGATATTCACTCACCCAATCCACGTCTACTAGCATAGCATGGCACAATAAGCAAACGAGAAGTAACTCCCAAGGTTTCATAAGTAAAACAGTAATAGGTACTACCTCAAGCTACTTCCCAAACCCACAATTTAATTTGATCCTAACCATGCAAGTGTTTGAGGTTTGATCTAAATGCAATAAAACTGGGTAGTAGAAAAGGTATGATCAAAGTGTTACTTGCCTTGCGATGATCCATGAGACCTAGAGATTGAAGTAACAAGCGGCGCACTCGGTGATCTAACGCAGACAAACAACAAGCATACAATAAGTACTCATCTAATGCACGGGAAATCTCGAATAAAAGATCTAACCGAAAGTTCAACTTAAGAACCCCTGGTTGCAAAAGAATCGAATCAAAATAAACACCGAAAGTCGAAACTCGAGAGAGAACGACTCGGTTTAGCAATCTGAAACTAGGTCAAAATTTCACAGTAGCAAAACTCTGTGAAAGTAGGTTAATCGAACGGCGGTTTCGTTCTGAAACTCCAGCGCTTGAATCACCCGATTCGATAAACGAGCAAGAAATAAAACAGATTTGAAAATCGGATCGAAATCGAATCGGAAAAAAATAACGGATTAATCCCGATTAAAAGAAAACGACGAGCGGATAAACGGACGTTCGTTAACAGAACTAATCCAACGAACACGTTTATTGAAACGAGCGGTTCGGTGAACGTTCATAAATAAGAAAACCGAAAAATAAAAACCATCTAGGGTTTTTTAAAAAACCAACACTTTTTTAAATAAACCGGATCGGGTTTTAGGGAAAACGGATCGGGCGGGCTACCTCCGTGATCGCCGGGCGGGCTCGGGGCGGCGAGGGCGGCGGGGGCGTCAGTAACGGTGGCGGCGGGCGGCCTCTCATGGCGCGGGCGGGTGCTCGGTCGGAATGGTGAGGGCGGGCGGGTGAGAGAGAGGGGCGCCGGGTTATAAAGGGGGGCGAGGCGGCTTGGGAAGGCAACGAGGCGAGGAGCGGACTCGGCGGCGGGCGGCGTCTGCGTGCGGAGTCCATGGGCGGCGGCAGCGGCTTGAGAGGAGGAGAGGAGGTGGGTGGGCGCTGGGCGGGGCTGGCTGGCTGGGCTGGTGGGCCTTGGCCCGGGCGTTTTTAAAAAAAGAAAATTTAAACCAAACGAATTAAAAAATACCAATTGAATTCGATTTAAATAAAACAAATTTTCCCGACTCCTAAAATGAGTCGAACAAAATGAACTTTAAAAGCAGCAAACATGCATAAATTTTTAAATGCACATTTTGCCTAAGCAAAATAAATCTTCCAAAACCAAATTTGATTTATTTATAAAATCTTCATTTTTCCTAAATGTTGGGAAAGTCATATTATTCCCTCTCTTTAATATTTTATAGGAAAAACTTTATGAAGATAATTAAATAAATCCAATGATCCTATTTTCAAAATTTGAGAAATCCCAAATATGAAAATAATGAAACTTCCAACTCTCTCCGAGGGTCCTTGAGTTGCGTGAAATTTTCTAGGATCGGAAAATGCGAGAAAAATATGATATGCATGATGACCTAATGTATAACATTCTAAATTGAAAATTTGGGATGTTACAGTATTGCCAACATGTTTTACAAATTGGTAAAAATATCAAGAGGCATAGTTCAGGAATTGGTAAGAAATCAAGAGAAGTCAAGAAGTCGGGGAATGTGTACATGGACAGCGTGATTTGCCATCATGGTGACCTTTCGGATGTAGAATCCATGATTGTGGATTGTATTCTCACGCCCACCATCGCTAATGCAATCGCCTCACTGTGACAGGGACAGTGAGCGAGGAAGCCCCATGGTATAAGGGGAACAAAAGTCAGTCGTCGTGAAGGTCGGATTTTTGGCGTAGCTGTCGACACTTCTATCCACCATCATCAAGCCCGTCACGCGCCAGTCGTTCTTGTCAACGTAGTTGTTCTCGTCGGCCATCTCGGTGCTTCTAGCCTCTGCCGCTATTGCCAGAGTTGGGATTAGGGTTTAGAGGGGGAGGAAGGCGCAGTCGCGCGCGAGAGAGAGAGAGAGAGAGAGAGAGAGAGAGAGAGAGAGAGAGAGAGAGAGAGAGAGAGAGAGAGAGAGAGAGAGAGAGAGAGAGAGAGAGAGAGAGAGAGAGAGAGAGAGAGAGAGAGAGAGAGAGAGAGAGAGAGAGAGAGAGAGAGAGAGAGAGAGAGAGAGAGAGATCATGTGTGGGCTCTGAAGTCATCTCGGCCCGATTTCTGAGAAGGCCTCGAGGTAGATTTGCGATGCAGCAGCCCGTCCACGTTGGAATCGCTGGATTGCTCGGGACTGCAAAGTGAAAAGGCCGCGACATGCGTTGGAGGAGCGAGCGATCTAAAGCGTTGATGAGTCCGATCGGACGGCCAGCGAAGCCAAAGCGTTGTGAAGCCTTTTAGGTGGCTCAGTTATACTGTTTTGTAATGGGGATTTATCTGAATTATCAAAGTAGTATTAATATTTTCCACATAACTAACATGGAGGATTTTAGTAGGTTCCCCATCTCTATGAGTAGCAAGTACAACTAATTTTTTTGGTGTTCGTATTCCATATCCATAACTAAAGATATAAAACAATTTAAAACAGAAAATAAAACTTAGATAAAGCCAACAAGCGCACACAAGAATATTCACTCCATAATATTGCTCCCCGGCAACAGCGTTAGAAAAAGGTCTTGATATCTCATAAGTATAGGGATCGTTTGTAGCCTTTTTGGATAAGTAAGACTGTCGAACACAACGAAGAGTTAAAGATAGAATTAATATTCTCTCAATTTTTATTGACCACCGATACAACCCTATGCACACCAACGTTTGCTTTACCTAGAACAAGTATAAAACTAATTTTCAAGAATAAAACTAGAAGTACTTTGCGAGATAATAAAAGTTAATTAATTTAGTAGAGAGTTTTTATAGAACGATGAGAAAGATTATCCATAGGCAATTGAATATAACATGATAGATACTTCTCATATGCAATGCGGGAGAAGCGTAAGCTAACACACTTTCCATACTTGGATCATATGCACTTATGATTGGACCTCTAGCAAGTATCACAACTACTAAAGATCATTAAGGTAAAACTCAACCATAGTATTAAGTGTAAAGTCCCCTTTAATCTCATACGCAACAATTCTCTTACTCGGATTTAGGCTGCAGTCACCCCGCAACCCACCATAAGCGAATCAGGAACATATTGCAACACCCTACAACAGTAATCCCACACGCTTGCGAGCGGCACGGAAGGCACCATAGGACAACACCATATCAACATACAACTCGTATCAATCACACCATACCATAAATAACCGTAGGGCAAAAGAAATCTACTCAAACATCATAGGATGGCTACACATCATTGAATAATAATATATAGTATAAAGCACCATGTTTAAATAGAAATTACAGCGGAAAAAGTAAGGTTACACCGATGTAAGGAGAGGAAGAGAATTCGTGGTGACGGCGACGAAGTTGTTGGTGTAGCGTCGTCATGATGGTTCCCTCGACGGCGCTCCGGCGCCCCCGGGAGAGAGGGGGAGAGAACCCCCTCCTTCTTCTTCCTTGGCCTCCCTCCTAGATGGGAGCAGGGTTTCACCTCTGACCCATGGCCGCCATGGCTCCCGAAGGGCAGGAGCCCCTAAGATCCGTAACTCTGATCGGGCTAAAATTGTCCCACGATATAAACTTCCTTGCGGCCGAAGAAGAGGTCCAACCAACTTACGAGGTGTTCAGAAGACATCCTGCCATGCCCTGGTGCGCCTTGTTGTCTTGTGGAGGCCCACGGCATCTGTTTGCGTTGATTCATGTGCTAAAAATTCCTGTATATTTTTAAAAAAAATCTCCATAAAGTTTTATCGCATTTGAACTTTGTTTGATATGATATTTTTGTGTTTGATATGATATTTTTGCAAAATACAAAAACATGCAAAAAAACAGAAACCGGCAATGAATCAATATGTAACTTTCAAAAATAATATTGACATAATGGCATTTAACAATCAAAAGTTATAGATATGACACAGACACAAATGTAACC
The DNA here is from genome assembly GCA_021605205.1 of Aegilops longissima. Taxonomy (NCBI): domain Eukaryota; kingdom Viridiplantae; phylum Streptophyta; class Magnoliopsida; order Poales; family Poaceae; genus Aegilops; species Aegilops longissima. The sequence continues at coordinate 215,160,129 of CM038678.1, forward strand.
AGTAGCTAAGTCTTCTATAATCTTCTTTGTAGTTATTTTAGAACTTGCTCCTAGATCTGTTTTAGTTTGCTCTTCTTTTTGGTACAGATCACAACACGATTTTGACAGACTTTCAAAAGCGTCCATAAACCTACAGCCGACAAGAAACGACCAGCAAATCGATATCCAATCCACACACACGCTAAACTAGTGCAACGTTGTGCATTACGCAAACAAGATTTGTATACAAAACATAGAAACGAATATAATTCAGAAAAAAAAAAGCGTCACAACAAGCGTCCTCCCATATCAGTTACCCAGACCAGTTACAACTTCCATCGACCGAGCTACAGGGAATCGACCAGGCCTACTTCAGCTTCAGCAAACTACAGGGAATCGACCAGGCCTACTTCAGCTTCAGCAAAACCATAGGAGCTGAAGTGCTTCACCTTGAACTTCCACTCACCCTTTGCAGCGTCAAACGAGATGAACTCCACGCCCTGCTCCTCAGCCTTTTTCACCAGCATCTCCTTGTACTTGTCTACCCTTGGACCCTCCGTGTACGCCTCGCCTGTCTTCCTGTTAACACACTTGATGTTCAAAAGAGTCACCACGGCAGCTTTGTTCAGGCCCTCACCAACCGGGGGCTTTTCGTTATCGTCCTTGTACACAATCACCTCACGGTTATTGAATTCCATGATCGATTCCAGATCAAGGCCCCTTACATCAGTTTCTCCCAAGAATTTGATGCTGCCATAGCCTTGACGTCCAACAACAAAGTCTCTCACCCGACTGCAGTAGCCTGGTTCAGCACGTTCTTTGGCGGCAAGCTCCTCTAAACTAGGCTCCGTGAAGTAATCTGCCTGGGATAGCTTAGGTATGAGCTTCTCAACAGAAGAACCATTCGCATGCGCCTCAGGTAATGCCTGGTGGTGGTCATCACGGTAGGTGCCATTTTCCACTAAACCAGACCGAGCCGGTGACACAACAGCCTTGCCCCGCTCCTTCCCAACCAAAGCATCGTTATGTTTGTCAAGATCAGTTGAATCTCTCAGTACTGATTGCCTGTCAGCAGCACTACGTGAACGCCACTGGTCAGTTGGACGGATTATCAGACTCCTCGGGTTCTCTCTAGGGATAAAAAAGGCATCCGCTTTTGGTGTTGCAGGAGATTCTTCATCACCGGCAAAAAACGGAACCTTTCCATCAGATGTCTGATTATATTTTCGTGGCAGCAGTTTTATCCTTCTCTGCGACAAATGCCTAGGAACCACCATGGATACTGTTCTGCTTGGAAGAGGCTTCTCAGCAACCTGCAGGGCAGCAAAATGCTTTAACCTCAGAAATACAAACTGCTATTAAGTACCCATCGTGCCCATCTCTACTGCCCTTCAATCTACAGAAACTATTTCAAATACTAAAAGATAGTAAAAACTAACCGGCAAACTTGATATGCCATACTGGATAGAGGGTGCGGATCCACCATTCCCAATGGACATCTGAGGCATTGCTGGAAGTGTCCCGAAGGGATTTGAAACAAGAGTCGGCTGCATAACCATATTGGACTGGCTGGTGGTTCTGCATCAAATATGCAACAGGTCATTAAAATTTACAAGTCCAAAGAAAAACTATTTGCTTAAGTTCAAAAGGTATATTCTAAGTGGGGATGAAGCAATAACAGATGTTGCCTAATACTCGTTTATGAGGTTAAATTTATGAACCAAGTCAAAACAACGTGTTTCCACTGTAGAGACAAACAAACACACAATAGTTCAAACTTCAAAGTTATCAGATAAAAGCTGAAAGAACCATCGAGTAGATTCTTCTATCTACAAACTACACGACCAATCTCCAGATTAATATCAGCGTTAACATTTACCATCACCTTACCAGTAGTTCATTCAAATCACTAAAGAAAAAAGAAGTAAAGAATAAATGTACTTCTGACGAAGTAAATGGAAAGAGTCATACTGCTGTCCAAATGGAGCCAGATTCATCGTGTTGGAAAAACCAGTGAATCCACCTGTAGAAGCTTCAGTATCCATGCAGGCATGCATACGCAGAAAAAAAGTTAAAAACAAAATCATTAATGAAACATAAGCACTGAGAGCATGCTCAGTTGGCAGTCAAAAATTGACTAGCCAATATTTGTTAACTCCAGAACTTGTCAAAAAATTTCCAAGTTCTGATAGGCAGGCAAGATACCCTTTTTTTGGCTTGCCTGCATATTGGCTGACAACTTTTGGCACCAAGCCAAGCAGCCTCTAAATGGTAAGGAGACAGAAACACTAACCTGGTTGGTTTTGAGGTTGGAATGAGAATAAGCTTGGAGTCTGCTGAACAGGAGCAGATTGTTGAAATGTTGACTAAAAATACAAGGAGTGAGGATCAACATGTTATTCGCGCGAAAACAATGTTGAGGATTACATGACAGGAATAATAATATGATAAGTACCAAGCCCAAATATGATAACTGCACAAGAATAGGATGCTTACTGTTAGAAAAGGTGAAGATGTGTTGCCAAACAGCCCTCCGGTCATTCCAGGGTTCGGTGTGTTGAATATACCAGTGGAGAAAGCTGGGGTGCTTGATTGCTGGCTAAACGACTGGCTAAATGGCGCTATTGCAGGGGAAGACTGAAACAGCCCAGCTGATTGAGTATTATTACTAATGGATAAGCTATTATTGAAAAGATTTGGGGTTGTCGATGGCGTGCTGAATAATGAAGGAGTAGTATTCGCAAATAGAGATGGTGAGGTATTTGCTGAAAATGCAGAACTGCTTGTTTGTCCAAATGGGGTAACTGTGGGCGACGAAAATGGGTTCGGAGTGGCACCAAAACCACCTGTAGAGGGCTTAGCAAATGGATTTGCCGGCGGATTTGTTTGAAAACTTGGCGACGGAGTTGGAAAGCTGTTCGCCACTGGAGTTACAGAAGAGTTTGGTCCACCTTTGTCTCCACGCTGGTAATCCTCCCACCTCAACTCTTCATGACTCTTCTCTTTGTATGCAGGCATGGCTGATATGGAATTAAGTTTTGCAGCAGGCTGAGTACCACTTGTAGCACTGTCAGGATCTGGTGTCTGCACATAAGGCTGTACTCTGGTTCCTCCAGATTGATTTCCAAATGAAGCTTGCCCAAATGCTGGTGCTGCTGTCTGCGAGCCAAATGGAGAAGTTTGTGCCCCAAAAGGCGAAGGAGTTGTTCCGAACGGAGTGCTTCCGGCTGCAGATGCTGTTTGTCCAAAGGATGGGGAAGAACCAAAACTAAAAGCATTTGCTGGCGTGCTTGAAGCTCCAAAAGCTGGAGCACTGCTCGCACCAAATGTTGTGGTTCCTGAGGATCCAAAACCAGGAGTCGTGGTTGAACCGAAGGGTGTGGAGCCAAATGCTGGTGTGCTGGAAGCCCCAAATAGGGATGTTGATGTTGAGCCAAACGCTGGGGTGGTCGTGGCACCAAAGGATGGCGTCGTCGTGGTGCCAAAGGCCGGTGTAGTTGTGGCGCCGAAAGTGCTGTTGCCAAATGTTGGCTGTGTTTGCTGAAATGTGCTACCGAAAGGACTAGACTGGCTAGGAGATGATCCAAAACCACCAAAACTTGGCTTTTGTCCAAACAAAGATCCTGCAAAATTTGCAGAGTAGAGGGCATTACATCACACACCAAAAAATTGTAGGTCTAAAAATAAAATTATAAGAACAAAAACTGTTTTAGTGGAACAAATGTGAAATGCGACATTAAACTTAAACATTACATGAAAATATGAATACATGCTGCCAAAACAAATATAACTACCAAATGACTTCTGCTGTATCTCATATAAGCATGTTTGAATAAAATAATCACAACTAGTGTCGTTTACGAACCCCTAAAAAGAACTAGTGTCGTGCACGTGGTCGCTGCGGGTAATGTATCGATGTTAATACTACCTATTAAAGTATGAAGTATAATACAGAAGACATCATATAGACATGTATAGTGTTCCAAATGCATGTATTTAATACTGGCAAACTGTGTGAAAGGCAATCTTGTAATGTGGTTCATACAAATATGCTTATGGAAATGTATGTGTTTTAGAGAATCAGGGAACTCCATTTTTCAAACAACTTTGTTCCCGCTTTAGCTCATGCACCTATACCTGCATGCACATTAACTGCTACAGGTTTTTTGCTTATGATGCTTGCCCTTGCTATCAACAAAAATAAAAGTTATTAGATTTGTGTAGTCCTTCAAATCATACAAATCTATCTTTCTGTAGATGATGCTTTCATGAAATTATACTCTCTTTATTCACATCATTCACGAAACTATACAGTTAGGCCCCGTTTGATAGCTCAGTTTTTTCTATGTATTATGAGAATACTATACAGTTTATTAAATACCATGGCTTTAATTACTGTGAGCTGTTTGGCAACCCCAACAAACTGTCGTATTGTCAAAACTGTGGTATTTTCTCTGCATTAAAAACAGAACCCTTGACTTCTATTTCAAAAACATAGCACGCAAAGAAAACGAGACTGTTCGTTATCGCCTTCCTCGCTCCCAAGCTGTCGCCGCCGCCCTGAAGATCGTCGGCCATGGCACAAGCCAAGAGAAGGCAATGGAAAGAAAAATGGTGTCCTTCCTACCCTACTTGCGCTCCTCCTCTCCACGTAGGCGCTGTGCATCAGGTAAGCCCCCTGGCCACCTCATGCCATGGTCGCACATGCTGCTGGCTGCAACGCTAACTCCCAACAGACTGCTGGATGAGCCTGTGCACGCCGTTGTGTGCGATCATAGCCACACCGTACGTGTGTCGCGCTGCCATGTCGCGGCCTTGCTCGCCGCGCATGTGATGCTCCTGACAGCTCATGCTCGCCGCTGTCGGACAAGCCGCAGCCAGGCCAGAGCGACGCCGTCCGCTTCCAAGCCGCGCCGCTCTGCTGCCGCCGCCGCTGATGCATAGCATGCGGCCGGGTCTGTTTATGCATGGCTGTTCAGTTTGCAACCACTGGCCAGCAAATATCGTGCATGTTTGCAACTGCTATGAACCGGCTAGCTTGCTAATTTACATCGTTGTAAACATGCACCAGCCACACACTGTCACAGTATTCCCAATACTACAAAATACTTTGATATGTCAAAACTATGGTATCTGGTACCTATAGACTAAAATACTGCAGTTTTTCAATACTATAGTTATATATGAACTTCAATCCTTTTAAGCTGAAAAGTATCTACTCGAAGCATTACATTAATTAGATCTTTATAAATATAAGAACGGTTGTGATGTTTAGAAGGATTGTTGTGTACTTCCGTATGGACCATCTCTCGGTACAAAATGGTTTGACTTCCTTTTTAAGCAAGTAGATTAAATCTAGAGGTTTTAATATGTATTAAATGTGCATGCAAATGTGTCCACAATCGGGCAGTTAGGGATGGTTTATATGAATGGCTTATAATTGGTTTGCCTTCATGAGTCAGGACTATAGAAAGGGGTGCTTGGCTGCTTGCACCATAGTACTCCCTCCGTTCCTAAATATAAGTCTTTTTAGAGATTACACTATGGACTACATACAGATGTATATAGACATATTTTAGAGTGTAGATTCACTCATTTAGCTCCGTATGTAGTCCCTTATTGGAATCTCTAAGGAGTATTTAGGAACGGAGGGAGTATAACGCTAACGCCGATCTGCTTCTAATTACCGTTTTAAAATGACATGGTTAATTACGAATAGGCGTTAGGATCCAGTTTCAGAACAGAGAGATGTGCATGCAGAGTTGCAGACGTGTGCACAAGTGGGCCGTTAGGCATGGCACTTGATACAAATGGCTTATAATTGCTTTGCCTTCACGATTCAGGACTGCATAGGAAGGGAAGCTTGCCCTGCAGCATTACAACGTCGACCCGCGTCTGGTTACCATTTTAAAATGACGTGGCTTAACGGCTTTTCTGATTCGGCCCGCGTCGCCCTACCAAATCAAAGCGCACCAATATTTTGGAGAGGGAATCATCCGCCTTCATTTTGCCAGCAAGCGGGCATGAAATCAAAACTGCTAGCCAAAATATTGGCGTCACTGAGAAGATTTGGCCTCCATCCAAGCAGGAGCCCATCCTACTAGTCAACGTCGAATTTTTTGGTGGGGCAACTCCCAGCCACCGTCCAAACAGCCCCTTAATTACAAAGGAGCATTAGGAGGAATAACGAGAGATAGGGGGATTTGCTACCTTTGGAACTACCAGCCACAGTTATGATTTTCGATAGTTGGACAGAAATTCCAAAGTAAGCATCAAGCTTCAGTGCCAGATAAGAAAACCTTTTTTCTTTTTTGCGAATCAGCCAGATAACAAAACCTAAAAGGTTGCTTCAGCATAGCTTTGTTCTAACCTTTCAAGAAACGAGGTATAACTGAGATAGATTTCGGCAAGGTTAGCAATGAAAAGCTGCGCATGTGCATGGCAAGTAAAGATCCAGTAATCAACAAAATATAATGAATAATAAAATGTGTTCATAGTGGTAGAAGATAAATGCCGAGATTGCGAGCAGAGCACGAACCGCTGCCAAAGCCGGAGGATGTGGCGCCCGCGCCAAACGCGGGGCCTGGCGACGCACCAAAGGCTGGCGTGGAGCTCCCGAACGGAGAGGACGACGGGGTGCCGAACGCCGGCGTGGATGGCTGGCCAAATCCGCCAGTTGGCGCGGCCCCAAACGCCGGGGTGGATGTAGCCCCGAACGCCGGAGCGGATGGCTGGGCAAACGCGCCGGCGGTGGAGGACGTGGCGCCAAAAGGCGAGGTCGTCCCCGTCTGCGCCCCGAAGGCGGTGGTCGGGCTGCCGAAGGGATTGTTGGTGGTGGTGCTGGTCTGGCCGAACCCCGATTGGGCCCCGAAGGGGTTGCTGGAGGTCTGCCCAAAAGCGCTAGCGGACGACTGCCCGAACGGATTGGTGGAGCCAAACATGGCTGCTCGATTATGGCGGCGGCGGAGGGGGGGAGGGGGAGGGGATGGGGATGGACGGCGGCGTGTTTCTTCTTCCTCTGTCGGTAGTCTCTCGATCTCACCGGACGGGCTGAGGAAAATAGGGCTATAATTGTTGCGTAATTTCAACGAGCGAAGCCCTAACCTTGTTACTTGGGCCAGGCCGAGATGGTTGAGCGGTGTTTATTTTACGGGTTTGCTATTTCACATCTGGATGGATGTGAGATATTATCTCACATCTAACTCCCTCATCCTTAAAGACAAAACTAATTAATGAAAGATTTTAAAAAAAATTAAAAGATGAGGTAGTTAGATGTGAGAGGGAGTTAGATGTGAAATAATATTTCACATCTAGATGTAACATAAACAAACCCTTTATTTTAACATCCATACGTGCGCTAGGCTTAGGTGGGTCTATAGCTTTACCCGCACACGCACCCCGGCAGCCCAAATCCTTCAGTGCCATTTACAGTGCCATTTACAGCCCGCAAACTGGGAGAGCAGTTGAGAAGCGCTTCTTTGAGAGCATGTCACTTGGCGCGCTTTCAGTCACCGCCACGTGTTGCGTTCTAAGCGCTCTTTTTGAAAAAAATTATCCGCTTTTGGTTTTTTAGAAAAATAAATTTTTTTTTGTTTTTCATCGGTCTTTCTTAGCTTCTTGACAAAAAAAATGAAAAAAATGTTTTGCAAAAAAAAGTGTTTTTTTCATGAGAGCCATGGTTTTGCTTTCGTGAGAGGCGTGAATTTGCTTTCGCCGGAGGCACGGCCGTGCATCTCGAAAAAGAAAAAAAATGTTTTCTCTTTTTTTTCATCCTTGAGAGGCGCGATTTTGCTTCTGCGAGAGGCACGGTCGTGCCTCTTGTAAACGGAAAAAGTATGTTTTCTCTTTTTTTCTGTGAGAAGTATGGTTTTGCTTCCGCAAGAGGCACGGCTATCGAAAATAGGAAAAAACTGTGTTTTCTTTTTTTTCGTGAGTGACACGGTTTTGCTTTCGCGAGAGACACGGTCGTGCCTCTCAGAAATGAAAAAAACGCATTTTCTCTTTTTTTTCTGTGAGAGGCACAGTTTTGCTTTCACGAGACACACGGCTGTGCCTCTCAGAAACGGCTTCCCCAAAGGGAAATAATATGCTCCCGGTTCGGTATTTCGTCCATTTTTTGTGAAAAAAAGTTCATCAAAACCTATCAACATGATATCTAGTTTTGAAGATCTCATCCTGAAGAATCCAACAATGAAAACGATTCAAAATTTGGACGCACGGTTTAAGAGATAAAATGTTTTGAATAAACGAATATACGAGAAAAGGGAAAACTCCCAGGTTGCGACAAAGTGGCGCACATGCAGCACGCCACTTGTAACAACCTGGGGAGATGGGAGTGATCTATGGAAGGAGTACCACTCAATTATTGATTTCGGCAAACTGGTGCAAACCCCCTTTCCATCTTAGGCTTGGCATGTTTAGATTTATTTCTTCCTCGATTGCAACATATCGCGCTTCCAAGTCGACCAGTTCATGTTTTTTTTCTCAGTCAAAAAGAAAGCTATTTTAGGAACTTTCTAAAAGGTCCCACCAGATTTTTTCGAGCGGTTTCCCCTGAGGTTTTTTCCAGGAAATTTTAAAAAGTTGCACTATTTTTCTCTTCTTTTCTATTTTTATTTTTATCAAAGTCATGAACTTTTTTCAAATGTTGGAAATTTTTTACATTTTTGTGAACTTTTTCCAAATTACAAGCTTATTTAAAATATTTTGTGAACTTTTTTCAAATTCATCAACCTTTTCATTTTTGCAAACTTTTTTCAACATATGAATTTTTCCAAGTTTTCAATTTTTTTCAAATTCGTGAAATTTTCTCACATTCACAAACTTTTCTATATGCTGCATAAACTTTTTCCAAATTTTTTGAACTCTTTTTCAAAAAAATGAACTTTTTCATTTTTGTGATTTCCCCATTTCGGCAAAGTCAACAATCAACTTTTTTAGGCAAAGTCAACAATCAACTCTTTACAGTCAATGGTCGCTAGCCCACCAGTCGCCATTTAACTAAAATGCAGCTGGGCCAGCCCATAAGCTTTCACGTGTGGGCGCCAGCTAGCTTAGCTGGCGCCAAAGGCGCTCTATAGGAGCTCTCCCTGGCGGGTTCTCAAGAAAAGAAACAAACATGGAACTCTAAAATAGGTGATGTATTTTCTCTTTTTTTTTCTTTTTTTTTCTAGCGTCCCGTGGTGCATCTACAGTCGGACCTAGCTAATCCACCCCCTCCCTCCACCCCCAAACGTTTGCGGATGTGTTTGTGAATAGTGATCGGTCACCCGTCATTTAGTTGTCTCCGCAGCCGTCCCCCTCATACCCGGCCCCTCAAAATCATGATGCACATGCAATGTACTAGCAACTACGTAGATCAACACACTTAGCAACAAATGGACATGGTCCATATTAGCAAATGAACCATACAACCAAAAGATATCTTAATTCATCACCGCACAGGACAGGACATGATTAGATTTGTAACAAAAAAATTAAAGGTAAACGGGTACAAAGAAGGGCGGAGGAAATCACCATTCCATGTTGGATCCTTCCTCTTGCGGTCGCCGGTGCGGTTGTATCTCTCTGTGTAGTCATCGACAGCGGGAGGAACGAAGTCATCGTCGTCACACCCATCGGAGACGTCGGAGGAGGTGATGATGCCGGCCATCCGACGGACCACGTGCGCCTGCTCCTTCACCAGCCGGGCGGCCTTGGCTTTGGCCGCCACATCCTCCACCGCCTCGCGCTCTGACAGCTCGATGGCGAGCCGGAGCGCCTTGGTGTTCTTGCGATGGAGACGCGGCGTGTTGGTCTCCACCGTGGTGAGCGAACGGTGGAGGACAACCATGCGGAGCTGGTCGTCCGGATCGACCCGTGCGCACACACGAGACTGATAGTGATGACTAGTTTGTTTAGTTCTTATGTAATATTTACTTTAGATTTCTTTTAGTGTTATGTAAAATAGTTTATGCTGGTGGTTGAATCGAGTTTGAGGGACTAGTTTGATCAAATTTGCATCGAATTTGTGTTCAATTTTTGTGAAGTGTTAAGTTTAGGGATTCGGTTAGAAGTTTTAAGAGGAGCAAATATATTCTTCTAGAATGTCATATAGTACTTTCTCTAAATTATAGGCGATGATTATAGATACTCTTTTATCGTCTTCTCTTCCTGGACGCCAGGTGTAGTTCCTCCAGCCACCCGACGTCATTGTTGTACATATAGATTAATTAATTAGCATCTGCATCAATTAGTGCTGGACGTTCTTTTTCTTTTCTTTTTGCTAGCCACAGCTTCATGCTTTCCGCGACGCTGTTCCCGATAACTTGTATGTGCTGGCACTAGTGCCGCACGTCCTAAAAAAGCAGTCCTTTCTGCTAGGCACAGTTTCAGGCTTTTCAGCACATCAACTGGATGATTAGCTTTTGAGAAGACGTAGATCAATTTCTTGGGTTGCCTTGTTGATTAGTACAGGCGAAAGACCGAGACCAAGACGGCGGCAGTAGGTTGCCGACCAAATTCTAACCCTGACCTCCAACAACCACGACTCCACACGTACATTGCAATTCAATTAGGCTCCACATAATCCGCTCTAACTCATCGACACCTGCTATATCTCAGCGGGAAGAATACAGCGAGAACGATAGTCAGAAAGAACAAAAGAAGAGGAGAAAAAGATGTGATAGTGCCCTTAAACTAATTCGAACCAGTGACTTCGATTTCTTTAATTCCTCGTTGATTACAGAGTAGACGAAAATTATACTCTGATTAATCAGTTGTCGTCTTCAACAACCGACCGCTGCGCTAAACATGCCGGCCTCATTGCAATTACCCCGACAGGTCCCGATAAGCAATCGTCGGCAGATCGAAGATGGATCGGCCTCTCTCCATCCAAATGGCACTTTTTTGGACTTGCAATCCAAGGATGGATTACTTCGGCCTGCTGCAGTTAGTTAAGGTTTCAAAATCCCCCAGGAAAGACAAAGGATAGGGTATAGGAGCAAATTTAGCAGACCCCGTAAAATCCTGACACGCAAAACGCTTTTTCAGTTTGACGAAAAATCTTGTTTACGGGTCGAAAACAAGCGCGGCCGATCAGAAACCGTAGATGAAATTCCATAATTTGAAAAAACAGATTTGCTGGAGAAATTGCACTATAGTAGTTCATCACATACTACATATATTTTGGCAGTACGGACCCAGCCCTCCGGGCGAGACACAAAACCAAAGCACCTCGACGCGCTCCTTTGACCTAGCCAGCCGCCCCTCCAAAAAGCTAGGGTACTCTGCCTCCCGCCGGCGCCGGCGCCGGTCCGTCCCGTCTCCGGTGGCCTTAGGGCCATGGAGGCGGAGTGGATCTCGCCACTTGCCGGTGGGAGGGCTCCGTTTTTAGATCTTTTTTCGATCTTTGTTAGGGTTTGTGTCCTGCTCAGGAAGGTGAGACGGCGGCGGCTCCCTGAAGATGGAATAAAGGTCTCCCCGCCTAGCCCCCATTCCGGTGATGCGTCCAGCATCATCGGTGGGCGTGTGGAGTTGTGTCTCCGGCTGATCTGTTCTTGGTGGATTTGCTCGGATCTGTTCGTCGTTCGTCTTCGTTCGTGTGTCTTTAGGTTGGATCCTTTTAATCTACATTCTTCATCTGCGGCGGTTGCTGTTCGTGCGTTGGTTCCATGGGGCCTTAGCACGACGATTTCCTGAGTGTCTACTACAACAAGATTTGCCCGCTCCGATGAGGGAAGGGCGATGGCAGCGGCGCGCCTTGGCTCGTTCGATGCTTGTAGTCGTCGCTAGGTGGTCTACGGATCTGGATGTAATTTTTATTATTTCTAGTATTCATTGTACTACCATGATTGAAGATGAATAGATTAAAAGTTTTTCCCGCAAAAAAAACATACTACATATATTACATGATCAAACACTACAAACACTAGTTCATACTACATACTACATCAGTACTAGTACTAGAGGGGGTGGGGATCTCACGGCGGCGAGTTCGCGGCCATGGACGATGCCGTGGAGGAGCTCAATCCTCCTCGACGGAGCTGCCGAGGTCGATGTACTTCACCCTCTGCTCCTCGCGGATGCGCCGCCACTCGTCGTCCTTCTCCTTGGTGGCGAGGTTGGCCGCGACCGCCTGCTGGAACACGAGGTCTTCGAGCTTCTCATGGTGGCGCCGACGCGCCGCCTCCTCGCACAAGCTCCGCTCGGCAATGGCGGCCGCGACCGCGTCGACATCGGCGACGAAGTCCTCCGGCCCGATGACTCCGCGGTTGCCGAGCTCCTAGGGCTCCTGCTTGACGGGGACGAACTCGATCTTCTCCGTTTCCTCCGACCACTCCCTCTTCACGGAGAGAAGGCCCGTGCCGCAAGAGGAGGAGCTCCCGGCATACGAAGATCTCGCCGCCCGCGGCCGAGGACGGCGTATGGCCGTGCCGACAGTCGTATTCGTCCGTCTCCCGGACGCGGAAGCTCGGCGGCGGCGAGAGGCCGCGGTTGGTCCACTTCCTCGCGTCGTCCGACCAAACACGTCGCTCGCGCTTGGGGTCGCCGCCGCCGCCGGATCTGCTCCCGGAGCCGCGTCCGGAGCTCTAACTTTATGTTGTATGGTCAGAGTGTACTGCGTAGAGCACACTGCACGTCTCGGAACCATATTGGAACTTGGGAAGGATCAAAGCTGGCACAAGAAATTCATATATTCAACTTCGAAACAAAATGTAGAACTATGATGGGCCGGTTCCGAATCTAACCATCAAAGCTAGGGATGTGAGTTGCCATCTGTCTTTTCAATCAACTAGTCGGATGACTGAAAATCAACCTTTTGAAAAACAATAAACTCAACCACCTTGGTTTTATATTTCTATACAACAGAAGTATTCTCACATGCATATACGCTTTAGTCCATGTATGATGCTACAAATGGCGGCATGCGGATGGATGTCGGTGTGGTATATTTGTCCCGTCTCGTCCAATCACGTGTTTCCCGCATTGAACAGGTGTAGACACCAAAGACGCGTCACAGGCGGCGTCTTCGGCCGGTGCGCCACTTCAATAGCAGAGTCAGTGAAAGGTCACGTCCGTCCTGAGCCGTTTTCGATGTTGAGGGGCGCAATCTACAGCGGCATGAATGTAGAGAGCTGGCGCCGGATGGGAACGCGAGCAGGCGAGGGATGATGGGTTTTGGTGGGCCAAGGGTGTCAGAAGCGGGCATGGGATTGGTCCAGACTCCCGTAAAAAGCACCACATGTTTGTCTCCAATTTGCGGGAGAAATTGTGTTCGGACCGCGTCGTGCACCGATACAAGTGCGCGTTGGATGGCTTCTGCTGTCCAGATAGCGCGGTCCGAGTGCATGCGAGAGGTTTGCAGATTGGCGTTGGAGATGCCCATAGTCCACATATGGTGCTACAAATATTATACTTTCTTAAAAAGATCATGATACACCAAGAGCAGAGGTCCAGATGGTGGCCTTCAGGGATATCTTGGAGGTATGTGGACTAGTTGATTTGGGGTTTATTAGTGCCCCTTTTACTTATGATAATAAGAGGAGTGGGGCTGGTAATGTGAAGGTCCGGCTCGACACAGCAGTTGCTACTGGTTCATGGAGGAATATGTTTGCTTTTGCTGCTGTGACTCATGTGCCCTCGTCTTGTTCAGATCATGTGGCTTTGTTAATCAAAGGTTCGCCGGATCCGGGACATGTGGGATGTAAGCTGCGAAGGTATGAACTGTTTTGGGAGAGAGACCCAGCCCTCCCGAATGTAATTAACGAAGCTTGGGTAGTTGTTGGTTCTGTACAGAATATGGCGCAACTCTGAGAGGCTCTAACAAAAACTATGTTGTCACTTGGCGCTTGGAGTAAAAAGTTTGGCAATGTAACTAGAGAGCTAGCCAAGTCTCGTTCTCAGCTCGAGGAATTGATGATTGACCAGCAAGATATTAGAAGAGTAACAAATACGATGAATGAGCTCCTCTATCAGGAGAAGATGATGTGGCTTCAGAGATCATGAATCTTTTGGCTTAAAGAGGGAGACAGAAATACAAAATTCTTCCAAAGTAAGGCGGTGTGGAGAGCTAGGAAAAACAAAATCAGAGAATTGACGGATAACATTGGGGTGGTCTGTTCAGATTTTGTTTCATTGAGTAAGTTGGCAGATGAATATTTTCAAGATCTTTTTTCTGCTGATCCGTCTTTGGTTGCATCCCATGTGATAGACTTGATTGATGCAAAAGTCTCCTAAGCTGATAATATAAAGCTATGTGCACCTTCCACGGAGAAGGAGATCTCTGATGCTATGTTCCAAATCGGCCCCTTGAAGGCCCCGGGGCCGGATGGATTTCCTGCTCGGTTTTTTCAGCGCAATTGGGGTACTCTCAAGGAGGGAGTTGTGGCAGCGGTTAAGGATTTTTTTGTGACGGGCATCATGCCGGAGGGAGTGAATTCTACCTCTATTGTTTTGATTCCAAAAATTGCTAACCCTGTCAAGTTGTCTGATTACAGGCCCATAAGTCTCTATAATGTAATTTATAAGGTAATATCCAAGTGCTTGGTGAATCGTTTAAGACCTTTAATGGATGATCTAATATCTATGGAGCAAAGTGCCTTTATTCCTGGTAGAATGATCACAGATAATGCACTTGTGGCTTTTGAATGTATTCATTACATCAAGCAGGAAAAGGATCCCATAAAAAGTTTTTGTGCATATAAGCTTGACCTCTCCAAGGCTTATGATAGGATGGACTGGGTCTTCTTGAAGTAGGTGATGCAAAAGTTGGGTTTTTCTCGCCGGTGGGTTGACTGGATCATGTCATGTGTCACGTCAGTGCAGTACTCTGTCAAATTAAACGGGACCCTCTTGGATTCATTTGCACCATCGCGGGGGCTGCGGCAAGGTGACCCACTTTCACCGCTCTTATTCCTATTTGTGGCGATGGTCTTTCAGCAATTCTAAAAAATAAAGTTTCTTCGGGACAGATCACACCGATAAAAGTGTGTAGAAGAGCTCCGGGTATATCTCACCTGTTGTTTGCAGATGATACTTTGTTGTTCTTTGAGGCCACTAGGAGTCAGCCAGAGAAGGTGAAAGAAGCACTGGTCTCTTATGAACTAGCTATAGGGCAGAGTCTCAATTACAGTAAATGCTCAATGCTCTTCAGAAAGGCTTGTCCAACGGTTATACAAGGACAACTACGGGATGCTCTTGAGGTTACTAGTTCAGTTTTTGAGGAGAAATATTTGGGCCTCCCAACCCTAGATGGACGCATGTCGAAAGGAAGGTTTCAAAACCTTTAGACGAGTCTCAACAAACGTTTAATTCAGTGGGGTGACGGTTTCTTGGCGCAGCCTGGGAGAGAGGTTCTTATTAAGTCGGTGGCACAGGTCCTTCCGACCTATATCACTAGATCGGGTACGCGCCTTGGCGCGAGGGTGCTGGTCCAAACGTTTTGGTCAAGCGTGTAATGTTAAGTTAGTAGTAACCCAGGCTGCTATTCCGACAACAAGGGGCAATGAAAGCATGAATTATCACCATGTGTTCAAATGGGACTAACAACGTCTGAAGTAACTGAAGCTGTAAATAGATGTCCGACAAAATGCACCTAAAAATACTGGTATTCGCTTAATATCACCTATTCATAATGCAGCCTCAGAAACCTCCAAACACCCATCCATAAAGTTGTTGTATACATAAATAAAGATAAATATTATATCTTGAGTGCGTGAGGTAAAAGGGTGCATGTCAAGTAGTTCTAAACCAAACAAAGTATGAAATAGTGACATCAGGAGTTGATTGTAAAGTTATTAATTGTAAGTAAGCTAAAACAGAATGAAACGAAACCATATCAATAAGTTAAATGGAGATGCAGATATAGCAGGAAGTCAAATGGAAATAAAGATCTAATCAGAATCAAAATGATCGAAGCAAGTAATGTTCCTTATCTAACACAAGAGCGTAGAAAGCATCATAGGAGAGTAGGCATACACGGTGGAATGCATTTTCAGCCATGATAAAAAATGAACTACCGAAGAACCAGTAGGAAGCAAAGCTTGATCATATGCAGATCCGAGCAGGTATCTGCCAGTGACCCCAGCCCTTGGTAAGCCCCTTGACCCGCAAATTCCCTTTTTCCACCTTAGCCTTCAGATCTCTGATCTTCCTGTCCTTCTCGTCGACACTGCCCAACAGGTACTTCATCTCGGTCTAAATTTTCTGCATTTGAGGGCAGTCAAATTGAATATCCATGGTGGCCTGAAGATGCTCCAAGCACTGAGGAGCATCATTTTGCATGGCCCATTGGCATCCATAGCTGGGTCGCCATTGATCCTCATATGCTCTGCCGCTGCAGACGAACGCAACTATGATGGCCAGAAGATAGCAGTAGCCGCCACAAGGCCACGGTAAGATGCGCAGGTCTTGTACTTCACCTCGGGTAAACCATCTTCAGCAAGAACGGCGCTAAGCATAGCCTTCGGCCTAACCGTGGCAGAATGCTTCATCTATTAAAATATGTAGAGTGGCAAAGTCATTTACGCATAGTACAGACCACAACATGAATACGCGGAAATATCAGGCTACTAAAGCAATAGAAACATGGAAATGCATTAGCCTTTATCGGTGACGGGTTCAGGACAAGCAAAGCAAACGTGCAACAGAAACCTGAAAAACAAAACGGAGATCTGCAGCAACACAACGACGATGTAAACATGCTTTTAAGTAAGGCGGGGCACATTCTTTAAGGCAGGTCACAAACATCAATCGTGTTGTGTGTTGACCACGATTGGCAAACGCAAGCAGGTAAACTACAGAAGCCAAACGACATGATACACAGCAGACCACAGAGAAAGCATGAACAGGGTAAAAAATGGCTATTCATGGGATCTAAAGAATCTGATACACAGTGGACTGCACAGCAAGCATCGACAGAGCTAATAGGACCATTCTACTACAAATCACATATCAAAAATATGCTCTGTGTGTCGTAGATCAACGACAGGCCCAATTGCATAAATCTCGAACAAATCTAGCACATGCATGTTTTAGAGTTGACCAAGTAAACGGGGTCTACCTTGCTAGCTGGTGACGGTGTGGAACAGAGATCACGGCCATTGTTCATCGCATCGATGGAGAAGAGCTCCCTCCGTGTGCCTGATGCCATCACGCGAAGAAAAGCTTGGGTGCCTGGATGCACAGATCAACGGTCCTGTAAGAACATCTCCACATTATGGACTAAATTCGCGGAAGCCAGGGATCTAGAGAGATAAAAAAGGAGCAAGGATCTCGCCTTCTACAGAAGAGGAGGGGAGAGCGCCGCCGTATATATGAACTTGAAATACAAATCTAAACAGCCTAGAAAAAACACCGAAGAGGGCAGGTGAGAGGAAAGAATCACCTGCAAGGAAACCAGCGAAGCAACTTCGAGCAGCACAGCCCAGGAGCCAAGAGCACAAGCAGACCCCAGCCAGGACAAATCAACCAGCAAACCCCAGACAGATCCCTAAAGAACAACAAATCCCTGGATGAGCACATGTACAGCACAAACGAGAAGACAATCAGAGAAGCGAAGAACAAACTCAGCCATCTCAGAAGCTCTCCGGTGTACTCCCTCTCCGGTCAACTCGCAAGACAGCACTTCCGGCACGCCATCGTCCCAACCGCGACACATCCAAAAAGATGAGGAACACGGGAAGAAACAAGCAGAATAAAATACAGGACCCATACACGTCCGTATCAAATCATACTGGCAAGGCAAATATTCATGCACACCTACTATCAACAAGGGTAATTTCCATATAATTTTTTGGAACAATATTCATTTTTTATTTGAACTTGCAAAAACAGGCAACTGTTGTTTTGAACTCTTAACTACAGTAAGATCTTAGACTCACTCCTTACTAAAATATCCTCTCCCTCCTTGCTGCCTTTTTCCTTTTCTTGTGCATCCATTCAGTGTTCTACAGATCATGTTGAGCGGCACATGCTGCAACAGAGGGCCGAAGACCAAACCGAGGGCCGAAGACCAAACCTTGAATTACAGAATGTTTTAACAGAACTTTAGATGTTCTACATGTCATGTACGACTCCCGGGTTCTAACAAAAAAAATTCAGACAACTCCTAGCAGTACATGACCTGAATTTAAAGGACCACAGAAATCCCAGAAACAGTTAACTGTTACAGACAGTTTCAGTTTACTGTTTTTCAGGTCATGGATGTGGCTCAAACTATAGAGAGAAAATCATTTTTGAGTTGACCGAATACTGCCATTAGTTGTCCCAATTTGCTCCATGTTCTAAATCACAGGAATACTGGCGTTAGTTGTCCCAATCAACAGCAACACTCCACATCAGATCATTACTCCACACATACTGATTGCATTCAGTAAGCAAACTTGTGACTAAATTCAAGCTCACCAGTCACTACTTCGCAGATTAGAACAAGCAAAAAAAAGACATGACAGTTTTAGTCAAGGACCAAGTCTTAGACCACCAAGAAATAGTTGAACCTAGCAAGTGTTGGGGAACGTAGTAATTTCAAAAATTTTCCTACGATCACGCAAGACCATGGTGATGGCATAGCAACGAGAGGGGAGAGTGTCCGTCCACGTACCCTCGTAGATCGAAAGCGGAAGCGTTATAACAACGCAGTTGATGTAGTCGACGTCTTCACGATCCGACCGATCCAAGCACCGAACGACGGCACCTCCGAGTTACGCACACGTTCAGCTCGATGGCGATCCCGGACCGATCCAAAGCAAAGTGTCGGGATGAGTTCCGTCAAGACGACGGCGCAGGACGATGTTGATGCTCCACCGACGCAGGGCTTCGCCTAAGCTCCATGACGATATGACTTCTCCGGCGCAGGGCTTCGCCTAAGCTCCATGACGATATGACCAAGTGGAATATGGTGGAAGGAGCACCGCACACGGCTAAGGAAAGATCCGTAGATCGACTTGTGTGTCATGGGGTGCCCCTGCCTCAGTATATAAAGGAGCCAAGGGGTGCGTCCAGCCTTGGGGGAGGCGCTGGAGGAGTCCTACTCCCACCGGAGTAGGACTCCCCCTGTCCTAGTTGGAGTAGGATTGGGGAGGGAAGAGGGAAGGCGCGCCCCCCCTCTCCTTGTCCTATTCGGACTAGAGGGGAGGGGGCGCAGCCCACCTGGCCGGCCCTTCCTCTTCTCCCTTGTGGCCCATGAAGGCCCATATACCCCCGGGGTTCCAGTAACCCCGGTGTTCCATAACTTCTGTTTTCACTCGGAACCCTTCCAAGTCCAAACATAGGCTTCCAATATATCAATCTTTATGTCTCGACCATTTGAGACTCCTCGCCATGTCCATGATCACATCCGGGACTCGAACAAACTTGGTGCATCAATACTTATAAACTCATAATGAACTGTCATCGAAGCGTTAAGCGTGCGGACCCTACGGGTTCGAGAACTATGTAGACATGACCTAGAACCATTCTCGGTCAATAACCAATAGCGGAACCTGGATGCCCATATTGGTTCCTACATATTCTCGAAGATCTTTATCGGTCAAACCGCATAACGACATACGTTGTTCCCTTTGTCATCGGTATGTTACTTACCCGAGATTCGATCGTCGGTATCCAATACCTAGTTCAATCTCGTTACGGTAAGTCTCTTTACTCGTTCGTAATACATCATCTCACAACTAACTCATTAGTTGTAATGCTTGCAAGGCTTAAGTGATGTGTATTACCGAGAAGGCCTAGAGATACCTCTCCGACAATCGGAGTGACAAAACCTAATCTCAAATCGCCAACCCAACAAGTACCTTTGGAGACA
The DNA here is from genome assembly GCA_021605205.1 of Aegilops longissima. NCBI lineage: Eukaryota > Viridiplantae > Streptophyta > Magnoliopsida > Poales > Poaceae > Aegilops > Aegilops longissima. The sequence goes on from CM038678.1 coordinate 215,179,888, forward strand.
CCTGTAGTACTCCTTTATAATCACCCGATTCGTTGTGACGTTTGGTAGTACCAAAGTGTTCCTCCGTAAGCGGAGTTGCATAATCTCATAGTTATAGGAACATGTATGGGTCATGAAGAAAGCATTAACATACTAAGCGATCAAGTGTTAAGCTAACGGAATGGGTCATGTCAATCAGATCATTCAACTAATGATGTGACCTTGTTAATCAAATAACAACTCCTTGTTCATGGTTAGGAAACATAACCATCTTTGATTAACAAGCTAGTCAAGTAGAGGCATACTAGTGACATCTTGTTTGTCTATATATTCACACATGTATTATGTTTCCGGTTAATACAATTCTAGCATGAATAATAAACATTTATCATGGTATAAGGAAATAAATAATAACTTTATTATTGCCTCTAGGGCATATTTCCTTGATCTCCCACTTGCACTAGAGTCAATAATCTAGATTACAAAGTAATGATCCTAACACCCATGGAGTCTTGGTGCTGATCATGTTTTGCTCGTGGAAGAGGCTTAGTCAACGGGTGCGCAACATTCAGATCCGTATGTATTTTGCAAATCTCTATGTCTCCCACTTGGACTTGGTCCCGAATGGAATTGAAGCGTCTCTTGATATGCTTGGTCCTCTTGTGAAATCTGGATTCTTTTGCCAAGGCAATTGCACCAGTATTGTCACAGAAGATCCTCATCGGTCCCGATGCACTAGGTATGACACCTAGATCGGAAATGAACTCTTTCATCCAGACTCCTTCATTTGCTGCTTCTGAAGCAGCTATGTACTCCGCTTCACATGTAGATCCCACCACGACGCTTTGTTTAGAGCTGCACCAACTGACAGCTCCACCGTTTAATAAAACACGTATCCGGTTTGCGATTTAGAATCGTCGGATCGGTGTCAAAGCTTACATCGGCGTAACCATTTACGACTAGCTCTTTGTCACCTCCATATCGAGAAACATGTCCTTAGTCCTTTTCGGTATTTCGGGATGTTCTTGACCGCTGTCCGATGATCCACTCTGGATTACTTTGGTACCTTCTGCCAAGCTTACAGCTAAGCATACGTCGGTCTGGTACACAGCATTGCATACATGATAGAGCCTATGGCTGAAGCATAGGAACATCTTTCATTTTCTCTCTATCTTCTCATTGTGGTCGGGCATTGAGTCGACTCAATCTTACACCTTATAATCTGGTAAAAACCTTTCTTTGCACGATCCATTTTGAACTTTTTCAAAACTTTATCAAGGTATGTGCTTTGTGAAAGTCAATTAAGCGTCTTGATCTATCTCTATAGATCTTGATGCCCAATATGTAAGCAGCTTCACCGAGGTCTTTCATTGAAAAACTTTTATTCAAGTATCCTTTTATGCTATCCGAAATTCTATATCATTTCCAATCAATAATATGTCGTCCACATATAATATTAAAAATGCTCTGAGCTCCCACTCACTTTCTTGTAAATCTGAGGCTTCTCCAAAAGTGCTGTATAAACCCATATGCTTTGATCACACTATCAAAGCGTTTATTCCAACTCCGAGAGGCTTGCACTGGACCATAAATTGATCGTTGGAGCTTGCACACTTTGTTAGTACCCTTTGGATCGACAAAACCTTCTGGTTGCATCATATACAACTCTTCTTCTAGAAATCCATTCAAGAATGCAGTTTTACATCCATTTGCCAAATTTCATAATCATAAAATGCGGCAATTGCTAACATGATTCGGACAGACTTAAGCATCGCTACTGGTGAGAAAGTCTCATCGTAGTCAACCCTTGAACTTGTCGAAAACCTTTTGCAACAAGTCGAGCTTTGTAGATAGTTATATTACCATCAGCCAGTCTTCTTCTTAAAGATCCATTTATTTTCAATGGCTTGCCGATCATCGGCAAGTCAACCAAAGTCCATACTTTGTTCTCATACATGGATCCCATCTCAGATTTCATGGCTTCCAGCCATTTTGCGAATCTGGGCTCACCATCGCTTCTTCATAGTTCGTAGGTTCGCCATGGTCAAGTAACATGACTTCGAATAAGATTACCGTACCACTCAGTGCGTATTTCACTCTGGTTGACCTCGAAGTTCAGTAGTAACTTGATTTGAAGCTTCATGATCATCATCATTAGTTTCCTCACTAATTGGTGTAGTTGTCACAGAACCATTTCTTGTGATGAACTACTTTCCAATAAGGGAGCAGATCTGATTATCTCATCAAGTTCTACTTTCCTCCCACTCACTTCTTTCGAGAGAAACTCCTTCTCTAGAAAGGATCCGAATTTAGCAACGAAAATCTTGCCTTCAGATCTGTGATAGAAGGTGTACCCATGATCTCCTTTGGGTATCCTATGAAGACACATTTTCCGATTTGGGTTCGAGCTTATCGGTTGAAGTTTCTTTACATAAGCATCGCAGCCCCAAACTTTAAGAAACGACAACTTTGGTTTCTTGCCAAACCACAGTTCATAAGGCGTCGTCTCAGCGGATTTTGACGGTGTCCTATTTAACGTGAATGCGGCCGTCTCTAAAGCATAACCCCAAAGCGATAGCGGTAAATCGAAATAGACATCATAGATCGCACCATATCTAGTAAAGTACGATTCGACGTTCGGACACACCATTTCTCCGTGGTGTTCGGGTGGCGTGAGTTCTTGAAACTATTCCACATTGTTTCAAATGTAAACCAAACTCGTAACTCAAATATTCTCCTCCACGATCAGATCGTAGAAACTTTATTTTCTTGTTACGATGATTTTCCACTTCACTCTGAAATTCTTTGAACTTTTCAAATGTTTCAGATTTGTGTTTCATTAAGTAGATATACCCATATCTGCTCAAATCATCTGTGAAGGTGAGAAAATAACGATACCCGCGTGCCTCAACATTCATTGGACCACAAACATCGGTATGTATGATTTCCAACAAATCAGTTGCTCGCTCCATAGTTAGGAGAACGGCGTTTTGGTCATCTTGCCCATGAGGCACGGTTCGCAAGTACCAAGTGATTCATAATCAAGTGATTCGAAGCCCATCGGTATGGAGTTTCTTCATGCGTTTTACACCGATATGACCTAAACGGCGAGTGCCACAAATAAGTTGCACTATCATTATCAACTCTGCATCTTTTGGCTTCAACATTATGAATATGTGTATCACTCTTGTCGAGATTCAACAAGAATAGACCATTCTTCAAGGGTGCATGACCATAAAAGATATTACTCATATAAATAGAACAACCATTATTCTCTGATTTAAATGAATAACCGTCTCGCATTAAACAAGATCCAGATATAATGTTCATGCTCAACGCGGCATCAAATAACAATTATTTAGGTCTAAAACTAATCCCGAAGGTAGATGTAGAGGTAGCGTGCCGACCGCGATCACATCGACTTTGGAACCATTTCCAACGCGATCGTCACCTCGTCCTTAGCCAATCTTCGCAATCCGTAGTTCTGCTTTGAGTTGCAAATATTAGCAATGAACCGTATCAAATACCTGTGTACTCTGCGAGTATTAGTAAGGTACACATCAATAACATGTATATCACATATACCTTTGATCACCTTGCCATCCTTCTTATCCGCCAAATACTTGGGGCAGTTCCGCTTCGATGTCCAGTTTGCTTGCGGTAAAAACACTCGTTTCAGGCTTAGGTCTAGACTTGGGTTTCTTCTCTGAGCAGCAACTTGCTTGCTGTTCTTTTGAAGTTTCCTTCTTCTTCCCTTTGCCCTTTTCTTGAAACTAGTGGTCTTGTTGACCATCAACACTTGATGCTCTTTCTTGATTTCTACCTCCATGCTTTTAGCATCGCGAAGAGCTCAGAATTGTCTTAGTCATCCCTTGCATATTATAGTTCATCACGAAGCTCTTGTAGCTTGGTGGCGTGATTGGAGAATTCATCAATGACACTATCATCCGGAAGATTAACTCCCAGCTGAATTAAGTGATTGTTATACCCGGACATTTTGAGTATGTGCTCCTTGATGAACTATTCTCCTCCATCTTGCAGCTATAGAACTTATTGGAGACTTCATATCTCTCAATCCGGGCATTTGCTTGAAATATTAACTTCAACTCTGGAACATCTCATATGCTCCATGACGTTCAAAACGTCGTTGAAGACCGGTTCTAAGCCGTAAAGCATGGCTGCTGAACTATTGAGTAGTCATCAGCTTTGCTTTGCCGACGTTCATAACTTCGCTCGGCATCTGCAGAGAGCTGTCACCCAGCGGTGCTTCCGGGGCGTAATTTTTACGTGCAGCAATGAGGATAATCCTCGTTACGGACCCATCCGTGTAATTGCTACCATCATCTTTCAACTTTGCTTTCTCAAGGAACGCATTAAAATTCAACGGAACAACAAAGACGAGTCATCTATCTACAATAAACATAGACAAGCAAAATACTATCGGTACTAAGTTCATGATAAATTTAAGTTTAATTAATCATATTAAAACCTCCCACTTAGACAGACATCTCTCTAGTCATCTAAGTGATTACGTGATCCAAATCAACTAAACCATGTCCGATCATCACGTGAGATGGAGTAGTTTCAATGGTGAACATCACTATGTTGATCATATCTACTATATGATTCACGCTCGACCTTCGGTCTCGTGTTCGAGGCCATATCTGTTATATGCTAGGCTCGTCAAGTTTAACTCGAGTATTCGCGTGCGCAACTGTTTTGCACCGTTGTATTTGAGCGTAGAGCCTATCACACCCGATCATCACGTGGTGTCTCAAAGACGAAGAACTTTCATAGCGGTGCATACTCGGGAGAACACTTCTTGATAATTTTGGTGAGAGATCATCTTATAATGCTACCGTCAATCAAAGCAAGATAAGATGCATAAAGGATAAACATCACATGCAATCAATATAAGTGATATGATATGGTCATCATCATCTTGTGCTTGTGATCTCCATCGCCAAGCAACGTCATGATCACCATCGTCACCGGCGCGACACCTTGATCTCCATCGTAGCATCGTTGTCGTCTCGCCAACTATTGCTTCTCGACTATCGCTACTCCTTAGTGATAAAGTAAAGCAATTACATGGCGTTGCATTTCATACAATAAGCGACAACCATATGGCTCCTGCCGATTGCCGATAACTTCGGTTACAAAACATGATCATCTCATACAATAAAATATAGCATCACGTCTTGACCATATCACATCACAACATGCCTGCAAAAACAAGTTAGGCGTCCTCTACTTTGTTGTTGCAAGTTTTACGTGGCTGCTACGGGCTGAGCAAGAACCGTTCTTACCTCGCATCAAAACCACAGCGATACTTCATCAAATAGACTCCGTTTTAACCTTCTCAAGGACCGGGCGTAGCCACACTCGATTCAACTAAAGTGAGAGAGCAGACACCGCCGGTCACCTTTAAGCAACGAGTGCTCGGGCGGTGAAACCAGTCTCGCGTAAGCGTCACGCGTAATGTCGGTCCGGGCCGCTTCATCTCACAATACCGCTGAACCAAAGTATGACATCTGGTAGGCAGTATGACTTGTATCGTCCACAACTCACTTGTGTTCTACTCGTGCACATGACATCAACGCATAAAACCAGGCTCGGATGCCATGTTGGGGAGCGAGTAATTTCAAAAATTTCCTACGATCACGCAAGACCATGGTGATGGCATAGCAGCGAGAGGGGAGATGTCCGCCCACGTACCCTCGTGAGACCGAAAGCGAAGCGTTATAACAACGCGGTTGATGTAGTCGACGTCTTCACGATCCGACCGATCCAAGCACCGAGCGACGGCACCTCCGAGTTCGCACACGTTCAGCTCGATGGCGATCCCGGACTCGATCCAGCAAAGTGTCGGGATGAGTTCCGTCGACGACGGCGTGGTGGCGATGTTGATGCTCCACCGACGCAGGGCTTCGCCTAAGCTCGCGACGATATGACTTCTCCGCGCAGGGCTTCGCCTAAGCTCCATGACGATATGACCGAAGTGGAATATGGTGGAAGGGAGCACCGACACGGCTAAGGAAAGATCCGTAGATCGACTTGTGTGTCATGGGGTGCCCCTGCCTCGTATATAAAGGAGCCAAGGGGTGCGGCCAGCCTTGGGAGGCGCTGGAGGAGTCCTACTCCCACCGGAGTAGGACTCCCCCTGTCCTAGTTGGAGTAGGATTGGGGAGGGAAGGGAAGGGCGCCCCCCCCCCTCTCCTTGTCCTATTCGGACTAGAGGGGGGAGGGGGGCGCGCAGCCCACCTGGCCGGCCCTTCCTCTTCTCCCTTGTGGCCCATGAAGGCCCATATACCCCCGGGGTTCCAGTAACCCCGGTGTTCCAATAACTTCTGCTTTCACTCGGAACCCTTCCAAGTCAAACATAGGCTTCAATATATCAATCTTTATGTCTCGACCATTTGAGACTCCTCGTCATGTCCGTGATCACATCCGGGACTCGAACAAACTTCGTGCATCAATACTTATAAACTCATAATGAACTGTCATCGAAGCGTTAGCGTGCGGACCCTACGGGTTCGAGAACTATCTAGACATGACCTAGAACCATTCTCGGTCAATAACCAATAGCGGAACCTGGATGCCCATATTGGTTCCTACATATTCTACGAAGATCTTTATCGGTCAAACCGCATAACGACATCGTTGTTCCCTTTGTCATCGGTATGTTACTTACCCGAGATTCGATCGTCGGTATCCAATACCTAGTTCAATCTCGTTACGGTAAGTCTCTTTACTCGTTCCGTAATACATCATCTCACAACTAACTCATTAGTTGTAATGCTTGCAAGGCTTAAGTGATGTGTATTACCGAGAAGGCCTAGAGATACCTCTCCGACAATCGGAGTGACAAAACCTAATCTCAAATCGCCAACCCAACAAGTACCTTTGGAGACACCTGTAGTACTCCTTTATAATCACCCGATTCGTTGTGACGTTTGGTAGTACCAAAGTGTTCCTCCGTAAACAGGAGTTGCATAATCTCATAGTTATAGGAACATGTATGGGTCATGAAGAAAGCATTAACATACTAAACGATCAAGTGTTAAGCTAACGGAATGGGTCATGTCAATCAGATCATTCAACTAATGATGTGACCTTGTTAATCAAATAACAACTCCTTGTTCATGGTTAGGAAACATAACCATCTTTGATTAACAAGCTAGTCAAGTAGAGGCATACTAGTGACATACTGTTTGTCTATATATTCACACATGTATTATGTTTCCGGTTAATACAATTCTAGCATGAATAATAAACATTTATCATGGTATAAGGAAATAAATAATAACTTTATTATTGCCTCTAGGGCATATTTCCTTCAGCAAGATACATGTTGCAGGATAAGAGAAGCTAATGGTGCATGTGAGGCTGCAGATTGTCACACTCACCTACAATAAACTCCATTCAAATCCTTTGAAGCATCCAATTTCTGCATAAACCAAAGAGGAAAATTGCCAAATTAGCTCACCCGCCCACCAAAAAGGATATAATGTAATCTCTTTGTTGCTGAAATTTCAAGCAGAACCAAAAAAAACTAAGAGATGCTATTATTACTTTAAGAGATAACAACATTTTTCATTATTATTTGAACAGGGCATACCCTGTTCCAGTAAAAACAGAACTTCAATATATTAAGATTCATTTACATGTGATGCTATTGGAGGAACAACTAAATAACTAATCATGATTCTGATCTATCATGACATCTCAATGGCCACCTCTTTCCTATTTTTGTTCTTTGTACAGTGTTTTTATTCATCTTTAGTTAGTCCTGGTCCTTGATTTCTATAGGTGTATCACCCAAAACACACAATCTTATTTAACACAATCTTATTTATGGCCATCAGGACTTAGAAATTAGCAGAAAAAAGTATAGAACTACATACAGATATAGTTAACATAGTAGACATAATGGGTTTGGTTTGTTTCTAAAATGAGAGTTACCCAATAAAAAAGAAGGATGAAATGAACAACGAAAATAGCATTTGCTTCAACCTGTTGGTAGGCTATGCTTTTAGAAGACAAATGTTCATCTGTAGAACAAATCCAACTATCATTGCACACACAATTGAACGAGGTAAATGTATCAGTTCTCCCATGGGCCAGCCTAATGAACAATTGACCATGGAGGAAGGGGTAGGGAGAACAGTAGAAGCAACTGGTATACCTGGAGGTGGTACAGAGATGACTCGTGAGCGACATCTTCTCGATGCCGAGGAGCGCAGCGACGCGCCCACACCACTGGTGCTGCTTCAACATGCCCTCCTTTTCGTAGCCGCAGTTGTCTCCTGCAAGGCACACTGAGTTATCAATTCCTATTTTCACAACATTACCAGATAAAAGAAAGAGAGCACCAAGATTTGATCAACAATTTTATACAACATATGAGAATCTAGTTAAACCCTAAATACTCCCATGAATCCTAAGAAACAACACATACATTCTACCATGACATATAATTTTTATTTCAAAGAGGTAAGACATCAAACATCTCGCGCCAAGAGAGATTTAGTAGAAAATTTACCGCCTAAACCAGTAGGCAAATAACAAGCTAGTGTGCAAGTGTACAAATAATAATGCATGACAGAACTGTCGAAACATAAAAATTTGGGACTAAAAAACGATGGCAAAAACAAAAACAAAGATCGTTGCATTATCTCATTAATCATTATTAAAGGAAATAGTAGACATAATAATATGTACTGGTATTTAGAGCATAACAAATTGTAGTTGTGATCGGACCTATTATTAGTATTTCTCAGAAAAGACTATCCAATATGCCATGTCTAATTTATCTGAGGTCTGGGATAATACATCTGAATACTAATTAATCAGGGCAATTATTCTCCATAGCAATCCACAACTACAAAACCAAGAATAACCTTAGTGATCATGTCATGGATGAACTAACAAAAAGGGGACTGGGACGAGAAAAGATACATGCATATAGAGTGAGGGAGACATTGCCTCACATTAGCACCACCAACCGTTGGATGCGACACCAAGCTCTCACTGCATTGACAACGTCATTTTTTTGCTCTATGCAAAAACAGAAAAGGGGGATCAGTACTGTGTGCATATGAGTGCATGCGAGATAGAGGAACCTGGATTTAGTACATGGTGAACTATATATATAGTATGTGTATTTGGATTTAGTACAATATGTAAATATGCATGAGAATCATCTCATAGTAAATCACATGCGTTGGTCAATGGACCATGAGTATGAGTATGTAAATATGCATGATAATCAAAGTACACGGCACAGAATCTTGTTTCCAAGCTGTGGTCAGCAAAAAATATATAACCATTAAAACTGAACATGAGAACAAGTGAGGCAGGCCAAATGGAAACAAGATTCTATTTATTTGATGACAAAAGCTTAGAAAAACAACAATCGGCCCTGGAGCTGATGTGCAGGCCCGGACACTCACCTGAGAGTGGCGCCGCATGTGCGTTGGTGAGCATGGCCGCGAAGCCGGAGAAGTCATGCCTGTAGCTGTAGAGGATGCCCTCCTCGGCCAACTGTATACTGCAAAATCACACGGCCTACACACGTACACAACTCTTGAGTGTGTGAGGCGTTCACCAAAGTAATAAGCGACCATGGATGGACTAAGAAGAAGAGGAAGAAGACTCATGGCTCACCTGCCGAGGACGGCGGCGAGCATGCTGTGGTGCGAGTTCTTGCTTGCTTGCCTTCTAGAGTCTTCTTCTCCTAAATGAGGTTGGTCTGACATAGCTTCTGGCCAAGTAGGCATAGTCTAGGATCAGAACCTCGGGCTGGTGACAACAGCAGAATCCAAATCATTCCAATGGCACAATGGATCTGAATCGATGAATGACATCATGTAAAAGATTGCAAAGACTCTATTTATTCCCTACAAAATATAAATAATTGGAATTTGATACATGAGCACTTCCTGCAAAATTGAAGAACAACACACATGAGAAAACAAAAGTAAAGCCAGATTTGCCTCTCCATGAACACCAAAACAAACCCATCGGGTTTTCTATTCCACGCCCAAGCGACCTGAAATCTCTAGCTTTAGGGAGGAGAATGGGGAGAGGGACCTGTAGGTCTAGTAGGCGCGGTAGGAGGGTGATGCAGTGCAGGAGGGCCCGGACGGTGTCGGGGAGGACCAACCGGCAGCGCAGAGTGCAGCGCCCGGCGTCCATGGCGACCATGACGCTTAGGTTTATCCGGCTCGAGCTCGCCACGGCCGCTGGCGCGCTCACCAACGCGTCCACATGGCCGAGCTAGCTCGAGATCCATCGCGCTCACCATCGAGCCGCCTCGCTGGACCCGGCGCGCCTCGACCCCGAGCTTGACCAGGCAGGCGGGCGCGGAGGAAGAGAGGAGGCGGCGAGGTGGGAGAAGGGGCTGGGGAGGAGAGGAGGCTGGGAGCGGGACGGCCGGGCGAGGCGGCGGGCGCTGGGGAGAGGAGGTGGCGGCGGGAGGGCAGGCAGGCGGGCGGGCGCGAGCAATGGGCGAGTGGCTGGAAGGGGAGGAGAGGAGGCGGTTAGGTCCGCCGCCGCGTGCCCCTCCTCCTTCTTTGCTCCCGGAGGCGCTCCTCCTCGGCGACGGGGACGGGGAGAGGGTGGGGGCGCGGTGGGGGTGGTGGTGGACGACGGCGACGACGCCGGGGAAGTGGGCGGCAGGGGAGGGGGCTGGGACGCGAAGACGCGCAGGCGGGGGGCGAGTGCGGGGAGGATGCGGCTAGGGCTTGCCACGGGAGCTGCTGGCTTTTATAGGCCTCTATGTGAAATGACCAAAATACCTCGGTGGGGGCATGGTATTTACATTTTTCTGCCATTATTATTCATTCCAGCAGTGCCAGCTCGAGATCCGACGGCCCAGGTTGATCCAGATGCTGATCCGACGTCCAGAAACGAATCAAGCAAACCAATCCAACGGCTGAAAGTCACTGAGCTCTGAGGAGGCTTGTACATCCATCCTTCTCTTATTTCTGGGTGGGTGTGTTCAAGCTTCTGTTCCCTGTCTGCGATGATTTGACAAGAATAGTGAGAATTTTCTATTGGGGTTCAGAGAAAGGAGAAAGGAAAGTGCACTAGAAAGGTTGGAACCAGCTCCTGCTACCAAAAGATATGGGAGGAGTAGGTTTTCGTGATTTCAGAATGTTTAACCAGGCCATACTAGCTCGCCAAGCATGGAGACTTTTGACTAGACCTGAAAGTTTGTGTGTGCAAGTCCTTAAGGCGAGATATTACCTAGAAGGGAAACTGGAGGATACTGTATTTAGTGGTAATGCATCGTCATCTTGGCAGTCTATTAGCCATGGACTGGATTTGTTGAAGAAAGGTTTGATCTGGAGAGTGGGCAATGGAAGTAGCATAAGAGTTTGGCGGGACAATTGGATTCCTTGACATTTTCTTATAAACCCATTTCAGCACAGGGTTTATACCGTATCCGATTTGTCTCAGATTTATTAAATGATAATGGATCATGGAAAAATGAGCTACTCGCGAGATACTTCGTGCCGGCGGACGTAGAGGAGATAAGAAAGATCCGGGCTTCTCCCAGATCACAGGAAGATGTGCTAGCCTGGGCACCTGGTAAGCTGGGTATGTTTACTGTCAAAAGTGCATACAACCTGGCATTTGATGAATCTAACCGAAGCAATACAGTATCATCAAGTTCGATGCCGTCGGGAAGGAGAACATGCTAGAAATTTATATGGAATTGTGGTGTGCCTCCCACAATGCGAAATTTTGCATGGCGTCTGGCAACTGATGCTCTACCCACTTGGAAAAATAAAAACAAAATTGGTTTAGAGACCACGAGTAGATGCCCTGTATGTGTAGTGGAGAAGGAGGACAATTACTATCCTTTCCTACGCTTTTAATTTGGCCGGGATTTGTACCTGGCGATGGCCAAAGTGTGGCGGTTACCATGTTTGTTTGCTGTAGCTCATTGTGGAAAAGAATGACTGCTCCGGGCACTAGATCCGTTGAGGGAGTTGGAGCGATGCATGATGCTTATGACTTTCTGGAGAGCATGGCATGTTAGAAATGAAGTGACTCATGATAAGCCAGCACCACCATTGGAGGCATCGGTCAGATTCTCTTTACTATATATAAAGTTGAACACACATGCTAATCCGGTGAAAGGGAAGGAAGTAATCTCATATATGCCGGCTGAACCAAGGGTGAGAAATTCTGCTGAACTAAGATGGACGCCTCCAATGCAAGGCTTTGTAAAACTGAATGCTGACGGGTCTTATGTTGCTACTGAATTGGGGGGGTAGGTATGATTCTATAGGTGATATCATTTTCTCGTCATGTCGAGCATTGTTTGCATGTAGAGACGCTCTGGAGGCGGAGTTATGCACATGCATGGAGGGACTGTTTTTTGCCATACAGAGAAGCGAGTTGCCGGTGATCATTGAGATGGACTCGCTTATGGCGGTTTCCATGATTACTAGTACCAATGTGGATCGTTCGGTTTATGCTTCTTTGGTTAATGAGATTAGATATTTGTTAAGCCTTCAATCTACTTGTATTACTTATGTTTCTCGTTACGCAGAATAAAGCTAGCAATAGTTTAGCAAACTTTGGTAGGAGGGAGGGCCGGACTATGACTTGGGTAGGGTCAGGCCCCCAGAGGTGTTGCAGATAGTCATTGATGAGTGTACGAACATTATGAATGAGTAATACAAGTATTTTCTCCCATAAAAAAAAGATCATGATACGCTAGGCTTACCACGGGTCAAATTATGATTTTTCAGTCCAAGAGAAACTTACGAGAGCCGTGGATTTATCTCTGACAAATTTAGATGGGGCTGTCAAAGAGATGCACCCGCAGTGTGTTTGTGTGTTGGCCTCGCCCTGTACCTGGATTGAACTTTGGTTTAAGCACCAACGACAGGCTCCGTCTCTGCTCGGGCGAGTCGCCAAAATCTGGGCGTCCACTACGAGCCATTTTAGTAATACAACTACTGACCAGCCACCAGCCGCTCCTCCGGTACGCCTCCCGTAGATTGCTCGCCTCACTCTCTCACACACACACCTGCGCCTGCGCGTCGTCTCTCCCTCTCCCTGATCGTCTCGGAAAAACTACTTTTGTTTAGCGTTTCTGCGTGGCAGACTGGCAGCCAGCGCCCGTTATGCGGCCTCGTGCTCCTCACGATCATGGGGGTTGGATCAACGAGCCGGAGCTGGCAGCAATAAACAACGGTTTGACCCCACCCCGTCTAGATTGAAGGCGCTAGCTAGGTTATTCTTTCGAGTTCAAGCCGTTGAAAAAAGTTGAGGCATTGGGATGATCGATATAGTGAAGGGCGAGAGGCTAATTAAAGGTGAGTTTAGTTGACGCTAACCAGGCCCTCGTTTTGCATTTGAATATATGAGTTTTCATTCTAGATTAAGATATTATCGTTTTGCGGAAAAAATCCTCCAAACTTTCCATAAAAGTGTAACAATGGTAGTACACAGATTCTCAGAGGTAACAAAAATTATAACTAGGTCCTTGGACCACCTAGCGATGACTTCATGCAGTGGGACGATCTGAAGGCGCCGTCGTAATCACCCCCCCTTATCGAAGCCATGCAATCTTTGTTGTAGTAGACAATCGAGAAGTTGTTGTGTTAAAACCTCAAACAACCGACGCACAAGAACATTAACCGCCCCTGATGACGATAAGCATAGATTGGAAGAACCATACTTGCAAACACACCAATGAAAACAAGGGTGGGCCAAATCCAAACATATCCACTGGAGATGAATGCCAGTCAGATCCACGAAGATCCACCGGAGACTAGCACCGACCCGATCCAAGAAGATCCAACATAGACACACTTTCACACATCCTCTGTCGCCGCAAGCTCATCTTCGAAGTGGGGATATGACCGAAAATACATTAATCTAACTCTGGGATGCCGCCGCCCGGGCCAAGACGGTAAAACTATGTAAAGCAAGAACAAGATCCCTCCCGTCGGTTGGAGGGGGGGAGGGGGTTTTCCACACCTCAAAGGCCCACATGGCCATGGAAGGCGGAGCAGATTGCTAACGGCCAACAAAGGGACTCTAATCTCCTCAGGTCGAGTCTGGATGGACAAGGGGACATTCGTGACTTCTCTAGTTTTATTTGAGAGTTCCATTATTCTAGATTAAGATTAACAAGGTTGAATGAACTGAATACACAGATAGCTAACTACACCCGCGATGGGGCTAGAAAGCCTAATCTCCCCAAGGTCAGGTGCGGAAGGAGAGGGGGACAACTCATGACTTCTCTAGTTTTACGAGAGAGTTCCCCTATTCTAGATTAAGATTAACGGGATTGAATGAACTAATCGGCTAACACGGTACCTAGAAAATCATATTCCAATAAATTATGCATCATAAATTTACTCTAGGGTTGCTAAGAGGTCCATCTCCAGAGAGGCCAAGCAAGGGTGGTGGGTGGAATACTCCGGTCTGGATCTCTTTGCGGTCAAATTCGACGAATTCCTCGCCCTACGCGATCATCCCTAGGGGATTTGCCTAGTTATGGGGGTAGCGACTCAACTGTATGGTCATAGGAGAGCATTGATGCGTATTTTTCATGCTCTGCCTATATGGGTGTTTTTTCCGCGAGGCGGGAGTCCGTACTCATTGGCTTGCAGGTTTGGAATTATGTGCGCCACCCACGTATTGATTCTTTGCAAACCTCCCGAGCGCAACATGGCTCATGTTGCAAATCACTCGTCATGCAAAATCTTTAAGCTCAACATAACCCATGACGCAAATCTCCTAGCATAGCATGACCCATGTTGCAGCTGGATCAGACCAAGCGCAACATAACATGTATTGCAAACCTTCAAGCATAACATGGTTAGAGCATCTCCAACAGTGGCTCCAAAAACCCCGCGCGTGGGGTAAAATGCGATTTTAGTGCGGCGGGACAGTGGAGCTGTGAAACTCAGGCGCGCGGGGAAAAAGCGGGTGGTCGCGCATCAGATTTGGCGCGCCGGAATTTTTGCGCCCGCCACTCGGCCTCCCATCTCTCTCCACCTCGCCACGCGCTCTCTCCCCGCTTCTTCGCCTCACCGTCGATGCGCCACCACCACGCCACCATGCCGCCGCGCCGCCGGGATCTTCGGGCTACCGTGGCGTCCGCGTGCGCCCCTCCGGCGCCTTCTACGCTGAGATCCGGTTTGGCGACGTCCGCCTCGGCCTCAGCATGTTCGAGACCGCGCACGAGGCCGCCTGTGCGTACGACGCGGCGGCGTGGCGCCTCGGGAGACCTCGCCCACAGATGAACTTCCAGGACGTCTGGACATGCGAGCAAGCGCAGGCCGTCGCCCCTCCGCCGCGGCTAATAACTAACGCTGACCGTTAGGAACACCGTCGGCGGCAGCGCCGCCTCCTCATCGCCGAGGCGGACGAGCGAGCCATGGCGGAGTGGCGCCAGCGCCACCCGAAGGACGTCGCCAACGAGCATGCCTTCTGGGCAGAGAGGAGGGCAAGGCGGCGCGCGGAACGGGCGGACAGGCGTCGTCGGAAGGCACTGGCGATATCGCAATGCGATCTGGGAGCGGCATCATTCTTCTCTAGCGACGATGAGCGGTGGGAAGACGCGTGACTTGTTACGTCAGACGACACAAGCGAGGAGGAGGAGGACGATGACTCGGAGTAGTTTCTAGTTGCACCGTAGCCTTTTTTTTAACCTATCTATGCTAGATGAACTATCTATATATCGCTTTTTTATCTATATATCACTTTTTTATTTGTTTTGAGCGCATAGCGCAGTTTTTTTGCAGCGCCTGCGAAAGCGCCTCTGTAATGCCCGGATAATCATGCTACAGTAATCTCACGTTGATGGTGCCACGTCACCTCTGTCATTGTAGTTAATCACGGGTTAAATCAAAACTGTTTCGAAATTCAATTCAAATTTATGATGACAATAAAAGTTTTCAAAAATTAAAACTAAAAAGTTCGGTGGTTGTCAAATATTACATCGGTAATTATGGTGGAGTAAACACATTTTTATAAAATGTCTAAGAAATCTAAAATGAGTTAAAACAGAAAAGAAAATAAATAAAAGAAAAGAAAATACAAAAGAGAAAAACTAAACTAACAAAAAAAGAAAAGAAAGAAAGAGAAGCCCCCCCTCCCCCTGCTGGACGCATGCCCACTTTAGCAGCCAGCCACAGCCCAATCGCCAAGCCCACCTAACCCACTCCCTTAACCCCCCCGGGCGATGAAACCCTAACCCCCTCCCCCACTCGTCCCACTCCTCTCTCCCCCTCCCCACGACTCCACGCCCCTCTTCCCTTCCCCGATTCAGATAGGGATCGAGAACGAACCCCCCACCGACGCCGAACCCCGGATCCCTACCACCGCTCGTCCTCACCCGCCCCTCCTCGCCGGACGCCGTGGACGCTTGCGTCGTCCCGCCACGCCGTCGCCAGACCTCGCCGTCCCGTCTTCCACCTCCTGGGACCACGTCGCCGGACGGACGCCGCCGCCGACCTCCTCCTCGCCGGTCCTCCCCGACCGTCCCCGAGCCCGCTGCCATTCCCCCTACGGCCTCAGTGAGCCCCGCCTTGCTCCCTCCCTCTCCCCTCGCGCTCGCGCTAGTCGTCGCCGGTCCCTCCCCGGCGGCCGTGCCGTCTTGGCCTCGTTCGCCTGACGGCCGCCCGCACCCTCTCCTCGCGCCTCCTCCGCTCGGCCGGGCCTCTTTCCCCACGCGCCGGGCCGTCCCCCCGCCCCTCCGCTTCCCGTGCGGCTCCCTGCCCATGATCGCCGCGCCTCTCCTTCCCACAGTCGCCTCGCTTCAACCACGGCGCCTCGCCTCCGTTCCCCGCCCGACGGCCATAGGCCGGAACCCCATGGCCGCCTGTTCCCCACGTCGCCCTTCGCCGTCTCTGCTGAGACCGCCTTGGTGGCGACCCCCCGCCACCGCGACCATCTGCGCTGCCTCCCGTTCAATCCCACCTCGTGATCCGCCTAGTAGCCCGGTTGGCAGCACATGGCAGCGCCGTTAGCGCCTCGGCAGACTCTCGTCCGCCTCATGGCGAAGTGCTCGTCTTGGTTCGCCAACCCGACCGCCACATGCCCGCTAGCCCCCCCGGGTCATCGACTAGGGGCCCGCCAAAATGTTTTTAGAAAAAAAGGAATTAAAAAATATAATTAATAAAAATAAAATGATTTAATAAAATTAATTATTAATTAATTAATTAATTAAGTAATTAATTAAGTTAATTAATCCGGTTTAATTAATTTAATTAACTAGTTAAGTTTAATTAAACTGTAATTAGATTAACCTAAACCCTAATTAACCTAATTAGAGAATGACAGGTGGGTCCCACTGGACCCCACATGTCAGGTTGACCACGTCAACGGTCAACGCTGACTGCTGACGTCAGCATGACATCATGCTGATGTCATAAATCCATTTTCCGAATTAATTAAATAATTAATTAAATTTCAGAAATTAATAAAATCTTTAGAAAATCGTATCTTTTAATCCGTAACTTCGATTAAAATATTTTCAACATGAAAGTTGCTCGAGCAGCGAGACGAATACGGATACGCAATCCGTTCGTCCACCACACACCCTAACCTATCGAACCCGCAACTTTCCCCTCCGCTCCTCCTCAAAACGCTAAACACCGGAATACTTTCCTGATGTTTCTTAACCCAAGCATCACCTCATACCACGTTAGGTCACGCCTAGCATCGTTACTTGACTTGTCATGCATCGATATGCATCTGTTTACATGGTATTCATTGTTTCTTCCCCCTCTTCTCTCTGGTAGACTACGAGATCGACGCTGCTGCTTTGCCCGGTTCGACTACGGAGTTGACGACCCTATCTCTTGCCAGAGCAACCAGGCAAGCCCCCCCTTGATCACCAGATATAGCCTATTCTACTCTATATCCGCTTGCATTAGAGTAGTGTAGCATATTATCGCTTCCGTTATACCTATCCTGATGCATGGTCTGTCCTTGTTACTACTGTTGTTACCTTTACCTGCAATCCTATATGCTTAGTATGGGATGCTAGTATTTTCATCTGTGGCCCTACATTCTTGTCCGTCTGTCGTGCTATACTATCGGGCCGTGATCACTCGGGAGGTGATCACGGGTATATACTATATACTTTATACATGATACATGTGGAGACTAAAGTCGGGTCGGCTGGTGGAGCACCCGCGAGTGGATCTTTGTGGCGGAGCGACAGGGCAGGTTGAAACCGCCTAGGAGAGAGGTGGGCCTGGCCCTGTTCGGCGTTCGCGGATACTTAACACGCTTAACGAGATCTTGATATTTGATTTGAGTTGGCTACGAGCCTATACGCACTAACCATCTACGCGGGAGTAGTTATGGGTATCCCGCGCCGTGGTATCACCGGCACTTCGTGACGCCTTGTGGCCGAAGCGGCGCTGGCCGGATTGGACCGAACGCCACTAGGCTAGGTCTGCTTCCACAGCACGCATAGCGTCTTGTGTGTGCTCGAGGCGATGGGGCCTGACCCTGGCGCTTAGGTTTAGACCGGCGGTTGGCCTCTCTTTGAGCCTAGGTAGGGCTCCGACGTGTTGATCTTCCGCGGCCGGGCATGACCCAGGAAAGTGTGTCCGGCCAAATGGGATCAAGCGTGCTGGGTAAGTTGGTGCACCCCTGCAGGGAAGTTAATCTATTCAAATAGTCGTGATCTTCGGTAACAGGACGACTTGGAGTTGTACCTTGACCTTATGACAACTAGAACCGGATACTTAATAAAGCACACCCTTTCAAGTGCCAGATACAACCCGGTGATCGCTCTCTCTCAGGGTTACGAGGAGGGGATCGTCGGGTAGGATTATTGCTATGTGATGTTGCTTGGAGGACTTCAACCTACCCTCCTCTGCCTGTTGCAAGACGAAGGTGACCAGAAACGTAGTCTTCGATAAGACTAGCTATCCCCTCTTATTCGGCATTCGCAGATTCATCCATCGATATGGCCCTTTACACATATATCCATGCATATGTAGTGTAGTTCCTTGCTTGCAGTACTTTGGATGAGTACTCATGGTTGCATTGTTTCCCCTTTTCCCCTATCTATACTCGATTGCGCAACTGACGATGGAGCCTGTGAGCGACGCCACCGTCGATGACGACTACTACTGGAGGTGCCTACTACTACGTGCAGCCCGACGGCGACCGTGAGTAGTTTAGGAGGATACCAGGCAGGAGGTCCGCGCTTCTTCGATCTGTATCTCGGTTTGTGCTAGCCTTCTTAAGGCAAACTTGTTTAACTTATGTGCGTCTTCAGATATTGTTGCTTCGCTGACTCGTCTATGATCGAGCACTTGTATTCGAGCCCTCTGGCTTGTATTATGATGCTTGTATGACTTATTTTATTTATAGAGTTGTGTTGTGATATCTTCCCGTGAGTCCCTGATCTTGATCGTACACATTTGCGTGCATGATTAGTGTAAGATTAAATCGGGGACGTCATAGCCTCGCGTGTGCTAAATTTTGCAGCGGCCGTTGAAGCAAGCGCTCCTGGCAGCAAAAAACTCACGAACAACACGCTGTAAATATTTTTTTAGCGCGTCTGTTGAAAATGCTCTTACAAGCCGCAAGATCTCACGATGGATCCAACTGCTAGCGACCTAGTCGGTCATTTCAAAACATCAGCCGACCGACGCGTAGGATGAAAAAAAATAGGCGGTTATATACTTTACCAAAGCCCCACGAAGCCACGTACCACGACACGCAACCCCGCCGTTACATATACCGCCCGCTGCCCCTCCACGATCGCTCCTCCCCCGTCAGTCTCGTCTCGCCGGCTCGGCCCCTCGCCTTCGCCAGAAAACCTCAGACAGCGCACTGCCGGAGTCGATCGAAATGCAGGGCCACGCGGACAGCGAGAGCGGTCTCGCCACCGCGCCTTCCAGCCCCACACGCTGCCTCTGCTCCGGGCGAGACGGTGAGTGTGACGAAGACGGCGGAGGCATCCATTACTTCTTCAGCGCCCCGGCCAGCCCCGTGCACTACATCCTCCGTTCGCCGCCGGCGTCCTCCGCGTCGGTCCACTATGCTCCCTCCACGGATGGAGACTTCTGCACGCCCCCCGGCGACTTCGAGTTCGCCGCGCGCCACCGCGGTATCGACGGCGCCGGCGGCACCACCACCATGAGCTCCGCCGAGGAGCTCTTCCTCTCGGGCCGTATCCGCGTAGGTTGCCTCTCCCCCATCCGCCAAGAAACGGATTGCAGGGAGCAGCAGGGGGAGGACGGGGGCGGCGTCGAAGGCCGCTCACCGCGGCCTCGCCGGACCAGGTCGGCTTCGCCGCCCCGGAGCCCGCGGCTCGCCAAGGCTGCAGAGCCTGCCGACTCCTTGGCATCAGCGTCGTCGTCATCCTCCTCCTCCTCTTCCTCTGCCAAGACCATGCGGCGGAGGATATCGCTGCGGGACCTCCTCGGCCGCACCTGCAGCGATCCTTCGATGAGGCCGCCGGCCCCTATTACCACCGCCGCCGAGAGGTCAGGATCCTGGCTGCCATCTATCTGGCCGGCGCGGGCCAAGAAAGCTCTGCCCTGCCCGGCGCCGCAGCCTGCTCGCCGGTCAGTTTCGTCGGTCAGGGCAGCACCGGGCGGCGCGGGGCGCGATGAGGGGCCGCGGCGGCGCACAACGTCTCTGCCGTACCGGCAAGGCCTGGTCCTTGGATGCCTCGGCCTGGGAGCCCGGAGCTACGGGCTAGCAAAGTCCATGCACCCCCTCTCCACGCGGTGATCTCGGCACGTCTGGCAAGTGGCAAGGCATAGTTTCAGGGCTTACCTGAAAATATTTGATGCGCTTTTATCCCCAGTGCAAAATGGAAACAATGCTATGTATACATCGCAAATACAGTGATTTTGTTCAGTCGGCTCAATCTTTGTTATGTGGGAGTCATATTTTAGATATTTGATTGAAGGATAAATTGTTACCCATATCAATTCCTTTCTTCATCATATTGTAAGGAATAAACATCTTTGTGCTGAATTTCGTTCTCCATTATTCGTTGTGTTTCGTGTTACTCTCTCCGACCCATATTACTTATCTTAGATTTATCTAGATAAAATCGGAGGGAGTGTAATTTTTTTCTTACTCCATCTGTCCAAATGCAACGTGCATTTTATTTGTTATAAAGGCTTTGACAAACAATCCTGCAAACAAAAACAATTACTGGATCAATACTGCAATCTCATGAATGCGGCTTTTAATACTACTACAAGTTTAATGCCATTAATATTATTCACATAAATCATATATTAACAAAGTAAATCACAATTAAAACCTTGTTTTAACGAACTAAAGTGCACCTTACATTTTTATTAGAAGAAGGAAGTTACTGAGGTCAGCAACAGCAACAACAAAAATAGAAGAAGGGAGTTACATATCAAAAGCGCACCTTACATTTGTATACCTCTATTTTTTGAGTACCAGTGTCACACACGATGAGTGGCGTAATTCAAAATCGTAGTGCATCTTCTTTCGAAAACCAAATGGCGATGCTATCTTTTCTCTGTGCATCATGATGGGGACTGTACTTGTTCTCAAGTTTTGGTGGCATTGAAGCCTTTGGCCTCTTTGGCTTGTGGACGATTTAAGAGGTTTTTTTCTAAATTCCTATCGTCCATTTCAGTCAGTTTCGCATAGAGCCATTTTTTCTTCTGTGCTGTCTCTTTGATTTTGTTATGTTCCTAGTGCAATCATGATCCATTGTGTCCATGGTTCCAGTGCACTTTTTATTTGGGGTAGGAGAGTGGCATCATTTTTCAGTTTTACATCACGAGTGGTTACCTTCCTTTCAAGTTGGTGTCGGCAGGGGCTTCTTGATCAATTTTTCTCTAAGTTCAAAGGAATGATTCACATCTAGTCTAGTTTTTTTTTTTTGCACATCACATCTAGTCTAGTTAATCAGTCGCAAGTTCATTTTCTTGGCTTCAGGAGTGAGCCTGTCTGCTGAAGGTGACAGGATGTTTGGTGGAACGGTGAGAAGCACTCAAGAACGCTACAAATTGCAGGGAAAGATCAATAATTACTTAATTACAATGCTCTCTGCATCACAGAGCACAAATCTGGTGGTTTCAGATATTCAGTACAGAGTTCACAAATGATCGACATGTTCAATATGACCTGTTTGATCAAGGGACATATTTTCCACCAAAGCATTCAGCTTGCAAGTAGTCTGGACTACTTTTAAGGATTTCTCAGAAATCGTCAAGATGCATACAGGATCATCGCACGCAAGTGTAAACCTTCCAGGGCCCAAATCCATGTGATAGCAACATAAAGCTTTGTTTCACTTTGCTTAGAAGCAGCAAAAGCAATAAGCTCTCCAACTGCAAGAGGCGCACACACACTTGCCCTCATACAGCTACTACATAGATTAGGTTAACATGTCCTGATAAGTGCGCAAAGTTGACCCTAAGTAACAGATTACTGATGCGAGTAAAGTAACATTTGAACAGATCTTAAAGCAGCAAACACATCATCGATGACGAGCATGCTTGATTTTCCAAACGTCTTCTGTCTGATGCTGAATTCTACAGGAACAGGTAATTGTACTTGTCGTTCGCAAGCTTGCATAGCCCGTTGAATGCCACACCATCTGCAAGATTAACATGGTTGGGAGATCAATGAGGTTCTGAAAAGAGATAGATAATGTTGGATCACAAACAAAGATGTTGACTCAAGAAAAAGAAGGGCCAAATAGAATTATTTCTGTGTGTGTCGGAAGTGCAGAATAAAGTAACTACAAAAGGCAGAAATGCCCTTGTTAATGAAGATGTCTTGGAAAGCTGTCATAAGAAATGCTGCACTGGTGAGCTAAATAAGTAAATAGTCCTACTTATTCAGAATGATTGCTCATATGCTACAATAAATTCTCTTCCCACGATAAATAATGTTTGTTGTCACCTTGACATCAATCCAAATATGATGGCCAAGTAATAAATGAGGCACCATTTCAAGGATGAAGCTTAGTTAATTAGAGCATCTCAAGAAAAATAACTAGGCGGATACTCGTCCTGCCCAATAGATTAAGTCAGCTTTGGCTTTACGGTTTTGGTTGTTCCAGAGAACAAAGGGAAACAGCTTCTAAATTTAGAATTCAGGTAAACACAAGTAGTGACCTGGGTCCCTCCGATGCTCTCAAACAAAATTAGATTTGAACGAGACATGTATTAATATATGTTGACATAAACAAAGAATAACAAAGCCATGCGGTAAGTAGCAACCGCAGGAACAAAGCTCGTTCATAGAGTACTGAAAATGTATGCTTCATATTCATTCACCTTCTCCTCACTGATCTAAGGTGGTAATGGAACATCAATCTAGGTACAGCTCCTCTTATGTCTATGGAATTATGTAAAAGGAAAAAAAGTTGAATTTTGGAAAATTGAAAGTCAAACCTCATTGCAGCAAGAAGAATTAACCAACAATCACATTAATTGTGGTGAGGTGCAAAGAAAGACACTATAATCCAAAGGCGCATCAAATCTCACCAAAGTTTTCACCAAAATCAGTGCAAGATTCAGCACGGATGGACAGGCTGCTGTCAGCGATCCCAATAACCTCGATGTAGTGTGGTGGTTCAGGGGCGCCAGAAGCACCTCTGATAGTCAACTGATGCCCATCAGTGGACAGCCCGAGAAGAACTCCACCTTCATTGTGTTGGACTTGAACCACAGTGCGCACTCGTCGCCCAAGAAACATCTTCAGAGTCTCTCCATTGACAAATGGTGAAGGAGCTGAAGTATCCATCTCTGCAAGGTGTGGCATCAAACTTATCAACTCAATTCAGCATTATCATCAGGTGGCATGGAGAACATGTAAATTGCCACGTCTCGAGTCATTTTATCATGCCAAGCAACCACATGGAAGAAGATTGCACATAGGGCCCTAGCAGTGTAGCTAAAGTTGTGGTACTGATAAGATATAACCATGCTAGAGTGTCAGCCACATAAAACTTCTAGGGATGAGCTAGATACAACGATACATGCTGATTAACCAAACAGTTTGGCGGCTATATCACAAATCATAGCAGAACTACTACAGTGGCTACTATAGTTCACGGCAGTGACATCATTCACAACTTCTGTCATCAAAATCTGCTCATATATAGCTGACAGAATGACCTCTCTAAATCACATGCTTGTTCATAGCCCTGCATTTCAGTGCTTTCCGACAAGGGCCATATGCATATCAGATCCCTACGCTACCGTGGATCTATCTCGCGCTCTCTGTAGAAGTAACTCAATCATATCGATCAATTGATAGATGTATTAACAAGGTCATGCCAGAAACAAATCCGGTAAGGAGCGAGAGCTCCGATGGAAGAAAGGAATCACCGCCACCGAATGAGACCACCCACAAAATTGTGTTTCCGGATGCAAGCGAGGACCGATTTAAACTGGATGCGACTCGGATCTATCCAAGCAAGCTGCGCTAGGGGCTTCCATGCCACGGCAGAAGAAATCGATGGGGACACATCGATCCCGTAGACCCGTAGGGAACGTGAGGCAGGAGAAGGAGAGGGGGGTTCGAGATGTCGTACCCGCCTTGGTGAGAGCAGTCGGCGGGTTCGGCGGCGCTGAAGTGTCCGGCGCTTCGGCTTGGCGGCGGCTATGGAAACTGGGAGGTTTGGGAGAGGGAGCGAGGGGCTGGGCGGGCTCGAGATGAGTACTTGCCAGCGGGAGCCGCGGGCGTGAAATGGGCTGGTTGGATGGCGCCAACGCCGGCCCTGCCAAAGCTGAGCGCGCCAATTTTTGGCGCGCGATTTCGCCGCCGCGGGCTCGCCAGGCTCTGGCCGTGTGAACACTTTTATTTTGGTGTATGTACTGTTTTATCTTGCTCATCCACAAAGCCCAACAGCCAACATACAAACCATTCAACCCAAGACTGATTCTTTACATGCTTCTACAATAGTCATGTATTCTGCTTCGGTGCTGCATATGGGAGAAACTACTGGCTATAATGTTGACTTCCAGCTCACAGCACAATCATCAATAATGAAAACATAACCTGTAAGGACCTCCTCTTATCTATATCACTAGAAGCAAAATCTGAATCCACGTAGCCAACGAGTCCCTCGCTAGCATCGTTGAACTTCTAATAAGCATTGAAAGTGTCACGAACGTACCTAAAAATTCAGACGAGATCATGCTCGAGCTCAAGGTCATGCATAGCCACAATACAGAAAACTATACGAATGGTCTCCCTTGCTCCCCCCTCGGATGATCATGACAACCACCATCTTTAAATCATTGTCATCATTTTCTTTGTGTACATCCTCGGGAAAAGAGTCTTTGAGATATGTTTCCCACAACATCTTCATCTACACTATGCAACGCGCTAGTGATCAAATTGAGCCCATATATGAAGAAAACCCGAGAAAAGGAAAAAAATGCGTTGGGGCAAATCGTCAAACACCTCACAAGTGGAGAGAGGTGACTATCTCGCTACCGGAGTTGGTGCATCGGCGAGGTTGCTGGAGATAAGATGAGATGGCGAGAGGCATGGACACAAGGGAGGACCAATTCCGGCCTTGCAATCAACCCGCGCGTTGCTGACGAAGTCTGCGACGGCTCAATTTTGACGGCGGGGTGATACGTCTCCAACGTATCTATAATTTATGAAGTATTCATGCTATTATGTTATCCATCTTGGATGTTTAATGGGTTTTACTATGCACTTTATATTATTTTTGGGACTGACCTATTAACCCAGAGCCCAGTGCCAATTTCTGTTTTTCCCTTGTTTTAGTGTTTCGCAGAAAAGGAATATCAAACGGAGTCCAAACGGAATGAAACCTTCGGGAGCATGATTTTTGGAACAAACAGAAGACTTGGAGTTGAAGTCAGAGAAGCTTCGAGGTGGCCACGAGGCAGGGAGGCGCGCTTGTCCCCCCCTGGGCGCCCCCCCCCCCCACCCTCGTGGGCCACTCGTGGCTCCCTTTACCGACTTCTTTCGCCTATATATATCCATATACCCTAAAAACATCGTGAAGCAGAATAGATCGGGAGTTCCGCCACCGCAAGCCTCAGAGCCACCAAAACCAATGGGACCACATTCGCACCTACCTGGGGGGGAACCCTCACCGTGGCCATCTTCATCATCCCGACGCTCTCCATGACGAAGAGGAGTAGTTCACCCTCGGGCTGAGGGTATGTACCCGATAGCTATGTGTTTGATCTCTCTCTCTCTCTCTCGTGTTCTTGAGGTGGTACGAACTTGATGTATCGCGAGCTTTGCTATTATAGTTGGATCTTATGATGTTTCTCCCCCTCTACTCTTGTAACATCCCAAATTTTCAATTTGGAATGTTCTACATAGGTCATTCATGCATATCATATTTTATTGCATTTTCGTTCTGCAATTCTCGAAATCCTAAGCAACTCAAGGACCCTCGAGAGAGTTGGGATTTCGGTTTTCATATTTGATTTTATCAAATAATGAAACGAGATTTTGATTTTAATTATTTTCCTTGAAAAATATTTCATATTAAAATATATGAGAGGAGATAATATGACTTCTCCAAAATAATTGAAATATTGGAGGAAAAATATTAAAATCATTTATTTGATTTTTTTGGATTTTATTCGCATTAGAAAAATTGCACGTTTTCAAAAATTGCATTTTAGGGCCAAGAAAATGTTCATCTCGTTCTAAATATTTTATTTAGACGGCGAAATTTTGTTTTGGCATTTTTAGATTTTTATTTCATTTTCTAAGATTTATTTTCTGTCGGCGAAATTGTTTAAAAAAAAACTTCCATGACCCGTGGCCAAGCCCACCGAGCTAGGCCATTAACTCCCAGCCGCCGCCTTCTCCTCATGTGCCTGCCGCCCGCCGACTCGGAGGAGTCCGAGCGGACTCCACCGCCGCCCGCCTTGGTCCCTCCTCCAAGCCGAGCCGCCTTTATATACTCACGCCCGAGCCCGCCACCACCACCCACCACCACCGAGCCCCCCGCCGCCGAGCCCGCCGCCCGATCCCGCCTCGCCGGAGGTACCGCGCAGATCCGTCGCCACCGTTTTTAAAAAAAACCGTTTGGTTTTTTTTGAAACCCTAGTTCGTTTTTTTAGATCGGTTTGCCGGTTTTTCCCGGTTCTTCTAATCAGCGGACGTTCGTCCGTACGTTCGTTTTAACGAACGACGTTCACCCGTTAGTTACAGCTAACGAACGCTCGTTCGTTAGTTTGTTCGTCAGTTTTCTTTCATCGGATTTTTCTGCGATTATTCTCGATCGCGATTTCTGATCCGATTTTCGTTTCTGTTTATCTTTTCGCTCGTTAGTCGGAATCAGGCGATTCAAGCGCCTAGATCTTCGTCTCGAGACCCTCTTTCTGTTTAATCAACTTAAACAGGATTTTGATACTGTAAAATTTGACTTTAGTTCAGATTAGTAAACAGATCTTGTTTCTCTCGCCGTTTGAGTTTCGTTGCTCTGTTTGATTTGATTCTTTTTGCAAAACAGAGTTCTTAAGTTGAACTTTCTGGTCAACCTCTTATTTGAGTTTTGCCTGTGTATCCTTGCTTGTTGCTTATGTATGTTCTTGTTTGTTTGCGATAGAATTTCCGGAGTGCGAAGCGTGTTACTACGAGTCCCTAGGTTTCGCGGATCGTCAGCAAGGCAAGTAACACATTGATCATACTCTTTTCATACCCAGTTTTTATGCATTAGTTCCAATCCTCAAACATTGCATGATTAGGATGTCATTAACATGTGGGTTGGGAAGTAGTTATTGAGGTAGAACCTATTGTCATGTTACTATCAAACCCTTGGTATTTACTTCTATGTGTCGCTTATATTGCTATGCTATGCTCGTAGACGTGGTTTGGGTGAGTGAAATCCATGACAGATGTGAGATTGTCAATTAATGGTTCAACTTAAGGTGGCAACTTAAATTAACATCTGGGTGGATTGAGGCACCTGGAGTACCCAAGTGTTGCCTGTATTTTTGGAAATCCCGGAGTACCCGTGTGATCTTCCTATGGACCGCCACCCAGGCTCAAAGGGAACTGAGATGATTCATGCTAGAAACTTCCATGTGCAGCCACAAGCTATTATGGGCTCTAGCATAGTTGAGTAAGTTACGTGAAGCTCTTGAAGAGGCATATCAGCAGGTAGTGGGATGTAGGTTTGGTATGGTCTGTCCGGAGTAGAGAGTTAATGTTTCTGAAAGACTGTGTCTCGGTCATCCATTTCTCAAACACATGTAGTGTGAGAAATCCAACGGAGGCGATCGAGTCTTGTGGGGAAAAGTGCGCAAACCTCTGCAGAGTGTACAATCTAATCATGGTTAGCCGTGTCCCCGGTTATGGACAATCTTGAGTATCTAGTACTTGGAGTATCTTAAGTATCTCATCACTCTTAATTAATATTGTTGGGTTGTTAATTACTTTAATTGGGATTGAGTTGGAGGTACCTTCTCGATGATGTTTCAACCACCATGATAGTTAAATTAAAATCTATTCCTTTGTTGCAGGAAAAAATTGGCTTTTTGCAAAAACTATAACCATAGAGCTTTCCACCAGCCAAATATGCATGTAGTGATAGCATTATTCTGTTCTTGCTCTACTGTGTTATATTGCCAGCATATTCCATGTGCTGACCCGTTTTCGGGATGCAACGTATTATGTTGCAGACTTTTCAAACGAGGAGTAAGGTTCGTTAGGTCGTTGTTGTGCAGCTCAGCTATGCCGTTGGAGTTGATGGACTCACTTTATCTTCCAAGCCTTCCGCTGTTATCGTATTAGATGGCCTTAAGCCATATTTATTGTAATAAGTTCTCTTTTGAGACATTCGATGTAATAAGTGTGTGATTGCTACTCTGTTATAAATCTTTCGAGTACTGTGTGTGTCAGCATTACCGCTCCAGGGATGACACTGAAGCATAGAGACTTGACTATTTGAGGTCGGGTCGCTACAAGATGGTATCAGAGCACACGCTGGGTGTAGGACACGACCACTAAGATAAACCATAGGTCACTCTTCTCTACTCATTTCCGACTCCTCTCCATTTTCTACTCCTTAGGATGGCGGAGATGAAGAACAAGTTTACACAGCCGGATGAAGACATCCCTTTTGGATGCCATTTGAAGGAAGTCACTAGGTACTTGAACATTGGAATACCAAGCTTCACCGGGACGTACAATGCCACCTTACCAGAAGAGGAGCGCTGGATGATTCAAGTACAAGTTCCAGGAAGGACGTTCTCGCCAACCTCTAAACCCATAGAATTTTCTTTCGAAGCACCCACCTGGAGTCTAGGCAAGAGCATGGCAGCCCATATTACCATGGGATGCATTGGAGAAGTTTACAACAAGGATATTAAGGACACTATCTACCATATATGTGGGCACCGAGACGAGCAATGGGAAGTGATCAGCACCAAGAAGGATAGATCCATTGCAGCTTTCATCCAGGAGTTAAACCAGCCCGTTCGACGTCAGGAGAACCAGATGTGCGCGGACATGATGGACTTGAAGAAGGCGAAGACTAGGATCATCGAACTGGAGGAAGAACTCAAGTTTACACGTGATGGATATGAGGAGAAAATTAAGACACTACTGGAGAAGAATGACGACCTGGTTAAGAAGATCGGAGTATTCATGGAAGGTCCAGCACCGGGAGGAGAAGACAACGATTCCACTTGCCCGGACAACTACATCATCATCAACGACACAGATTTCGATCCTAGTGATGATGACTTTGAAGATGAAGCTGGAGCAGATATCATGGAGTCTTCCACCGATCAAAATTTCTAGATGACCACCATATATTAGTAGTATTCCCCCATGTATTTAGTAGTAGTTGAGCACTTTTACGATAGTTCTAGACCGTTTGTATGCCCTTGCTTGATTGGTTGAGTGAAATGATTATGTTTGTCCCATGTGCATATGGGTAGTGTTTTCTCATTAGACCCCTTTTCTATTCTGATCTCTTCCATCTAAACCCATCAGATGCCTCCGAGACGTGACACCGGTTTTGCTTTCCCGCCGGAGCTCACCCAGTTGATCCAGCAACAGAATGCTTTGATGCAATTGCTAGTTCAGAACCAGGGCAACAACAACAACAACAACAACAACAACAACAACAACAACAACAACAACAACAACAACAACAACAACAACAACAACAACAACAACAACAACAACAACAACAACAACAACAACAACAACAACAACAACAACAACAACAGCA
This sequence comes from Aegilops longissima, assembly GCA_021605205.1. NCBI lineage: Eukaryota > Viridiplantae > Streptophyta > Magnoliopsida > Poales > Poaceae > Aegilops > Aegilops longissima. The sequence continues at coordinate 215,210,072 of CM038678.1, forward strand.
GCAACAACAACAACAACAACAACAACAACAACAACAACAACAACAACCCGCCGCCAGTAGACAACCTAGCCCGTTTTCTAAGGTTACAGCCGCCGGTTTTTTCCAGTAGCACCGAGCCTATAGTTGCCGATGACTGGCTACGCCGTATTGGAAGAGAGTTGACCACCACAGGTTGCACAAATGCTGAGAAGGTGCGCTTTGTCGCACATCAATTGGATTGACCAGCAGCCTCATGGTGGGAGAATTATACGGCCACTTTCCCGTAGCTAATGTCACTTGGAACCAGTTCCAGCAAGCTTTCCGCACAGCCCACGTCTCAACCGGAGCTATGAATATGAAGAAGCGCGAGTTTCACAACTTACGCCAGGGGAATCGTACCGTGGCTCAGTACGTGGATGATCTTAGCAAGTTATCTCGCTATGCCCCTGACGATGTGGCCACAGATGCCGCAAAGCAAGAGAAGTTTATGGAAGGGCTGAATGATGAGATGAGCATGCATTTGATGGTAGCAACCTTCAACAACTACCAGGAGTTGGTAGATAAGGCTCTTATGATTGAAGGGAAGCAGCAGCAGATTGAGAGCCGTAAGAGGAAGTATGGACAAGGGAGGTATAACTCAGAGCTCAAAGAATCCCGCCTAACCCGAACTCGGGAGGACTTGTTCATAACCATGGAGGTCATAACCACACCGGAGGAGGATCGCATAACCACAATGGTTCTAAGAATGGGAATGGGAACGGAGCCAACAACAATCAGAACTGCCCAAATCCAGCCACACCCGCCAAAAGAGACCTAAGTCACGTTACTTGCTTTAAGTGCGGGAAGACTGGACACTATGCCACGGATTGCCCTGAAGGGAAGAATGGAAATGGAAATGGGAGCGCTGGGAAGAAGCCCAATCCATTCAGCAAAGGACAAGTGAACCACGTTAACGTGGAGGAGGTTGAGGAGCAGCCAGACGCAGTAATAGGTAAGTTTTTGGTTAAGTCATTTACCACTCTTGTTCTTTTTGATACTGGTGCATCGCATTCGTACATATCAAGGGGATTCGTGGATAAGTTTAAACTACCAACCCAAACCCTTAGGACCCCTCTCTTAGTGAGTTCACCTAGAGCAGAATTTATGGCTAGTCGATGGTGCTATCAGATACCCCTAACCATTGGCACACATGTTTTTCCATCCGACCTAATTATCTTGGAGTCGCAAGGATTGGATGTGATATTAGGTATGGACTGGATGTCTAAGTATGGAGGAAGTATTTACTGTGCTAGTAGATCGATTTATCTCACCACCCCGGAGGGGAAAAGGATTAAGTATATATCTAGGCATGTGCCTAGGAGGAGCCAAGTGAATACCCTCACGAGAGTTGTTCAGGAGGAAGTGCCTGTAGTGAAGGATTTCCCGGATGTTTTCCCAGAGGAGTTACCAGGCATGCCACCGGATCAAGATATCGAGTTTTTGATAGAGCTATTGCCAGGTACAGGGCCAATATCCAAGAGACCCTATCGGATGCCCGCAAATGATCTGGAGGAGATTAAGAAACAGATCAAGGAGTTATTGGAGAAAGGATACATTTGAAGAAGTTCATCACCTTGGGGAGCCCTAGTACTTTTGGTTGAGAAGAAGGATAAATCCCTAAGGATGGTTGTTGATTACCGGGCCTTGAATGAAGTGACGATTAAGAATAAGTACCCACTGTCGATGATCAATGATCTGTTTGATCAGTTACAAGGAGCTAAGGTGTTCTCGAAGATCGATCTACGATCGGGATACCATCAGTTGAAGATTCGAGAGAAGGATATACCAAATACAGCGTTCACCATGCGGTATGGATTATACGAGTATACGGTCATGTCGTTTGGACTGACTAACGCCCCTGCCTATTTCATGAGCATGATGAACAAGGTGTTCATGGAATATTTGGACAAGTTTGTTGTGGTGTTTATTGATGATATTATGGTATACTCGAAGAATGAAGAGGAGCACAAGGAGCATTTGCGTTTAGTTCTCGAGAAACTCAGGGAACACCATTTGTATGCCAAGTTCAGCAAATGCGAGTTTTGGTTGAAGGAAGTCGGATTCCTTGGACATGTTATATCAGGAGAAGGTATAGCAGTAGACCCCAGCAAGGTTCGATCGATCCTTTGAATGGTTGGCACCCACTTGATTAGCGAGATCCGATTTTCTTGGACTCGCGAGGATACTATCGAGATTCATCGAGAATTTTTCCAAGATTGCGAAACCAACGACTGAACTATTGAAGAAGGATACCAAGTTTAAATGGACAAAAGATTGCGAGGCAAGTTTCCAGGAGTTGAAGAAACGTTTGACTACAGCCCCAGTGCTGACACTGCCAGATATACATAAGGATTTCCAAGTGTATTGCGACGTCTCTCGCTTAGGACTTGGATGTGTGCTTATGCAGGAAGGAAGAGTTGTTTCGTATGCCTCAAGACAACTAAAACCTCACGAGTTGAATTATGCCACGCATGATTTGGAGTTAGCAGCCGTAGTGCATGCGTTGAAGACTTGGAGACATTACCTTATTGGGAACCGTTGTGATGTGTACACGGATCATAAGAGTTTGAAGTACATTTTCACACAAAAGGAGCTGAACCTTAGACAGAGGAGATGGTTGGAGCTTATAAAGGATTATGACATGAAGCTTCACTATCATCCAGGCAAGGCCAATATCGTAGTAGACGCTTTGAGCCGGAAGATTTATGCTAATATCCTAGAGAGCACGGGATTGCCAAAGGAGTTAGCAGAAGATATCATGGAACTTCGATTGGAGATTGTTCCAAGAGGTTTTGTTGCAACAGTGGAGGTTTAGTCTACATTGTTGGGTAAGATTCGAGAAGCTCAGAAGGATGACAAAGAGATTGCCAAGATAAAGGAGAGAATGAGCAAAGGAAAGGCCAAAGGTTTTCGTGAAGATGAGCATGACACCTTATGGTTTGAGGACCGAATTTATGTGCCCAATAACACAGAGATTAGGAAGTTGATACTTCATGAGGCTCATGATTCACCATACTCGATACACCCCGGAAACACCAAGATGTATTTGGATTTGAAGGAACGCTTCTGGTGGAATGGTATGAAGAAGGATATTGCCGAGTATGTAGCCGTATGTCATGTATGTCAGAGAGTGAAGGCAGAGCATCAAAAGCCAGTAGGATTGCTACAGCCTATGCCGATACCCGAATGGAAGTGGGATAAACTTGGCATGGACTTTATCACCGAATTGCCCAGGACCAAATCAGGATATGATTCGATATGGGTAGTAGTTGATCGCTTGACCAAAGTGGCTCACTTTATCCCAGTGAAAACCACGTATACGAGTGCAAAGCTGGCCAAGATATATATATGTCCAGGTTCCTATGTCTGCATGGAGTTCCGAGGACCATCGTATCAGATAGAGGAACACAATTTACCTCAAAGTTTTGGCATAAACTGCACCAGACTTTGGGTACGAGATTGGAGTTCAGTACAACATTTCACCCGCAGATAGATGGACAGACCGAGAGAGTCAATCAGATTCTAGAGGACATGTTGAGAGCCTGTGCGCTAGATTATGGATCTAGTTGGGATGACAATTTACCTTACGCAGAGTTCTCATACAACAATAGCTACCAAGCCAGTTTGAAGATGGCACCGTTCGAAGCCCTGTATGGACGAAGGTGCAGAACGCCGTTGATGTGGGATGAAGTAGGAGACCGACAGTTGTTTGGACCAGACTTGGTCAAGGAGTCTAAGGAGAAGGTTAAGTTGATTCGTGATAGACTGAAGATTGCTAAGTCCAGGCAGAAGAGTTATGCAGACTCGAAATGCAAGGAGGTAACCTATGAAATTGGAGATAGAGCATATCTACGAGTATCGCCCTTGCGAGGAGTGAAACGATTTGGAGTTAAGGGAAAGTTAGCTCCGAGATTTGTAGGACCGTATCGTGTTTTGGAACGGATGGGAGAAGTTGCCTACAAGTTGGAATTACCTGAGGGCTTGTCAAGAGTTCACGATGTATTTCATGTTTCACAGTTGAAGAAGTGTCATGCTGAGATGGACAATATACCGTTAAGAGATACAATACCCTTGGAGGCAATTCAGTTGGACAGTGATTTGACTTATGAGGAGAAGCCAGTTAAGATTCTTGAGTTTGCCAGCCGAGTCACCCGCAGCAAGGTTATCAAGTTTTGTAAAGTTCAGTGGAGCCACCATACAGTGAGTACCAAAGTTGCAGTTTTTAAGTTTCTTTAAGTTTGAGTGGAGATTAGGCACAAGTTTAACATTCACAACATATAGCAAGCAAGCATGCAAAGAGTATATGAGCAGCGGAAAATAAAGCATGCAACTTGCAAGAATGTAAATGGAAGGGATTGGAGGATTCAAACGCAATTTGGAGCCACAGATGTTTTTGGCGTGGTTCCGATAGGTGGTGCTATCGTACATCCACGTTGATGGGGACTTCAACCCAAGAAGGGTAACGGTTGCGCGAGTCCACACAGGGCTCCACCCACGAAGGGTCCACGAAGAAGCAACCTTGTCTATCCCACCATGGCCGTCGCCCACGAAGGACTTGCCTCACTAGCGATAGATCTTCACGAAGTAGGCGATCTCCTTGCCCTTACAAACTCCTTGGTTCAACTCCACAATCTTGTCGGAGGCTCCCAAGTGACACCTAGCCAATCTAGGAGACACCACTCTCCAAGAAGTAACAAATGGTGCGTTGATGATGAACTCCTTGCTCCTGTGCTTCAAATGATAGTCTCAACAACACTCAACTCTCTCTCATAGGATTTGGATCTGGTGGAAAGAGGGTTTGAGTGGAAAGCAACAGGGAAGGCTAGAGATCAAGATTCATATGGTAGGAATGGAAAATCTTGGCCTCAACACATGAGTAGGTAGTTCTCTCTCGAAATAGGATCTTTGGAAGTGTAGGTTCGGTCGATGGCTCTCTCCACGAATGAAGAGGAGGTGGAGGGTATATATAGCCTCCACACAAAATCTAACCGTTACACACAATATACCAAACTCGGTGGGACCGAATCGTTAAACTCGGTCGGACCGATTTAGCAAATAATGTGACCGTTAGGGTTTTGGTGGGACCGAATGCAACTCGGTGGGACCGATTCGGTTAGGGTTAGGGCATAACGTAATCTCGGTAAGACCGATTACACAAACTTCGGTGGGACCGATTTTGGTAATAAGCTTTCGGAGAGTTGGTCGAGCAAACTCGTTTGACCGATTATCAAACTTCGGTGGGACCGATTTTGATAATAAGTTAACGGAGAGTTTGCATTGTAATCTCGGTAGTACCGATTGCTCAAACTTCGGTGAGACCGATTTTGATAATGGACATACGGAGAGATTACAATCCCATCTCGGTGAGACCGAGATCCCTATCGGTGAGACCGATTTGCCTAGGGTTTGTGGCAGTGGCTAAGACATCCAAACTCGGTGGCGCGGATAGAAAGAATCATGGGCGAGTTTGACTTTAGGTTTAGGACAAATGTGTGGAAGTAGGAAAGTAGTTGAGGGTATTTGGAGCATATCACTAAGCACTTTGAAGCAAGAGGCTCATTACGCAACACCTCATTCCTCCTTGATAGTATTGGCTTTTCCTATAGACTAAATGTGATCTTGGATCACTAAAATGTAAAATGAGGAGTCTTGAGCTTGAAGCTTGAGCCAATCCTTTGTCCTTAGCATCTTGAAGGAGTTCCCACATCCTTTAGTCCATGCCACTCCATTGTTGAACTTATCTGAAACATACTAGATAAAAGTGTTAGTCCAAAAAGAGATATGTTGTCATTAATTACCAAAACCACCTAGGGAGCACTTGTGCTTTCAATCTCCCCCTTTTTGGTAATTGATGGCAACATACATCAAAGCTTTAGATAAAGATATAAAGAATAGCAAGTAAAGCTTTGGAAAGACATGTAACAAGCATAGGCCCCCTACATGTATGCAATCATGTGAATATGAAATATAGAAGCATGTGATAGCATAACCATGATAGAGCAGCAATGTGTTACATGTATCTTGGCTATATGCATCGAGCAAAAAGTATTAAAGAGAATACCTTCATGCCCATGAGTCCTTCTTGCAAACAGTATGTACATTAGCAAGAATTCCTCATACACATGATTGTGATGCATATACTTACCTTGTGGTCTTGAGTTGGCTTAGGATGGAATGAACTGTGAAAACAAGGTTAGATAACACAGATGCATCTACTAGCGAGCAAGCAGAAGAAACCATAAGAATACCAAGACTGAGATGACATGTAGAGAGTGAGTCTTGAGTACCACATTGGATTAGACATGTCCCCAAGAGTAAAGATATGCAATGAATTTAAATGATCTCTTTCCTTAGATGTCTTGCTCCCCTGAATCTAACATGGGATCTTTGGGAGAAGATAGGGAGCAGAAAATCAGAGTGAAGGAAAGCAGAGCTGAAAGATATGGTGATGATCGAGCTAAAGTTTAGAGCTAATGTACGCTAATGCAAAATTGAGCACAAAAGATCATATGAACATGTCTCTCCCCTCAAGAAGACATGTGGACATCTCTCCTCTTGAACACCAAGCATCTGGGATCCTTGAGAAATACTTTCTACTTAAGTATCCTCTCCCTGGAGATCTCTCTCGTCTTTTGAGGTCTCTCCCCTAGAAGGTCTCTCTCTCCTTAAGAAGAAAGGTGATAAGTTTTGATGCTCTCTCTATCTCCAAATGATAAGCTTTGATGTTCTTTCTCTCCCCTTTGACATCAATTTCCAAGAAGGGTCTTAGGAGTCATCGAATGGGTTTGGTCCTTGAGACACAGAACAAAGCAATGATGAAAATGTGATGCTTGTAGATGACAAGATTCATTGAGTGGAGCTGGATCGGAAGAAACACAGAATATGTGGCAAAGAGTTTTTCTGTTATGAAATCGGTGGCACCGAGTGGTATGCTTGATCGTCGTGCGAAAAGATTGATTGGTCCGAAAATAACAAATTGGTGTAACCGAGTTCATCACAGAGAGAACACTTGTCACCTCAGCTCACTAGACTAGTAAGATCTCACAAAGATTTGCAAGGAATTAACTGAAAGATATGCAAGGAATTAGATGCAGAAAATGCAGAGAAAATAGAAAGAAATCTAGACGAAGTTTTTTTTTTTGAAAGGGGAAACACAAATGCATGAGACAAATGCAAAAATTCAGAAAAGAACACAGGAGAACTTCATCTAGAGATGGTCGGCGACAAAGTCACCTATGTTAGAGTATATTGACTTAGGAGTCAAGTGAGATCACTTGATCATAGGCCATACTCATCGTTTAAGCTCAAAATGGGGTTGCCATTTTTCGTTTAAGCATCTTGATGTATTCACATCTTATCGAGTTGCTTTAACTCATGACTCGGAGTAAAGCTTCTCTAAGATGGAATAACATACCTTGGTTGGTGGTGTTGTCCATGTAGTTGAACTTGCGTGGGTTGCTCAAGGTTGATGTAGCTCATCAAGAATTTGGAGCACCACTTGGAATTTGAGTCCATCTACCTACATGGGTTAGTTCTTGCAAGGAAGAGCACTTGTATATCCAAAATGACAATCATGAAACTCAACATAGAATTTGTCAAAGGATATGTTTGAATGGTTTCGTGCTTCCTTGTCTTCAACCACCTTGTGTAGAGACTTGGTGATGTAGAGATTGCTCAAGATATGAGTAGGTTTCAACCTCATGGAATTTGATTCAACCAAGTACCTACATGGGTTAGATAACATGCAAGATACAAATATATCCAAGACATAAGTTTTTCATCATAAGAGAAATATCAAGGATTAGTCATAAGCTCATGTCTTGCGTATCCAATGGAGTTTCTACTCCAAGTTTGAAGCATCAATGATGTTCAATTCTCCTCTTAACCTGCAAAACACTTTCTCATCAAGAGGTTTAGTGAATATATCCGCTAATTGCTTTTGGTGCGAACATGCTTAAGATCAATGTCACCCTTAGCAACATGATCTCGAATGAAATGATGACGAACTTCAATATGCTTAGTTTGAGAATGTTGCACAGGATTATGACCAATTTTGATAGCACTTTCATTATCACAAAGCAATGGAACATGTCTCACATATATCCCATAATCTTTAAGAGTTTGGGTCATCCATAGTAATTGAGCACAACATGAACCAGTGACAATATATTCAACGGTGGTGGATAAGGATACTGAGTTTTGTTTCTTGGAGGACCAAGACACAAGAGATCTACCAAGAGATTGACAAGTACCCGAAGTGTACTTTCTATCAACCTTGTCTCCGGCATAGTCCGAGTCGGAGTAGCCAACAAGATCAAAAGAGGCCCTCTTAGGATACCAAATGCCAAAATTTGGTGTATGGATTAAGTATCTCACTATCCTTTTCACGGCCTTAAGATGACATTCTTTAGGGGCAGCTTGATATCGTGCACACATGTAAACACTTAGCATAATATCGGGATGTGAAGCACATAGATGTAACAATGAACCAATCATAGAGCAATAAACCTTTTGATCAACCGGTTCACCATCTTTGGTTAAGTCAAGATGTCCACTAGTAGGCATGGGTTTAGTCATACCTTTGCATTCTTGCATATTGAACTTCTTGAATAAGTCCTTGGTGTACTTTGTTTGCGAGACAAAAGTACCTTCCTTAGTTTGCTTGATTTGCAACCCAAGAAAGAATTTGAGTTCACTCATCATAGACATCTCAAACTTCTCCGACATTAGCTTCCCAAACTTTTCACTAAAATGAGGGTTAGTTGAACCAAATATAATATCATCAACATAAATTTGGCACACAAAGAGTTCACCATTAACCCTTTTAGTAAAAAGAGTAGAATCAATTTTCCCAATTTCAAAGCCTTTTCAATAAGGAACTTGGTCAAGCATTTATACCATGCTCTAGGAGCTTGTTTAAGTCCATAAAGAGCTTTGTGAAGTTTGTAAACATGATTGGGTTTCTTAGGGTTGACAAAGTCGGGAGGTTGTTTAACATAAACTTCCTCCTCTATTTCACCATTTAGAAAAGCACTTTTAATGTCCATTTGGTACAAGGTGATATCATGGTGATTAGCATAGGCAAGTAAGATGCGAATGGATTCAAGTCTAGCAACGGGGCATAAGTCTCACCATAGTCCATACCTTCGACTTGTGTGTAGCCTTGGGCGATTTAGAGGCGTGCTTTGTTGCGAACTACTTGTCCATCTTCATCTTGCTTGTTCTTGAAACACCCATTTGGTACCGATGATGTTGTGGTTGTTGTCGGGCTTCTCAACCAATGTCCAAACTTGGTTCCTCTCAAAGTTGTGTAGCTCTTCATGCATAGCATTTATCCAATCCGGATCTTCCAATGCTTCTTCGACCTTCATAGGTTCAATGCTAGAGATGAAAGAATAGTTTTCACAAAATTTAGCTAAACGAGTTTTAGGCGAGTGATTCTCCGGTTTGAATATCATTGTAGATTTGCTCGACGGATGGTCTTTAGCAATTCTTGCTCGAACTTCGTGAAAGCTTTTGCTTGGGTCTTCGTTGAACATCTTCTTCATCTTGTTCTTCTTCTTGGCCTTCTTCATTGTTGGCGTTGTCGTTCTCTTGTCGTGGTGGAGAAGGAGGTTGTTGACGTTCATCTTGATGCACTTCCTCGTTTTCTTCATCTTGGTGTGTCCCACTTGTGGATGCTTCCGTATCAACTCTTGGTTCACCTTGTCGTGAAGTAGAAGCTTCCACTTGGACGGACAAGGTACTCTCCTTCACCTCCGATGGACGGACCTTGCCAATAGACAAGTCCTGGATTGCTTCCGAAGGATCTTTGTCTCCTACATCAATTGGCAATTGCTCTACTTGCGAGCCGTTAGATTCATCAAACTTCACATCTACCATCTCTTCAACCTTTGGGTGAAATTGTTGTGAACACGATGTAAGTGTGAGAGTTTGAGCCATAACCTAGTAGGAAACCTTCATGAGACTTAGGAGCAAATTTAGAAGCAGCGATGCTTATCAAGAATGTAGCACTTTGAGCGAATACTCGAAAGTATCCAACTTGGGGTTTGTTACGGTGAGTAGCTTGTATGCCGTCTTGCCGAGTAGCTTGTGAATATACAAGCGATTTGTTGCATGACAAGCTGTCTCAACCGCTTCTGCCCAAAAGTTCTTCGGCGTCTTGTACTCATCAAGCATCGTTCTCGCCATTTTGATGGCGTCCGGTTCTTCCTCTCAACAACTCCATTTTGTTGAGGTGTATGCGTAGTCGAGAACTCGTGTGAAATCCCTTCTTCGTCAAGAAAGGTGTCCACATTTGCGTTCTTGAACTCCGTTCCGTTGTCGCTGCGAACCTTCTTGATCTTCACTTCAAATTGGTTTTGGGCCTTCCTAGCGAAGTTTTGAAGATCTTTTGGACCTGCGATTTATCATCGAGAAAGAACACCCACGTAAATCTGGAAAAATCATCAACTATAACTAGACCAAAAGAATTTCCACGAGACTCTTGTAAGAGTTGGGACCAAAGAGATCCATGTGAAGTAGCTCGAGTGGCCTCTTCGTGGTCATGATGTTCTTCACGGATGCTTTCCTCCAACCTGTTTACACCTTGACAAGCCTTCGCAAAGTCTATCCTTATCAAATATGACATCATTAACTCCAAGGATATGATTCCCCTTAATAAGCTTGTCAAGGTTTCGCATACCAACATGACCTAATCGTCTATGCCATAACCAGCCTTTTGAGGATTTAGCTGTTGGGGAACGTAGTAATTTCAAAAAAATTCCTACGATCACGCAAGACCATGGTGATGGCATAGCAACGAGAGGGGAGAGTGTCCGTCCACGTACCCTCGTAGACCGAAAGCGGAAGCGTTATAACAACGCTGTTGATGTAGTCGTACGTCTTCACGATCCGACCGATCCAAGCACCGAACGTACGGCACCTCCGAGTTACGCACACGTTCAGCTCGATGGCGATCCCGGACTCCGATCCAGCAAAGTGTCGGGATGAGTTCCGTCAAGACGACGGCGTAGTGACGATGTTGATGCTCCACCGGCGCAGGGCTTCGCCTAAGCTCATGACGATATGACTTCTCCGCGCAGGCTTCGCCTAAGCTCCATGACGATATGACCGAGTGGAATATGGTGGAAGGGGCACCGCTGCGGCTAAGGAAAGATCCGTAGATCAACTTGTGTGTCATGGGGTGCCCCTGCCCCGTATATAAAGGAGCCAAGGGGAGGTGGCGGCCCAAGGGGCGCGACAAGGAGTCCTACTCCCTCGGGAGTAGGATTCCCCTCAATCCTAGTTGGATTAGGATTAGGAGGGGAAAGAGAGAGAGAGGCGGCCCACCTTTCCTAGTCCTAATAGGACTAGGGAAAGAAGCGCGACCACCTAGGGCTGGCCCTTTCTCCTTTCCTCCAAGGCCCACTATGGCCCATGTATTTCCGGGGTTCGGTAACCTCCGGTACTCGATAAATTCGATTTCACTCGGAACACTTCCGATGTCAAATGTAGGCTTCAATATATCAATCTTTATGTCTCGACCATTTGAGACTCCTCGTCATGTCCGTGATCACATCCGGGACTCGAACAACCTTCGATGCATCAATACTTATAAACTCATAATGAACTGTCATCGAAGCGTTAAGCGTCACGGACCCTACGGGTTCGAGAACTATGTAGACATGACCTAGAACCATTCTCGGTCAATAACCAATAGCGGAACCTGGATGCCCATATTGGTTCCTACATATTCTCTGAAGATATTTATCGGTCAAACCGCATAACGACATCGTTGTTCCCTTTGTCATCGGTATGTTACTTACCCGAGATTCGATCGTCGGTATCAATACCTAGTTCAATCTCGTTACGGTAAATCTCTTTACTCGTTCCGTAATACATCATCTCACAACTAACTCATTAGTTGTAATGCTTGCAAGGCTTAAGTGATGTGTATTACCGAGAAGGCCTAGAGATACCTCTCCGACAATCGGAGTGACAAAACCTAATCTCGAAATCGCCAACCCAACAAGTACCTTTGGAGACACTGTAGTACTCCTTTATAATCACCCGATTCGTTGTGACGTTTGGTAGTACCAAAGTGTTCCTCCGTAAGCAGGAGTTGCATAATCTCATAGTTATAGGAACATGTATGGGTCATGAAGAAAGCATTAACATACTAAGCGATCAAGTGTTAAGCTAACGGAATGGGTCATGTCAATCAGATCATTCAACTAATGATGTGACCTTGTTAATCAAATAACAACTCCTTATTCATGGTTAGGAAACATAACCATCTTTGATTAACAAGCTAGTCAAGTAGAGGCATACTAGTGACATCTTGTTTGTCTATATATTCACACATGTATTATGTTTAGGTTAATACAATTCTAGCATGAATAATAAACATTTATCATGGTATAAGGAAATAAATAATAACTTTATTATTGCCTCTAGGGCATATTTCCTTGATCTCCCACTTGCACTAGAGTCAATAATCTAGATTACAAAGTAATGATCCTAACACCCATGGAGTCTTGGTGCTGATCATGTTTTGCTCGTGGAAGAGGCTTAGTCAACGGTGCGCAACATTCAGATCCGTATGTATTTTGCAAATCTCTATGTCTCCCACTTGGACTTGGTCCCGAATGGAATTGAAGCGTCTCTTGATATGCTTGGTCCTCTTGTGAAATCTGGATTCCTTTGCCAAGGCAATTGCACGATATTGTCACGGAAGATCTTCATCGGTCCCGATGCACTAGGTATGACACCTAGATCGGAAATGAACTCTTTCATCCAGACTCCTTCATTTTTTGCTTCAAGCAGCTATGTACTCCGCTTCACATGTAGATCCCGCCACGGCGCTTTGTTTAGAGCTGCACCAACCGACAGCTCCACCGTTTAATAAAAACACGTATCCGGTTTGCGATTTAGAATCGTCCGGATCGGTGTCAAAACTTACATCGGCGTAACCATTTACGACTAGCTCTTTGTCACCTCCATATCGAGAAACATATCCTTAGTCCTTTTCGGGTATTTGGGATGTTCTTGACCGCTGTCGATGATCCACTCTGGATTACTTTGGTACCTTCTGCCAAGCTTACAGCTAAGCATCGTCAGTCTGGTACACAACATTGCATACATGATAGAGCCTATGGCTGAAGCATAGGAACATCTTTCATTTTCTCTCTATCTTCTCATTGTGGTGGGCATTGAGTCGACTCAATCTTACACCTTATGTCTGGTAAAAACCTTTCTTTGCACGATCCATTTTGAACTTTTCAAAACTTTATCAAGGTATGTGCTTTGTGAAAGTCCAATTAAGCGTCTTGATCTATCTCTATAGATCTTGATGCCCAATATGTAAGCAGCTTCACGAGGTCTTTCATTGAAAAACTTTTATTCAAGTATCCTTTTATGCTATCCAGAAATTCTATATCATTTCCAATCAATAATATATCGTCCACATATAATATTAGAAATGCTCTGAGCTCCCACTCACTTTCTTGTAAATCTGGGCTTCTCCAAAAGTGCATATAAACCCATATCTTTGATCACACTATCAAAGCGTTTATTCCAACTCGAGAGGCTTGCACGGACCATAAATTGATCGTTGGAGCTTGCACACTTTGTTAGTACCCTTTGGATCGACAAAACCTTCTGGTTGCATCATATACAACTCTTCTTCTAGAAATCCATTCAAGAATGCAGTTTTACATCCATTTGCCAAATTTCATAATCATAAAATCGGCAATTGCTAACATGATTCGAGACAGACTTAAGCATCGCTTCTGGTGAGAAAGTCTCATCGTAGTCAACCCCTTGAACTTGTCGAAAACCTTTCGCAACAAGTCGAGCTTTGTAGACAGTTATATTACCATCGGCGTCGGTCTTCTTCTTAAAGATCCATTTATTTTCAATGGCTTGCCGATCATCGAACAAGTCAACCAAAGTCCATACTTTGTTCTCATACATGGATCCCATCTCAGATTTCATGGCTTCCAGCCATTTTGCGAATCTGGGCTCACCATCGCTTCTTCATAGTTTGTAGGTTCGCCATGGTCAAGTAACATGACTTCGAATAGGATTACCGTACCACTCTGGTGCGTATTTTACTCTGGTTGACCCACGAGGTTCATAGTAACTTGATCGAAGCTTCATGATCATCATCATTAGTTTCTTCACTAATTGGTGTAGTTGTCACAGGAACCATTTCTTGTGATGAACTACTTTCCAATAAGGGAGCGAATCTGATTATCTCATCAAGTTCTACTTTCCTCCCACTCACTTCTTTCGAGAGAAACTCCTTCTCTAGAAAGGATCCGAATTAGCAACGAAAATCTTGCCTTGGATCTGTGATAGAAGGTGTACCCATGATCTCCTTTGGGTATCCTATGAAGACACATTTTTCCGATTTGGGTTCGAGCTTATCGGTTGAAGTTTCTTTACATAAGCATCGCAGCCCCAAACTTTAAGCGACAACTTTGGTTTCTTGCCAAACCACAGTTCATAAGGCGTCGTCTCAGCGGATTTTGACGGTGTCCTATTTAACGTGAATGCGGCCGTCTCTAAAGCATAACCCCAAAGCGATAGCGGTAAATCGGAAATAGACATCATAGATCGCACCATATCTAGTAAAGTACGATTCGACGTTCGGACACACCATTTCTCTGTGGTGTTCGGGTGGCGTGAGTTTTGAAACTATTCCACATTGTTTCAAATGTAAACCAAACTCGTAACTCAAATATTCTCCTCCACGATCAGATCGTAGAAACTTTATTTTCTTGTTACGATGATTTTCCACTTCACTCTGAAATTCTTTGAACTTTTCAAATGTTTCAGATTTGTGTTTCATTAAGTAGATATACCCATATCTGCTCAAATCATCTGTGAAGGTGAGAAAATAACGATACCATGGCGTGCCTCAACATTCATTGGACCACAAACATCGGTATGTATGATTTCCAACAAATCAGTTGCTCGCTCCATAGTTCCGGAGAAGCGGCGTTTTGGTCATCTTGCCCATGAGGCACGGTTCATAAGTACCAAGTGATTCATAATCAAGTGATTCGAAGCCCATCGGTATGGAGTTTCTTCATGCGTTTTACACCGATATGACCTAAGCGGCAATTGCCACAAATAAGTTGCACTATCATTATCAACTCTGCATCTTTTGGCTTCAACATTATGAATATGTGTATCACTCTCGTCGAGATTCAACAAGAATAGACCATTCTTCAAGGGTGCATGACCATAAAGATATTACTCATATAAATAGAACAACCATTATTCTCTCGATTTAAATGAATAACCGTCTCGCATTAAACAAGATCCAGATATAATGTTTATGCTCAACGCGGCACCAAATAACAATTATTTAGGTCTAAAACTAATCCGAAGGTAGATGTAGAGGTAGCGTGCGATCGCGATCACATCGACTTTGGAACCATTTCCAACGCGATCGTCACCTCGTCCTTAGCCAATCTTCGCTAATCCGTAGTTCTGTTTGAGTTGCAAATATTAGCAATGAACCGATATCAAATACCAGTACTCTGCGAGTATTAGTAAGGTACACATCAATAACATGTATATCACATATACCTTTGATCACCTTGCCATCCTTCTTATCCGCCAAATACTTGGGGCAGTTCCGCTTCGATGTCGGTTTGCTTGCGGTAAAAACACTCGAGTTTCAGGCTTAGGTCCAGACTTGGGTTTCTTCTCTGAGCGACAACTTGCTTGCTGTTCTTTTGAAGTTTCCTTCTTCTTCCCTTTGCCCTTTTCTTGAAACTAGTGGTCTTGTTGACCATCAACACTTGATGCTCTTTCTTGATTTCTACCTCCATGCTTTTAGCATCGCGAAGAGCTCGAGGAATTGTCTTAGTCATCCCTTGCATATTATAGTTCATCACGAAGCTCTTGTAGCTTGGTGGCGATGATTGGAGAATTCATCAATGACACTATCATCCGGAAGATTAACTCCCAGCTGAATTAAGTGATTGTTATACCCGGACATTTTGAGTATGTGCTCCTTGCGAACTATTCTCCTCCATCTTGCAGCTATAGAACTTATTGGAGACTTCATATCTCTCAATCCGGGCATTTGCTTGAAATATTAACTTCAACTCTGGAACATCTCATATGCTCCATAGCGTTCAAAACGTCGTTGAAGACCGGTTCTAAGCCGTAAAGCATGGCACCTTGAACTATTGAGTAGTCATCAGCTTTGCTTTGCGGGACGTTCATAACTTCGGCTCGGCATCTCGCAGCAGAGCTGTCACCCAGCGGTGCTTCGGGGCGTAATTTTTACGTGCAGCAATGAGGATAATCCTCAAATTACGGACCCGATCCGTGTAATTGCTACCATCATCTTTCAACTTTGCTTTCTCAAGGAACGCATTAAAATTCAACGGAACAACAAAGACGAGCCATCTATCTCTGATAAACATAGACAAGCAAAATACTATCGGTACTAAGTTCATGATAAATTTAAGTTTAATTAATCATATTAAAACCTCCCACTTAGCAGACATCTCTCTAGTCATCTAAGTGATTACGTGATCCAAATCAACTAAACCATGTCCGATCATCACGTGAGATGGAGTAGTTTCAATGGTGAACATCACTATGTTGATCATATCTACTATATGATTCACGCTCGACCTTCGGTCTCGTGTTCGAGGCCATATCTGTTATATGCTAGGCTCGTCAAGTTTAACCTGAGTATTCGCGCGCGCAACTGTTTTGCACCGTTGTATTTGAGCGTAGAGCCTATCACACCCGATCATCACGTGGTGTCTCAAAGACGAAGAACTTTATAGCGGTGCATACTCGGGAGAACACTTCTTGATAATTTTGGTGAGAGATCATCTTATAATGCTACCGTCAATCAAAGCAAGATAAGATGCATAAAGGATAAACATCACATGCAATCAATATAAGTGATATGATATGGTCATCATCATCTTGTGCTTGTGATTTCCATCGCCAAGCAACGTCATGATCACCATCGTCACCGGCGCGACACCTTGATCTCCATCGTAGCATCGTTGTCGTCTCGCCAACTATTGCTTCTCGACTATCGCTACTCCTTAGTGATAAAGTAAAGCAATTACATGGCGTTGCATTTCATACAATAAGCGACAACCATATGGCTCCTGCCGATTGCCGATAACTTCGGTTACAAAACATGATCATCTCATACAATAAAATATAGCATCACGTCTTGACCATATCACATCACAACATGCCTGCAAAAACAAGTTAGGCGTCCTCTACTTTGTTGTTGCAAGTTTTACGTGGCTGCTACGGGCTGAGCAAGAACCGTTCTTACCTACGCATCAAAACCACAGCGATACTTCGTCAAATAGACTCCGTTTTAACCTTCTCAAGGACGGGCGTAGCCACACTCGATTCAACTAAAGTGAGAGAGCAGACACCGCCGGTCACCTTTAAGCAACGAGTGCTCGGGCGGTGAAACCAGTCTCGCGTAAGCGTCTGGCGTAATGTCGGTCCGGGCGCTTCATCTCACAATACCGCTGAACCAAAGTATGACATGCTGGTAGGCAGTATGACTTGTATCGTCCACAACTCACTTGTGTTCTACTCGTGCACATGACATCAACGCATAAAACCAGGCTCGGATGCCACTGTTGGGGAACGTAGTAATTTCAAAAAATTTCCTACGATCACGCAAGACCATGGTGATGGCATAGCAACGAGAGGGGAGAGTGTCCGTCCACGTACCCTCGTAGACCGAAAGCGGAAGCGTTATAACAACGCGGTTGATGTAGTCGTACATCTTCACGATCCGACCGATCCAAGCACCGAACGTACGGCACCTCCGAGTTCTGCACACGTTCAGCTCGATGACGATCCCCGGACTCCGATCCAGCAAAGTGTCGGGATGAGTTCCGTCAAGACGACGGCGTAGTAGCGATGTTGATGCTCCACCGATGCAGGGCTTCGCCTAAGCTCGCATGACGATATGACTTCTCCGCGCAGGGCTTCGCCTAAGCTCATGACGATATGACGAAGTGGAATATGGTGGAAGGGGCACCGACACGGCTAAGGAAAGATCCGTAGATCAACTTGTGTGTCATGGGGTGCCCCCTGCCCCGTATATAAAGGAGCCAAGGGAGGTGGCGGCCCAAGGGGAGGCGACAAGGAGTCCTACTCCCTCCGGGAGTAGGATTCCCCTCAATCCTAGTTGGATTAGGATTGGGAGGGAAAGAGAGAGGGGCGGCCCACCTTTCCTAGTCCTAATAGGACTAGGGGAAGGGGCGCGCCACCTAGGGCTGGCCCTTTCTCCTTTCCTCCAAGGCCCACTATGGCCCATGTATTTCCCGGGGTTCGGTAACCTCCGGTACTCGATAAATTCCGATTTCACTCGGAACACTTCCGATGTCAAATGTAGGCTTCAATATATCAATCTTTATGTCTCGACCATTTGAGACTCCTCGTCATGTCCGTGATCACATCCGGGACTCGAACAACCTTGGTGCATCAATACTTATAAACTCATAATGAACTGTCATCGAAGCGTTAAGCGTGCGGACCCTACGGGTTCGAGAACTATGTAGACATGACCTAGAACCATTCTCGGTCAATAACCAATAGCGGAACCTGGATGCCCATATTGGTTCCTACATATTCTCGAAGATCTTTATTGGTCAAACCGCATAACGACATCGTTGTTCCTTTGTCATCGGTATGTTACTTACCCGAGATTCGATCGTCGGTATCCAATACCTAGTTCAATCTAGTTACGGTAAATCTCTTTACTCGTTCCGTAATACATCATCTCACAACTAACTCATTAGTTGTAATGCTTGCAAGGCTTAAGTGATGTGTATTACCGAGAAGGCCTAGAGATACCTCTCAGACAATCGGAGTGACAAAACCTAATCTCGAAATCGCCAACCCAACAAGTACCTTTGGAGACACCTGTAGTACTCCTTTATAATCACCCGATTCGTTGTGACGTTTGGTAGTACCAAAGTGTTCCTCCGATAAGCGGAGTTGCATAATCTCATAGTTATAGGAACATGTATGGGTCATGAAGAAAGCATTAACATACTAAGCGATCAAGTGTTAAGCTAACGGAATGGGTCATGTCAATCAGATCATTCAACTAATGATGTGACCTTGTTAATCAAATAACAACTCCTTGTTCATGGTTAGGAAACATAACCATCTTTGATTAACAAGCTAGTCAAGTAGAGGCATACTAGTGACATACTGTTTGTCTATATATTCACACATGTATTATGTTTCCGGTTAATACAATTCTAGCATGAATAATAAACATTTATCATGGTATAAGGAAATAAATAATAACTTTATTATTGCCTCTAGGGCATATTTCCTTCATTAGCAATGAAGCAAGTTTTAGGTTGAGCCTTTTTAGTGAAATCAACAATGTATAGATCACCTCTACGGACACCAGTAAAGACCATTTTATGATTATCTCGACGAAACACTTGGCAATCTACTTCAGTAAATAGAACATTGAAACCGAAATCAGCAAGTCTAGATACTGAGAGTAAGTTGTAACCAAGAGATTCAACGAGCATAACATTTTGTATGGAGCTATCATGTGATATGGCCACCTTACCGAGGCCAACCACCTTACCCTTTGAGTTGTCACCGAAAGTGACATACTTTCGAGGACTATCATTATCGCAAGCTCACGAAACATGTCTTTATCTCCGGTCATGTGATCGGTACATCCACTATCAAGAACCCATTCCTTTCCTCCTGACATATATCCCCGAAGATTTGCCATAAGACCAAAATGTGTCATTGCATCATCAAGATCGAAGTCACTATCATCATCCTCATCATAGTATCCATGTTCAACATCGTCATGTGGTGGATCAAATCCTAGAGAGGGTGATTCATTAGAATGAGTTTGACAATAATCTTGTCTATGAATTCTTATAGCTTCGGAAATAATGTCACTAATAATACCAACATTTCCTTTGGCACGCATATGGTTTGTAAGCTCAAATAGACGATCACCAAACATAGGATCACTAGTATTCATTTTGCTCAAAGCAATAGACTTATGGAGAATTTCATCTAGATTTTCAAGGAATAATCTGGAAATCGTTCCTCAAGAAATTTCCATATGGTGTAGGCACACTTAAAAGTAGGCAAACATCCAATCAAGTTTCTAGGCAATCCTCTAATGATAAGTTCGGCAGTTCTAAGATTCCTAACCATGTCAATTGACTCATCATGGGTTGGATGCATAGGATCAACATAAGGTGCACAAGGGCTAGCAATGTACTTGTTAAAATGATATTGATTGAAAATAACAAGCATCTCATTTTTCCACTCACGAAAATACTCTCCATCAAGAATAGGCACTCTATGTCTAAGACTCCCCAAAGTAGACTCATCCATCTTCCTCCAATGGTGATTAAACCAAGGCAATGGAGACCAATGCTCTGATACCATTTGTAGGACCTTGAGAAGAGGTGTCTAGAGGGGGGGTGATTAGACACTAAGTACCAAAGTTGCAGTTTTTAAGTTTCTTTAAGTTTGAGTGGAGTTTAGGCACAAGTTTAACATTCACAACATATAGCAAGCAAGCATGCAAAGAGTATATGAGCAGCGGAAAATAAAGCATGCAACTTGCAAGAATGTAAAGGGAAGGGATTGGAGGATTCAAACGCAATTTGGAGACACGGATGTTTTTGGCATGGTTCTGATAGGTGGTGCTATCGTACATCCACGTTGATGGAGACTTCAACCCACGAAGGGTAGCAGTTCTTGCTGAGTTCACGGAGGGCTCCACCCACGAAGGGTCCACGAAGAAGCAACCTTTTCTATCCCACCATGGCCGTCGCCCACGAAGGACTTGCCTCACTAGCGGTAGATCTTCACGAAGTAGGCGATCTCCTTGCCTTTAGAAACTCCTTGGTTCAACTCCACAATCTTGTCGGAGGCTCCCAAGTGACACCTAGCCAATCTAGGAGACACCACTCTCCAAGAAGTAACAAATGGTGCGTTGATGATGAACTCCTTGCTCTTGTGCTTCAAATGATAGTCTCCCCAACACTCAACTCTCTCTCATAGGATTTGGATCTGGTGGAAAGAGGGTTTGAGTGGAAAGCAACTTAGGGAAGGCTAGAGATCAAGATTCATATGGTAGGAATGGAATATCTTGGCCTCAACACGTGAGTAGGTAGTTCTCTCTCAGAAATAGGATGCTGGAAGTGTAGGTTCAGTCTGATGGCTCTCTCCACGAATGAAGAGGAGGTGGAGGGGTATATATAGCCTCCACACAAAATCTAACCGTTACACACAATCTACCAACCTCGGTGGGACCGAATCATTAAACTCGGTCAGACCGATTTAGCAAATAATGTGACCGTTAGGGTTTTCGATGGGACCGGAATGCAACTCGGTGGGACCGATTCAGTTAGGGTTAGGGCATAACGTAATCTCGATAAGACCGATTACACAAACTCGGTGGGACCGATTTTGGTAATAAGCTTTCCAGAGAGTTGGTCAGGAAAACTCGGTTTGACCGATTATCAAACTCGGTGGGACCGATTTTGATAATAAGTTAACCAGAGAGTTTGCATTGTAATCTCGGTAGTACCGATTGCTCAAACTTCGGTGAGACCGATTTTGATAATGGACATACGAGAGATTACAATCCCATTTCGGTGAGACCGAGATCCCTATCGGTGAGACCGATTTGCCTAGGGTTTGTGGCAGTGGCTAAGACATCCAAACTCGGTGGCGCGGATAGAAAGAATCGGTGGGGCGAGTTTGACTTTAGGTTTAGGACAAATGTGTGGAAGTAGGAAAGTAGTTGAGGGTATTTGGAGCATATCACTAAGCACTTTGAAGCAAGAGGCTCATTACGCAACACCTCATTCCTCCTTGATAGTATTGGCTTTTCCTATAGAATCAATGTGATCTTGGATCACTAAAATGTAAAATGAAGAGTCTTGAGCTTGAAGCTTGAGCCAATCCTTTGTCCTTAGCATCTTGAAGGAGTTCCCACATCCTTTAGTCCATGCCACTCCATTGTTGAACTTATCTGAAACATACTAGATAAAAGTGTTAGTCCAAAAAGAGATATGTTGTCATTAATTACCAAAACCACCTAGGGAGCACTTGTGCTTTCACCCACATCTATTTTCTAGCCAACCCGAATCTCGAGGGCGAGATTCATCTTAAGGGGGGTAGGTTTGTAACATCCCAAATTTTCAATTTGGAATGTTATACATAGGTCATTCATGCATATCATATTTTATTGCATTTTCGTTCTACAATCCTCAAAATCCTAAGCAACTCAAGGACCCTCGGAGAGAGTTGGGGATTTCCCGGTTTTCATATTTGATTTTTATCAAATAATGAAATGAGGATTTTGATTTTAATTATTTTTCCCTCCGAAAAATATTTCATATTAAAATATATGATAGGAGATAATTTGACTTCTCCAAAATAATTGAAATATTGGAGGAAAAATATTTAAATCATTTATTTGATTTTTTTGGATTTTATTCGCATTAGAAAAATTGCACGTTTTCAAAATTGCATTTTAGGGCCAAGAAAATGTTCATCTCGTTCTAAATATTTTATTTAGATGGTGAAATTTTGTTTTGGCATTTTTAGATTTTTATTTTATTTTCTAGGATTTATTTTCTGTCGGCGAAATTGTTTTAAAAAAAACTTCCCGCGCACAATTGGGCCGAAGCCCAGCTGAGCCAGGCCGGCCCAACTCCCCGCGCCGCCGCCTTCCCTCACGCAAGGCCGCCGACTCAAGGAGTCGAGCCGGACTCCACCGCCGCCCGCCTTGGCCCTCCTCCAAGCCGAGCCCCCACTTTATATACTCACGCCCGAGCCCGCCACCACCACCCACCACCACCGAGCCCCGCCGCCGCAGCCCGCCCGCGCCCGCCTGCGCGCGAGCCCCCGCCGCCCGACTCCGCCTCGCCGGAGGTACTGCGCCGATACGTCGCCGCCGTTTTTTTAAAAAAAACGTGTTTTTTTGAAACCCTAGTTCGTTTTTTAGATCGATTCGCCGGTTTTTTCCGGTTCTTCTAATTAGCGGACGTTCGTCCGTACGTTCGTTTTAACGAACGATGTTCGCCCGTTAGTTATAGCTAACGAACGCTCGTTCGTTAGTCTGTTCGTTAGTTTTCTTTTATCGGATTTTTTTGCGATTATTCTCGATCGCGATTTCTGATCCGATTTTCGTTTCTGTTTATCTTTTCACTCGTTAGTCGGAATCAGGCGATTCAAGTGCCTAGATCTTCGTCTCGAGACCCTCTTTCTATTTAATCAACTTAAACAAGATTTTTATACTGTAAAATTTGACTTTAGTTCAGATTAGTAAACAGATCTTGTTTCTCTCGCCGTTTGAGTTTTGTTGCTCCGTTTGATTTGATTCTTTTTGCAAAACGGAGTTCTTAAGTTGAACTTTCTGGTCAACCTCTCTTATTTGAGTTTTGCCTGTGTATCTTTGCTTGTTGCTTATGTATGTTATTGTTTGTTTGAGATAGAATTCCCGGAGTGCGAAGCGTGTTACGAGTCCCTAGGTTTCGCGGATCGTCAGCAAGGCAAGTAACGCATTGATCATACTCTTTTCATACCCATTTTTTATGCATTAGTTCCAATCCTCAAACATTGCATGATTAGGATGTCATTAAAATGTGGGTTGGAAAGTAGTTATTGAGGTAGAACCTATTGCCATGTTACTATCAAACCCTTGGGAGTTTCTTCTACGTGTCGCTTATATTGCTATGCTATGCTCGTAGATGTGGTTTGGGTGAGTGAAATCCATGACAGATGTGAGATTGTTAATTAATGGTTCAACTTAAGGTGGCAACTTAAATTAACATCTGGGTGGATTGAGGCACCTGGAGTACCCAAGTGTTGCCTGTATTTTTGGAAATCCCGGAGTACCCGTGTGATCTTCCTATGGACCGCCACCCAGGCTCAAAGGGAACTGAGATGATTCATGCTAGAAACTTCCGTGTGCAGCCATAAGCTATTATGGGCTCTAGCATAGTTGAGTAAGTTACGTGAAGCTCTTGAAGAGGCATATCAGCAGGTAGTGGGATGTAGGTTTGGTATGGTCTGTCCGGAGTAGAGAGTTAATGTTTCTGAAAGACTGTGTCTCGGTCATCCGTTTCTCAAACACATGTAGTGCGAGAAATCCAACGGGGGTGATCGAGTCTTGTGAGGAAAAGTGCACAAACCTCTGCAGAGTGTACAATCTAATCATGGTTAGCCGTGTCCCCGGTTATGGACAATCTTGAGTATCTAGTACTTGGAGTATCTTAAGTATCTCATCACTCTTAATTAATATTGTTGGGTTGTTAATTACTTTAATTGGGATTGAGTTGGAGGTACCTTCTTAATGATGTTTCAACCACCATGATAGTTAAATTAAAATCTATTCCTTTGTTGTAGGGAAAATTTGGCTTTTCACAAAAACTATAACCATAGAGCTTTCCACCAGCCAAATATGCATGTAGTGATAACATTATTCTGTTCTTGCTCTACTGTGTTATATTGCCAGCATATTCCATGCGCTGACCCGTTTTTGGGCTGCAACGTATTATGTTGCAGACTTTTCAGACGAGGAGTAAGGTTCGTTAGGTCGTTGCCGTGTAGCTCAGCTATGTCGTTGGAGTTGATGGACTCACTTTATCTTCCAAGCCTTCCGTTGTTATCGTATTAGATGGCCTTAAGCCATATTTATTGTAATAAGTTCTCTTCTGAGACATTCGATGTAATAAGTGTGTGATTGCTACTCTGTTATAAATCCTTCGAGTACTGTATGTGTCAGCATTACCGATCTAGGGATGACACTGAAGCACAGAGACTTGACCGTTTGAGGTCGGGTCGCTACAACTCTCTTGTAATGGATTGAGTTTTCCCTTTGAAGTTATCTTATCGGATTGAGTCTTTAATGATTTGAGAACACTTGATGTATGTCTTGCGTGTGATACTCGTGGTGACAATGGGGTATTCTATTGATTCACTTGATGTATGTTTTGGTGATCAACTTGTGGGTTCCGCCCATGAACCTATGCATAGGGGTTGGCACACGTTTTCGTCTTGATTCTCCTGTAGAAACTTTGGGGCACTCTTTGAGGTTATATGTGTTGGTTGAATAGATGAATCTGAGATTGTGTGATGCATATCGTATAATCATACCCACGGATACTTGAGGTGACATTGGAGTATCTAGGTGACATTAGGGTTTTGGTTGATGTGTGTCTTAATGTGTTATTTTACTACGAACTCTAGGGCTGTTTGTGACACTTATAGGAATAGCCCAATGGATTGATCGAAAAGAATAACTTTGAGGTGGTTTCGTACCCTACCATAATCTCTTCGTTTGTTCTCCGCTATTAGTGACTTTGGAGTGACTCTTTGTTGCATGTTGAGGGATAGTTATATGATCCAATTATGTTATTATTGTTGAGAGAACTTGCACTAGTGAAAGTATGAACCCTAAGCCTTGTTTCCTAGCATTGCAATACCGTTTGTGCTCACTTTTATCATTATTTACCTTGCTGTTTTTGTATTTTCAGATTACCAAAACTTATATCAATCATCCATATTGCACTTGTATCACCATCTCTTCGCCGAACTAGTGCACCTATACAATTTACCATTGTATTGGGTGTGTTGGGGACACAAGAGACTCTTTGTTATTTGGTTGCAGGGTTGCTTGAGAGAGGCTGTCGGTGTCAAAATCGGCAGATCTCGGGTAGGGGGTCCCGAACTATGCGTCTAGGCGGATGGTAACAGGAGACAAGGGACACGATGTTTTTACCCAGGTTCGGGCCCTCTTGATGGAGGTAAAACCCTACTCCTGCTTGATTAATATTGATGATATGGGTAGTACAAGAGTAGATCTACCACGAGATCAGAGAGGCTAAACCCTAGAAGCTAGCCTATGGTATGATTGTTGTTAGTCCCCACGGACTAAAACCCTCCGGTTTATATAGACACCGAATAGGGTTAGGGTTACACAGAGTCGGTTACAATGGTAGGAGATCTACATATCCAGATCGCCAAGCTTGCCTTCTAAGCCAAGGAAAGTCCCATCCGGACACGAGGCGAAGTCTTCAATCTTGTATCTTCAAAGTCCAGAGTCCGGCCAAAGGCTATAGTCCGCTATCCGGACACCCCTAATCCAGACTCCTCGGTAGCCCTAAACTAGGCTTCAATGGCGACGAGTCCGGCGCGCATATTGTCTTCGGCATTGCAAGGCGGGTTCCTCCTCCGAATACTTCATAGAAGATTTTGAACACAAGGATAGTGTCCGGCTCTGCAAAATAAGTTCCACATACCACCATAGAGAGAATAACATTTACACAAGTTCAATCTGCTGACGTATTCCGTGGCGTGACATCATACCACGGCCAAGCCTTTATTCGTTTTCACTGTCCCACCTCAGCGCGTTTAGCGAGGCGGTTTCCTTGGCACGTCTTGTCAAAGCAGAGATCGTGTCCCCTTATTCCGGGATTCTCATCAATACGGGCGTGGGTAACCCAACCGCGCCATTGATTATGGCGCTTGGGAGATAAGCGAGTTTTATCAGGCCGGTGGGGACGCATAGCTTTGTCCTTCCATATAAGGGGATAAGGATCCACTTTTCACACACGCCTTCTTCCTCCTTTGCTTATCCATTTCCGCGCACTCGAGCTCCAGCGCCCAAGTCCGCACATCCCACCTCAACCTTCTCCAACTATGTCCGGAGTGGGAGGCAAGTGGATGGCCTCCTCCGTCACGGAGGGGCACATCAAAAAGCTGCGGAAGGCCGGATACTTGTCCGGCGACATCGCGCATAGGCTCCCCAACAAGGGGCAGCTCATCCCCACCCCCAGGCCCCATGAGAGGGTGGTGTTCCTCCCCCACTTCCTCCACGGACTAGGGTTTCCACGTCACCCATTCGTCCGGGGGCTCATGTTCTACTACGGCCTAGATCTCCACGATCTGGCCCCGAATTTCATCCTCAACATCTCGGCGTTTATCGTCGTGTGCGAGGCCTTCCTCGCATCCAGCCCCACTTGCTTATGGTGAAGACCTTCAATGTCAAGTCGAAGGTAGTGGGCAGCCAAGCGGAGTGCGGAGGTGCCATGGTGGGCAAGATGGCCAACGTCCTATGGCTCGAGGGCTCCTTTGTGGAGACCATAAAGGGGTGGCAATCGGGGTGGTTCTACATCACCGAGCCGCGCGACTCTCAATGGGCGGCGACCCCCGAATTCCGATCTGGCTTCCCTACACGGGTCACCTCATGGAAAGAGACGGGCCTGATGTGGGGTAATTCGGAAGAGCTGACCGGACTCCAAACCTGCGTCCGAAACCTGGTGGATAAGAATCTCAAGCTTGTCAACGTAATCCAGGTGATGCTCATCCGCCGGATTCTCCCATGCCGAGAACGGGCCTTCAACTTGTGGGAGTTTGATCGGCACAAGACCGAACCTTGAGCTGGCTCTTGACACTACGTATGAAGATGCCCAGAAGGTTTGTTCAAAGGCGCCGAAGCTCCGCATCCGCTACCAAGATTGCGGATTCAGCTCGCAGACATCAAGCCAGCGAGGTAAGTTATTTTACCCTTTACGGGACTCTTTTTCATAGTTTGACTCTTTGCGGGATCTAAACTCCCTCACCTTTGACAGGATCGGCTGAAGGCGTCCGGACAGGTTGATTGTCCGGCTCCCTTGCCGAAGACCCAACGGATGCCCGATTGACGGGCTGCTGGTTCGGCACCTTACGTGGTGCCGAGAAGAAGGCTAAGAAGAAGGCCACGGGAACTCAAAGGAGTTCCGGCGCCGAAGTCTTGTCGGACTCATCGTCCGATGACTCGAGGCGGCCTCCCCGCCAAGACGAGGAGGAGGAAAGAGGCCTCTCCCTTCGGGGAGAGAAGAAAAGGAAGGCCGCCAAGCGGGGGGGCGGAGGGTCCAAGAAGGAAGGACCCTTCCTCCGGACTACACCGCCAATGCCGACGACGGTGAAGAGGGTGGGCACCAAGGACCAAGCCTGGCGAAATCGTAAGTGTCAGGACACCGAATAACTCATGGCGTTCCATTTGTCGCACATCATCTTCTAATGCCAAGTATAACAGTGCAGCCCGCCCAGGACGGGCTCGACGATTCGTCGGCGGCTCCTGGATTCGTCGGAGGTGAATAGCACCTCACTTCCGACGCCTTGTCTCCTCCGTCGCGGATGGCGCCAGGTGGAGTCCCAAAGGGCCCAGCCAGAGGAGGTGGCCTCGAGGCGCCGCAAGGCGACCTCCGGAACCCGGGCTCAAGGGATAAAACCCGAAGGGCTTCAAGTCCGCCCTGTGCGGACTCCGTCTCGAACCGGTGGTTCCGAGTCCGACAAGCGAGCCCTTCGTAAGAAGGGCAAGATCGCGACGCCGGTGACCTCCGCCCAACCGGAGGCACCGGATGATTTGATGGGCGCTTAACGGCGCTTCCATCGACGAGGAGCACCGCATTGTTATGAGTGCGGTGATCGAAAAGTTCGATCCGCCAAGGGCGGTGGTGAAGCCTGTGCCAACCTTCTAACAGGCTTTGAGGTATGTATTTAAGATATGTAAAAATATTACGCATAGACAGTAGCCCCGATGCTCTGTTTGGTGTTCGGAAAGAAAGAGCCGAACCGAGGATCTAAAAGATATACACAGAGTCTAACATAAGTATGTCAATATGGGAATGCAGGCTGCTGCTTGACCTCTGCCAGACCGATGCGGAGGTTGATGCATTAAGCGAGCCTCGGCGGTCGAGAACGAGCTCGGACTTGCCAAAAAGCAGCTCAAGGACAAGGAAGGTAAGTAATACCTTATGGGAGTATTTAAAAGATGTGTTTGCAAAAATGACAGGAATAACGTGAATATTGCGGGGGCCACGAGCGAGGTGGCGACCACGAAGGAAGCGGTGTCCAAGGCCGAAGCAATGCGGCGCTGGAGCGCACCGAGCGAGAGAAGCAGGAGGCGCGGGTGGCGGAGGTGCGGCAAGAGCTCAGGCTCTCGTGGAAAAACACGAGTTTGGGCGTGACTCAAAGACTCAAGAGTCTCGAGCTCGCCTCGGCCCTTGAGAGCGCCAAGGCCGCTAAGGCGAAGCCCAAAAAGCCCTCCGGAGATTGAGGCGATGAAGAAGATAGCGGCGGGTAAGGCATTCTATATGCAAAGCAAGCATGTGAAAGTGAATTATCTATTACTTACCCGAATCCGGAGCTCTCCAGGAGCATTCGCAGATCTGCCTTGTGATGTGGTGATCTGCCGCATTATCCGAGCCGAGGAGGGAAGCTCGGCGGAGAAGGTGTTACGGTCTCAATATCTTTGAGGCGGACACCGGTGCCCTAAGCGACCAGTTGAAGCAGCTGGTCGAGCTCCATAAGGTGGCGAACAGGCCATGAAAGGCCTCATAGTTCGATTGTGGCCTAAGGAAGCCATGCACAGGAGCTACTTGGGCTGGTGAGGCGGTGGTGGACTTTGTCCATGGGTTGAAGTCATCAAGCGCTCGTCTGCATCGAAGGTGCCGTGGGCCCTTGCCCTGCTAAGGTGCACTTGGGCAAGATGGATCTTGAGAAGCTTGTGACAGACGGACCACCACCGAAGAAGGAGCATCATAAGCCTGAAATGTATTATGAGGGCATCTGAAGGGTGCTGCCTTATAGCGGATGAATGCTCCAAAGATATAATTTTGAGTAGACTCGCATTTGTTATCTGTCGCTGAAAACTTGTTCATATCGCTAAGCAACACTTTTGAATTTAAAATATTACCTTCATGCGGCCATGTATTAAATTTGAGAGATGGCGAGTCGTCGGCTTCATCCCCCATGCCACGAGTGTTGGGGTGTTGGGATGAACTTGGCGCTCTTGTTCCCATTCTTGGGTCCTTGAGGAGGCTCAACATAACGAACAAGGCAAACAGACTATAATGCTTGAACACTCTCACTTAGCCATAGAATTCTATAATTTTAAATTTCGGTGAAGTCCCTAGTATTCGGAAGACCGAGTTCGGGGCGCTATCCACGCCTAGGCCCGACAATGCCGACTCCTCGCTCTAAGCGGCACAAGTCTTTAGGGACTCGAAAACCTCTCGAACAACGACCGACTCTCGCCCTATCATGACGGTCAGTTTTAGCTTTCTCCACCGAGGTGCTTAACCCAGCTCAAGGGGCACAATCGCGGTGGTTCTCCCAGCTACCTTAGCCGATATAGCGGAACGTAAGGTACCAAAACATGGGAGCCCGCAAACCCAACTATTGACCCAAGACATGATTCGAGCCGATGCATATAATGCTATAAGTTGGGTGCCGCACTTGTGAAAGTGTTCGGACTTATCACACCATGTTATGGGGTACTTAAGCCCCAGTGTATTGCCGTACCAAAGTGTACGGTTGCACACTGTCATAAATGAACATATATATATATATATATATATATATATATATATATATATATATATATATATATATATATATATATAGAGAGAGAGAGAGAGAGAGAGAGAGAGAAGAGAAATTCAATAATAGGCGAAGCTATATATTGTTTATTCAAAAGGGCTGCGAGAAAGCGAGCGATACAAATAGTGCGATAAGCAAGGGACGAGACTTTTAACATGTCTCCCTCCGGGGTAAGCCGCGGGATGGTGTGTAAAACAGATATATTGCTCGTAATAGAGACCACTGGACACTGGCGTGGCTTTACGCTTCCGGCTGTTGCATCGTGTGTTCGGTGATTCTAATGCGGACGGGCTTCATGAGAACGGAGTCCTGAAAGTAAAAAAGAAAGAAGAAAAGAATGACACAATTGGGAGCCACAGTGCGGTTGAGCGCGTGCTGGCATGCCGTGGTCGTGCCCTTCCCTATGCCCATGGTATTTCCGGGCGTAATTATGTACGCAGCGTAGTCTTGGTTCGCAATTTCGCGAGGGCTGGGGCTTGGGCGGGTTGCTATGCGTGCTCGGGCGTGCAGCGGTCTTGTTGTAGGTTACTCGGGCGCTTGATGGTGTCCGGACGTTTAATAGTCGGACTCGAGAATTGCCTTAAAGGCTGCTTTGTACTTCCGCCGCGAGGGCGCCGTATGCTCCTCCGTCCGGAGAGAGTGTTCGTGTTTCCATTGACCGTAATGACTCCTCGAGGACTGGCATCTTGAGCTTGAGATATCGTGGTGCGGCACTGCATTGAACTTTGCAAATGCGGTTCGTCCGAGCGGTGCGTGATAGCCGTTATGAGCGGGACTATGTCGAAGATTAACTCCTCGCCGGAAGTTATCCGGGATCGAAGACCACTTCAAGTGTGGCGAGCCTGTCTGATTGGCCTCTACACCTGGTATGACACCTTTAAAGGTCGTCTTTGTGGGTTTAATCCTTGATGGGTCTATGCCCATTTTGCGCCTTGTATCCGATAAAGCAGGTTCAGGCTGCTGCCGCCGTCCATTATGACTCTAGTGAGGTGAAATCCGTCAATGATTGGGTCTAGAACCAATGCGGTGAATCCGCCATGGCGGATCTTTGGTGGGGTGGTCCCTTGATCAAAAGTGATCGGGCGGAAGACCATGGGTTGAACTTTGGGGCGGCTGGCTCCATCGCATATCGTCCCTTAGTGCACTTCCGCTCCCTTTTGGGTATGTGGGTTGCGTATATCATGTTCACCGTCCGCACTTATGGGGAAGCCCTTCATCCTCTATTGTTCGCGGCCGGGCTCCTCCTCGTCATCGCTATGCAGCCCCTTGTCATTGTTTTCGACATTTAACTTGATCGCTTACTTGAACACCCAACAATCCTGTTGGTGTGATTGGCTAACTTTTGGGTGCCATGTATCCGCACGAGCGATCGAGTATTCGGTCCAAATTGGGACGGGCCGGAGTATTTCTTTTAAATGGCTTTTTCCACGACCGGTTTAGAGCCTCTGAATCCGGCATTGGCGCCGTATCCTCGGCATTATCGCCGTTAACGCGGCGCTTGTGTTTATTGCGACGCGACCGCCATTGATGTCCTTGGTATCCGAATTACGGGGCTCTTGGTCATGTTGTTACTACTGAGCTAGCGGATGTCCTCTCCGCGCAAAAGCGGGTCATGAGTGTTGTGAGGGCTGCCATGGATATCGGCTTTTCCTGTCCTAGGTGCCGGGCAAGCCACTCGTCGCGGATGTTGTGTTTGAAGGCTGCAAGGGCCTCGGCATCCGGACAATCGACGATTTGATTTTTCTTGGTTAGGAACCGTGTCCAGAATTGTCTGGCCGATTCCTCTGGCTGCTGAATTATGTGGCTTAGGTTATCGGTGTCTAGTGGTCGCACATATGTGCCCTGGAAATTGTTGAGGAATGCGGCTTCCAGGTCTTCCCAACAACCAATTGACTCTGCTGGCAAGCTGTTAAGCCAATGTCGGGCTGGTCCTTTAAGCTTGAGTGGGAGGTATTTGATGGCGTGTAGATCATCACCGTGGGCCATGTGGATGTGAAGGAGATAGTCCTCGATCCAAACCGCAGGATCTGTTGTGCCATCATATGATTCAATGTTTACGGGTTTGAAACCCTCAGGGATTTGGTGATCCATTACTTCATCTGTGAAGCATAGTGGGTGTGCGGCGCCTCTGTATCGGGCTATATCACGATGCAACTCAAATGAGCTTTGTCTACTGTGTTCGGCCCGGCCGGAATTGCCATATCCGATGTGACGGTTATAAATCACGCGTAAGGCGCCCACGCGATCCATAGATCGATCTTGTTTGCCTTGCCTTGTCCTCCAATATATCTCGCAGTGTCCGGCGCATTTCCAGCGCCTTTGTATTTTTTGAGTGGCGCGCGGTGCGGCTTGAGTTGAGGCCAAGAGGCCTCTCCGCCGCGCCACGAGGTGGCCGGTCAGCCATATCATGCCTTGGTGATGTAGGTTTGGGTGCTTCCTCCTCTAATCGGGGCAGCAGCCTGCGTGTTAGGTAGCTCTTGGAGGCGCTCGAGTTCATACTCTTGACCACAAGGACTTGATCCATCATCGACTAGCAAATCTTGGTCAGCTCTAAGCTATTGCTGCTTTTTCTTGAGGCTGCTTGCCGTGGCCATGAGCCTGCGTTTGAAACGCTCTTGTTCGACGGAGCCTCGGGCACGGCAATTCGTCGTCGTCGAGGCTTACCTCATCTTCGGAGGGAGGCATGTAATTATCGTCCTCTACCTCTTTTTCTGCCGCTCTCTCATGAGGGCTGGCTTCTCCATCCTCCTGCGCTGAATCTTGCTGGAGGGGGTTGTCTTCGCACCGTCCGGTGTTATTGTCTCCGTGCGGAATCACTGCTTTTGCTTTGTGGCGGGATTTAGAGCGCGCGCCGACGCCGGGCGCTTAGGCTGTTTCTTGGAGGGGTCATCCTCCGCTGTTCCATCGCCATTCCCATCTTTTGGGATGTCCACCATGTATATGTCGTATGACGAGGTGGCCTTCCAGTGGCCTGTGGGCGCTGGTTCTTGGTCGTCTCCTGCATCGTCGTCCATACCGTCGATGTCTTCGGGGTCGAAGTCGAGCATGTTGGTTAAATCATCGGCAGTGGCTCTGAAGTGGGTGGTGGGTGGGCTTTATTTTCTTCGTCGTCGCATCCCAACCTTTCGACCATAATCCGCCAGGGCTCTCCGATAAAAGAGAGACCTTAGTGAATTCACAATGTCGCCAAAGGGCGAAAATGAAAGATGTCCGGCAGTGAATTCCATGATCGGCGCCCAATCGGATTCGATTGGGGGGGCCGGAAGGCTCGAGTCGGAGAGGAGTCGAGCACCTTGAGATTCTGAGCCAGAAGGGACGGGTAGGTGTATGGCTCAATCACCATAGAGATCGCAGCCCCCAAGGCGGTGTCCAGCCACCCGTCCTCGATCGGTGCGGTCGGCTCCGAGCTAAAGGTCGGAGCGGACTCTGGTGCGGCCTCCAGGACACTGTTCGGCGGCAGAGCTAGATCATGCCCCTCGTGACAGTGCGGCGCGCTTGGCTGTGGCTCGAACCCGTCGAAGATCAAGTCTCCGCGGATGTCGGCCGTGTAGTTCAAACTTCCAAATCTGACGATGGCCGGGCGTAGCTTTCAATCTGCTCCGGATGGCAGTTTAATTGGCCCGCGATGCAAAGCCACCGAATCGAAGATCTGTCCATGGAGAAAAGTCTCACCCTGGAGCGCATCGTTGTTGATGATCGGAGGAGCCATCGGGCCTAAAGATGATGACACAGAGGAACTCTCAATGAAAGCACCAATGTCGGTGTCGAAACCGAAGGATCTCGGGTAGGGGGTCCCGAACTGTGCGTCTAGGCGGATGGTAACAGGAGACAAGGGACACGATGTTTTTACCCAGGTTCGGGCCCTCTCGATGGAGGTAAAACCCTACTCCTGCTTGATTAATATTGATGATATGGGTAGTACAAGAGTAGATCTACCACGAGATCGAGAGGCTAAACCCTAGAAGCTAGCCTATGGTATGATTGTTGTTCATCCTACGGACTAAAACCCTCCGGTTTATATAGACACCGAATAGGGTTAGGGTTACACTGAGTCGGTTACAATGGTAGGAGATCTACATATCCGTATCGCCAAGCTTGCCTTCTACGCCAAGGAAAGTCCCATCCGGACACGGGACGAAGTCTTCAATCTTGTATCTTCAAAGTCCAGGAGTCCGGCCAAAGGCTATAGTCCGGCTATTCGGACACCCCCTAATCTAGGACTCCCTCAGAGGCCATATTCATCCTACGCCTCCCACGGATTGATAAACCTTAGGTCATCCACTTGAGGGAAATTTGCTACTATCCTACAAACCTCTGCACTTGGAGGCCCGACAACGTCTACAAGAAGAAGGTTGTGTAATAGACATCAAGCAGTTTCTGGCGCCGTTGCCGGGGAGGTGAGTGCTTGAAGGTATATCTCTAGATCTTGCAATCGAATCTTTTTATTTCTTGTTTTATCACTAGTTAGTCAATAAAAGAAAACTACAAAAAAATGTAATTGAGTTTGTCTCATACGCTTCATCTTTTTAATATCTTTCGTGAAAATGATGGAAAGGAAAATTGTGCTCAAGTGCTAGAAGAAGAATGCATTAGAATGTTTGGCACTAAATATTTATATGATGAGCATGATTGCAATGTTGTTAGTTTGAATTCCTTGAATATCCATGATGCTAATGATATGCAAAGCCACAAGCTTGGGAAGCTATGTTTGATGAAGATGATACTTTTTGTCCCCCAAGCTTTGATGAGCAAATTTACTATGATGAAAGCATGCCTCCTATCTATGATGATTATTGTGATGACACGTATGCTTTAAAGAATAATGATAACCAGGAAACTTCTCATCTTGATCTTAATTTTCAATCACATGATAGTTATTTTATTGAGTTTGCTCCCACTACTATTCATGAGAAGAACATTGCTTATGTGGAGAGCAATAAAATTTCTATGCAAGTAGATCATGAAAAGAATGCTTTAGGTGCTGGTTATATTGTTGAATTCATTCATGATTGATACGTCTCCAACGTATCTATAATTTATGAAGTATTCATGTTGTTATATTATCTATCTTGGATGTTTAATGGGCTTTTATATGGTTTTTGGGACTAACCTATTAACCTAGAGCCCAGTGCCAATTTATGTTTTCTCCTTGTTTTTGAGTTTTACAGAAAAGGAATATCAAACGAAGTCCAATTGACGAGCCAAATTTTAATGGTTTTTTATGGACCAAAAGAAGACCCCGGAGTAAAAGAGTTGGGCCAGGAGAGTCCCGGGAACGAGGGCAGGGGCGTGCCCAACCCCCCCCCCCCCAGGCGCGTGTGCATGCCTCGTGGACACCTCGGGCACCTCCTTGACGTGAGACCGACGCCAAAAATTCCTATAAATACAGAAACCTCGAAAAATTAACCTAGATCAGGAGTTCCGCCGCCGCAAGCCTCTGTAGCCACGAGAAATCAATCTAGGCCCTCTCTGGCACCCTGTCGGAGGGGGCCATAATCACCAGAGGCCATGGAGGAGGATCCCGGAGGGGCCATCATCGCCATGAAGGCCAAGGACGGAGGGAGAACCTCTCCCCATCTAGGGGAGGCCATGGAGGAGGAAGCACAAGGGAGAACCTCTCCTCCTCTCTCTCGGTGGCGCCGGAGTGCCATCGGGAGGGGAATCATCGCCGCGGTGATCGTCTTCATCAACATCACCACCATCATCACCATCCTCATCTCTTTTACGCAGTCCACTCTCCCGCACCCCGCTGTAATCCCTACTTGAACATGGTGCTTTATGCCACATATTATGATCCAATAATGTGTTGCCATCCTATGATGTTTTGAGTAGATATCCTTTGTCTTTGGGTTGATTGATGATCTAGATTGGTATGAGTTGTATGTTTTATTATTGGTGCTGTCCTATGGTGCTCTCCGTGTCACGCAAGCGTGAGGGATTCCCGCTGTAGGGTGTTGCAATACGTTCA
The DNA here is from genome assembly GCA_021605205.1 of Aegilops longissima. Lineage (NCBI taxonomy): Eukaryota > Viridiplantae > Streptophyta > Magnoliopsida > Poales > Poaceae > Aegilops > Aegilops longissima. The sequence continues at coordinate 215,246,502 of CM038678.1, forward strand.
TGATTCGCTTATAGTGGGTTGGTGAGTGATTGAAACACAAACCCGAGTAAGGGGGTTGTTGCGTATGGGAATAAAGAGGACTTGATGCTTTAATGCTATGGTTTGGTTTTACCTTAATGATCTTTAGTAGTTGCGGATGCTTGCTAGAGTTCCAATCATAAGTGCATATGATCCAAGAAGAGAAAGTATGTTAGCTTATGCCTCTCCCTCATATGAAATTGCAGTAGTGATTATCGGTCTTGTTAATGATTGCCTAGGATAATTCCGCACACTGACCCATCATTACTCCACACTCGCTATTTATAATATTTAGTAATATATTCTAACTTTATGATAACATCACCTACTTTTATACTTTAGCTCTCCGATATCATACAAAATTATCCTCTTCATACCCACAACGTAGTTTTATTTCTCGTTTCTAGTTGGAAGCAAACGTTTGGTGTACGTAGAGTCGTATCAGTGGCAGATAGGGCTTGAGAGAATACTGATCTTACCTTTAACTCCTTGTGGGTTCGACACTCCATACTTATCACTTCCACCTTTGGAAATTGCTACGATGATTCCTTGCACTGGGGATTATCAAGCTTTTTTCTGGCGTCGTTGCCGGGGAGCAATAGCGTGGGGTTGATATTCTCGTGTGTGCTTGTTTGCTTTCTTCACTAAGTAGATTTTGTTTTTGCTTTTTGTTTCTGTTTAGTTGTGGGTGAAACATACAAAAAAATTAAAAGAATGAAAATACAAAAAAAATTACTTGCCTCTCATGCCTAAAAAGTTTTTCAAAAAGAGAAGTGATTGGAAAGTTATGCATTGAAGAAGTGAGGGTCGACCTTGAGCACTTGTGTTCATGCTCGTGGAAACAATGTAGAATTTTTCATGGAAGTTTCTCTGTAAATAATTATCCCCTTCTGTATATCCATTGTGTTATAAAAATAATGTGCCAAGCTTTGGTTTTAGGATGATTAGATTGCTTGTTTACTATGTGCAGAACAAAAACAGAAACTTTGGCTGTAGAACATGATTTTAATTTTTTTACTGGAAGGTCAAATGGGTCTGAAACTTTTTGCACGTTACTTCTGTACAAATTGTTAGAATTTTAAAATTTAGTTCATATTTTTAGGAGTTGCAGAAGTTTACCAAACTTCCAGATTACTACAGATTGTTCTGTTTTTAACAGATTCTGTTCTGCGTGTGTTGTTTGCTTATTTCGATGAATCTATGGCTAGTATCGGGGCATATAAATGTAGAGAAATTGGAATACAGTAGGTTTATTACACTAACGGATCTCACAAGTTTTTGTTAAAGTTTTGTGTGGATGAAGTGTCCGAAGGTCGAGGAGCTATCAATATGAGAAGAATAAAGAGAGGCAAGAGTTCAAGATTGGGGATGCCCAAGGCACCCCAAGTAAATATTTCAAAGGATACTCAAGCATCTAAGCTTGGGGATGCCCCGGTTGGCATCCCATCTTTCTTCTTCAACAAATATCAGTATACCTCGGTTTTTGTTTTGTTCACATGATTTGTGTCCTTTGTGTTTTTGTTTTTCCTTTAAGAACCATGCTAGCATGAGATAGCCCTTCATTGATTTATAGAATACTTCATGTGCTTCACTTAAATCTTTTAAGTATGACCTTACAGAATTGCTCTTTGTGCTTCACCTAAATCTTTTGAGTATGGTTTTATAGAATGCTTCATGTGCTTCACTTATACATTTTGAGCGTGGACATTGGTTAGTCTATATTAATTGTAGAATGCTCCATGAACTTCACTTATATCTATTGGAGTATGAATAATACTATCATTTAAAGTGGGATTGGAAGAGTGTCAACTTTAGGAATTAGTGATCCCACTATTTTGGAGGGTGTTGAATCTTAGTGTGATATTTATGAAAGTGGATTTGGAAGAGTGTCAACTTTAGCTAGTAATGATTCCACTATTTTGGAAGAGGTTCCAATTGATTATGAGAACAAGGTTTATATTCTTGTTGCTAATGAAAATTGTTATGCGGGAGGAATACATGCTTGTAGGAGTTGCAATAATATCAAGTTTCCTCTCTATGTGCATAAAGTTTTCAAAGTATACTTGTTTTGCCTTCCTATGCTAGTTGATTCTTGTTCCCATAAATTGTGTGCTCACAAAATCCCTAGGCATAGGAAGTGGGTTATATTTAAATGTACTAGTCATATTCTTCAATATGCTCTCTTTGTGTTTCAATTCTTGTCTATTATGTGAGCATCATTGAAATCATCATGCCTAGCTAAAAGGCATTAAAGAAAAGCGCTTGTTGGGAGACAACCCAATATTTACCCTTACTGTTTTTGTGTGGTTACATGATTAATCTACTATAGTTATCATGTTTTATAGCTTTTGTTTCAATAAAGTGCCAAGTAAGACCTTTGGGAAGACTTAGGAGAAAGTTAATGTGATCTTGCTGTAAAAAACAGAAACTTTGCGCTCACGAGATTAGCTGACATTTTTTACAGAAGAGTGCTTTTGAGTTGATTCTTTTTGCAGAAGGTTACTAGACAAATTCCTCACTTCGACAAATTTATTTTATAATTTTTGTAGTATCAGAAGTATGGTTTATGTTCAGATCATTACAGACTGTTCTGTTTCTGACAGATTCTGTTTCATTGCATAGTTTGCTTGTTTTCTAGTTTCTATGACTTATATTTCTCAATATAAATTGTAGAAATGATATGGTACAGTAGACATTGTGTGAGAAAAATTATGAAACTTGTCCTTAACAGTACCAAAGTGAATAGTTTACTCTTTATCATACTAACCTATCTCACGAAGTTTGGTTAAGTTTTGTGTGATTGAAGTTTTCAAGCTTTGGGTGAGATATCGATATGAGGATAATAAGGAGTGGAAAGACCCTAAGATTGGGTATGCCCAAGGCACCCCAAGGTAATATTCAAGGAAGACTCAAGCGCCTAAGCTTGGAGATGCCCCGGGAGGCATCCCCTCTTTCGTCTTCAAAACTATCGGTATACCTTACTCGGAGCTATATTTTTATTCGTCACATGATATGTGTTTTGCTTGGAGCGTATTTTCAATTTTACTTGTTGTTTGAATAAAATCTTTGGATCTGAAATATTGAATGAAAAAGAATCCTCCCATGGCTATTTAATTATTTGACTACTCAGTGTTGTTTACTCATATCTTTTGGAGTAGTTTGTCATTTACTCATGTGCTTCATGTATATCCTATGAGTAAATGGTTGAATAAATTGAATGTCATAAACCTAAATTTATATATGTTTCATATGCTTATAACATGGGGAGTAATGACTTCACACATAATAAGTATAGGTAGTAAACTTATTGAAAGTTAGGAAACGTAGAATTGGTCACTTGAACAATTCATGAAATAATATTGAAGGAAGAGAGGTTTCACATATAAATATACCATCTTGGACATCTTTTATGATTGGGAGCACTCATTAAAATATGACATGCTAAAGAGTTGATGTTGGACAAGGAAGACAACGTAATGGGTCATGTTTTCTTATATCTGAAATAAAGTATATTGTCATGGATCATCCAACATGTTGAGCTTGACTTTCCCCCTCATGCTAGCCAAATTCTTTGCACCAAGTAGAGATACTACTTGTGCTTCCAAACATCCATAAAACCAGTTTTGCCATGAGAGTCCACCATATCTACCTATGGATTGAGTAAGATCCTTCAAGTAAGTTGGCATCGGTGCAAGCAATAAAAATTGCTCTCTAAATATGTATGATTGATTGGTGTGGAGTAAATAAGATTTATACGATCTTGTGATGTGGAAGAAATAAAAGCGACAGACTGCATAATAAAGGTCCATATCACAAGTGGCAATATCAAGTGATGTTCTTTCGCATTAAGATTTTGTGCATCCAACCCAGAAAGCACATGGCAACCTCTGCTTCCCTCTGCGAAGGGCCTATCTTTTACTTTTATCTTCTACCTTATGCAAGAGTCATGGTGATCTTCACCTTTCCTTTTTACATTTTATCCTTTGGCAAGCACAAGATGTTGGAAGGATCCTATATATATATATATATATATATATATATATATATATATATATATATATATATATATATATATATATATATATATATATATATATATATATATATATATATATATATATATATATATATATATATATCTAATTGGATGTAAGTTAGCATGAGCTATTATTGTTGGCATTACCCTTGAGGTAAAAGGTTGGGAGGCGAAACTATAAGCCCCTATCTTTCTCTGTGTCCAATTAAAACTCCATAACCACAAGTATTGCGTGAGTGTTAGTTTTTATGAAAGATTAAATTATAGTTGAGTATGTGGACTTGCTAAATCAAAGCTCTGACATAGACTCTTCTTGAAAATAATATGAATTGTAATTGTTTGATGACTGATAGCACGGTTTGTTAGTTTTCCAGAAAGTTTATGATCTATACTATAACATGTGAATAGCTTGTTACTTTATCATGAGAAGTTTTATGAGATGAGCTACTGTTATGACATATAATGATGCTAGAAAATGTGATTGAAATTATCATTGATCAAAATTGTGCACCCGCTAGCATTCACACTTCATAAATTATTTCTTTTATCATTTAGCTACTCGAGGACGAGCAGGAATTAAGCTTGGGGATGCTGATACGTCTCCAACGTATCTATAATTTATGAAGTATTCATGCTGTTATATTATCTATCTTGGATGTTTAATGGGCTTTTATATGTGGTTTTATATGATTTTTGGGACTAACCTATTAACCTAGAGCCCAGTGCCAGTTTTTGTTTTCTCCTTGTTTTTGAGTTTTACAGAGAAGGAATATCAAACGGAGTCCAATTGACGAGCCAATTTTTGACGATTTTTTATGGACCAAAAGAAGACCCCGGAGTAAAAGAGTTGGGCCAGGAGAGTCCCGGGGTGTCCACGAGGGCGGGGGGCGCGCCCACCCCCCCCCCCCAGGCGCGTGGGCCTGCCTCGTGGATACCTCAGGCACCTCCTTGACGTGAGACCGACGCCAAAAATTCCTATAAATACAGAAACCTCGGAAAATTAACCTAGATCCGGAGTTCCGCCGCCGCAAGCCTCTGTAGCCAAGAGAAATCAATCTAGGCCCTCTCCGGCACCCTGCCGGAGGGGGCCATCATCACGGGAGGCCATGGAGGAGGATCCTGGAGGGGCCATCATCGCCATGAAGGCCAAGTACCAGAGGGAGAACCTCTCCCCATCTAGGTGGAGGCCATGGAGGAGGAAGCACAAGGGGGAGAACCTCTCCTCCTCTCTCTCGGTGGCGCCGGAGTGCCATTGGGAGGGGAATCATCGCCGCGGTGATCGTCTTCATCAACATCACCACCATCATCACCATCCTCATCTATTTTACGCGTTCCACTCTCCCTCACCCCGCTATAATCCCTACTTGAACATGGTGCTTTATGCCACATATTATGATCCAATAATGTGTTGCCATCCTATGATGTTTTGAGTAGATATCCTTTGTCTTTGGGTTGATTGATGATCTAGATTGGTATGAGTTGTATGTTTTATTATTGGTGTTGTCCTATGGTGCTCTCCATGTCGCGCAAGCGTGAGGGATTCCCGCTGTAGGGTGTTGCAATACGTTCATGATTCGCTTATAGTGGGTTGGTGAGTGATTGAAACACAAACCCGAGTAAGGGGTTGTTGCGTATGGGAATAAAGAGGACTTGAGGCTTTAATGCTATTGGTGGGTTTTACCTTAATGATCTTTAGTAGTTGCGGATGCTTGCTAGAGTTCCCATCATAAGTGCATATGATCCAAGAAGAGAAAGTATGTTAGCTTATGCCTCTCCCTCATATGAAATTGCAATAGTGATTATCGGTCTTGTTAATGATTGCCTAGGATAATTCCGCACACTGACCCATCATTATTCCACACTCGCTATTTATAATATTTAGTAATATATTCTAACTTTATGATAACAGCACCTACTTTTATATTTTAGCTCTCTGATATCATACAAATTATCCTCTTCATACCCACAACGTAGTTTTATTTCTCGTTTCTAGTTGGAAGCAAACGTTTGGTGTACGTAGAGTCGTATCAGTGGCAGATAGGGCTTGAGAGAATATTGATCTTACCTTTAGCTCCTTGTGGGTTCTACACTCCATACTTATCACTTCCACCTTTGGAAATTGCTACGATGATTCCCTGCACTTGGGGATTATTAATGATGCTACTCAAAATTACTATGAGGGAGGAATGTATGCTTGTAGGGATGGCAATAATATCAAGTTTCCTCTCTATGTGCTTAAAGTTTTAAAGTTATGCTTGTTTTGCCTTCCTATGCTAGTTGATTATTGTTCCCATAAGTTGTTTGCTCACAAAATCCCTATGCATAGGAAGTGGGTTAGACTTAAATGTGCTAGTCATATTCTTCATGATGCTCTCTTTATGTTTCAATTCCTATCTTTTATGTGAGCATCATTGAAATCATCATGCCTAGCTAGGGGCGTTAAACGTCGGCGCTTGTTGGGAGGCAACGCAATTTTATTTTAGTTCTTTGCTTTTTGGGTCTATTTAGGAATAAATATTCTATCTAGCCTCTGGTTAGATGTGGTTTTATGTTTTCATTAGTGTTTGTGCCAAGTAAGACCTATATGATCTTCTTGGATGATAGTTATTTGATATTGCTGAAAATCCCAAAAACTTTCTGTTCACGAAAACAATTGTTAAACATCACCAGAACGTGATAAAACACTGATTCCAATTGCAGACGATCAATAATTAAATTATATAGGTCTTCCTATTTTGGTAGAATTTTTTGAGTTCCAGAAGTTTGCGTTTGATACATATTACTACAGACTGTTCTGTTTTTGACAGATTCTGTTTTTCGGGTGTTGTTTGCTTATTTTGATGAATCTATGGCTAGTAAAATAGTTTATAAACCATAGAGAAGTTTGAATATAGTAGATTTAACACCAATACAAATAAAGAATGAGTTAATTACAGTACCCTTAAGTGGTGTTTTGTTTTCTTTCGCTAACGGAGCTTACGAGTTTTCTGTTAAGTTTTGTGTTGTGAAGTTTTCAAGTTTTGGGTAAATATTCGATGGACTATGGAATAAGGAGTGGCAAGAGACTAAGCTTGGGGATGCCCAAGGCACCCCAAGGTAATATTCAAGGACAACCAAGAGCCTAAGCTTGGGGATGCCCCAGATGGCATCCCCTCTTTCGTCTTCGTTCATCGGTAACTTTACTTGGAGCTATATTTTTATTCACCACATGATATGTGTTTTGCTTGGAGCGTCATTTTATTTTCTTTTGTTTTGCTTGCTGTTTGAATAAAATGCCAAGATCTGAAATTCTTAAATGAGAGAGAGTCTTCACATAGCTACATAATTATTTAACTACTCATTGATCTTCACTCATATCTTTTTGGAGTAGTTTGTCATTTACTCATGTGCTTCATTTATATCCTATGAGTAAATGGTTGAATGATTTGAATGTCATAGATATGAAATTATATATGTTTCATATGCTATCCCATGGAGAGTAATGCCTTCACATATAAGAAGTAGAGGTGGTAAATCTATTGAAGGTTAGCAAACATTGTATTGGTCACTTGAACAATTCATGAAAGAATATTGAAGGAAGAGAGATTTCACATATAAATATACTATCTTGGACATCTTCTATGATTGTGAGCCCCATTAATTATTTTCAAACCTGAGAAAATTAGTTGAAGTTGGACAAGGAAGACAACATAATGAGTTATGCTTGGGTATATTTGTATAGAAGTTATATTGTTATGGATCCTCTAAAATGTGGTGCTTGCTATTTAGAATCCTTTGCTAGCCAAAATATATGTACTAAGCGGGAATACTGCTTGTGCATCCAAACTCCTTGAACCAAGTTTCTTCCATGAGTGTCCACCATATCTACCTATATGCGGTATTTACCTGCCGTTCCAAGTAAATTTGCATGTGCCAAACTCTAAACCTTCAAATAATAATCTGTTTTGTATGCGTCTGAATCGCTCATGTAGCGACTAGGGCTAGCAATATCTTCCATGCTAGGTGGGTTATTCTCACGATGAGTGGACTCCGCTCATCATTCACGAGAAAATGGCTGGTAACTGGGATGCCCAGTCCCATGATCAAAAGATCAAAATCAAATAAAAAATAATTGCAAACTAAACTCCCCCAGGTTTTATGTGAGTTGGAGGCACCCGTTGTTTCGGGCAAGCCATGGATTGATGATTGTTGGTGGAGGGGGAGTAAAATCTTTACCTTTCTGCGTGGGAACCGCCTATGATGTATCTAGTATGGAAGATATTGGGAACTCTTGGTCGTTATGTTGACAATGAAAGCATACCTCTCAAAATTATTTTCATCTCTATTTTTTCTCCGAGCTCTGGCACCTCTGCAAATCCCAGCTTCCCTCTGCGAAGGGCCTATCTTTTACTTTTATGCAAGAGTCAGTAGTATTCCTTCTCATTCCAACCTACTCTTTAGTTGGCAAGCATCATGTGATGGAAAGATCTGAGCATATATGGACATTCAAATATATTTGATCATGAATTATTATTGTTGACAATTATCTATATGATAAATAAGTTGAGAGGCGAAACATTAAGCCCCTATCTTTCTCTGTGTTCGATGGATGCTATTTGTTCTAAAAATATGCTTTGAGTGGTAGCAATCATGGAAGACTAAAAGATAGTTGAGTATGTGAAGTTTGCTGAATCAAAGCTCTGACATAGACTCTTCCTAAAAATAAGATGAATTGCAATTATTGGATGACTAATAACACGGTTTGTTAGTTTTCAAGAAAGCTTATGATCTATACTTTAACACGTGAATAGTTTGTTACTTGATCATGAAAAGTTCTATGAGTTGAGCTACTGTTATGACATATAATGATGCTAGAAAAGGTGATTGAAATTATCATTGATCAAACTTATGCACCTGCTAGCATTCACACTTCATAAATTATTTCTTTTATCATTTACCTACTCGAGGACGAGCAGGAATTAAGCTTGGGGATCTTGTACGTCTCCAACATATCTATAATTTATGAAGTATCCATGCTATTATATTATCCATCTTGGATGTTTAATGGGCTTTACTATGCACTTTATATTATTTTGGGACTAACCTATTAACCTAGAGCCCAGTGCCAAATTTTGTTTTTCCCTTGTTTGATGTTTGTGAAATTCATGTTTTTTTTTGTTAAATTTTTCGGCTTTCGCGGGATTTGGTTTCCCCTTTATTTTTATAAAGATGGAGCCCAAAAGGTTTTTTGTTGGATCAAATTAAAATAATGTGGGGAAAGGGACCCTGGGCCTTGATAAAGACAAATGTTTTAAGATATGGGTTTTAGCTGAATAAATAAATGGGGAACTTTGGGATAATAAACCCAAAGTTGGGATGATCCTATCGAATTTTTTGGGTTGAGTGATTTTTTCCCTTTTAGAATTTTTTGGGTTAAATGCACATCCTATAAGCCTTAAAAACAAGTTTGTTTATTGAGTTATTTTTGCTGAGAAACGGATTGACGGTTATAATTCGTTAAATAAAAAGGGAAAAGTTTTGCAGGGGAAAATCTGGGTAAATTGGAACCAAAGAATGGCCTTTGGGTTTATGGGACGAAGGTCCCACTTTCATATTTTCCCCAAAAATTGCTAAAGGGAAAGGATTATTAGGAAGGATAGCAAAGGCGGGCCCCTTCCCCTTTTAAAGGAAGGGTTTTGGCGGGTTTATTTTTGGGTTTGGGTCAACCCCAATGTCGGGCATGAAACCCTAATTACCACTCGGGAGCCCTCCTTTTCCCCCCATTGGCAAAGGGAAAACTCGGGTGGGGTGGAAATTGGGATGTTGGGCCCCTCTTTAAATCGGGGAGGGGCAACCCCATAAACAAAGGTTTTAGGGTGCCCCCCCAATTTAACCCAAAAGGGGTGGGGGGCCCCCCATTCCCCGCCCGGGGGTTTTAGAAATTTTAGAGGTTTAAAAAAAAGGGGGAAAGGGAGGGGGGAGAGGGGGGGGGCGGACCCATTTACGCTTTTATACGTTTTTTGGCCGGTTTTACACTTTGGGGTTTCTTTTCCTTTTTCTTTAATTTTAAGGTTTTAAAAAAAGTCCCTGGGTGGGGGGGGGTAATTAGGCCAGAAACCCAAAAAGTTGGGGTAAAGTTTTTTGGAATTATATTTGATTAAGGGAAAATTTTTAGGGGGCCCAAAACAAACCCAGGGGGCCTTTAGGTGCCCTTTCGGGGCCTATTTTCTTTTTCTCAAATATTGAATCTTTAAGGGTCCGTTGAAAAACAAAAAGAAAACTTTGGGGGGAGGGAAAATTCTGGCGGAACCTTTGGGGAACCAAAATTAGGGCTTTTTTTTGGGGGTGTTTTTTGGGAAATTTGGGAGGAAATTTTATGGAATGTCTTTTAAAAATTTCAAAGGAGGGTTCTATTCAAATTTCAAGGCCCATTTTGGGTTTATTACCTTTGTCAAATTTTCCAAATGGAAGGGACCATTGGGGTTGTGTATGGAAAATCTTGTAGGGCTAGTTTTTATTTGGGGGGATCAACCAAGATAAAAGGCCCATTAATCCTTTTTAAACGAATTTATCTTTTGTATTATTTGTTAAACAATAAGGAAGCCCTTCATTTTAAGGGTATGTGTTTGGGTTGGGGGTTCGGAATTTTTTGTGAGATTATGGGTTGCTTTTTCTAAAAAGGGGTGAAAGTGGGGCCCAAAACCTTCCCTTTTTGGGCCTGAAAAGGAAGGCCCGGGAAATTAAGGGAAAAGGGTTAAGGGTTTTTAAAAATTGTTTCCGGGAAAGGGGGAAAGGAAAAGAGGGGGGAGGGGGTTTTAAATACCCGGGGCAAGCTTTTAAATGGGGTTTTAATTAGGGGTTTTCCAAGTAAACAAACACCTCCCAATTTATGAAATTTTGGGTTACCGAAAAGAATCTTGGGCTAAAAAATAGGGTTGGATAATTCCCAGTGGTCGGGGGCCCCCCAAAAGGGGGTGGGGGCCCCCCCCTTTTTTGGGCCCCCTTCGCATAATTTCTTGGGAAACCTTTTTCAACAAAAAAAAAAAAACCCTTCTCCATTTTAAATGCTTAAAATTTTTAAAAGGGGTTTAATTTCCCATTTAGTCCTCTTTGGGTTTCCTTTTTTATAAAACTAAAAGTCCCAATTTTGGAATGGGGGGTTAGGAATTACCCTCCGGGGGAAACCCAGGGTTTATTTTTTTTAAAGATAAACCCCCAAAAGCCCCGGGGTTCGGCCCCCGGCCCCCTTTTTCCTGGGTTGGTGCCAATTTTTTTATTTTTATGTCCGAACCATTTGAACTCCTTTGCCAGGGAACCTTGGGAAAATATTTTGGGGCAAAAACTTCCCCAAATTTATGTTGTTAAGGGGTACCCTAAATTTTCAGAAATTTTGGCCAAATTTTTTGGTTTCAATTTACCAATAGGGAACTGGGGTGCTATATTGTCTCCCCTTATTTTAATTTTTATGGTCCCATCATATGTTGTTTTCATATTTTGTTTGCCCAAATATGTTTGTATTTCCTTTGTTCAAGGGTTTGGGAAACTTCTTTATTTTGTAATTTGGTATTCATATTTTAAAAATTCTTCCTTATTTGGTGTTAGGAGGGGAAATACCTTCCCAAAGCAAACAAATTTTATTGTTTGCAATTTAACAAAAATAATGTCTACATAGTTCTCGAACCCGTAGGGTCCGCACGGTTAAATTTCGGTGACAATTATATTATGAGTTTTTGTTTTTTGATGTACCGAAGGAAGTCCGGAGTCACAGATGTGATCACGGACATGACGAGGAGTCTCGAAATGGTCGAGACATAAAGATCGATATATTGGACGACTATGTTCTGACACCAGAATGGTTTCGGGGAGTTTCAGACATATACCGGAGTACCGGGGGATTACCGGAACCCCCCGGGGAATTTAATGGGCCAAGATGGGCCTTAGTGGAGAAGAGGAGGGGCGGCTATGTGACAGCCTGGTTTTTGCCCTCTCTCATTTACTTGATTTTCATTTGAAGTCATTTTGAAATTTGGGTTTTTGAATCTTTTCATATGGACTTAAACACTTGGGTGCCCTTGGCTTTCACCCAAGTGCTTCATTTCCCTCCCTAATCATCATTCCCCTTCTGATCCACCCCAAAATAATCTTTGGAATATTTTCTTAAATGAAAAATATTCATTTTTCTTCCAAAAACCCTAGCTAGCTCAATATGCTCCAAAGCAACCCCAATTTTTATGGCCCAGAAAAATCTAGGAAAATTCACAAATATTCTTTGAAACCTAGGGCACCTTCCTGAGCAAAAATATTTCATCACTTTTTGTAATATTTTTTGCTACAAAAAATATTTTCTGTTCTGGACAGAAGTGGTGGTTTCTACAGCAACTACCATTTTACTTGCTCCATTGTGCCTGGGTTTTCTTGTGCATTTTCACCTTAGTAACTCTTGGCTAACCTCCAAAGCACAGCCTCTAACTCCCAGCCATTTGACCTCAGTAACCTCTCAAAGTTCTTGCCTGAAACTTACCCGCATGTAAAAACTTCTCTACTGCACCTGGATCCAAACCAAAGCGTGGTAACCTCTCAATCTACCACGAACAACACGCCAGACATGAAGTTTAGGCTTAGCTCGGCCTGATGTCATAGTCCACGCGGTGACCGCGTTCGTCCAGGTGTCTTGGCATGTGTGTCGACGCTCTGAGTGCCGCTTGGCGCGCCTGCTTTCACGCGCGTGCTCGCTTCCCCGACTGTCGTAGCGTGCCAAACTTTGCCACCATCTTCGTCTCAACTCCCTTAACTTCCCTCTTGCGCTCGCCGACGCCGGAGCTCGCCGCAGCGAGCACGGGCACGGTCCGGCCAACCCAACAGTGCGGTGCGCACTGTGCTCGTCGCCTTCTCCTTATTCCTGTGCTCGTCCTCGTTCGCCAACAGTTGCCACGTGAGCTGCGTCGCCTTCTCCCCCTCTCACTGATGCCGCTCGTCGCCGGGCGCCGTGGACAGGGGTCCACCGGCGGAGCCCGAACCCCCCTCTCCGCTCGCCTATAAATGGAGCCGCCCCCAGCCTCCTCGAGCACCATCCAGCACTCCCACACACCCCATAAGCGAGTAGGAAGCCGTAGCCCGGCTGGGAAGGCCGCGGGCCGCCGTCCTCAAGCTCGAGCTCGCCGGCGATCCCCTCTGGTCACTGTGGTAGCTCCAGCCCCTCCCAGGCCAGGGCGATCCTTCCAGGGCCTCCGCCTCTCTCCGGTGAAGCCATCCCGTCCCTCTGGAGCCCCTGGAGTAGCCTCTGCTTGTCGTCTTCCTCATCTCCGGCGACCACCGCGTTCTGCCTCCGCTTGCGAGGAAGATTCCGACACCGTCCGACTGCGCCTAGCTACGCTACGAGTACGGGCAGGTGCGCCTCAACCCCCTCTCTTGATCCCTCCCTCTTGTTTTGGCCAAGGAGCCCTCGTCGCCGGCGAGAGCTCCGGCGGAGCTGCGACTCCCTCTGTTTCATTCTCCCCCTCCTTCTCACCTAACTAGCAGGGCCCGCTAGTCAGCCACTCTGTAGGCGCGCGAAGCAGTACGAGTGGTGGCGCCCCTGGGCTTTACGCCTTCGACGTCACCCCCCAAGTCTGTTTATTTTTATTCAAATTCATTTGAATTTACAGAACACTTCAAACAGCCATAACTCCTCAACCATAAGTCCAAATGAATTGATTCTTTTTGCATCTTGTTCTTTGCAAAGAAATCTAGCAACTCACCAAAGATGAGATTTTTCTGAGCTGTTTAGAATTTCTGGTGATTTTTAGAAGTGTTCTTGATATTTTCTTTTTGTGTTTAAAATTATTTTCAGAGGGTGAGGCTTGTCTTGAGGATCACCAGAAGGCTTGTGAACCTCATATGCACTAAGGCAAGCCACATCAACATTTTCATGGTGCCATTTCAATATTTATGATTTTCTTACTTGAATGAAATTATTAATCCATGCATTTAAATAACTATTGTGTTATTTATATTCTGTAAAATGTTTGTTAGTTATTATGCTTGATTTACAGAATGTTGAAACTAGCTTAGTTGGTAAAGCAAAGCTAAAGTCTATTTGTGGTGATGAGAAAAATAATTTTTGTTATGCATGTTAGTAGTTGATTAAAGTTATTTTCTTGCATAAAAAATAGTAAAAATTTGCTAGAAAATATTCTGTTAAGTACTTGTTTAGTCATTTTACTTGACTTACAGAATGTTTGAACCTAACTTGGTTGGTAAAGAAAATTTGGAATTGTTTGTGGTATAATATTTGCTATGCATGTCAGAAATTAATCGGAGTTACTTTCTTGCATGAGAAAATAATAAACTTGCTGTAAAATATTTTGGTTTAAGTGTGAGTTACCCTGACCAGGAAAATCAAATATGTTGTTGAGGTTTATGCTTAGTGTGAATATGGTTGACATCAGTCAGTTTCGTTAATATGTGATGCATGTGTAGTTTTGCATTTCATGGCATGCTATGACACCGGTCATTTTCATTTTAAGTTGAACCTGAACATAACTCAACTTGAATATATCATTGACTAGGTCATGGTGCCGTTGAATCGAGTTTTTCCCAGTGCAACCACATTTGCCTTTGTGGGAAGGCCTTGATTCGGTCCATTGACATTGCCTCTGGTCGGTGCCTCCAACTCGGGAAGGTTATGGCATGCTTACCCTGGCCCGGTAAGCAGGCATAACCTTGTGTGCCCGTTGCTGAGATTATGGTACCGGGTCCCCGAGTGGGATCATTTTGGCCACGACGGTGGTCGTTGTGTCTTTGGTAGACACGGGGCCACCCAGGACTAGCCCGTTGGGGATTGGGTCGGAGTGGCCGGGAGAGTGTCATGGCAATGGAAGGGTTTTGTCGGAATGCCGTTGGTCCACCCGAATGGGAGTGCAAGGCCATGGGTTCTATGGTGTGGGTACAATGTGCTACCTCTGCAGAGTGTATAATCTATCGATAGCCGAGTCCACGGTTACGGACACCTCGTAGTAGGTCCCACCATGAGTCAACGTTTAATAAAATTTGCACACTAAGCTATGAACTTTGCATTGTTGAGGATGGCAGAAAGGCCATCGAGATGTTCGGGACCAGATATTGGTCGTGGTTGTGATCGCCGTAAGGATCACGAGTTACTCTTGTCAAGACCATGATGGTGGCTTGTTTGTGATCCCAGAATGATCACGGTTGGTAAGTTCGTCCCGAGGGACGTTCGAGCATGATCACAGCATGTTGGACATATAGTGTTGCATTATTATTAATTGGTTAATTATCATGCTATTGTTTGCCATTATGATTACGCCTGTTGTGAGCTTGCAAGTACATTCAATGTACTGACCTGGCGTGTCATGCCAGATTTCAGGAAAGTCTCGTTGGGAAGGAGTGCTACTCGAGTCTAGATCGTGTCCACATTGGTGTCCCTGTGCTATGGAGTTTCCTCTACGACGTTGTTCCGCTGTGATCGAGGCTCCCTTTATGTCCACTAAATAATGTACATATTGTTCGGGGCCTTGCGGGCGTCTTTGCTTAGCCTCGACATCTGTTGTAATATAAACTCGATCCGCTAGCATCAATAAAGCGGTTGTTTTACGTACCAAGATGTTGTGTGTTGCCGAAGACATGGTCTCTGGGCTGGCAATGCATAGTAAACCGTTGCTCTGAGCCGGGTGCCTAGCAACGCTGGTATCGAGCCTTGTTGTTGTAGGCCATGCTAGACTACGACGTGTTAACTGGACATTAGATATGAGTTTAAATTGAGTGCCGGTAGCAATTGTAGCTGGTTGTTGCATTGCATGCATTTGGTTTATATTTTTATGCTAACCTGCTAATGGTTGTGAGTGTAGATGGCTCCGGTGCTGTATCCGTGCCAGTTGCAGCTGATGCCGTACACGTCACCGCACCTCCTTCGCAACGTGTGGAGTCGGCTGTACCCTCTCGGAGATGACCCAGTCTATCGTGTGTACCATGAGCATCTAGCTGATTCAGTGTATGAGTATCACGCAGTGGTCACTCTGCGCACTAGTTCTGATTCCAGCTCTTACACTGGTACTTCTCGGAGCGGTTACGCCTCCACCGCTTCTCAGGCTGTCCAGTTTGCTGCATTCGAGGTCCTTGTCAAGCTTCGCTACAACGAGGCCCGAATGCAGAACCACCCAGGTTTCTATTACTACCCTTCTCTGCATGACAATGGTCGTGTTCGTTTCCCTATCATTGATCCGGAGTCTGATAGTGTTGCTAGCCATCTTGCTCAATATGTCACTGCTAGCTATCTTATGATCCACGAGCTGGCTCGAGAGCTGACTCGTGCCCGTACTGCTTTAGCCGCTTCTTTAGTCACTTCTTTAGTCACTACTAGATCTGCCACTACTCCATCTTCTATGGGATTCACCCTTTATATTCGAGTCAGTTCTAGTTCCCCTATTTCACCGGTTACTCCTCCGAGTAGCACGGGCGTCTCGGTCGTGAATCCTCTCAGTACTCCTGCCGAGTGGGTTTCACTTCTCACTACTCCTATAGCCCTGATGCTTCATCCTACCCCTGCCCCTGAGGGAGAGCCCTCGAGGCAGCGCCGTCGTGTTACCTTTAACCCGAAGGTTTCCGTTACCCACGTCAGTTCAGGATCCGAGACCGCTTCAGGGGAGGACACCGCAGCACCAGCAGAGCAGTAGTATCTTTGAGTATTCGTAGTCGTCCGAATGATGTATGGATGTAGTCGTACGAGTCATGATATTTTTTTGCATGTATGAGAGTAGTTGAACCAGGCATGTTGTTTATCTTTCATGTATGAGTCTATGTATAATTATGTTGGGACTTTATTCGTCGTATTTTATTTGCTCTTTTGTTTTTCTTTCGAGATTTGTTGCTGGCTTTTCCCCAACTTTATTCTTGGATGTTTCTCATCTCGATTGTGTTGTCTTGGAAAAAATCCACAATAGGATGACGCGGGGAGGCAGCAGTAGCAACGTTCGTGAGGGAATTCCTATTCGTCGTTCCGCACGACAGGCATGACATTCTCCCGAGCTATACGTTCCGCCACCGCCTCCACCACCAAATTTGCCCTCCACCGAGCAAATTCTGCGTATGTTTGAGGAACGAAGGAACAATGATCTGATCGAAATATTAAGAAGTCTGCAAGCTATGGTTGGACAGAATGTAAATCAGAATGGTCATCACTCAAAGCTGTCAGATTTTCAAAGGACCAAGCCACCCTGTTTCAGTCAGATTGTTGACCCGTTGGATGCAGAAGATTGGTTGCGTACCATTGAGAAAAAGCTTGAGATTGCTCGTACTGAAGAAAATGATAAAGTTCCATTTGCAACTCATTACCTTGAAGGCGCAGCTGCCATATGGTGGGAAAATGCAAAAGCCATGTGGTCGGTTGATGAAGAAATCACCTGGGAAAAGTTTAAGGATCAGTTTCGGAAATATCATATCCCTACTGGAGTTATGAAGACTAAGCAGCGTGAATTTTTCGCACTCGTCCAAGGAAATCAGTCTGTGGGTGAATATTTGCAAAAATTCAATCATCTGGCCCGTTACTCTCTTTATGACGTGGCCACCAAAGAAAGGAAGATTGACAGATTTCTTGGAGGTTTAAATCCACAACTCCGGTGTACTCTCAGTATGCTTGATGTCCTAGATTTCCAAACTCTGGTGAACAAGGCTTTCATTGCTGAATGGGAGCACAAGCTTATATTAGATAATAAGCCTACTAACAACGACAACAAGCGTAAGTTTGAGCCAAAGAAAGACGGGCAACCAGACGAAAAGGCCTGTACCTGGCAGCAGACTCGGGTGGAATACAAGCCAAATTGGCAACAAATGTTAACAAGACCACCACTCAAGTCAAGAATTTCGTGACCAACCCAATGCATGAGGAACGTCAGCGCAATAATTCTTGCTTCAGTTGTGGGCAGAACGGACATTATGCCAGACAGTGCCCCAAGAACAACAAGGCGAATGCCCTAATCAGGCCACAAGTCAACTTTATGGAGTCATACCCGACCCAGCAAAACTTCACTGGGTACGTGCATCATATCTCCGCCGATGAAGCCCAAGAAAAGCCAGAAGTCGTCATTGGTATGTTTTCTGTTAATGACATACCTGCCGTAATATTATTTGACTCTGGGGCTTCCCATTCTTTTATTTCTTGGAGTTTTGCTGCCCAAAACCAATTTCCTTGTACGCTTTTGGGCAAAAATATGCTGGTACAAACCCCGGGATCTATAATCAAGAGCAATCTGGTCTACCGTGATCTGGAAATCAATATCAACGGAGTCTACTTTCCAACCTCTCTGATCATCATTGAGTCTGAAAAGTTGGATATTATATTGGGTATGAATTGGTTGACCCGATATCAAGTTTGCATAAACTGCGCAACACGAGAAGTCACTTTGACCAGTCTGAATTGGCAGACTACCAAATTCTATGCTCGCAAGAATATACCCAAGCAAGAATTGGTTTGCACCGCTGTGGCTAAGTTGGAATTAATTCCTGTGGTCAGCGAGTACCCTGATGTATTTCCAGAAGAACTGCCAGGCATGCCACCAGACCGGGAACTGGAATTTGCAATAGATCTTGTGCCTGGGACTGCACCGTTATACAAGAAGTACTACCGGATGCCCTCGTCAGAATTAGTGGAGCTAAAGAAACAACTTGATGAACTGCTCCAGAAAGGATATATTTGTCCCAGCTCTTCACCATGGGGATCACCTGCTATTTTCGTGGACAAAAAGGATGGCAGTCTCCGCATGTGCGTAGATTACCGCCAGCTAAATGAGGTCACCATCAAAAATAAATATCTGCTGCCAAGGATTGATGATCTGTTTGATCAGCTCAGTGGGGCTAAAGTATTCTCTAAGATCGATTTACGGACCAGATATCATCAGCTCAAGATTAAAAAGGAGGATATTCCTAAGACCGCATTCACTACTCGGTACGGTCTTTATGAATATAACGTGATGTCCTTTGGTCTCACCAATTCCCCTGCTTTCTTCATGCATATGATGAACAAAGTATTCATGGACTTCCTCGACAAATTCGTGGTAGTCTTCATCGATGACATCCTCATTTACTCCAAGGGTGAAGAAGAGCATAAGGATCACCTCCGAGCAGTGTTACAACGACTCCGCGACCATCAGCTATATGCCAAATTCAGTAAATGTGAATTTTGTCTCAAGCAAGTTGGGTTTTTCGGACATGTACTATCCGCCGAAGGTATAGCCGTGGACCCAAGCAAAGTAAGGGATGTGCTCGAGTGGGTGCCGCCCACGACCGTGATGCAGATCTGGAGTTTTCTCGGATTAGCTGGATATTACCACGTTTCATTGAAGGGTTTTCCAAGATTGCTAAACCCATGATGGAGCTGCTCAAAAAGGATAAGAAGTTTGAATGGACAGAGGACTGTGAGAAAAGTTTTAATGAGCTAAAGATAGGGCTGACGACCGCACCTGTATTGACTCTTCCAGACATTTATCGTAGTTTTGATGTGTATTGTGACGCCTCCAGGCAAGGCATTGGTTGCGTACTTGTGCAAGACAGCAAGGTAGTAGCATATGCATCGCGACAGCTACGACCCCACAAGGGAAATTATCCTACTCATGATTTGGAATTGGCTGCGGTGGTTCATGCGCTAAAAATTTGGAGACACTACCTCATTGGAAAAAGGTGCCAAATTTTTACCGACCACAAAAGTCTCAAATACATCTTTACTCAGCCAGATTTAAACCTCCGCCAATGAAGATGGCTAGAGTTGATCAAGGATTATGATCTTGGAATAAATTACCACCTGGGTAAGGCCAACGTGGTTGCCGATGCATTCAGTCGAAAGCCCGTCAGCTTAAATGTCATATTGAAATCATTACCTTCCGAACTCCAAGAGGAGATCCCTCAGCTCAACCTGGTCATAGTGGATGCTGGCCTCGCAAATATTTTGGAAGTTACCCCCACACTTGAGGAAGAGATCCGCAAGGCCCAGCCAGCTGACACCAATCTGCAAAGATATGCCAAAGGCCAGATGGCAGAGCAGACCCTAGATTTCTCCAAGGACAAATTGGGTACCCTTTGATTCCGTGGACGGATTTGTGTACCCAATCAACCGGACTTAAGGAAGAAAATCCTGTCAGAAGCACACGAATCCTCATATTCCATTCACCCGGGAGGTACGAAAATGTATGAGGATCTTAGACAAATATTCTGGTGGGGGGGAATGAAGAAAGACATTGCCTATTTTGTGGCCTGTTGCGACATATGTAACAAGGTGAAGGCAAAGCATCAGAAGCCAACCGGACTCCTCCAACCGCTGCCGGTTTCACAAAGGAAATGGGATGACGTTTGTATGGATTTCATTACAGGATTGCCTAAGACTCAGCGAGGCAATGATGCAATCTGAGTCATAGTGGACACCCTAACCAAGGTTGCTCACTTCATTCCGATCAGCACCAGATACGAAGCAGATCAACTTGCACAGCTGTATGTATCCAGAATAGTCAGTCTGCATGGAGAACCCCGAACTACCACTTCTGACCGAGGTTCCCTGTTTACCTCCGCTTTTTGGTCACGCCTTCATCAAGCCTTGGGGACAGCACTGAAATATAGTACTGCTTATCATCCCCATACGGATGGACAGACAGAAGGGTAAATCAAATACTCGAAGATATGTTGCGAGCCTGTGCTTTAGCACAAGGACCCAAATGGGAAGACTGCTTGCCATATGCCGAGTTTTCCTATAATAACAGCTTACAGACCAGTATAAAAATGTCACCATATGAAGCTCTGTATGGCATAAGTGCCGCACTCCTTTAAATTGGTCTCAAACTGGAGATAGTCATATCTTCGGAACATATCTCATGATGGACGCTGAGAAATGAGTTAAGGAAATCAGAGATAGATTGCAATTGGCCAAATCTCGACAGAAAAGTTATTATTATGCAAAGCACCGACAGGTCAATTTTGAACCCGGAGAACACCTATACCTCCGAGTCACTCCTATGAAAGGAGTCAAGAGATTTCAGACTCGTGGAAAGTTGGCACCCAAATTTGTTGGTCCATTCCCGGTTATGTCTCGAGTGGGTACTGTTGCATATCAATTGGAACTACCCGCTGAGTTGGCAGACGTGCACAACGTGTTTCATGTTTCACAATTGACGACGATGCATATCCCCGCTTGAGAAAAGGACTGCTATGGCTGAGGTAGAGTTGGCAAATGATTTAACTTATTAAGAGAGACCGTTTATAATTTTGGATTAGATGGAAAGGGTCACTCCCAGTAAAGTAAGGAAATTTTACAAAGTTCAGTGGGAGCATCACACAGAGTCAGAATCAACTTGGGAGCGGGAAGAATTTCTTCAGTCACATTATCCAGAGTGGTTTTCCCAAGCAACCGAATCTCGAGGACGAGATTTATTCTAAGAGGGGGAGGTTTGTGACAGCCTGGTTTTTGCCCTCTCTCATTTGCTTGATTTTCATTTGAATTCATTTTGAAATTTGGGTTTTTGAATCTTTTCATATGGACTTAAACACTTGGGTACCCTTGGCATTCACCCAAGTGCTTCATTTCCCTCCCTAATCATCATTCCCCTTCTGATCCACCCCAAAATAATCTTAGGAATATTTTTCTTAAATGAAAAATATTCATTTTTCTTCCAAAAACCCTAGCTAGCTAAATATGGTCCAAAGCAACCCCAATTTTTATGGCCCAGAAAAATCTGGGAAAATTCACAAATATTCTTTGAAACCTAGGGCACCTTCCTGAGCAAAAACATTTCACCACTTTTTGGAATATTTTTTGCTGCAGAAAATATTTTCTGTTCTGGACAGAAATGGTGGTTTCTACAGCAACTACCATTTTACTTGCACCATTGTGCCTGGGTTTTCTTGTGCATTTTCACCTTAGTAACTCTTGGCTAACCTCCAAAACACAACCTCTAACTCCCAGCCATTTGACCTCAGTAACCTCTCAAAGTTCTTGACCGAAGTTACAGCATGTAAAACTTCTCATCGCACTGGATCCAAACCAAAGCGTGGTAACCTCTCAATCTACCACGAACAACACGCCGGACATGAAGTTTAGGCTTAGCTCGGTCGATGTCATAGTCCACGCGGTGACCGCGTTAGTCGAGTCTTTGGCATGCGTGTCGGACGCTCTCGAGTGCCGCCGAAGCGCTCTGTTTGTGGCGTGCTCGCTTCCCGACCTGCATGAAGCGCCAAACTTCGCCACCATCTTCGTCTCAACTCCCTTAACTTCCCTCTGGCGCTCGCCGACGCTGGAGCTCACCGCAGCGAGCACGGGCACGGTCCGACCAACCCAACAGTGCGGTGCGCACTGTGCTCTTCGCCTTCTCCTCGTTCCTGTGCTCGTCCCCGTTCGCCAACAGTTGCCGCGTGAGCTGCATCGCCTTCTCCCCCTTTCACTGACGCCGCTCGTCGCCGGGCGCCGTGGACAGGTATCCACCGGCGGAGCCCGAACCCCCATCTCCGCTCGCCTATAAATGGAGCCGCCCCCATCCTCCTCGAGCACCATCCAACACTCCCACACACCCCACAAGCGAGTAGGAAGCAGTAGCCAGGCCGGGCAGGCCGCGGGCTGCCATCCTCGAGCTCGAGCTCGCTGGCGATCCCCTCTGGTCGCCGTGGTAGCTCCAGCCCCTCACAGGCAAGGGCGATCCTTCCAGGGCCTCCGCCTCTCTCTGGTGAAGCCATCCCGTCCCTCTAGAGCCCCTGGAGTAGCCTCTGCTCGCCGTCTTCCTCATCTTCGGCGACCACCGCGTTCTGCCTCTGCTTGCGAGGAAGATTCCGACGCCATCCGACCGCCCCTAGCTACGCTACGGGTACAGGCAGGTGCGCCTCAACCCCCTCTCTCGATCCCTCCCTCTTGTTTTGGCCAAGGAGACCTCGTCGCCGGCGAGAGCTCCGGCGGAGCTGCGACTCCCTCTGTTTCCTTCTCCCCTCCTTCTCACCTGACTAGTGGGGCCCGCTAGTCAGCCACTCTCTACGCGCGTGAAGCGGTACGAGTGGTGGCGCCCCTGGGCTTTACGCCTTTGACGTCACCCCCCAGTCTGTTTATTTTTATTCAAATTCATTTGAATTTACAGATCACTTCAAACAGCCATAACTCCTCAACCATAAGTCCAAATGAATTGATTCTTTTTGCATATTGTTCTTTGCAAAGAAATCTAGCAGCTCACCAAAGATGAGATTTTTCTGAGCTGTTTAGAATTTCTGGTGATTTTCAGAAGTGTTCTTGATATTTTCTTTTTGTGTTTAAAATTATTTTCAGAGGGTGAGGCTTGTCTTGAGGAGCTCCAAAAGGCTTGTGAACCTCATCTGCACTAAGGCAAGCCACAGGAACATTTTCATGGTGCCATTTCAATATTTATGATTTTCTTACTTGAATGAAATGATTAATCCATGCATTTAAATAACTATTGTGTTATTTATTTTCTGTTAAATGTTTGTTAGTTATTATGCTTGATTTACATAATGTTGAAACTAGCTTAGTTGGTAAAGCAAAGCTAAAGTCTATTTGTGATGATGAGAAAAATAATTTTTGTTATGCATGTTAGTAGTTGATTAAAGTTATTTTCTTGCATAAACAAAATAGTTAAAATTTGCTAGAAAATATTCTGTTAAGTACTTGTTTAGTCATTTTACTTGACTTACAGAATGTTTGAACCTAACTTGGTTGGTAAAGAAAATTTGGAATTGTTTGTGGCATAATCTTTGCTATGCATGTCAGAAATTAATCGGAGTTACTTTCTTGCATGAGAAAATAATAAACTTGCTGTAAAATATTTTGGTTTAAGTGTGAGTTATCCTGACCAGGAAAATCAAATAAGTTGTTGAGGTTTATGCTTAGTGTGAATATGGTTGACATCAGTCAGTTTCGTTAATATGTTATGCATGTGTAGTTTTGCATTTCATGGCATGCTATGACACCGGTCATTTTCATTTTAAGTTGAACCTGAACATAACTCAACTTGAATATATCGTTGACTGGGTCATGGTGCCGCTGGATCGAGTTTTTCCCAGTGCAACCACATTAGCCTTTGTGGGAAGGCCTTGATTCGGTCCATTGACATTGCCTCTGGTCGGTGCCTCCAACTAGGGAAGGTTATGGCATGCTTACCCTGGCCCGGTAAGTAGGTGAAAGGATCGATATAGTTGACTAGAGGGGGGGGGGGTGAATAGGCAACTAACAATTTTTAGCTTTTCTTTACCAAATTAAATTTTGCATCAAAGTAGGTTGTCTAGATATGCAACTAGGTGGACAACCTATATGATGCAACAACCATAAGCACGCAAGCAAGCAAAGGATATAACACAAAAGGCTTGCACAAGTAAAGGGATAAGATAACCAAGAGTGGAGCCGGTGGAGACGAGGATGTGTTACCGAAGTTCCTTCCTTTTGAGGGGAAGTATGTCTCCGTTAGAGTGGTGTGGAGGCACAATGCTCCCCAAGAAGCCACTAGGGCCACCGTATTCTCCTCACGCCCTCACACAATGCGAGATGCTGTGATTCCACTATTGGTGCCCTTGAAGGCGGAAACCGAACCTTTACAAACAAGGTTGGGGCAATCTCCACAACTTAATTGGAGGCTCCCAACGACACCACGAAGCTTCACCACAATGGACTATGGCTCCACGGCGACCTCAACCGTCTAGGGTGCTCAAACACCCAAGAGTAACAAGATCTGCTAGGGATTAGTGGGGGGAATCAAATTTCTCTTGGTGGAAGTGTAGATCGAGGCCTTCTCAAGCAATCCCGAGCAAATCAACAAGTTTGATTGGCTAGGGAGAGAGATCGGGCGAAAATGGAGCTTGGAGCAACAATGGAGTTTTTGGGGGAAGAGGTAGCTAAACTTTGGGGAAGAAGACCTCCTTATATAGTGGGGGGAACAATCCAACCGTTACCCCCCCCCCAAACAGCCCCGCAGAGGGCGTTACTACCGCGGGAGGCAGCGGTACTACCGCTGGGCTCAGCGGTACTACCGCTCCCCCTGGCGGTACTACCTTGTGATCTGGAAGGCAGAGGAGAGGGACCCGAGCGGTCTTGCTTGTGGCGGTGAGGCGATCTTGCCGCTCATGGTGATCTTGCCGCACTACTGCCGCTGCGTAGTACCGCAGAATCCGACACAGGAAATGACCCCTCGAATCGACGCGGTAGGGGCCAGGTACCGCAGTGGTACTACGGCTGAGGACCCACGGTGGTACTACCGCGGCGGAGTGGTACTACCGTCTGTGACCCCTAAGCGGTACTACCGCTGGGTACCATGATACTATTTGGGACGGACAAAGCCCAAAGGAGGAGGGAAGATCTCTCCATAGAAGCGGAAGGGCTCAGAGGGTGAAAAGCGGATGTGTACGTGATGATTCCACCCTAGCCTTACCAAAGCGGACCCCCTCTTGATAGTACGGTTCCCTCTACGAAACTAGTCCACCGAAAAAGAAACAAAAGATCTACACCGTCTTGAATGACACTTTGAGGGGAGGAAATCATCTCGTGCCAAGGATGAATCTCTGAAACGCTCAAAGCACACGATTAGTCCGCAAACATGTTGTCATCAATCACCAAAACCACATCGAGAGAGATATGCCTTAACAGCAGGCATAACCTTGTGTGACCGTTGTTGATATTATGGTACCGGGTCCCCGAGTGGGATCGTTTTGGCCACGACGGTGGTCGTTGTGTCTTTGGTAGACACGGGGCCACCCAGGACTAGCCCGTTGGGGATTGGGTCGGAGTGGCCGGGAGAGTGTCATGGCAATGGAAGGGTTTTGTCGGAATGCCGTTGGTCCACCCGAATGGGAGTGCAAGGCCATGGGTTCTATGGTGTGGGTACAATGTGCTACCTCTGCAGAGTGTATAATCTATCGATAGCCGAGTCCACGGTTACGGACACCTCGTAGTAGGTCCCACCATGAGTCAACGTTTAATAAAATTTGCACACTAAGCTATGAACTTTGCATTGTTGAGGATGGAAGAAAGTCCATCGAGATGTTTGGGACCAGATATTGGTCGTGGCTATGATCGCCGTAAGGATCACAAGTTACTCTTGTCAAGACCAGGATGGTGGCTCGTTTGTGATCCCATAATGATCATGGTTGGTAAGTTCGTCCCGAGGGACGTTCGAGCATGATCACAGCATGTTGTACATATAGTGTTGCATTATTATTAATTGGCTAATTATCATGATATTGTTTGCCATTATGATTATGCCTGTTGTGAGCTTGCAAGTACATTCAATGTACTGACTTGGCGTGTCATGCCAGATTTCAGGAAAGTCTCGTTGGAAAGGAGCGCTGCTCGAGTCTAGATCGTGTCCACATCGGTGTCCCTGTGCTATGGAGTTTACGCTACGATGTTGTTCTGCTGCCGCGTAGTTGTTGTGATCGAGGCCCCCTTTATGTCCACTAAGTAATGTACATATTGTTCAGCCGCACCGGGCGTGCTGCTTGGCCTCAACATCTGTTGTAATATAAACTTTGATCCGCTAGCATCAATAAAGCGGTTGTTTTCTGTACCAAGATGTCGTGTGTTTCCAGAAGACATGGTCTCTGGGCTGGCAATGCATGGTAAACCGGTTGCTCTGAGCCGGGGTGCCACAGGCTAGGGCAGGGCGCGCGCCACCTCCCCCTCTAGTCCGAATTGGACAAGGAGGGGGGGGGGGCTGATTATCCCCAAGTGCAAGGAATCATCGTAGCACTTTCCAAAGATGGAAGTGATAAGTATGGAGTGTCGAACCCACAAGGAGCTAAAGGTAAGATCAATATTCTCTCAAGCCCTATCTGCCACCGATACAACTCTACGTGCACCAAATGTTTTCTTCCAACTAGCAACGAGAAATAAAACTACGTTGTGGGTATGAAGAGAGTAACTTTGCATGGTATCGGAGAGCTAAAACATAAAAGTAGGTGCTGTTATCATAAAGTTAGAATATATTACTAAATATTATAAATAGCGAGTGTGGAATAATGGTGGATCGGTGTGCGGAATTGTCCTAGGCAATTGTTTACCAGACCGGTAATCACTATTGCAGTTTCATATGAGGGAGAGGCATAAGCTAACATACTTTCTCTACTTGGATCATATGGACTTATGATTGGAACTCTAGCAAGCATCCGCAACTACTAAAGATCATTAAGGTAAAACCCAACCATAGCATTAAAGCATCAAGTCCTCTTTATTCCCATACGCAACAATCCCTCTTACTCGGGTTTGTGTTTCAGTCACTCACCAACCCACTATAAGCGAATCATGAGCGTGTTGCAACACCCTACAGCGGAATCCCTCACGCTTGCGACACGGAGGGCACCATAGGACAACACCAAAGTAAAACATACAACTCATACCAATCTAGATCATCAATCAACCCAAAGACAAAAGATATCTACTCAAAACATCATAGGATGGCAACACATCATTGGATCATAATATGTGGCATAAAGCACCATGTTCAAGTAGGGATTACAGCGGGGTGCGGGAGAGTGGACCGCGTAAAAGAGATGAGGATGGTGATGATGATGGTGATGTTGATGAAGGCGATCACCGTGGCGATGATTCCCCCTCGATGGCACTCCGCGCCACGGAAGAGAGGAGGAGAGGTTCTCCCCTTGTGCTTCTTACTCCATGGCCTCCACCTTACGGTCCTTGGCCTTCATGGTGATGAAGATCCCTCCGGGATATTCCTCCATGGCCACGGTGATGATGGCCCCCTCAGGAAGGGTGCGGAGAGGGCCCCGATTGGTTTTTCGTGGCTCTGAGAGGCTTGCGGCGGAACTTGATCCAATCTCCGTTACGGAAGTTTTAGGGTGCGAGTATATATGGGTGCAGGGAGGGCGTCGGTGGACTTCGGGCTGGCCACGAGGTGAGGGGCGCGCCCCACCCTCGTGGGCAGCCGGACTCCCAGTGAGCTTCTGTACTCAATGGGCTTCTTCGGTCCAAAAACAGGTTCCGTGGAGTTTGGTCTTTTGGACTCTGTTTGATATTCCTTTTCTTCGAAACACTGAAATAGGCTAAAAACAACAATTCTGGGCTGGGCCTCCGGTTAATAGGTTAGTCCCAAAAATAATATGTAAGTGGAAAATAAAGCCCAATATTGCCCGAAACAGTAGATAATATAGCATGGAGCAATCAAAAATTATAGATACGTTGGAGACGTATCAGGCATCCCCAAGCTTAATTGCTGCTCGTCCTCGAGTAGGTAAATGATAAAAAGATAATTTTTGATGCAGAATGCTAGTAAGTGCTTAAGTTTGATCAATGATGATTCCAATCACTTTTTCTAGCATCAATATGTGTCATAATAGCAGCTTATCTCATAAAACTTTTCATGATCAAGTAACAATCTATTCACAATGTCAAGCATGGTTTAGAAACTTCATTGAGCACTAACAAACTATAATCTCAGTCATTGAAGCAATTGCAATTTATCATAACATCAGAAAGAGTCACGAATAGAGCTTTTCAGCAAGTCCACATACTCAACTATCATATAGTCTTCTACAATTGCTAACACTCACGCAATACTTGTGGTTATGGAGTTTCAACCGGACACTGAGAAAGATAGGGGCTTATTGAATTGCCTCCCAACGTATTCACCTTTAGGTGATGTCAACAATAATAGCCCATGCTAACTTATATCCAATTGGATATATATATCATGATCTTTCAAACACAAGGAGCTTGCCAAAGGATAAAATGAAAAAGGGAATGGTGAGGATCACCTTGACTCAAGCATAAAGTAAAAACATAAGTAAAAGATAGGCCCTTCGCAGAGGGAAGCAGAGGTTGTCATGCGCGTTTAGGGTTGATGCACAAAATATTAATGCAAAATAACATCACTTTATATTGCCCCTTGTATGTGGACCTTTATTATGCAGTCCGTCGCTTTTATTACTTCCACAACAAGTTCGTACAAAGCTTATTTTCTCTGCACTAATAAGTCATGCATAATTAAAGAGCAATTTTTATTGCTTGCACCGATGACAACTTACTTGAAGGATCTTACTCAATCCATAGGTAGGTATGGTGGACTCTCATGGCAAAACTGGGTTTACGGGTATTTGGAAGCACAAGTAGTATCTCTACTTGGTGCAAGGGATTTGGCTAGCATGAGGGAGAAAGGCAAGCTCAACTTGTTTGGAAGGTCAATGACAATATACTTTAACTGGGATGTCGAAAAACATAAACCATTACGTTGTATTCCTTGTCCAACGTCAACTCTTTTAGCATGTCATACTTAATGAGTGCTTCACAATCATAAAAGATGTCCAAGATAATATATTTGTATGTGAACCTCTCTTTCCTTATTACTTCCTATTAATTGCAACGATGACCAAAACTACGTTTGCCAATTCTCAACAACTTTTATGCCTCATACTTTCTATGTGTGAAGTCATCACTAACCATGTTATAAGCATATGAAGCATATGAAAATTCAGATTTATGACATTCAATTCATTCCCCCATTTACTCATAGATAAACATGAAGCACATGAGTAAATAACAAACTACTCCAAAAGATATGAGTGAAGGACACAGAGTAGTCAAATAATTAACTAGCCATGGGAGGGTTCCTTTTCTATTCAAAATTTCAGATCCAAAGATTTTAGTCAAACATCAAGTAAAATAAAATGACATTGCAAGGATAGCACAACTCATGTGAAGAAGCAAAAACTTAGGCTCAACCGATACTAACCGATAGTTGTTGAAGAAGAAAGGTGGGATGCCTAACGGGGCATCCCCAAGCTTAGATTCTTGAGATTTCTTGAAATATTATCTTGGGGTGCCTTGGGCATCCCCAAGCTTGAACTTTTGTGTCTCCTTAAATCCTCTCATATCATGGTTTCTCTTTTTATCAAAAGCTTCATTCACAACAAACTCAACAAGAACTCGTGAGATAGGTTAGTATAAACCAATGCAAAACCTTATCATTTCCTACTGTAACAAATCACTAAAATTATTATTCAACAATGCATACTAAATGCCTCTGCATATTTAATACTCCTATCCTCAAATAGAATCATTAGACAAGCAAACATATGCAAACAATGCAAACATAACAGCAATCTGTCAAAACAGTACAACCTGTAAAGAATGCAAGAGTATCAATACTTCCCTAAGTCCAAAAATTATGAGAGAAAATTCCCACTGTAGTATATTTGTCATAGCTCATTATGCAAAAAGTTTTAACACTATATCATGCTCTGACTTTTCTAGGGAATTTTTGCAACAGCGGTAAATTTTCTGTTTTCAAACAGCAACATGTATAATAGCAAAATAAGCATGGTAAAGGCTATCCTTGACATTTTTATTGAAAGTAAAGATGCAAAACACTATTATAAATAGCAGCTAGCTAATACTAACAAAAGAAAATGACGCTCCAAGTAAAACACATATCATGTGACGAATAAAAATATAGCTCCGAGTAAGGTGTACCGATAGTTTGAAGGCGAAAGAGGGATGCCTTCGGGGCATCCCCAAGCTTAGCGCTTGAGTCTTCCTTGAATATTACCTTGGGGTGCCTTGGGCATCCCCAATATTAGGGTCTTTCCACTCCTTATTCTCCTCATATCGATATCTCACCCAAAACTTGAAAACTTTAATCACACAAAACTTAGCCAAACTTCGTGAGATAGGTTAGTATGATAAAGAGCAAAACATTCACTTTGGTAATGACAAATACAAGGTTCATAATTGTTTTCACACAATTCCTACTGTACCATATCATTTCTAAAAATTATATTGAGAAATATAAGCCATAGAAACGAGAAAACAAGCAGACTATGCAAAGAAAACAGAATCTGTCAGAAACAGAACAGTCTGTAATGATCTGAACAATAACCATATTTCTACTACTCCAAAAATTATGAAATAAATTGGTGGACATGAGGAATTTGTCTATTAATCTTCTTCAAAAATAATCAACTCAAAATCACTCTTCTGTAAAAAATGACATCTATTCTCGTGAGCGCAAAGTTTCCGTTTTTTACAGCAAGATCACATTAACTTTCACCCGAGTCATCCCAAAGGTCTTACTTGGAACTTTATTGAAACAAAACATATAAAACATGATTACTACAGTAGCTTAATCATGTAAACACACAAAAACAGTAAGGGTAAATATTGGGTGGTCTCCCAACAAGCGCTTTTCTTTAATGCCTTTTAGCTAGGCATGATGATTTCAATGATGCTCACTTTAAAGATAGGAATTGAAACACAAAGAGAGCATCTTGAAGAATATGACTAACATATTTAAATCTAACTCACTTCCTATGCCTAGGGATTTTGTGAGCACACAACTTATGGGAACAAGAATCAACTAGCATAGGAAGGCAAAACAAATATAACTTCAAAACTTTAAGCACATAGAGAGGAAACTTAATATTTTTGCAACTCCTACAAGCATGTATTCCTCCCTCATAATAATTTCCAGTAGCATCATGGATAGCAAAT
Source organism: Aegilops longissima (assembly GCA_021605205.1). NCBI lineage: Eukaryota > Viridiplantae > Streptophyta > Magnoliopsida > Poales > Poaceae > Aegilops > Aegilops longissima. The sequence continues at coordinate 215,277,992 of CM038678.1, forward strand.
TTGTTCTCATACTCAATTGGAACCTCTTCCGAAATAGTGGAGTAATTACTAGCTAAAGTTGACACTCTTCCAAATCCACTTTCATAAATATCACACTAAGATTCAACATTCTCCAAAATAGTGGGATCACTAATTCCTAAAGTTGACACTCTTCCAAACCCGCTTTAAATGATAGTATTATTCATACTCCAAAAGGTATAAGTGAAGTTCATGGAGCATTCTACAACTAACCAATATCCAAGCTCAAAATGTATAAGTGAAGCACATGAAGCATTCTATAAAACCATACTCAAAAGATTTAAGTGAAGCACAAAGAGCAATTCTATAAGACCGTACTTAAAAGATTTAAGTGAAGCACATGAAGTATTATATAAATAAATGGAGGGATATCTCATGCTAGCATGATACTTGAAGAAAAAGAAAAACACAAAGGACACAAATCATGTGAACAAAACAAAACCCGAGGTATACCGATAATTGTTGAAGAAGAAAGATGGGATGCCCACCGGGGCATCCCCAAGCTTAAACTCTTGCCTCTCTTTATTCTTCTCATATTGATAGCTCCTCGACCTTCGGACACTTCATCCACACAAAACTTTAACAAAAACTTGTGAGATCCGTTAGTGTAATAAAGCAAATCACTACCTTTAGGTACTGTAATTAACTCATTCTTTATTTGTATTGATGTTAAATCTACTGTATTTCAACTTCTCTATGGTTCATACCCTCCAATACTAGCCATAGATTCATCGAAATAAGCAAACAACACATGCAAAACAGAATCTGTTAAGAACAGAACAGTCTGTAGTAATGTGGAAGTTTGGCAAACTTCTGTAACTCCTAAAATTATAAACTAAATTTGAAAATTTGAAAAATTTGTACAGAAGTAATGTGAAAAAAGTTTCAGACCCATTTGACTTTCCAGTAAAAAAATATAATTCACGCACTACAGCCAAAGTTTCTGTTTTTGTTTTGCACATAGTAAACAAGCAATATAATCGTCCTAAAACCAAGGCTTGGCACATTATTTTTATAATACAAGGAATATATACAAGGGGGTAATTATTTACAGAGAAAATTCCATAAAAAATTCTACATTGTTTCCGTGAGCATGAGCACAAGTGCTCAAGGTCGACCCTCACTTCTTCAATGCAAAACTTTCCAATCACTTCTCTTTTTTTAAAAAAACTTTTTAGGCATGAGAGGCAAGTAATAATTTTTTTTTGTATTTTCATCTTAATTTTTTTTGTATGTTTCACCCACAACTAAACAAAAACAAAAAGGAAAAACAAAATCTACTTAATGAAGAAAGCAAACAAGCACACACAAGAATATCAACCCCACGCTATTGCTCCCCGGCAACGGCGCCAGCGGCGCCCCCCTTTCCTTCCTCCTCTCTCCTTCCCTTCCTTTCCCCCTCCTACCCCAACTAGGAAAAGAGGGAGTCCTACTCCCGGTGGGAGTAGGACTCCTCCCTGGCCCGCCCTCCTCCTGGCCGGCCGCCTCCTCCCCCTGGTCCTTTATATACGGGGGCAGGGGCCACCTCTAGAAACAACAATTGATCTCTTGATCTCTTAGCCGTGTGCGGTGCCCCCCTCCACCATATTCCACCTCGATCATATCGTAGCGGTGCTTAGGCGAAGCCCTGCGTCGATAGCAACATCATCACCGTCATCACGCCGTCGTGCTGACGGAACTCTCTCGTGAAGCTCTGCTAGATCGGAGTTCGTGGGACGTCATCGAGTTGAACGTGTGATGAACTCGGAGGTGCCGTACGTTCGGTACTTGGATCGGTCAGATCGTGAAGACGTACGACTACATCAACCGCGTTGTGCTAACGCTTCCACTTTCGGTCTACGAGGGTACATGGACACACTCTCCCCTCTCGTTGCTATGCATCACCATGATCCTGTGTGTGTGTAGGAATTTTTTTGAAATTACTACGTTCCTCAACAGTGGCATCCGAGCCAGGTTTTATGCGTAGATGTTATATGCACGAGTAGAGCACAAGTGAGTTGTGGGCGATACAAGTCATACTGCTTACCAGCATGTCATACTTTGGTTCGGTGGTATTGTTGGATGAAGCGGCCCGGATCGACATTACGCTTACGCTTACGCGAGTGTAGCGACCAGACCCAAATGGATCAAGTCTACGTGCTCGATGTCATCCTGGATCGATAATCTTGACACCACACAAGATTTGAAGGATTTATAGCGAGTAGCAATCACACACTTAATACATCGTTGTCCACAAGGGAACTGAATACAATAATATGGCTTAAGGCCATCTAATAATAACAGCGGAAGGCTTGGAAGATAAGCGAGTCCATCAACTCCAACGACATCACTGAGTATAGAACCACGACCTAACACCTTACTGTAAATGCGAAAAGTCTGCAAGCGTGAAAAGTTGCAGCCAAAACGGGTTGACACATGGAATATCTTGGCAATGTAACACATAAGAGCAATGAATGAGTAAGCCTATACTACATGCATATTTGGCTGGTGGTAAGGCTCTATGGTTACAGATTTTTTAAAAGCCAATTTTTCCCTACATCAAAGGAATAATTTTATTTAACTATCATGGTGGTTGTTAAACATTGAGAATGGTTTGACATCCTCAATCCCAATTAAAAGTACTCATCAAAACCCAATAACTTTTATTTAGAAGTAACATGTTGAGATTCACATGATATTCAATTACAGGATACTCAAATTGTCCATAACCGGGACACGGCTAATCATGATTAGTTTATACACTCTGCAGAGGTTTTGCACTTTTCCCCACAAGACTCGATCGCCTCCGCTTGGTTCTCGCACTACATGGTGTTTGAGAAGCGGATGGCCGAGACATAGTCTTTCGAAGCGCTAGCACCTTACATGTGGGTAGACCGTACCAACCTACATCCCCTACATCAGCTAGCCTACCGTAAGAGTTCGCACGACTTAGTCAACTACGCCAGAGCCCATAATTGGCTTGTGGCTGCACGGAAGTTTCAGTTTGAATAATCTTATGATCCCTTAGAGCACAGGTGGCGGTCAGAAGAAATCTGAGGCAAGTCTGATGGAAACCAGTGCCTCAATCCACCCAGATGTGTGTTTAGGTTGCCACCTTAAATAAACCATTAATTAACAATCTCACATCTGTCATGGATATTCACTCACCCAATCCACGTCTACTAGCATAGCATGGCATGAACAAGCAAGCGAGAAGTAACTCCCAAGGTTTCATAAGTAAAAGCAGGTAATAGGTACTACCTCAATCTACTTCCCAAAACCCACAATTTAATTAGATCCTAATCATGCAAGTGTTTGAGGAATAGATCTAATGCATAAAACTGGGTATGAGAAGGGTATGATCAAAGTGTTACTTGCCTTGCGATGATCCATGAGTCCTAGAGATTGAAGTAACAAGCGGCGCACTCAGGGTGATCTAACGCAGACAAACAACAAGCATACAATAAGTACTCATCTAATGCACAGGAAATCTCGAATAAAAGATCTAACCGAAAGTTCAACTTAAGAACCCTGGTTGCAAAGAATCGAATCAAAACAAACTCCGAAAGTCGAAACTCGAGAGAGAACGACTCGGTTTAGCGATCTGAAATTAGGTCAAAATTTCACAGTGGCAAAACTCTGTGAAAGTAGGGTAGTCGAACGGCGGTTTCGTTCTGAAACTCCGGCGCTTGAATCACTGATTCCGATAAGCGGCGAGAAATAAAACAGTTTTGAAAATCGGATCGAAATCAAATCGAGAAAATAACGGATTAAATTCGATTAAAAGAAAAAGCGGCGAGCGGGTTAAATAGCGAGCGTTAGTTAACGAAACGAATCCAACGAACGCGTTCATTGAAGCGAGCAGTTCGGTGAGCGATCGTTAAATAAGAAAACCGAAAAAAATAAAATAAAACCAATCTAGGTTTTTTTAAAAACCGAACATATATATTTTTTTTTAAATAAACCGGACGGTTCGAGGGAAAAACGAATCGTGGCGGCGGCGGTGGCTACCTCGGTGATCGCGGAGGGCTCGAGGGGCTCGGGAGAGGCGGCGGGTCCGGGTCGTGGCGGCTCGGCGTCGGGGCTCGGGTGGCGTCGGGCTCCGTGGTGGGGTTGGGGTGAGAAAGAGGGGGGGGGGGTTATAAAGGGAGGCGGTGGCGGCTTGGGGGGGGTAGGGAGCCGGGTCAGGCGGGACTCGAGGCGGCAGGCGCTCGTCTTGTGGCGGGACACCGAGCGGGCGGGGCCTGTGAGGAGGAGGGAGGTGGGCGGGCGCTGGCACAGGCACTGGCTGGCTTGGGCAGTGGGCCTCGGTCCGAAGGGGCGATTTTTTAATAAAAATTAAACCAAAATGAATAAAAAAATACCAAATGATCTCGGATTTAAATAAAACAAATTTTCCCGACTCCAAAAAATGAGTGAACAAAATGAACTTTAAAACAACAAACATGCATAAAATTTTTAAAATGCTCATTTTGCCTAAGCAAAATAAATCTTCCAAAACCAAATTTGGTTTATTTATAATACCTTCATTTTTCCTAATTGTTTGGGAAAGTCATATTATTCCCTCTCAATATTTTTTAGGAAAACTTTATGAAGATAATTTAAATAAATCCAAATGATCCTATTTTCAAAATTTGGAAAATCCCAAATATGAAAATAATGAAACTTCAACTCTCTCGAGGGTCCTTGAGTTGCGTGAAATTTCTAGAATCGGAAAAATGCGAGAAAATATGATATGCATGATGACCTAATGTATAACATTCCAAATTGAAAATTTGGGATGTTACAAACCTATAAGATGAATCTAGCCCTCGAGATTCGGGTTAACTAGAAAATAGGTGAGGTGGTCCTTAAGCAAAACTTCCTCTCTTTCCCGGTGGCTTCATCCTCGGTGTGGTGGCTCCTTTGAACTTTGCAAAACTTGATAACCTTGCTGCGGGTAACTCTGCTGGCATAATCGAGAATCTTAACGGCTTTTCTTCATATGTCAAGTCATCCTTCAACTGAATTGCTTCGGTGGCCTTGTGTCTCTTAATGGTACCTCTGCTATCTCGGGTGACATTTCTTCAAGCGAGAAACATGGAATACATCATGAACTCTGACAGTCCTTCGGTAATTCCACTTATCATAACTTCTCCCATGCGTTGCAAAATCTTATCTGGTCCAACGAAGCACGGGTGCTAACTTTCCTTTGACTCCAAAGCGCTTAACTCCTCGAAGCGGGGATACTCTGAGATATACTCTGTCTCCAATTTCGTACTCAATCGCTTTGCGCTTTGAATCGGCATAGCTCTTCTGTCTAGACTGGGCTACCTTGAGCTGTCTCGAATCAACAACTTTCATTAGGACTCCTTAATCAAATCTGGTCCAAATAGTCGGCGATCTCGGTTTAGTCCCATGACAATGGTGTCCTGCACCTTCTTCCATACAAGGCCTCGAAAGGTGCCATCTTTAAGCTGGTTTGGTAGCTGTTGTTGTAGGAAAATTCTGCATCGGCAAATTATCGTCCCAGCTAGATCCATAATCTAGTGCACAAGCTCTCAAACATGTCCTCCAAAATCTGATTGACTCTCTCGGTCATCCATCGGTCTGTGGGTGGAAAGCTGTGCTGAATTCAATCGGGTTCCCAATGTTTCGTGCAACTGGTTCCAAAATTTGAAGTAAACCGGGTTCCTCATGCGATACAATGCTCCTCGGAACTCCGTGTAAGCATACAATTCTGGTCATGTATATCTTTGCCAACTTAGCACTGCTATAGGTAGTCTTATTGGAATGAAATGAGCTACCTTGGTCAAACGGTCGACTATGACCCAAATCGAGTCATATCTGAGCGGGTCTTTGGCAAACCTGTGATGAAATCCATGCCTAGTTTATCCCACTTCCATTCGGGTATCGGCAATGGTTGCAACAATCCTGCTGACTTCGATGTTCGCCTTTACTTTCGACATACGTGCAAATTGCTACATACTCGCAATATCCTTCTTCATTCCGGTCCACCGAAAATATTCTTCAAATCCAAATACATCTTGGTATTTCTGGGTGAATCGAATAGGGTGAATCATGGGCTTCTTGTAAAATCAACTTCACGATCTACGGGTCATTGGGCACATACACACGGTCTTCAAACCATAGGGTATCGTGTTCATCCTCTCGAAATCCTTTAGCCTTTCCTTTGCTCATTTTCTCCTTTATAGAGGCAACTTCCTTATCTGCTTTTGGGCTTCTCTCGATTTTGTCCATCGATTGTCATTGAATCTCCAATGCTGCTACATAGCCTCTGGAACTATTTCCAAACATAGCTCTCGAAGGTCCTCGGCTAACTCATTTGGTATTCCTCCCATCATTAGGGTATTGGCGTGGCTCTTACGGCTCAATAAATGCTACGACATTAGCCTTTCCGGGTGGTAATGCAATCTCATATCATAATCCTTGATTAGCTCTAACCATCTCCTCTCGTCGAGATTCAATTCATACGTGTGAAGATGTACTTCAAACTCTTGTGATCCGTATATACTTCACAATGATTTCCAATGAGAAAATGTCTCCACGTCTTCAAGGCATGCACAACGGCTGCTAACTCCAAATCATGAGTGGCATAATTCAACTCATGGGGCTTAAGTTGTCGTGAAGCATCTGAAACAACTCTTCCTTCTGCATAAGCACTGCTCCAAGTCCTCGGCGTGAAGCGTGCAATACACCTCATAATCCTTAGTTTGATCGGCAATATCAAAACTGGTGAGGTAACCAATCTTTTCTTCAACTCCCGAAAACTTGCCTCACAGTCCTTAGTCCATATGAATTTGTTTTCCTTTTTCAACAATTCAGTCATAGGCTTTGCAATCCTTGAGAAATTCTCAATGAATCTTGGTAGTATCCTGCGAGTCCAAGAAACTCGAATCTCTCCAACTGTCGTTGGTGCTTCCCACTTGGTTACGGTCTCAACTTTTGTGGGGTCAACTGCTATCCCTTCTCCGGATATAACATGTCAGAAATCCAACTTCCTTTAGCCAAAACTCACATTTGCTGAACTTGGCATACAATTGGTGTTCCTCGGTTTCTCAAAACCAATCTCAAATGTTCCTTGTGTTCCTCTTCATTCTTGAGAAAATCAAAATGTCATCAATGAACACCACGACGAACTTGTCCAAAAACTCCATAAACACTTTGTTCATCGGTTCATGAAATAGGCTGGTGCGTTAGTCAGTCAAATGACATAACGGTATACTCATACAGATCCATATCTCGTGGTAAACGCTGTCTTGGGTATATCTTGCTCCCGAATCTTCAAGCGATGGTACCACGATCGCAAGTCGATCTTAGAGAACACTTTGGCTCCTTGCAAGCGATCAAACAGATCATTTATCATCGGTAGTGGGTACTTGTTCTTGATTGTTACTTCATTCAATCCACGGTAATCAACAACCATTCTCAACGATCCATCCTTCTTCTCCACTAACAAAGCGGGTGATCCCCAAGGTGAAGAACTTGGGCGAATAAAACCTTTATCCAATAGTTCCTTAATCGCTTCTTAATTTCTGCCAAATCCTTTGCGGGCATCACATGACGGTCGCTTCGATATCGGGCCTGTTCACGGCAACAGCTCGATCAAAAACTCGATGTCTCTATCCGCGGCATTCACAGCAACTCTTAGGAAATACATCGGATAATCCTTCACCACTGGTACTTCTTCTGTACCACTCACGATAAGCAATTAACTTGTGCTCTCCTCGGCTCGTGCCGTGATACATATAATCCTTCTTCCTTACGGTGTGGTGAGCAAAATTGACCTTGTGGTACAATCTATGTTTCCTCCATACTTTGATAACCAATCCATTCCTAATATCACATCCAATCCTTGGGATTCCGAACTATTAGGTGCGAAGGAAAACATAGTGTCCGATCCTTAGTGGCGGTCGATCACACCATTTACTAGCCATGTACTCTGCTCCGGTGAGGTTACTAGCATGGGTGACCTAAGGGCTTGGGTTGGTAACTTGTACTTATCCACAAATCCCTTGATATGTATGAATGCGATGCACCGGTATCAAAAAGAACAAGCTGCGATAAATGACTTAACCAAAAACTTACCGATTCTTGCATCGGGCTGATCTTCAACCTCCTCCACATCAATGTGGTTCACTTGTCCCTGTTGAAAGGGTTGGGCTTCTTTCGAGCTTCCATTGCCATTTCCATTCGCCTTACAGGCAGTCATTTGCATAATGCCGATCTTGCGGCACTTAAAGCAAGTAATGTGACTCAGTCTACCTTGGATGGTGTAGAGCGGGTTGGTGCGGTTCTGTCGTTGCTTCCTCCATTCCGTTCCCATTCTTGGTGCCATTATGGTTATCTGAATTACCTCCTCCATGGGTATCTGAAACTGAATTCCTGATTTAGGGGTATAACGAGGCCTGCTGGGATCGAGTTATACTTCCCTTGTCCATACTTCCGCTTGCAGTTCTCAATTCTTCTGCTTTCCTTCAATCATGAGAGCTCGGTCTACTAACTCCTGGTAGTTGTTGAAACTTGCTACCATCAGCGGCATCTGAACTCATCATTCAGTCCTTCTAGAAACTTCTCTGTTTAGCTGCATCCGTAGCTTAGCGTCATCCAGGGCATAACGTGCTAATTTGCTAAAGTCATCCACATCGCCAACAGTCCTTCCTCCTTGGCGTAAGTTGCGAAACTCACGCTTCTTCATAGCCATGGCTCCTGCTGAAACATGGGCTGTCTGAAAAGCTTCTTCAAACCGATCCCATGTGGCGGTGTCACGGGATAAGTGGCGTGAAATTCTCCCACCATCTTGCTGCGGGTCCTTCAAGTGATGTCTGCAAACTTCACTCTTTCACCATCATGCATCCTGCGGTGGTCAGCTCCTTCCTATCTTGCGGAGCCGGTCATCTGCTACAATTGGCTCGGTGCTCTTTGGAATACACGGCGGGTTCGATCTAAGAAGCGAGTCGGATGATCCGCGGTGGTGGTGGTGGCGGTGGGTTGTTGTTGTTGTTGTTGTTGTTACGCACCAATGTTTGAATCGGGTATTCTGCTGCTGGATCAATTGGGTGATCTCTGGCGGAAAAGCGAATCCGGGTCGCGTCTCGGAGGCATCTGAAGGGTTTAGAAGAGAAGAGAAATGTAGAATAGAATGAGGTCTAAGGGAATCACTACCCAAATGCACATGAGCAAATGCACACAAAATCACTTCATTCAATCAAACAAGGGTTACAACGATCTAACTATCGCAAAAGTGCGTGTACTATAAAGGTTTACATGGAGGAATACTACTAATATGTGGGGACTTCTACTAATTTGAACGGTGGAAGACTCCATGATGTACGCTCCTCGACCGTCTTCAAAATCGGGTTCACTTGGATCCGAATCTGTGTCGTCGATGTTGATGTAGTCGATTGGGTATTCGACATCTGGTCTTCATTCTGGCGCCAACTTCTTCTTGAGCTCTTGATCTCGTACTTAAGATCGTTATTATGTCTTGCCAAAGCTACGATCTCGTCCATGTAGTCCTTGCGTGTAGTCTTTAGTTCTTCTTCGATTCGATGATCCTTTCCTTTGTCTTCGCAACTCCAACATGTCATTGCACATTTGATTCTCTGGCGTCGAATGTGCTGGTTTAACTCTGGATGAAAGCTGCAATGGACCTATCCTTCTTGGTCTTGACGACGTCCCAGTTGTCATCTCGGCGTCCATAAATCTGGTAGATGGTGTCCTTGAGGTCTTCTTGATAGACTTCTCCAATCGTCCCATGGTGATGTGAGCTGCCATGCTCTTTCCCGGACTCAAGTGGGTGCCTGAAAACACTATCTATAGGATTGGTGATTGGGGCAAATGTCCTTCTGGAGCGTGAGCATGAATCTTCCGCTCCTCTTGAGCAGAGTGGCGTTGAAAGTCCTGGTGAAGCTTGGTAGTCAATGTTCGGTACTTAGTAACTTCCTTCAAGTGAAATCCAAAAGGTGTGCCTTCATCCGGTTGGGTGTACTTGATCTTCGCGTCCGTCATCCTAAAGAGAGTAGAAAAGATGAGGAGTTAGAAAATGGGAAGAGAGAGTGATCTATGGCTTTAACTTAGTGGTCGTGTCCTACGGTCGGCGTGTGCTCGATACCATTCTCTCAGAGCGACCAGACCCAAATGGATCAAGTCTCGTGCTCAGTGTCATCCTGGATCGATAATCTTGACACCACACAGTACTTGAAGGATTTATAGCGAGTAGCAATCACACACTTAATACATCGTTGTCCACAAGGGAACTGAATACAATAATATGGCTTAAGGCCATCTAATAATAACAATGGAAGGCTTGGAAGATAAGCGAGTCCATCAACTCCAACGGCATCACCGAGTATAGAACCACGACCTAACACCTTACTCGTCGTTCGAAAAGTGCATAGCGTGAAAAGTTGCAGCCGAAACGGGTGACACATGGAATATCTTGGCAATGTAACACATAAGAGCAATGAATGAATAAGCCTATACTACATGCATATTTGGCTGGTGGTAAGGCTCTATGGTTACTGATTTTGCAAAAGCCAATTTTCCCTACATCAAAGGAATAATTTTATTTAACTATCATGGTGGTTGTTAAACATTGAGAATGGTTGTGACATCCTCAATCCCAATTAAAAGTACTCATCAAAACCCAATAACTTTTATTTAGAAGTAACATGTTGAGATTCACATGATATTCAATTACAGGATACTCAAATTGTCCATAATCGGGACACGGCTAATCATGATTAGTTTATACACTCTGCAGAGGTTTGCGACTTTTCCCCACAAGACTCGATCGCCTCGCTTGGTTCTCGTGACTACATGGTGTTTGAGAAGCGGATGGCCGAGACATAGTCTTTCGAAGCGCTAGCACCTTACATGTGGGTAGACCGTACCAACCTACATCCCCTACATCAGCTAGCCTACCCGTAAGAGTTCATGACGACTTAGTCAACTCACGCCAGAGCCCATAATTGGCTTGTGGCTGCTGCACGGAAGTTTCAGTTTGAATAATCTTATGATCCCTTAGAGCACAGGTGGCGGTCAGAAGAAATCAGCAAGTCTGATGGAAACCAGTGCCTCAATCCACCCAGATGTGTGTTTAGGTTGCCACCTTAAATAAACCATTAATTAACAATCTCACATCTGTCATGGATATTCACTCACCCAATCCACGTCTACTAGCATAGCATGGCATGAACAAGCAAGCGAGAAGTAACTCCCAAGGTTTCATAAGTAAAGCAGTGTAATAGGTACTACCTCAATCTACTTCCCAAAACCCACAATTTAATTAGATCCTAATCATGCAAGTGTTTGAGGAATAGATCTAATGCATAAAACTGGGTATGAGAAGGGTATGATCAAAGTGTTACTTGCCTTGCGATGATCCATGAGTCCTAGAGATTGAAGTAACAAGCGGCGCACTCGGGTGATCTAACGCAGACAAACAACAAGCATACAATAAGTACTCATCTAATGCAGGAAATCTCGAATAAAAGATCTAACCGAAAGTTCAAGTTAAGAACCCTGGTTGCAAAGAATCGAATCAAAACAAACTCCGAAAGTCGAAACTCGAGAGAGAACGACTCGGTTTAGCGATCTGAAATTAGGTCAAAATTTCACAGTGGCAAAACTCTGTGAAAGTAGGGTAGTCGGAACGGCGGTTTCATTCTGAAACTCCAGCGCTTGAATCACTGATTCCGATAAGCGGCGAGAAATAAAACAGTTTTGAAAATCGGATCGAAATCAAATCGAAAATAACGTATTAAATTCGATTAAAAGAAAAAGCGACGAGCGGGTTAAATAGCGAGCGTTAGATTAGCGAGCGAATCCAACGAACGCGTTCATTGAAGCGAGCAGTTCGGTGAGCGTTCGTTAAATAAGAAAACCGAAAAAAATAAAAATAAAACCAATCTAGGTTTTTTAAAAAAACCGAACATATATATTTTTTAAAATAAACCGGACAGTTCGAGGGAAAAAACCGAATCGGCAGGCGACAGTGGCTACCTCGGTGATCGCGGAGGGCTCGAGGCTCGGGAGAGGCGGCGAGGTCCGGGTCGGCGGCGGCAAGGCCCACGGTGGCTCGGCGTCGAGGCTCGGGTGGCGTCGGGCTCCGTGAGTGGGGGTTGGGGAGAGAGAGGGGGGGGGGTTATAAAGGGGAGGCGGTGGCGGCTTGGGAGGGTAAGGGAGCCGGGTCAGGCAGGACTCGGCGGCGTGGACACCGAGGAGTGGCGGCCATGTGAGGAGGAGGAGAGGTGGGCGGGCGGCGGCCTGGCCTGGCTGGCTTGGGCGGTGGGCCTCGGTCCGGGGAGTAGCGATTTTTTTTAATAAAATTAAACCAAAATGAATAAAAAAATAACAAACGATCTCGGATTTAAATAAAACAAATTTTCCCGACTCCAAAAAAATGAGTCGAACAAAATGAACTTTAAAAACAACAAACATGCATAAATTTTTTAAAATGCTCATTTTGCCTAAGCAAAATAAATCTTCCAAAACCAAATTTGGTTTATTTATAATACCTTCATTTTTCCTAATTGTTTGGGAAAGTCATATTATTCCCTCTCAATATTTTTTGTAGGAAAACTTTATGAAGATAATTTAAATAAATCCAAATGATCCTATTTTCAAAATTTGGAAAATCCCAAATATGAAAATAATGAAACTTCCAACTCTCTCCGAGGGTCCTTGAGTTGCGTGAAATTTCTAGGATCGGAAAAATGCGAGAAAATATGATATGCATGATGACCTAATGTATAACATTCCAAATTGAAAATTTGGGATGTTACAGCGAGACTGGTTCTACTGACGTGCTTTGCACATAGGTGGCTGGCGGGTGTCAGTTTCTCCAACTTTAGTTGAACCGAGTGTGGCCACTCCCGGTCCTTGAGAAGGTTAAAACATCACTAACTTGACGAACTATCATTGTGGTTTTGATGCGTAGGTAAGAACGGTTCTTGCTCAGCCCGTAGCAGCCACGTAAAACTTGCAACAACAAAGTAGAGGACGTCTAACTTGTTTTTGCAGGGCATGTTGTGATGTGATATGGTCAAGGCATGATGCTATATTTTATTGTATGAGGTGATCATGTGTTGTAACCAAGTTATCGGCAACTGGCAGGAGCCATATGGTTGTCGCTTTATTGTATGCAATGCAATCGCCCTGTAATTGCTTTACTTTATCACTAAGCGGTAGCGATAGTCGTAGAAGCAATAGTTGCCGAGACGACAACGATGCTACGATGGAAATCAAGGTGTCGCGCCAGTGACGATGGTGATCATGGCGGATTGCTTGGAGATGGAGATCACAAGCACAAGATGATGATGGCCATATCATATCACTTATATTGATTGCATGTGATGTTTATCTTTTATGCATCTTATTTTGCTTAGATCGACGGTAGCATTGTAAGATGATCTCTCACTAAATTTCAAGGTATAAGTGTTCTCCCTGAGTATGCACCGTTGCGAAAGTTCTTCGTGCCGAGACACCACGTGATGATCGGGTGTGATAAGCTCTACGTTCAAATACAATGGGTGCAAAACAGTTGCACGCGCGGAATACTCAGGTTAAACTTGACGAGCCTAGCATATGCAGATATGGCCTCGGGACACTGAGACCGAAAGGTCGAGCTCGAATCATATAGTAGATATGATCAACATAGTGATGTTCACCATTGAAACTACTCCATCTTACGTGATGATCGGACATGGTTTAGTTGATATGGATCACGCGATCACTTAGAGGATTAGAGGGATGTCTATCTAAGCGGGAGTTCTTTAATAATTTGATTAACTGAACTTTAATTTATCATGAACTTAGTACCTGATAGTATTTTGCATGTCTATGTTGTTGTAGATAGATGGCCCGTGCTATTGTTCCGTTGAATATTAATGCGTTCCTTGAGAAAGCAAAGTTGAAATATGATGATAGCAATTACACGGACTGGGTCCGTAACTTGAGGATTATCCTCATTGCTGCACAGAAGAATTACATCCTGGAAGCATCGCTAGGTGCCAAACCTGCTGCAGGAGCAACACCAGATGTTATGAACGTCTAGCAGAGCAAAGCTGATGACTACTCGATAGTTCAGTATGCCATGCTTTACGGCTTAGAACCGGGACTTCAACGGCGTTTTGAACGTCATGGAGCATATGAGATGTTCCAGGAGTTGAAGTTAATATTTCAAGCAAATGCCCGGATTGAGAGATATGAAGTCTCCAATAAGTTCTACAGCTGCAAGATGGAGGAGAATAGTTCTGTCAGTGAACATATACTCATAATGTCTTGGTATAAAAATCACTTGATTCAACTGGGAGTTAATCTTCTGGATGATAGTGTCATTGATAGAATTCTTCAATCACTGCCACCAAGCTACAAGAGCTTGATGAACTACAATATGCAAGGGATGGATAAGACAATTCCCGAGCTCTTCGCAATGCTAAAGGCTACGGAGGTAGAAATCAAGAAAGAGCATCAAGTGTTGATGGTCAACAAGACCACCAGTTTCAAGAAAAAGGGCAAAGGGAAGAAGAAGGGGAACTTCAAAAGGAACAACAAACAAGTTGCTGCTCAAGAGAAGAAACCCAAATCAGGATCTAAGCCTGAGACTGAGTGCTTCTACTTCAAGCAGACTGGTCACTGGAAGCGGAACTGCCCCAAGTATTTGGCGGATAAGAAGGATGGCAACGTGAACAAAGGTATATGTGATATACATGTTATTGATGTGTACCTTACTAATGCTCGCAGTAGCGCCTGGGTATTTGATACTGGTTCTGTTTCTAATATTTGCAACTCGAAACAGGGGCTATGATAACCCACAAGTATAGGGGATCAATTGTAGCCTCTTCGATAAGTAAGAGTGTTGAACCCAACGAGGGGCTAAAGGTAGAACAAATATTCCCTCAAGTTCTATCGACCACCGATACAACTCTACGCACACTTGACGTTCGCTTTACCGGAAACAAGTATGAAACTAGAAGTACTTTGTAGGTGTTTTTGGATAGGTCTGCAAGATAATAAAGAGCGCGTAAATAAAATCTAGGGGCTGCTTAGATGAAGACACAACTAAGTTCGTTTTAGTAGAGAGCTCTTTGTTACGAGAAAGTTATTTGTCCCTAGGCAATCGATAACTAGACCGGTAATCATTATTGCAATTTTATTTGAGGGAGAGGCATAAGCTAACATACTTTCTCTACTTGGATCATATGCACTTATGATTGGAACTCTAGCAAGCATCCGCAACTACTAAAGATCATTAAGGTAAAACCCAACCATAGCATTAAAGCATCAAGTCCTCTTTATCCCATACGCAACAACCCCCTTACTCGGGTTTGTGTTTCAGTCACTCACGCAACCCACTATAAGCGAATCATGAACGTATTGCAACACCCTATAGCGGGGATCCCTCACGCTTGCGTGACACAGAGAGCACCATAGGACAGCACCAATAATAAAACATGCAACTCAAACCAATCACGATCATCAATTAACCCATAGGACAAATCGGATCTACTCAAACATCATAAGATAGCCATACGTCATTGGGAAATAATATATAGCGTTGAGCACCATGTTTAACTAGAGATTACAGCGGGTAAAGAGGGTTACACGCTGCATAGAGGGGGAAGAGTTGGTGATGATGGCGGTGAAGTTGTTGGTGAAGATTGCGGTGATGATGATGGACCCCGGTGGCACTCCGGCGCCACCAGAAGCGAGGGAGAGAGAGCCCCCTCCTTCTTCTTATTCCTTGACCTACCTAGATGGGAGAAGGGTTTCCCCTCTGGTCCTTGGTCTCCATGGCATGGGAGAGGCGAGAGCCCCTCCGATATTGGATCTGTCTCTCTGTCTCTCTCTGTTTCTGAGTTTTGTTCTCGGCTGCCCTTTCACCGTTTCGTATATATATGGAGATCCCTAACTCCGATTGGACTAAAATCTTCACCATGATTTTTTCCTAAAAATTAGCTTTCTTGCGGCCAAAGAAGGGAATCAACCGCCTTAAGGGGGCCCACGAGGGGGGCAGGCGCGCCCCCTACCTCGTGCCCCCCTCGGGCACCGTCTCGCGTTGATTCTTCTTCCCATATTCTCCAAATATTCAAAAAATATTCTTCGTCCGTTTTTTATCCCGTTTAGATTCCGTTTGATATGGGGTTTCTGCAAAACATAAAACATGCAACAAACAGGAACTGGCACTGGGCACTGGATCAAATATGTTAGTCCCAAAAATAGTATAAAAAGTTGCCAAAAAGTATATGAAAGTTGTATAATATTGGCATGGAACAATAAAAAATTATAGATACGACGGAGACGTATCAGCATCCCCAAGCTTAATTCCTACTCGTCCTCGAGTAGGTAAATGATGAAAAAGATAATTTTTGATGTGAAATGCTACCTAGCATAATCTTGATCTTGTATCTAATCATGGCATGAATATTAAGACATGAGTGATTCAAAGCAATAGTCTATCATTTGACATAAAAAATAATACTTCAAGCCTACTAATAAAGCAATCATGTCTTTTCAAAATAACAAGGCCAAAGAAAGTTATCCCTACAAAATCATATAGTCTGGCTATGCTCCATCTTCACCACACAAAATATTCACATCATGCACAACCCCGATGACAAGCCAAGTAATTGTTTCATACTTTTGATGTTCTCAAACCTTTTCAACTTCCACGCAATACATGAGTGTGAGCCATGGACATAGCACTATAGGTGGAATAGAATATGATGGTGGAGGTTGTGTGGAGAAGACAAAAAGGAGAAAGTCTCACATCGACGCGGCTAATCAACACGCTATGGAGATGCCCATCAGTCGATGTTAATGTGAGGAGTAGGGATTGCCAGGCAACGGATGCACTAGAGCTATAAGTGTATGAAAGCTCAAACTGAAAACTAAGTGGGTGTGCATGCAACTTGCTTGCTCATGAAGACCTCGGGCATTTGAGGAAGCCCATCATTGGAATATACAAGCCAAGTTCTATAATGAAAATTCCCACTAGTATATGAAAGTGATAACTCAAGAGACTCTCTATATGAAGAACATGGTGCTACTCTGAAGCACAAGTGTGGTAAAAGTATAGTAACGTTGTCCCTTCTCTCTTTTCTCTCATTTTTTTTCTCTATTTTTGGTGGGCTTCTTGGGCCTCTCTTTTTTTATTTGGGATTCTTTGGCCTCTTTTATTTTGATAACCTCACATGGGACAATGTTCTAATAATGATGATCATCACACTTTTATTTACTTACAACTCAATATTACAACTCAATGTCTAGAACAAAGTATGACCCTATATGGATGCCTCCGGCGGTGTACCAGGATGTGCAATGATCTAGCGTAGCAAAGTTATCAAAAAACGGACAAGCCATGAAAATATCATGCTAGCTATCTTACAATCATGCAAAGCAATATGACAATGAATGCTCAAGTCATGTATATGATGATGATGGAAGTTGCATGGCAATATATCTCAGAATGGCTATGGAAATGCCATGATAGGTAGGTATGGTGGCTGTTTTGAGGAAGATGTAAGGAGGCTTATGTGTTATAGAGCGTATCGTATCACGGGGTTTGGATGCACTGGCGAATTTTTCACCAACTCTCGAGGTGAGAAAGGGCAATGCACGGTACTGAAGTGGC
Organism: Aegilops longissima; assembly: GCA_021605205.1. Lineage (NCBI taxonomy): Eukaryota > Viridiplantae > Streptophyta > Magnoliopsida > Poales > Poaceae > Aegilops > Aegilops longissima. Next base: position 215,295,627 of record CM038678.1, read on the forward strand.
TAGCAATGATGGAAGGGTGAGAGTGTGTATAATCCATGGACTCAACATTAGTCATAAAGAACTCACATACTTATTGCAAAAATCTATTAGTCATCGAAACAAAGTACTACGCGCATGCTCCTAGGGGATAGATTGGTAGGAAAATGCCATCGCTCGTCCCCGACCGCCACTCATAAGGAAGACAATCAATAAATAAATCATGCTCCGACTTCATCACATAACGGTTCACCATACGTGCATACTACGGGAATCACAAACTTCAACACAAGTATTTCTACAATCCAGAACTACCCACTAGCATGACTCTAATATCACCATCTTTATATCGCAAAACTATTGCAAGGAATCAAACATATCATATTCAGTGATCTACAAGTTTTATGTAGGATTTTATGACTAACCATGTGAATGATCAATTCCTGTCAACTCTCTAAATAGATATAAGTGAAGCAAGAGAGTTTAATTCTATCTACAAAAGATATGCCCATGCTCTAACAAATATAAGTGAACCAAAAGAGCATTCTACAAATGGCGGTTTTTTATGTGAAGAGAAACAGGCAATCCAAACTTCAAATGATATAAGTGAAGCACATGAAGCATTCTATAAAGCCATACTCAAAAGATATAAGTGAAGTGCAAAGAGCATTCCATAAATCAACCAAGGACTATCTCATACCAGCATGGTGCAAAAAAGAAAAATCAAAACTAAAGCAAAAGACGCTCCAAGATTTGCACATATCACATGAATGAAACGAATCCGAAAACATACCGATACTTGTTGAAGAAAGAGGAGATGCCTTCCGGGGCATCCCCAAGCTTAGACGCTCGAGTCTCCTTGAATATTTACTTGGGGTGCCTCGGGCATCCCCAATCTTGAGCTCTTGCCTCTCCTTCTTCTCCTCACATCGAGACATCCTCGATCATCAAACACTTCATCCACACAAAACTTCAATAGAAAACTCTGTAAGATCAGTTAGTATAATAAAGCAAATCACTACTCTAAGTACTGTTGCAAACCAATTCATGTTTTGTTTTTGCATTGTGTCTACTGTAGTATAACTTTTTCATGGCTTAATCCACTGATATAAATCGATAGTTTCATCAAAACAAGCAAACTATGCATCAAAAACAGAATCTATCTAAAACAGAACAGTCTGTAATAATCTAAACATTCACCATACTTCTGATACATTAAAAATTCTTCCAAAATTAGGAAAAATAAACAATTTGTATAGAAAGACATTGGAAAAATAATCAGAACGATTTGACGTTCCAGTAAAAATGTAAAATCGAGCCCTACAGCCAAAGTTTCTGTACTGCACCGTACAAACCAACAAGCATTGTAAACATCCTAAAGGCAAACCTTGGCACATTATTTTTATAATACAATGGAATTGTACTAGGGAATAATTATTTTTGTTGAATTTTTTTTGTAATCAAGATTCACAAAGTTTCCGTGAGCATGAACAAAGTTCAAGGCTAGCTCCCACTTTAACAATGCTTGTCTTTCTCACTTTCGCTTTTCTTTTTGAAAAAGTTTTGGGTTCCCCTCTTTATTTTTGTTGTTTTTAAACTATATGAAAGCAATCAACAAAAATAAATGACTCTCTAAAACTTCCGCGTTGTCTCCCTGTCAGCGCTTTCTTTAAAGCCATTAAGCTAGGCATATAGTGCTCAAGTAGTGAATCCACCCGGATCCCAAGGTATATCAAAGCCAATTTTAATTAGCAATGATTTGTAATTTAGTAGTGAGGACAAAGTAACATATATCAAGCAATTACGAAGTCTAACTCTCTTCCTATGCATCGGCATGTCATAAAAGAACAATTCATGCACACAAAGTAAAGGCCAATGCATAGTATAAACAGTTTCTTGCAATTTTATCATGTTGGAAACATAGAGAGGTGGAGATATAGTTCCTCTCTCATAATAATTGCAAGTAGGAGCAGCAAGCACATGCATATTATATCTATCAAAATCATCATGTGCAACGGTATAAGGCAACCCATCAATATAATCCTTAATAAGGGTAAACTTCTCCGATATAGTGTAGTTGGGAGAATTCAAAATGACAATAGGACTATCATGCGTGGGTGCAATAGCAACAATTTCATGTTTAACATAAGGAACTATAGCAAGTTCATCTCTATAAGCATAATTCATATTGGCATCTTGGCCACAAGCATAGCAAGCATCATCAAAAAGGGATATTTCAAGAGAATCAACGGGATCATAATAGCCATCATAGCAATCATCCTTCGGTAAGCACGAAGGGAAATTAAACAATGTATGAGTTGAAGAGTTACTCTCATTAGAAGGTGGGCACGGGTAGCTAATCCGCTCTTCCTCCTTTTGTTCTTCGCTCTCCTCATCATTTTTCATCCAATGAGCTCACAGTTTCATTAATTTCTTCTTCCATAGACTCCTGCAAAATATTAGACTCTTCTTGGACAGCAGAGTAGTCCTCAATATATGGTTCAACATAGGCATTAGAAGCATAATTATCATAGCAATATTTAAGTATGGTTAAATTTTCAGATTTGTAAAGAGTAGCATCATACGTTTCAATCAAAGAAGCAATTTCATAAGCACCCTTAAAAGCAACAAATTCTTCAATTTGTTGAACATCATAGTAATTATATACACCTTTAGCATATGAAGATACGATTCCATTATCACTAAATAAACATTGGTAGGGTAGGTGTTTCTTAGGGTCTTCAAAACAACAAGTAATATCATATATTTAACATAAATTCCAAGCATAGCATTGCAAACGATGAATTTGATCCAGTAAACGTTTCCCTTTTCCAGATATAAGGTGTCGCACATAACAAGCATGATCATCTAAAGATTTGCCCTCAACTAAGCTAGTTGGGGTTTCAGCACGAGCACATAGGGATCGAAGATGATCCAAGTAATAAGCTTCAGGAGTGTGATAGATTTTGAGCGGTTCTTCAACCATTGGATCAGTAGGTACAACTAATTTTGTTGGTATTTTGCGTTTCCTACCCATAACTAAAGATAGAAAACAACTAAGAACAGCTAATAAAAATTACTTAGTGATAAAGCAAACAAGCACACACGAGAATATTCACCCCACGCTATGACTCCCCGGCAACGGCGCCAGAAAAAGGTCTTGATAACCCACAAGTATAAGGGATCAATTGTAGCCTCTTTCGATAAGTGAGAGTGTCGAACCCAATGAAGAGCTAAAGGTAGAACAAATATTCCCTCAAGTTCTATCGACCACCGATACAACTCTACGCACACTTGACGTTCGCTTTACCGGAAACAAGTATGAAACTAGAAGTGCTTTGTAGGTGTTTTTGGATAGGTTTGCAAGATAATAAAGAGCGCGTAAATAAAAGCTAGGGGCTGTTTAGATGAAGACACAACTAAGTTGGTTTTAGTAGAGAGCTTTTTGTTACGAGAAAGTTATTTGTCCCTAGGCAATCGGTAACTAGACCGGTAATCATTATTGCAATTTTATTTGAGGGAGAGGCATAAGCTAACATACTTTCTCTACTTGGATCATATGCACTTATGATTGGAACTCTAGCAAGCATCCGCAACTACTAAAGATCATTAAGGTAAAACCCAACCATAGCATTAAAGCATCAAGTCCTCTTTATCCCATACGCAACAACCCCCTTACTTGGGTTTGTGTTTCAGTCACTCATGCAACCCACTATAAGCGAATCATGAACGTATTGCAACACCCTACAGCGGGGATCCCTCACGCTTGCACGACACGGAGAGCACCATAGGACAGCACCAATAATAAAACATGCAACTCAAACCAATCACGATCATCAATTAACCCATAGGACAAATCGGATCTACTCAAACATCATAAGATAGCCATACGTCATTGGGAAATAATATATAGCATTGAGCACCATGTTTAACTAGAGATTACAGCGGGTAAAAGAGGGGTTACACCGCTGCATAGAGGGGGGAAGAGTTGGTGATGATGGCGGTGAAGTTGTTGGTGAAGATTGCGGTGATGATGATGGCCCCCGGTGGCACTCCGGCCCCACCGGAAGCGAGGGAGAGAGAGCCCCCCTCCTTCTTCTTCTTCCTTGACCTCCTCCCTAGATGGGAGAAGGGTTTCCCCTCTGGTCCTTGGTCTCCATGGCATGGGAGGGGCGAGATCCCCTCCGAGATTGGATCTGTCTCTCTGTCTCTCTCTGTTTCTGCGTTCTGTTCTCGGCTGCCCTTTCACCGTTTCGTATATATATGGAGATCCATAAATCCGATTGGACTGAAATCTTCACCGTGATTTTTTCCTAAAAATTAGCTTTCTTGCGGCCGAAGAAGGGAATCAACCGCCTTAAGGGGGCCCACGAGGGGGCAGGCGCGCCCCCCTGCCTCGTGCCCCCCTCGGGCACCGTCTCGCGTTGATTCTTATTCCCATATTCTCCAAATATTCAAAAAATATTCTCCGTCCGTTTTTATCCCATTTGGATTCTGTTTGATATGGGGTTTCTGCGAAACATATAACATGCAACCAACAGGAACTGGCACTGGGCACTGGATCAAATATGTTAGTCCCAAAAATAGTATAAAAAGTTGCCAAAAAGTATATGAAAGTTGTATAATTGGCATGGAATAATAAAAAATTATAGATACGACGGAGACGTATCAGGCTACGGATTAAGCGAAGATTGGCTAAGGACGAGGTGACGATGTGCGTGGGAAATGGTTCCAAAGTCGATGTGATCGCGGTCGGCACGCTACCTCTACATCTACCTTCGGGATTAGTTTTAGACCTAAATAATTGTTATTTGGTGCCAGCGTTGAGCATGAGCATTATATCTAGATCTTGTTTGATGCGAGACAATTATTCATTTAAATCAGAGAATAATGGTTGTTCTATTTATATGAGTAATATCTTTTATGGCCATGCACGCTTGAAGAGTGGTCTATTTATATTAAATCTCGATAGTTGAGATACACATATTCATAATATTGAATCCAAAAGATGCAGAGTTGATAATGCTAGTGCAACTTATTTGTGGCACTGCCGTTTAGGTCATATTGGTGTAAAACGTATGAAGAAACTCCATTCCGATGGTGTCGGTGTCAAAACCCGCGGATCTCGGGTAGGGGGTCCCGAACTGTGCGTCTAGGCGGATGGTAACAGGAGACAAGGGACACGATGTTTTTACCTGAGTTGGGCCCTCTCGATGGAGGTAAAACCCTACTCCTGCTTGATTGATCTTGATGATATGAGTATTACAAGAGTTGATCTACCACGAGATCGGAGAGGCTAAACCCTAGAAGCTAGCCTATGGTATGATTGTTGTTGTTGGTCCTCTGAACTAAACCCTCCGGTTTATATAGACACGGAGGGGCTAGGGTTACAGTCGGTTACAAGGAAGGAGATCTACATATCCGTATTGCCAAGCTTGCCTTCCACGCCAAGGAGAGTCCCATCCGGACACGGGACGGAGTCTTCAATCTTGTATCTTCATAGTCCAACAGTCCGGTCAAAGGATATAGTCCGGCTGTCCGGATACCCCATAATCCAGGACTCCCTCAGTAGCCCCTGAACCAGGCTTCATTGACGATGAGTCCGGCACGCAGATTGTCTTCGGCATTGCAAGGCGGGTTCCTCCTCTGAATACTTCATCAAAGATTTTGAACACGAGGATCGTGTCCGGCTCTGCAAAATAAGTTCCAGATACCACCATAGAGAGAATAATATTTCCACAAATCTAATCTTCTGACGTATTTCACAGTGCGTTATCACACCATAGCCAGGTCACCATTCGAATCATTTTTTACAACCAACCTCAGCGTGTTTTGCGAGGTGGTTTCCTTGGCACGTCTTGTGGAAGCAGAGATCGTGTCCCCTTATTGCGGGATTCCCATCAATATGGACGTGGGTAACCCAACCGCGCCATTGATTACGACGCTTGGGGGATAAGCGAGTTTTACCAGGCTGGTGGGGACGCATAGTTTCGTCCGCCCTTATAAAGGGATAAGGATTCACCTTTTTCCACCCACGCCTTCTTCCTCCTTACTCATCCATTTTCGCGCACTCGAGCTCCATGCTACCTCTTGAGCACTACGTTGGATTTCCCCGAAGAGGAGAGGATGATGCAGAAAAGTAGCGTAAGTCTCTCCCTCAGTTTTTGAGAACCAAGGTATCAATCCAGTAGGAGGCCACGCACAAGTCCCTCGTACCTGCACAAAACAATAGCTCCTCGCAACCAACGCGATTAGGGGTTGTCAATCCTTCACAGTCACTTACTTAGAGTGAGATCGTCTGAGATGATAAATAAAATTTTGGTATTTTTGGTATAGAGATGCAAAGTGAAAAGTAAAAGGCAAAGTAAAAACAAAGCAAGTATTAAAGTAATGGAGATTGATATGATGAGAATAGACCCGGGGCCATAGGTTTCACTAGTGGCTTCTCTCAAGAGCATAAGTATTCTACTGATTGGGTGAACAAATTCTTGTTGAGCAATTGTGAATTGAGCATAGCTATGAGTATATCTAGGTATGATCATGTATATAGGTGTAACATCCCAAAATTCTAAATTTTGGAATGTTATAATAAATAGATAGATTTGATTGATTGTGTGAAATTGAGTAAAATTCAAAACTTTTTGAAAGTTAAATCAGAGGGAATAAAAGGACTTTCCCAAACTTTCATTTTGCATTCGTTATCTCCGTGAATTCAAATTCTCTTCATCACAAAATCCTGGAGTGAAGATAATATGACTTCTTCCATTTAAATAAATGAAAATGGGTTTTGAAAAGATTTGAATATCATTCGGAAATATTTCCAATTCTTAAACTTCATGCAACTCAATGATTTTCACGAGTGAAGATAAAATGACCTCTTCAAAACATATGAAATATGAGTTGGGAGTTTCAAAGAAATAAATTCAAAGTTCTTTTGAATTTATTTTCAATTTGGAGTTATTTGGGTTTATTCAAATTATTTTTTCCAAAAATAAAATATATGGAAAATAGGGTAACATGATTCCCTACATCGAGAAAATTGGAGAGAAATAAATTTTAATTTTGTTTTTTTAAAATTGATTTTCTTGGATTTTTCTAGAGCAGAAGCACTCTTTGTTTTATTTGAATTTGTGTGTATTTTATTTGAAGCTAGAATAATGTTCAAATCGTAGAAAATCTTTTTCTAAATTTTTTGATATATTATATGCCTATATAAGTTTATTATTTATTTTGTTTTATTATTTCTGCTTTTATGCGAAAAAATGTTTATAAAAAAGAGAACTTACGGACCGACCGGGCCGGCCCAGCCAGCCAGGCAGGCCACGGCCCAGCCGGCCCACGCGCCCGCACCGCCGCCTCCCTCGCCGTTGGATTTGGATCCAACGATCCAGATTCTTTTGTTTTTTTCTCTTCTTTGTTTTATTTAGAGAACGTTCGCTAGTTTAGGTTCTGGAGCGAACGAATTCATTAGATTAGGTTCTGTAAAAAACATTCGCCATTTAGTCTTTTTCTTTTATTTTAAGTTTTCTGCCAGGGACCTAGTTGTAGTTGTTTTATTTTACAGTTTAGCCCCTGTTCTTCAAACGCTCATAACTTTTTGCTCGTTAGTCCAAATCCAACGAAACCACCTTCCACTTCTTTGTTATGATCTCCTCTATCCAGTAATCCAACTCAAACATGTTTTTGAAAGTTTAAAATTTGAATTAGATTAGATTTGAATTCAAACTTCGTTTGATCGTAACTTGAGTTTTGTAACTCCCATTTAGTTGATTCTTTTTGCAAATCGAAGCTCTTGACCTAAACTTTCTGATAAGGCCAAATTCACAAAATTTTGGTACTGTTAGAAATTGTTTTATGTTGCAAGAGTTATTTGCTTGGTTTTGATGTTTTTTGAATCGTCTTCTTCGTTCTTTCTGATCTTTTGAGTGATTGCTTATGTGTGGTTACTATTGATTGCTTATGATAGATTGACCGGAGTGTGACGAGTAGAACTATCAAGAGTTATGAGTGCGATTCATCTTCATTAACATTGCAGGCAAGTTCACACTTTGATCATATCCCTTATTACCCAGTTTTATTGCATTAGTTCAATCCTCCAAACAATTGCATGATTAGGATCTGAATTAAATTGTGGGTTTTGGGAAGTAGTTTGAGGTAGTACCTATTACATTTTATTATCAAACCCTTGGGAGTTACTTCTCGTTTGCTTATTATGCCATGCTATGCTAGTAGGCGTGGATTGGGTGAGTGTATCCATGATGACGTGAGATTGTAAATTAATGGTTTACTTAAGGTGGCAACTTAAACACACATCTGGGTGGATTGAGGTACTGGTTTCCGAGATTTGCTGTTTTCTTGGACCGCCACCCGGGCTCAAAGGGATCATGAGATTATTCATGCTAGAAACTTCCGTGTGCAGCCACATGCTACTATGGGCTCTAGCATAGTTGACTAAGTTGTGCGAACTCTTACGGGTAGACTAGCAGATGTAGGGGTTGTAGGTTGGTACGTTCTACCCATACGTAAGGTGCAAGCTCTTCTGAAAAACTATGTCTCGGTCATCCGTTTCTCAAACACCATATAGTGCGAGAAATCAAACGGAGGAGATCGAGTCTTGTGGGGAAAAGTGCACAAACCTCTGTAGAGTGTATAAACTAATCATGATTAGCCGTGTCCCCGGTTATGGACGTCTTGAGTATCTAGTTCTTGGATTATCATGTTGATCTCATCACGTTACTTAATATAATTTGTTTGGGTTTAATGATGATGCTTAATTGGGATTGAGAATGCTGTCAATCATTCTCAATGTTTAACAACCACCATGATAGTTAAATAAATTTATTCCTTTGCAGTAGGGAAAAATTGGCTTTATGCAAAACCTTATAACCATAGAGCTTTTCCACCAGCCATATATGCATGTAGTGATAGCCCTATTTCAGCATTGCTTTACAGTGTGAATTTGCCAGTACATTCAATGTACTGACCCTTTGTGGCTGCAACGTCTCATGTTGCAGGGTCTTACGACGAGTAAGTGATACGTTAGGGTTACGATTTCTACACTCAACTTTGCTGTTGGTGTTGATGGGAATCCACAACCTTGTTACTTCCGCTATTTTGGATTGAGGTAATAGTATTTATGTTATTTATACATGTGATTTACCTCTTTTATAAATCCTCGAATCTTGTGTGTGTCGACATACCGATCCGAGGATGACACTTAAGCCACGAGACTTGATCCATTCGGTCGGGTCGCTACAAGATGGTATAAGACACATTTGGTTGTGAGGGCGTGACCTAGAAACCGACAAGCCCATAGGAAAGGTTTTTCTCTATAACTTTCTTTTCAAAAAAGATCTTTTACCTCTCTTCTCTTCTGAGCTTATTCAAATATTCCCTTTTAGTGAGACCATACCCCTTTTCCCTTTTGACGACTCGAAGATTTGACCGATGGGACCACTCCAAGGAGACAAGATATCAGACAACTAAGACCATTTGGAATGAAGAGGATTTTACCGTGTAAATGGAAACTACAACTGTTGAAGACTCTGAAGACTAGGAGAATTGGAGGCTCCGAAGAATTTCCAGATTTGTATGACCTAGGAAGGCTACCCTTATGGAACTTGGCAGAATATGGAAGCTGTCAATACCCGAGATCAAGGTGTATCGGAGAAAGACCGGAATATGGAGCCTTAGAACTCAAAGTTTTTTTCAAGAAACCCTAAGGCAGGAGATATCAACTATGGAATGATAGCTCATGGAAATGACAAGAGCAGAAACACGCTATCCATGATGTTATCGCCCGCTTATGCTATTGTCACCGTGCTGAGTTAAGCATGCAGATGCATGAAAGGATTGGATGGAAGAAGGCTGATGGAGCATCTATCGGCAAAGAAGGAAATTTAACCTTAGCTGGTGTACCACCGAGATCACGGAGTGTTACATCAAGAAGTTAAGATGGACCTACAAGAAGCAATGTTTGATAAGGAAGCGTTTCGTGAAGAACACAGGACCCAGGAGCTGAAAGTAGCCAAGCTAGAGGAGCCAAACCTCGAGAAATCGGAGATTCGTCAGGAACTAGACCATGGTTCATGTAAAGGATGTTGAAACCCAGAAGTTTGGAACACGACCCCAACATGTTAAAGGACGTCACGATAGACTTTGCGACAACAGAGATGATCTGGCAAAAGAACTTGAGAAGGTCAAGCACGATCAGAAGAAGCCGTTGGAGACATGATCAAGACTGGAAGAGTTTGATGACTTTGAAGATTTATTGACCTTTAGAAGACCAAATCCCTGTATATACTTACGTTAGATGCGACGATTGTGAGCTGTCATTTGTTTGATGTTTTTCCTACAGCCACAATAAAATCTGTCTTTTCAAAACTGTTGTTTGTATTGTGTGCATCCCTCTCGATCTCTCTTATCCCACCCCAAACCCATGGACCCATTAGAGGATGAATGGAGATGAACTCATGTTTCCTGTACCGATGAGTCAATTGGAGACAGTCCGATGGATTCAGAACACGGAGGATCAAATGGAGAATAACCCTATAGCCGGAAAGAATATGGCCCAACATGCTCTACAGTGCTTTGTAAAAGGTGCCACTACCTGGTAGAAGATGTACCAAACCATCAATGGATGGCAAGGAGTAACCACTTGGAAGGAATTTAAGTTGACCTTGCTAAAGTCTAGTCTTGTGCCCCAGAAATTGAAGCCTTATGGAAATGATATGAAGAAACTCTGTGCATGCAAACTTTGTGGAGAAATAGGACACAACCATAAAGAAAACAAGGATGAATACCCTCATATTCGGAGAATTATTAAAGGAGTTAGCCGAGGATCTCAGGGAACTTCAGTTGGAGATTGTTCCCAAAGGTTTTGTTGCAGCAATGGAAGTTCAGTCTACATTGTTGGGAAAGATCCATGAAGCTCAGAAGGATGACAAAGAGATTGCTGAGCTAAAAGAGAGGATGAGCAAATGAAAGGCCAAAGGTTTTTGTAAGGATGAGCATGACACCTTATGGTTCGATGACCATGTAAATGTGCCCAATAATGCAAAAGATCAGGAAGTTAATACTTCAGGAGGGTCATGACTCACCATACTCGATTCGCCCCGGAAACACCAAGATGTATTTGGATTTGAAGGAGCATTTCTGGTGGACTGGTATGAAGAAGGATATTGCGGAGTATGTAGTCGTAGGTGATGTATGCCAGAGAGAGTAAAAGCAGAGCATCAGAAGCCAGCAGGATTACTACAGCCTATGCCGATACCCGAATGGAAGTGGGATAAACTTGGCATGGATTTCATTACCGGATTTCCCAGAACCCGATCGGGACATGATTCTATCTGGTTAGTAGTTGATTCGCTTGACCAGAGTGGCTCACCTTATCCCAATGAAAACCACCTATACAAGTGAGAAGTTGGCCAAGATATAATTGACCAAGATCGTATGTCTGCATGGAGTTCCGAGGACCATTATATCAGATAGAGGAACACAGTTTACCTCAAGGTTTTGGAATCAGCTGCACCACACTTTGGGTACTAGGCTAGAGTTCAGTACAACCTTTCATCCGCAGACAGATTGATAGACCGAGAGAGTCAATCAGATTCTGGAGGACATGTTGACAGCGTGTCCGCTAGATTATGGATCTAGTAGGGATGATAATCTACCTTACGCGGAGTTCTCATACAACAACGTTACCCAGCCAGTTTGAAGATGGCCCCTTTTGAAGCTTTGTATGGGAGAAGGAGCCAGACACCGTTGATGTGGGATGAAGTTGGAGACTGTCAGTTGTTTGGACCAAATGTGATCAAGGATGTCAAGAGAATGTTAAGTTGATTCGAGATAGGTGAAGGTAGCTCGATCCGAGCAGAGTTATGGACTCAAAACGCAAGGAGGTAGTCTATGAAATTGGAGCAGAGCATGTCTTCATGTGTCCCCTCTGCGAGGAGTTAAGCGATTTGGAGTTAAGGAAAGTTAGCCCCGAGATTTGTAGGACCATACCGAGTTTTGGAGCGTATGGGAAAAGTGGCCAACAAGTTGGAGTCACCCGAAGGACTGTCAGAAGTTCATGATGTGTTTCACGTTTCCCAGTTGAAGAAGTGCCATGCAGAGATGGCCAATATTCCCTTGTAAGGACACTTGACCCCTGGAAAGGATAATGATGTTCCACAGAGTGGACTTCATAAGTATGAGTTTTATCTCGATATGTTTGATACACCAAGAATATGAAGAGATGAAGTACTATTGTATATAAAGGCGGTATGATGTTGGTAATATTTAGCGATTGTAACTCTATGATGAGTCTGGGTAAGCACGTCTTAGTTTGGTGCAAATATAAGGAAAAGAGACAGTACAATTGGATGGATTTAAGAATACTAGGAAGTTGGAAGTTGGAATAATGATCAGAAGCCCGATGATAAGTTCAAGGACTACAAGTGATGAGATGGGCCATAACCCACAGGCCCAGGACCTGCCAAGAAGCAAGCACATTCTTGCTGAAGGAAAAACCCTCGAAGAAGTTACGATTTTATCAACCGACGATTCTATAGGAGTTTATGCAAAACCTGAGGGTTGTTAAGGAACGATAGATGTTTGTTTGGCTTGCAGAATCAATGGATTTTCTGAACTTGGTTCGTCGACAAGAGAAATTCTGCAATGCTTGTGAGGATGACCGAGTGTTAGAATGCGAGATTCGCTAAACCATGTACAAGGTAATGATTTGGGTGCGGGATGGATTGATCACCATACCGACTTACTCTTATTATTAAGCTTTGCTATATGGGATGGTAAATCTGAGTGACCTACCTATAGTAGAGGCGATGATCAAAACCTGTTTAAACCTTAGAATGGTATAAGAATTTTTTTCCTTGTACAAGGCAGCTTTTGCCAACCGTAGGTTATACGTTGAGGTTCAACCCAGACCCGTTTTCTGCAGGAGAAACCATAAATTGTTGACCACCATGAGATATCTATAGCTGATTAGTATTGGTGCCAGACCCGTCAGCTAAGAGGACCCAGTTTCGGGATAACCTTACCAAGAGGAAAGGACAAAAGAATTGAGGAAAAGGTTATGCCACTACCGGAAGAGCCCAGAGAAGGAATTATCCTTACGATCTGAGAAGACCGACACTGTTAGTAATAAGGATGGAGTATATGAGTTTTGATGGAACCGTAACCATGCTTCTAAGGGTGGTAGCACCCAAGACCCCGGAGACGAACGTTGGATTTTGAAGACCCCCAAACCCTAACCTATTTCTTGCTAGCCTCTCCGAATCTCGAGGACGAGATTCATTTTAAGGGTGGTAGATTTGTAACATCCCAAAATTCTAAATTTTGGAATGTTATAATAAATAGATAGATTTGATTGATTGTGTGAAATTGAGTGAAATTCGAAACTTTTTAAAAGTTAAATGAGAGGGAATAAAAGGACTTTCCCAAACTTTCATTTTGCATTCGTGATCTCCGTGAATTCAAATTCTCTTCATCACAAAATCCTGGAGTGAAGATAATATGACTTCTTCCATTTAAACAAATGAAAAAGGGTTTTGAAAAGATTTGAATTTCATTCAGAAATATTTCCAATTCTTAAACTTCATGCAACTCAATGATTTTCACAGTGAAGATAAAATGACTTCTTCAAAACATATGAAATATGAGTTGGGAGTTTTAAAAAATAAATTCAAAGCTCTTTTGAATTTATTTTCAATTGGAGTTATTTGGGTTTATTCAAATTATTTTCTCCAAAAATAAAATATATGGAAAATAGGGTAACATGATTCCCTACATCGAGAAAATTGAGAGAAATAAATTTGAATTAATTTTGGTATTTTAAAATGATTTTCTTGGATTTTTCTAGAGCGAAGCACTCTTTATTTCATTTGAATTTGTGTCTATTTTATTTGAAGCTAGAATAATGTTCAAATCATAGAAAATCTTTTTCGAAAATTTTGATACATTATATGCCTATATAAGTTTATTATTTATTTTTGTTTTTACTATTTCTGTTTATGCGAAAAAATGTTTATAAAGAAAAGAGAACTTCTAGACCGATCGGGGCGGCCAACCAGCCAGCCAAAGCACGCCCGGCTTGACTGCAGCGCGCTTACCGCCGCCTCCTCGTTGTTGGATCTGGATCCAACGATCCAGATTCTTTTGTTTTTTTCTCTTCTTTGTTTTATTTAGAGAACGTTCGCTAGTTTAGGTTCTGGAGCGAACGAATTCATTAGATTAGGTTCTGTAACGAACGTCCGCCATTTAGTCTTTTTCTTTTATTTTAAGTTTTCTGCCAGGGACCTAGTTGTAGTTGTTTTATTTTACAGTTTAGCCCCTGTTCTTCAAACGCTCATAACTTTTTGCTCGTTAGTCCAAATCCAACGAAACCAACGCCCACTTCTTTGTTATGATCTCCTCTATCCAGTAATCCAACTCAAACATGTTTTTGAAAATTTAAAATTTGAATTAGATCAGATTTGAATTCAAACTTCGTTTGATCGTAACTTGAGTTTCGTAACTCCGATTTAGTTGATTCTTTTTGCAAATCGAAGCTCTTGACCTAAACTTTCTGATAAGGCCAAATTCACATAATTTTGGTACTGTTAGGAATTGTTTTATGTTGCAAGAGTTATTTTCTTGGTTTTGATGTTTTTCGAATCGTCTTCTTCGTTCTTTCTGATCTTTTGAGTGATTGCTTATGTGTGGTTACTATTGATTGCTTACGATAGATTAACCGGAGTGTGACGAGTAGAACTATCAAGAGTTATGAGTGCGATTCATCTTCATTAACATTGGAGGCAAGTTCACACTTCGATCATATCCCTTATTACCCAGTTTTATTGCATTAGTTCAATCCTCCAAACAATTGCATGATTAGGATCTGAATTAAATTGTGGGTTTTGGGAAGTAGTTTGAGGTAGTACCTATTACCTGTTTTATTATCAAACCCTTGGGAGTTACTTCTACGTTTGCTTATTATGCCATGCTATGCTAGTAGACGTGGATTGGGTGAGTGTATCCATGACAGATGTGAGATTGTAAATTAATGGTTTACTTAAGGTGGCAACTTAAACAAACATCTGGGTGGATTGAGGTACCTGGTTTCCAGGATTTGCCTGTTTTTCTTCGGACCGCCACCCAGGCTCAAAGGGATCATGAGATTATTCATGCTAGAAACTTCCGTGTGCAGCCACATGCTACTATGGGCTCTAGCATAGTTGACTAAGTTGTGCGAACTCTTACGGGTTGACTAGCAGATGTAGGGGTTGTAGGTTGGTACGGTCTACCCATACGTAAGGTGCAAGCGCTTCTGAAAAACTATGTCTCGGTCATCCGTTTCTCAAACAGCATGTAGTGCGAGAAATCAAACGGAGGAGATCGAGTCTTGTGGGGAAAAGTGCACAAACCTCTGCAGAGTGTATAAACTAATCATGATTAGCCGTGTCCCCGGTTATGGACGTCTTGAGTATCTAGTTCTTGGATTATCATGTTGATCTCATCACGTTACTTAATATAATTTGTTTGGGTTTAATGATGATGCTTAATTGGGATTGAGAATGCTGTCAACCATTCTCAATGTTTAACAACCACCATGATAGTTAAATAAATTTATTCCTTTGCAGTAGGGAAAATTGGCTTTATGCAAAACCTTATAACCATAGAGCTTTTCCACCAACCATATATGCATGTAGTGATAGCCCTATTTCAGCATTGCTTTACAGTGTGAATTTGCCAGTACATTCAATGTACTGACCCTTTGTGGCTGCAACGTCTCATGTTGCAGGATCTTCTGACAGTAAGTGATACGTTAGGGTTCTGATTTCTACACTCAACTTTGCCGTTGGTGTTGATGGGAATACACAACCTTGTTACTTCCGCTATTTTGGATTGAGGTAATAGTATTTACGTTATTTATACATGTGATTTACCTATGTTATAAATCCTCGAGTACTGTGTGTGTCAGCATATCGATCCAGGGATGACACTTAAGCACAGAGACTTGATCCATTCGGGTCGGGTCGCTACAATAGGCATCACGTCCGAGAGAAGTTGACCGACTCCTACCTGCATCTACTACTATTACTACACTCATCGACCGCTATCCAGCATGCATCTAGAGTATTAAGTAAAAAACAGAGTAACGCCTTAAGCAAGATGACATGATGTAGAGGGATAAATTCATGCAATATGATAAAAAAAAAACCCATCTTGTTATCCTCGATGGCAACAATACAATACGTGCCTTGCTGCCCTTTCATCCTTTGGGAAAGGACACGCAAGATTGAACCCAAAGCTAAACACTTCTCCCATTGCAAGAACTACCAATCTAGTTGGCCAAACCAAACGGATAATTCGAAGAGACTTGCAAAGATAACCAATCATACATAAAAGAATTCAGAGAAGATTCAAATATTATTCATAGATAATCTGGATCATAAATCCACAATTCATCGGTCTCAACAAACACACCGCAAAAAGAAGATTACATCGAATAGATCTCCACGAGAGATGGGGGGAACATTGTATTGAGATCCTAAAAGAGAGAAGAAGCCATCTAGCTACTAGCTATGGACCCGAAGGTCTGAAGTAAACTAGTCACACTTCATCAAAGGGGCTATGGTGATGATGTAGAAGCCCTCCGTGGTGGATGCCCCCTCCGGCGGAGCTCCGAAACAGGCCCCAAGATGGGATCTCATGGATACAGGAAGTTGCGGCAGTGGAATTAGGTTTTTGGCTCCTGTTACGATCGTTTGAAGTGCGTAGGTATATATAGGAGGAAGGAGTACGTCGGTGGAGCAACAGGGGGCCCACGAGGCAGGGGGGTGCGCCCTAGGGGGGGTGCCCCCCACCCTCGTGACCGCCTCTTTTCTTCCTTGGAGTAGGGTCCAAGTCTCCTGGATCACGTTCGGTGAGAAAATCACGTTCCCGAAGGTTTCATTCTGTTTGGACTCCGTTTGATATTCCGTTTCTTCGAAACACTGAAATAGGCAAAAAACAACAATTCTGGGTTGGGCCTCCGGTTAATAGGTTAGTCCTAAAAATAATATAAAAGTGGAAAATAAAGCCCAATATAGTCCAAAACAGTAGATAAAGTAGCATGGAGCAATCAAAATTATAGATACGTTGGAGGCGTATCGAGGCATCCCCAAGCTTAATTCTGCTCGTCCTCGAGTAGGTAAATGATAAAAGAGAATTTTGATGCGGAGTGATACTTTGGCATAATTTCAATGTAAATCTTCTTAATTGTGGTATGAATATTCAGATCCGAAAGATTCAAGACAAAAGTTCATATTGACATAAAAATAATAATACTTCAAGCATACTAACTAAGCAATTATGTCTTCTCAAAATAACATGGCCAAAGAAAGTTATCCCTACAAAATCATATAGTCTGGCTATGCTCCATGTTCCCCACACAAAATATTTAAATCATGCACAGCCCCGATGACAAGCCAATCAATTGTTTCATACTTTAACATTTTCAAAACTTTTTCAATCTTCACGCAATATATGAGCGTGAGCCATGGATATAGCACTATATGTGGAATAGAATGGTGGGATTGGAGAAGACAAAAGGAGGGAAGATAGTCTCACATCAACTAGGCGTATCAAAGGGCTATGGAGATGCCCATCAATAGATATCAATGTGAGTGAGTAGGGATTGCCATGCAACGGATGCACTAGAGCTATAAGTATATGAAAGCTCAACAAAAGAAACTAAGTGGGTGTGCATCCAACTCGCTTGATCACGAAGACCTAGGGCATTTGAGGAAGCCCATCATTGGAATATACAAGTGAAGTTCTATAATGAAAAATTCCCACTAGTACATGAAAGTGACAAAATGAGAGACTCTCTATCATGAAGATCTTGGTGCTACTTTGAAGCACAAGTGTGGTAAAAGGATAGTAGCATTGTCCCTTCTCTCTTTTTCTCTCATTTTTTTATTTTTTTATTTGGGCCTTTTCTCTTTTTTTATGGCCTCTTTTTTTTTGTCCGGAGTCTCATCCCGACTTGTGGGGGAATCATGGTCTCCATCATCCTTTCCTCACTTGGGACAATGCTCTAAAAAATGATGATCAACACACTTTTATTTTTCTTCCAACTCAACAATTACAACTCGATTCTTAGAACAAAGTATGACTCTATATGAATGCCTCCGGTGGTGTACCGGGATATGCAATGAATCAAGAGTGACATGTATGAAAGAATTATGAAAGGTGGCTTTGCCACAAATACGATGTCAACTACATGATCATGCTAGCAATACGACAATAATGGAGCGTGTCATAATAAACGGAACGGTGGGAAGTTGCATGGCAATATATCTCGGAATGGCTATGGAAATGCCGTGATAGGTAGGTATGGTGGCTGTTTTGAGGAAGATATATGGTGGGTGTATGATACCGGCGAAAAGTGCGCGGTATTAGAGAGGCTAGCAATGGTGGAAGGATGGGAAAAAGTGCGTATAATCCATGGAATCAACATTAGTCATAAAGAAATCATATACTTATTGCAAAAATATAGAAGTTATCAAATCAAAGTATTACGCGCATGCTCCTAGGGGGATAGATTGGTAGGAAAAGACCATCGCTTGTCCCCGACCGCCACTCATAAGGAAGACAACCAATAAATAAATCATGCTCCGAGTTCATCACATAACGGTTCACCATACGTGCATGCTACGGGAATCACAAACTTCAACACAAGTACTCTTTAAATTCACAACTACTCAACTAGCATGACTCTAATATCACCATCTTCATATCTCAAAACAATTATCAAGCATCAAACTTTTCTTAGTATTCAACGCACTCAAAAGAAAGTTTCACATATCTTGAATACCAAGTATATTAATATTAAGCAAATTACCATGCTATTAACGACTCTCAAAATAATCTAAGTGAAGCATGAGAGATCAATAGTTTCTTTAAAACAAATCCACCACCGTGCTCTAAAATATCTAAGTGAAGCACTAGAGCAAAAATTATCACGCTCAAAAGATATAAGTGAAGCACTATGAGCAAAATTATCAAGCTCAAAAGATATAAGTGAAGCACATAGAGTATTCTATCAAATTCCAATTCATGTATGGCTCTCTCAAAATGTTTGTACAACAAGGATGATTGTGGTAAACTAACAAGCAAAGACGCAAATAATACAAGACGCTCCAAGCAAAACACATATCATGTGGTGAATAAAAATATAGCTCCAAGTAAATTACCGATGGAAGTAGACGAAAGAGGGGATGCCTTCCGGGGCATCCCCAAGCTTTGACTTTTTGGTGTCCTTGGATTATCTTGGGGGTGCCATGGGCATCCCCAAGCTTAGTCTCTTGCCACTCCTTGTTCCATAATCCAACAAAAGAATTTACCCAAAACTTGAAAACTTCACAACACAAAACTCAATAGAAATCTCGTGAGCTTCGTTAGAGAAAGAAAACAAAAGACTACTTTAAGGTACGGTAATGAACTCATTATTTATTTATATTGGTGTTAAACCTACGTTATTCCAACTTCTCTATGGATTATAAACTATTTTACTAGCCATAGATTAATCAAAATAAGCAAACAACACAGGAAAAACAGAATCTGTCAAAAACAGAACAGTCTGTAGTAATCTGTAACTAACGCAAACTTCTGGATCTCCAAAAGATCTACCAAAATTAAAAGACCTAGATAATTTGTTTATTGATCAGAAGCAATTGGAATCAGTATTTTATCACGTTCTGGTGATTTTTAATAATTCGGGCACTGAGCGCAATGTTTCTGGAAATTACAGCAAGATCAAATAACTATCATCCAAGAAGATCCAATAGGTTTAGCTTGGCACAAACACTAATTAAAACATAAAACCACATCTAAACAGAGGCTAGATGGATTATTTATTCCTAAACAGAAGCAAAAGCAAAAAAAACTAAAAATAAATTTGGGTTGCCTCACAACAAGCGCTATCGTTTAACGCCCCTAGCTAGGCATAAAAGCAAGGATAGATCTAGGTATTGCCATCTTTGGTAGGCAATCCATAGGTGGCTCTCATGATATATTCATATGGTAATTTTATTTTCTTTCTGGGAAAGTGTTCCATGCCCTTCTTTAAGGGAAATTGGAATCTAATATTCCCTTCCTTCATATCAATAATTGCACTAATCGTTCTAAGGAAAGGTCTACCAAGAATAATAGGACATGAAGGATTGCAATCTATATCAAGAACGATAAAATCTACGGGCAAATAATTCCTATTTGCAACAATAAGAACATCATTAATTCTTCTCATAGGTTTTTTAATAGTGGAATCCGCAAGATGCAAGTTTAGAGAGCAATCATCAAAATCACGGAAATCTAGCAAATCACACAAAGTTTTGGGGATAGTGGAGACACTAGCACCCAAATCACACAAAGCATAAAACTCATGATCTTTAATTTTAATTTAATAGTTGGTTCCCACTCATCATAGAGTTTTCTAGGGATAGAAACTTTCAACTCAAGTTTTTCTTCATAAGATTGCATCAAGGCATCAACAATGTGTTCGGTAAAGGCCTTATTGTGACTATAAGCATGAGGAGAATTTAGCACGGATTTACAAGGAAATACAATCAATTAAAGAGCAATTTTCATAATTAAATTCCTTGAGATCCAATATAGTGGGTTTAGCAACATCTAGGTTTTTATTTCTTTCAATCCCACATTTATCAATTTCATCATCAAGATCTAAAAACTCCGAATTCTTAGAACGCCTTCTAGGCAAAGGAAGATCATATTCAGTTTCATCAAGATTCATATTGCAAAACAAAGATTTAACGGGTGACACATCAATAACTTTTAGATCTTCATCTTGATTTTCGTAGGAATTGGAAGAACACGCTTTAATAAAGGCATCTTTGGAAGCACGCATCCTAGCTGTTCTTTCTTTGCACTCATCAATGGAAATTCTCATAGCTTTGAGAGACTCATTGATATCATGCTTAGGAGGAATAGATCTAAACTTTAAAGAATCAATTTCAAGAGAAATTATATCAATGTTCCTAGCCAAATCATCAACCTTAAGCAATTTCTCTTCAAGCAAAGCATTAAAATTCTTTTGTAAACTCATAAATTCTTTAACACTAGTCTCAAATTCAGAGGGCATCTTATTAAAATTTCCATAATTATTAGAAGGATTACTAGGATAAGGCCTAGGATTAAAATTCCCTCTATACACGTTGTTACCAAAATTATTCCTACCAACAAAATTCACATCCATAGATTCATTATTATTCTCAATCAAAGTAGACAAAGGCATATCATTAGGATCAGAAGAAACACTCTTAGTAGCAAATAATTTCATAAGTTCATCCATCTTTCCACTCAAAACATTAATTTCTTTTATCGCATGCACTTTTTTATTAGTAGATCTTTCGGTATGCCATTGAGAATAATTAACCATAATATTATCTAGAAGTTTACTAGCATCTCCTAGAGTGATTTCCATAAAAGTGCCTCCCGTGGCCGAATCTAAAAGATTTCTAGAAGCAAAATTCAATCCGACATAAAAGTTTTGTATAATCATCCAAAAGTTCAAACCATGAGTAGGACAATTACGTATCATTAATTTCATTCTCTCCCAAGCTTGTGCAACATGTTTATGATCAAGTTGCTTAAAATTCATAATATCGTTCCTAAGAGAGATAATTTTAGCGGGAGGAAAATACTTAGAGATAAAAGCATCTTTGCATTTGTTCCAAGAATCAATACTATTTTTAGGCAAAGATGAAAACCACGCTTTAGCACGATCTCTAAGCGAAAAAGGAAATAGCTTCAATTTAACGACATCATTATCGACATCTTTTTTTGCATATCACATAAATCAACGAAGCTATTCAGATGAGTAGCGACATCTTCACTAGGAAGGCCGGTGAATTGATCTTTCATAACAAGATTCAACAAAGCAGTATTGATTTCACAAGATTCAGTATTGGCAAGAGGAGCAATCGGAGTGCTAAGGAAATCATTATTATTGGTATTGGTGAAGTCACGCAATTTGGTAGTATCTCGAGCCATCGCGACAAAAAAGCAATCCAACACACAAGCAAACAAAAGGCAAGCGAGAAAAGGGCAAACGGGAAAAAGAGGAGGAGATTGGGAAAGAGAGGGCGAATAAAACGGCAAGGGTGAAGTGAGGGAGAGGAAAACGAGAGGCAAATTGCAAATAATGTAATGCTGGAGATAGGGATTGTGATGGGTACTTGGTATAATGCTTGACTTGCTCTTGCGTGAGCCTCCCCGGCAACGGCGCCAAAAATTCTTCTTGCTACCTCTTGAGCACTGCGTTGGATTTCCCCGAAGAGGAGAGGATGATGCAGCAAAGTAGCATAAGTATTTCCCGCAATTTTGAGAACCAAGGTATCAATCCAGTAGGAGGCCACGCACAAGTCCCTCGTACCTGCGCAAAACAATAGCTCCTCGCAACCAACGCGATTAGGGGTTGTCAATCCCTTCACGGTCACTTACGAGAGTGAGATCTGATAGAGATGATAAATAATATTTTTGGTATTTTTGGTATAGAGATGCAAAGTGAAAAGTAAAAGGCAAAGTAAAAACAAAGCAAGTATTAAAGTAATGGAGATTGATATGATGAGAATAGACCCGGGGGCCATAGGTTTCACTAGTGGCTTCTCTCAAGAGCATAAGTATTCTACGGTGGGTGAACAAATTACTGTTGAGCAGTTGACAGAATTGAGCATAGTTATGAGTATATCTAGGTATGATCATGTATATATGCATCACGTCCGAGACAAGTAGACCGACTCCTGCCTGCATCTACTACTATTACTCCACTCAACGACCGCTATCCAACATGCATCTAGAGTATTAAGTTAAAAATAGAGTAACGCCTTAAGCAAGATGACATGATGTAGAGGGATAAATTCATGCAATATGATAAAAACCCCATCTTGTTATCCTCAATGGCAACAATACAATCGTGCCTTGCTGCCCTTACATCACTAGGAAAGGACACCGCAAGATTGAACCCAAAGCTAAGCACTTCTCCCATTGCAAGAACTACCAATCTAGTTGGCCAAACCAAACGGATAATTCGAAGAGACTTGCAAAGATAACCAATCATACATAAAAGAATTCAGAGAAGATTCAAGTTTTGTTCATAGATAATCTGGATCATAAACCCACAATTCATCGGTCTCAACAAACACACCGCAAAAAGAAGATTACATCGAATAGATCTCCACGAGAGAGGGGGAGAACATTGTATTGAGATCCAAAAAGAGAGAAGAAGCCATCTAGCTACTAGCTATGGACCCGAAGGTCTGAAGTAAACTACTCACACTTCATCGGAGGGGCTACGGTGATGATGTAGAAGCCCTCGTGGTGGATGCCCCCTCCGTGGAGCTCGGAATAGGCCCTAAGATGGGATCTCGTGATCTGAGGAAGTTGCGGCGGTGGAATTAGGTTTTGGCTCCTGTTACGATCGTTTGAAGTGCGTAGGTATATATAGGAGGAAGGAATGCGTCGGTGGAGCAACGGGGGCCCATGAGGCGGGGCGCCCTAGGGGGCGCCCCCACCTCGTGACCGCCTCTTTTGTTCCTTGGAGTAGGGTCCAAGTCTCCTGGATCACGTTCGGTGAGAAAATCACGTTCCCGAAGGTTTCATTCCGTTTGGACTCCGTTTGATATTTCGTTTCTTCGAAACACTGAAATAGGCAAAAAAAAAACAATTCTAGGCTGGGCCTCCGGTTAATAGGTTAGTCCCAAAAATAATATAAAAGTGGAAAATAAAGCCCAATATAGTCCAAAACAGTAGATAAAGTAGCATGGAGCAATCAAAATTATAGATACGTTGGAGACGTATCACTCCAGCGCCCAAGTTTGCATCCTTCTCCTCAAACCTCTCCAAACATGTCCGGAGCGGGTGGTGTCGGTGTCAAAACCGGCGGATCTCGGGTAGGGGGTCCCGATCTTTGCGTCAAGGCTGATGGTAACAAGAAGTAAGGAACACAGGTGTTTACCCAGGTCCGGGCCCTCTCGGTGGAGGTAAAACCCTACTTCCTGCTTGATTAATATTGATGATATGGGTAGTACAAGAGTAGATCTACCACGAGATCGTAGAGGCTAAACCCTAAGAGCTAGCCTATGATGGTATGATTGTAATTGTGATCGGCCTTCTAAGGACCAACCTCTCTGGTTTATATAGGCACCGGAGAGGGCTAGGGTTTACATGGAGTCGGTTACAAGGAAGGAAATATAATATCCGGATCACCAAGCTTGCCTTCCACGCCAAGGAAAGTCCCATCCGGACACGGGCCGAAGTCTTGAGTCTGGTATCTTCACGCTTCAATAGTCCGGACGTTGTACACAGTCCCGCTGTCCGGATACCCCCCTAATCCAGGACTCCCTCAGTAGCCCCTGAACCAGGCTTTAATGATGATGAGTCCGGCACGCAGTCTTGTCTTCGGCATTGCAGGGCGGGTTCCTCCTCCGAATACTCCAAGGTAATTATCGAACACTCAAACCGTGTCTGGATCCACAAGATGATCTTCGTATGCCACCGTAGAGAGAACAATGTTTCGCAAATGCAATCTGCTGACAACTTTTCAAGAAACGCGACGTGTCATTACGGTCGGGTCATTATTCGAACCGTCTTTCCACAACCAGCCACAGCGCATATTGCGAGGCGGTTTCCTTGACACGTCTTGTCAAAGCAGAGATCGTGCCCCCTTATCATGGGATTCTCATCAATACGGGTACGGTTAATCTCACCACATCATTAATCGTGGCGCTTGGGAAGCAAGCGATTCCCAACGGGCAAGTGGGGAGGCGCACCGCTTTCGTCGCCTCTATAAAGGGATAAGATTTCCTCATTTTTACCCACGCCTTCTTCCTTCTCTAACCATTCTTGCCCCCTCGAGATCCAACGCCCAAGCCCAAGTCTCCTCCGCACAACGAAACATGTCCGGAGTAGGAGGCAAGTGGGTGGCTTCCACCGTCAAGGAGGAGCACATAGAAAATCTTTGGGTGGCCGAGTACTTGGCCGCAGACATAGCGCACCGGCTACCGGACGCTGGACAGGTCATCCCG
This sequence comes from Aegilops longissima, assembly GCA_021605205.1. NCBI lineage: Eukaryota > Viridiplantae > Streptophyta > Magnoliopsida > Poales > Poaceae > Aegilops > Aegilops longissima. Next base: position 215,320,670 of record CM038678.1, read on the forward strand.
ACCCCAGGACCCCATGAGAGAGTCGTGTTCATCGCCCACCACGTCCGTGGACTGGGATTTCCACTCCATCCCTTTGTCCGCGGGCTCATGTTCTACTATGGGCTAGATTTCCATGATCTAGCCCCAAATTTTGTCCTCAACATCTCGGCATTCATCGTCGTTTGCGAGGCTTTCCTCCGCATCCGGCCTCACTTCGGCCTGTGGCTGCAAATCTTCTGCGTGAAGCCGAAGATTGTACGCGGCCAACAAGCAGAGTGCGGAGGGGCCATGGTGGACAAGATGCCTAAAGTCACCTGGCTGGACGGCTCCTTCGCGGAGACCGTAAAAGGATGGAAATCGGGGTGGTTCTACATCACCGAGCCGCGCGGCGTCAACTGGGCGGCGGTCCCCGAGTTTCGATCCGGAATCCCTATGCGGCTCAGCTCCTGGGAAAAGAAGGGCCTGTCCTAGGGCGATTCCACGGAGCTGGCCGGACTCCAAACATGCATCAAAAGCATGAAGGACAAGAACATCAAGCTTGTCAATGTGATCCAGGTCATGCTCGTTCGCCGGATCCTGCCCTGCCAAAGGCGGGCGGTAAATGTGTGGGAGTTCTATGGTATGACGCACAAAGGCGCATGGAAAGTGTTGTTCAAGGCCTCTGAAGTACTTCCTCCCACATCCGAGGACCGCATACTTCATGCAGCGCGGCCCCCGAATCCGGTGAGTTTTGGGACCTCCACCGGGTTTAGTCTTTTCCCAATACATTTATGGGGGCAGTTTTAAGTATTTGTATATATTTGCCTCGGGATTATGTGAAGACAATGAGCAGATTGATTGTCCGGCCGTTGCGGAAGATCCAGCGGATGCTCTCCTGACGGAGATGCTAGTCCCGGCACCGTACGAGGTGCTGGATAAGAAGGCCGAAAAGAAGGCTCCGGGGACCAGGAAGGGTCTCCGGTGTAAGGTTGCGTCTGAAGCCTCGTCCGAAGACAACGAGGCGGACTCCTCCCACGAAGGGGAGGAGGAAGAAGAAGAAGACGCCCCATCCGGGAAGGATGAGGGGCCTGGCAAAGCGGGCCAGGGGGCCGGAAAAGGCCCTCGGCGCAAGGCCGTTATTCCTCTGTTGTCCGATGACGACGAGACACATTCCTCCCGCAGAGGCGGGGGGAATCAAGAAGAAATTCCACCTCCCCACACTGGGGGGGGGGGGGAAGAAGAGAAAAGCCGCCCCGGAGGGGGAGTCTGGGGCGTCCAAGAAGGGGAAAGCATCCCTTCCGGACTACTCCACCATGGCCGCCTACATCGATGAAGGGTGGCTGCCCAGGGGGAAACCCCTGGTGCGATCGTAAGTGTCCTCATTCTACCGTGGTTTTAAGTCATAGATGTTTTAATGACGCCGAGTATATATGCAGTCCGGCCAGGGCTCATCCGGAGGAGTCGTCCTCGGACGGGTCTCTGAGCGCTTCAGAGATGAACTCGCTCCCGACGGCCACCACTCCTCAGCCTGCGGATGACACGATGGTGTTGTCCCGAAGGTTCCCCGACCAGGGGGAGGTGACCCTGGAGACGCCCCAAGGCGGACTTCCAAATGTCGGACATGTGGCGATCAAGGTCCCCGCGGATCATGTTGATGAGAGCCGTGACGGGGCGAACTCTCGACCGAAAATTGCTCCGGAACCCCCAACGGTTCCGGACTTGGGCAGGAAGCCCCCGTTAGGGAGGGCGAGCCGCCCGTGCCAAGGACTTCCGTCGCATCAATGGCGCCGGATAGTCTGGTGGAAGCGCTTCGAGGCGCTTCCATGGAAGAGGAGCACCATACTCTTATGAGTGCGGTGATTCAAAAGGTCGTGTCCGCCAAAAGCGGACTAACCGAAGCCTGCACAAGCCTCCTGACGGGCTTTGAGGTAACTAAGAAAAATGTATAAAATTACCACCCGATAGGTAGTAGCCCCTGATACTCTGGTTGGTGTTCTGAAAGAAAAGCCAAACGGAGGGTCAACTATAATCCGAAGGAGTCTAATAATAAGTATTATTGTGAATAAGCAGGCTGTGCTGCTTGCTGCTGCTGCCCGTACTGCCGAGGGTGCTGAACTGAAGCGGCACCTGGAGCAGGCGCAGGGACAGCTCGTCCTCACGAAGAGGCAGCTCGAAGAGAACAAGGGTAAGTAATTCCCGCTCTTATGCGTTTAAGGATAGGCAGAATTGATGAGTCTAACACCTAAGTGTCGTGACCGTGTAACAAGGGCCACCGCCGAATTGGCGTCCCTGAAGAAGGCGTTGTTCGAGGCCGAAAACAAGGCGGCCTCAGAGTGTAAGGAGCGCGAAAAGCAAAGTGCTAGGGTAGGTGAGGTACAGCAGGAGCTCCAGGACCTCGGCAAGAAATGCGAGTCCGTGGAGCATGATCTGAAGGCGAAAGAGGCCGAGCTCGCGAAGGCCCTTATGAGCTTAAAAGACGCCAAGGCCGAAGCGGAGAGAGCACAACAGGAGATCCAGGAGGCCAAGAAGATAGCAACGGGTAAGAAGTTCTTTATGCAAAGCAAACATGTGGAGGAGGCGTTTCTTTTTCTTACTCGAATTCAGAGCTCTCCAGGGGCATTCGCAGATCTGCAACGCAGCACATCAGACGCTGCGGAGTTCTACCGTGCCCAAGAGGGGAACTCAACGGAGAAGCTGTTCTGGTCCCAGTATGCTGGGGCCGAACACCCGATGCCTCTGAGTGATCAACTGAAGTAGTTGGTCGAACTCCACAGGGCGGCCGAACTGGCTATGAAGGGGTTCATAGTCCGGATGTGGCCTGGTGAGCTCATGCCCAGTAGCTACTTCGGCCTGATCAAGCGGATGATGGATGCCTGCCCATGGCTTGAGGTGATCAAGCGATCCGTGTGCATCGAGGGTGCCCGTCGGGCCCTTGCCCGCGTCAAAGTGCATTGGGGCAAGATGGATGCGGAGAAGCTGGTCAAGGACGAACCGCCAGAGGGCAAGGCACATCGCCACCCCGAGATGTACTATAAAGGCATTATGAAGGGTGCTCGCCTCGTGGCTGATGAATGTACCAAGGACACCCTTTTTGAATGAATTCGCTTCTGTCATGGTTGTATTTTAAGGATGAAGTTACTTGCGCCATGTAGCACTTTTGTTATTTAAAATATTACCTTTTGTGCGGCTGTTTATAAAATCATGAAAGTAGGCCAGTCGTCGGCTTCCGCCCCCGCGTGACTAGCACTGAGGTGTTCGTGGAAAACCCGTACACTCTTTACCCAAATGTCTGGTCCCTTAAGGAGGTGTCCAACGCAGCGAACAAGGCAATCGGACTATGCAGCTTTATAACTTTCACTTAGCCATAGAAGTCTACAATTTTAAATTTTGGCGAAGCCCCTAGAATCCGGAAGGCCGAATTGGGGCGCTATACACGCCTAGATCGGACAAAGCCGATTTACCGCCTAAAGCGGAAAATCTTTAAGGATTTTAAAACCTCTCGAACAGCGACCAGCTCTCGCCACATCATGCCGGTCAGTTTCGGCTTTCTCTACTGAGGTGCTCGTCCGGAAAAACCGGGACACAATCGCAGATGAGTTCTCCTCGCTACCTTAGCCGATATAACGGAACGTAAGGCACCAAAACAAGGGAGCCGGGCTATCCCAACTGTAGACCCAAGACATGATTCGGAGCTGATGCATATAGTGCTATAATTTCGGGGTGCCGCACTGTTGAAAGTGTTCGGACTTTAGTTGCCATATAGCAGGGCGCCATAAGAAGCCCCTGGCAAACCGGCCGCACCAAGGTGTACGGATGCAAAAATAAAAAATGCTCAAATAAGAAAAATAAGCTGACGCTATATATAATCTCCCATTGACGAAAAATATGTTTAAGCGTACATTTACAATGGGTGCGTTAAGCAGAGATAAAATAGGACTATTTGACATGTCCTATCCAGGGGCAGGCTGTGTTCAGGTAGATAAAGCAGGTATAATGATCGTAAATAGATTCCACCTGGGTATTTCCTTCTGCGCACAACGTCTATTGCCTCCTTGGATGTCTCTTCCCTATAAGTCCGGCAATTCGGCTCTTTTGAGGATGTTGCGCCAACGCGGTGTCCTGAAAGGTAAGAGGGAAAGAGTATCAATGTATTTGGCGGTTGCCCGCACTATTGACTGAGTCGTTGAGGCGCCTCCGCCTATGCCCATGGTATTTTAAGTGCGTAATTGTGTGCACGTGGCACGAATGCTGCCATGGGGCTTAAGCGGAGGCCGGACTGCTAGTCGTGCTCTTGGCGTGCCTGACGATCCTGTTGCGAGGTGCTCCGGGCTCGCTTGACTGTGCTCGAAGTTGTTGTTGCCGGATTGGTTTGTTGGAGAAGGCCGCATTGTACTTCCGCCGCAAGGGCTGCAGTATGTTCTTCGCTCGTAGGGAGCGGTCCATATTTCCGTTCACCGTTATGACCCCGCGTCCTGGCATCTTGAGCTTGAGATATGCGTAGTGTGGTACCGCATTGAATCTGGCGAATGCGGTTCGTCCGGCAAATGCATTGTAACCACTGCGAAGGGGCGATATTGAAGATTAACTCTTCGCCCGGAAGTTATCCGGAGATCCGAAGACCACTTCCAATGTTATAGAGCCCGTACAGCGGGCCTCTACTCCAGGAATTACACCTTTAAAGGTGGTTTTAGTGGGCTTGATCCTTGAAGGGTCAATGCCCATTTTGTGCACTATGTCCTGGTAAAGCATGTTCAGGCTGCTGCCGCCGTCCATAAGGACGCACGTGAGGTGGAATCCGTCAATGATTGGGTCTAGGACCAACGCGGCTGAGCCACCGTGACGGATGCTGGTAGGGTGATCCCTACGATCGAAAGTGATCGGACTAGCTGACCATGGGTTGAATTTGGGGGCGACTGGCTCCATCGCATAGACGTCCCTTAGTGCCCGCTTTCTTTCCCGCTTGGGGATGTCGTGGCATAGATCATGTTGACTGTTTTCACCGGGGAAATTTCTTACATCCCCGTGTTGGACGTCGGGGCTCCTCATCGTCGTCATTGTGCAGCCCTTGTCCTTGTCTTGGCGTTTATCTTGCGGTCTGTTTGAATACCCAGCAATCTCTATTGGTGTGGTTGGCTGGCTTGTCCGGGGTGCCATGAATTTGGCACGAGTGCTCCAGTATGCGGTCCAGACTGGACGATCCCTCATTATTTCTTTTGAACGGCTTCTTCCGCTGACTGGGCTTGGACCCACTGAATCCGGCGTTGACTGTCGTGTCCTCAGTGTTGTCGCCGTTGTTCTGTCGCTTATGTCTGTTACGCCGTGGCTTGCCGTTATTGTCGCGGCCATCCGAATTGCCAGACTGTGGCGTAGTGCTACTGCGAGCCAACCAACTGTCCTCGCCCGTGCAAAAGCGGTCATTAATGTTGTGAGAGCAGCCATGGACTTGGGTTTTTCCTGGCCGAGGTGTCGAGCGAGCCACTCGTCACGGATATTATGCTTGAAAGCCGCTAGTGCTTTGGCGTCCGGACAGTCAACTATTTGGTTCTTTTTGGTTAGGAACCGAGTCTAGAATTTCCGGGCTGACTCTCCAGGCTGTTGAGTGATGTGGCTCAATTCATCGGCGTCGGTGGTCGCACATATGTGCCACGAAGTTGTCGAGAATCGTCCTCGAGTTTTCCCAACGCCAATGGAATTTCTTTGGCAGGCTGTTTAGCCGATGTCGGGCTGGTCCTTTGAGCTTAAGTGGCAGATACTTGATGGTGTGTAGATTGTCTCCGCGGGCCATGTGAATGTGGAGAAGGAAATCTTCGATCCATACTGTGGGGTCTGTTGTGCCATCATATGATTCGATGTTTACGAGTTTAAATCCTTCTGGGAATTCATGATCCATTACTTCGTCAGTGAAGCAGAGGGGGTGCGCGGCGCCTTTGTGCCGGGCTATGTGGCTATGCAGGTCGAATTGCTCTGGATGGCTATATTCGGTCCGGCCGGACTTGTTGAAGGTGTGTCCGGCGTGACGGTCCTCGTCGCGTACCAAGGCGCGCCCCCGCGATCCGTAGATCGATCTTGGTTGTCCTGTTTTGTTGCCCCGGGCCGTAGTATGTTAGCGTGGGGGTGTCGGCTGATATGCGGACTGGTATGCCGTTTTATCCCGGCCACGAGGTGGCTGGTCAGCCGTATGGTGCTCGAGTCCGTATTCCTCGGCTGCCAGGACTTCTGTCCATCTATCTGTGAGCAGATCTTGATCAGCTTGGAGTTGCTGCTGTTTCTTTTTCAGGCTCCTCGCAGTGGCTATAAGCCGACGCTTGAAGCGCTCCTGCTCTACGGGATCCTCAGGCACGCCGAACTCATCGTCGCCGAGGCTAATCTCGTCTTCGGAGGGGGGCATGTAGTTGTCCTCCTTCGGGTATTCGTCCGTCGCCTGTTCTTCTGGGCTGACCTGCTCATCCTCCTATTCGGCCTGCTCGAAGGAGGGCTGATCAGGGTTGTATTCTTCTTTGGCACCATTCGGATTGTTTTCGTCTCCTGGGCCGGTATTGGTGTGGCGGGGCTTGGAGTGGCGCCGACGGCATCCATTCTTTACTTTTTTTCCCGAGGTTTTATCCTCCGTTGCCTCATTGCCATTTGTTTCCTTTGGAGTGTCCACCATATATATATCATAAGAAGAGGTGGCTGTCCACCGCCCAGTGTGCGGTGGTTCATGTTCTTCTCCTGCACCGTCGTCCATACCATCGATGTCTTCGGAGTCGAAGTTCAGTACCTCGGTTAAGTCATCGACCGTGGCAATGAAGTGGGTGGTGGGTGGGCAATGAATTCCTTCGTCGTCTGCCTCCCACTCGAGCCGGACATAGTTTGGCGAAGAGCCCCCCTGACAAAGAGAGAGACTTTAATGAGTCCAGCATGTCGCCAAAGGGCGAGTGCTGGAAGATATCCGCAGCGGTGAACTCCATTACCGGAGCCCATCCTGGCCCGACGGGCTCGGGAGTGTGTGAACTGGAACCGACGTCCGGATACGAATCCAAGGGTTCGGAGTCTCGGGCCACCGCAGAGGTAAGACCCGTGTTCGGCTCCACCGCTGATGAGGGCGCAACCTGGGGGGCGGGGTCCATCCCTCCGTCCTTAGGCAGCGCAGCCTGCTCCGGATCTAGGTCCGAAGATACTACGGGGGCGATACCCCGAGCTTCGTCCGATGTCAGGTCTAAGCCGTGCTCGTCGAGACTGTCCGGTGCTCCTGGCATGGGCCCAAATCCGTCGAAGATCAAGTCTCCGCGGATGTCCGCCATGTAGTTCGGTTTCCAAACGACTGATGGCGGGCGTGGTGTCGATCTGCTCGGATGGCTAAGCGAGTTGGCCCGCGATCGCTTGGCCGCGAACACGAAGATCTGTCCGGGGAGGAAAGTCTCACCCTGGACAGCGTCGTTGAAGCTGATTGGAGGAGCCATCGAGCCTGACGGCGACGACACAGAGGAACTCTCAATGAAAGCACCAATGTCGGTGTCAAAACCGGCGGATCTCGGGTAGGGGGTCCCGATCTATGCGTCAAGGCTGATGGTAACAAGAAGTAAGGAACACAGGTGTTTACCCAGGTTCGGGCCCTCTCAATGGAGGTAAAACCCTACTTCCTGCTTGATTAATATTGATGATATGGGTAGTACAAGAGTAGATCTACCACGAGATCGTAGAGGCTAAACCCTAAGAGCTAGTCTATGATGGTATGATTGTAATTATGATAGGCCTTCTAAGGACCAACCTCTCGGGTTTATATAGGCATCGGAGAGGGCTAGGGTTTACATGGAGTCGGTTACAAGGAAGGAAATATAATATCCGGATCACCAAGCTTGCCTTCCACGCCAAGGAAAGTCCCATCCGGACACGGGCCGAAGTCTTGACTCTGGTATCTTCACGCTTCAATAGTCCGGGCGTCGTACACAGTCCGGCTGTCCGGATACCCCCTAATCCAGGACTCCCTCAGGAGGCAAGTGGATGGTCTCCTCCGTCACAGAGGGAGACGTCAAAAAGCTGAGGGGAGCCGGATACCTGTCCGAGGATATCGCACATCGGTTCCCAGATGTGGGGCAGATCATCCCCACCCCAAGGCCCCATGAGAGGGTAGTATTCCTTACCCACTTCCTCCGTGGACTGGGATTTCCCCTTCACCCATTCGTCCGTGGGCTCATGTTCTATTACGGCCTGGATTTTCACGATCTGGCTCTGAACTTCGTCCTCAACATCTCGGCGTTTATCGTCGTGTGTGAGGCCTTCCTCTGCATCAAGCCCCACTTCGGCTTATGGCTGAAGACCTTCAATGTCAAACTGAAGGTGGTGAGCGGCCAGCAGGCGGAGTGCGGAGGCGCCATGGTGGGCAAAATGCCCAACGTCACATGGCTTGAGGGCTCCTATGTGGAGACCATAAAGGAGTGACAATCAGGGTGGTTCTACATCACCGAGCCGCGCGACACCAAATGGGCGGCGGCCCCCGAATTCCGATCCGGAATCCCCACGCGGCTCACCTCCTGGAAAGAGAAGGGCCTACCCTGGGGTAATCCGGTAGAGCTGACCGGACTCCAGACCTGCATCCAAAATATGATAAACAGGAAGCTCAAGCTTGTCAACATAGTCCAGGTCATGCTCATCCACCGGATCCTCCCATGTCAACAACGGGCGTTCAATTTGTGGGAGTTCAACCCGGCCCAGCACCAGACTCTGAGCGAGCTCTTTGACACGGCGCACAAGGACGTCTGGAGGGTGCTGTTCAAGGTGCCGAGGTTCCCCCACCCCTCATCGAGGATCGCGGGCTCAGCGTGCAGCGCCAAGCCGGTGCGGTAAGCTCTTTTATCAGTTACAGGGTATTTATTTTACCCAGTATAATCATATGCGGGATCTAAGCTCCCATACCTTTGACAGGAATGGCTAGAGATGGCCGAACAGATCGACTGCCCGGCCCCTTTGCCCGAAGACCCAGCAGACGCTCGCTTAGCGGAGATGCTGGTTCCGGCACCTTACGTGGTGCCAGAGAAGAAGGCCAAGTGTAACATCCCAAAATTCTAAATTTTGGAATGTTATAATAAATAAATAACTATGGTTGTTGTCTGATTGTTTGACTGATTGATTGAATGGAATTGAGTGGAAATTGAAACTTTTGAAAGTTGGATGAGAGGGAATGAAATGACTTTCCCAAACTTTCCATCTTGCATTTTTGGATCCCAATTGAACTCAAGTTCATTGCAACACCAAAACCTAGAAGTGAAGATGACATGACTTCTTCCATTTTGAAATGAATAGGGTTTTGGAAAAAGAATTGAATTTCATTTGGGAAGTTTTCAAATCCAAAGCTTTATGCAACTCAATGATTTTCATGAGGGAAGATAAAATGACTTCTTCAATTATATGAAATAGGAGTTGGAAGTTATAATGAATCAAGTTGAAAAATCATTTGAAAGTGCTTTGAAACCCTCTTTCAAATTTTGAGTTTTGAATTTGGATTTCAAACTTTGGCATGTGGGAAACATTTCAAAAAAAAACTAAGCCTGATAAATACTTGATCAAAAGTATGAGAGGAGCAAACATGACACTCCAAAAATATCAGAGGAAACAATGCCAAAAGATTTGGATTCAAATCTGAAATTTATTTGAATTTGAAAAAAATAGATTTTTATGAAGTTTGGATTTTGCTTTTGGAAAAATGTTCAAATGAAAGGGAATATTCCCCTGATCATTTTGGTATATATATACCCTATATAAATTATTTATAGTTTGGGTTTTATTTTTGTTTTAGTTTTAATTAAAAAAATAAAAGAAAAACCCTGGGCGCCACCAGCCCCCCAGCCCAGCCAGCGCCCACCTCACCTCATTGCGCCTTGAGCCCATAGCCAGCGCCCTGCCCAGCCCAGCCAGCCGAGCCGAGCCTGCCCACGCCGCACCCTCGCACCCCTCGCTGAAACCCGAGGCCTCGGCCACCCGACCCCTCGCCTCTCTCTCTCTCACCGACTCGTGGGACCCGCCTCTCTTCTTCCCCTCGCGCCATCGACTCGCTGAGATCCACCGGATCCCGAAGGATCCGGGATCCCCGACCGCCCCCGATGCCCTTCCGAGGCAAGCCCGACCCCCTGGCTATAAAAGCCAGAGGCGCCGCACCCCATTCTCCCCGAGAGCCCGCCGCACCCCCTCACCCTCCCGCTCGACGTCGCCGGAGTCCCGAGCCTTCCCCGCCGCCATTGTTGCCGCCGTCGACGCCCTGGTGCACCCCGACCCTCCCCAACACCACCGAACCACTCCCCGACCCCGTGCGCGTCTTCCCGACGAGTCGCCAGAGCTCGCCGACGTCCGGATGCCCCGGAGCACTTTCGCCGCCGCCGCCGCCGTCGCCGGAGTCCGGTAAGTCGCCGGCACCTTCCCCCACCGTCCGATCCTAGATCTAGGGCTAGGATTAGAACCCCGAAGGGTTAGGTTTTATTTTATAAAACCGGCCGGTCCGATCGGTTTAGTTTTTAGTTTAGGTTTTTATTTTAGGCCGGTTCGTTTAGTTTAAACCTAGGGCCCGTTTAGACTAAACTCGCTTAGTGCACTGATATAGGCCCATTAGGCCTTTTTCTTTTATTTTGATTTTCTGTTTTAGCGAATAGTTTCAGTTTTCAAAAATGTATATATTTTATTCTGTTTAATATTTTTGAGTGATTCTTTTTTGTTGGATTACAAATTTTATGTAGTTTCTGATAAATATATATTTAGCTATGTTAAAAATAATTAAAAATGCTTTAATATTGTTTTAGTCAGAATAGCAAATCTGCTATAACTTTAGTTAGAAAATTATTTTGCATGACTCTTTTTGTCACCACTTTATTTTAACATTGCCAAACCCTAGAAATTAACTTGGGTATTTTAGGATTAATAAATAATTAGTTTTAGACAGAATCCTATTAATCCTAATTAATTAACTAGTTCCTGTTTTCCTATTTAATTAATTAGTAAATTAATTTATTTTTAACTTGTGATTAGTTATTCTAGGTTAGTTTCTGTCATTCTAGTAGATGAACTTTTATTTATAATTAATAAAAGTTTTAAATTAATTTTCTTAATGGAAATTGGATTAGGCCTAAAATGAGTTTTAAAATAGCTTTTTAATTAATTCTTTTTGCTCCTAGTTGCTTAGTGAAACCTTTTCTGTTAAGTTAACCTAAAAGCATGATTAGGTTATATTAAGGAATTTTTGTTATATAAAAACTATTTTAGCTATTGTTTGGAGTAGGAAAAACTTTGAATTGGTTTCTTTGAGTTTCTCCTTTTTGGATTGGTTTTGATTGTTCTGTTATGTTACCTTTGTTATGTTGTGTTATGTGATCCTATTGCTATGTGCTTATTATAGTTATTGTTTGCCTCGGTAGACTTTCCGGAGTGCGAAGATTACTACTACGAAACCCTAGTTTCTTTCGAAGATCGTCAACCAGGCAAGTTCACTTTGACCATGCTTTTTCTTACCTATGTTTTATTGCATTTAGTGGCACCTTTGCAACCGCCCCTCAGTAGTGTTATTGAATCCTTGTAGTTGAGTAGTATGCATGAGGTAGGAACCCATCACCCTGTTACCAAGCCCGGGACGTTATTTCTTTTAATGCTACGCTATAGTAGACGGGGTTTGGTATGAGTGCACGGGAGTGGTGTGAGAAATGGAGGATTCTACGTCAATGACGACAACTCCATGATGGAAATCTGCAAGGACTGCATCTTCAAGACCTCAAGACTTCAATACTCGAGCAGGATTTCAATACACACTCTTTGGGTGAAGGACGGTTGACGGGCAGCCTGGAGAAACCGGTGGTTGGCGGGATGCATGGAGAAGCGCCATGACATCTCATGAAAGCTTCACCCAGACTCAAAGAGACGGAAGAATACTTCACGCCGGAAGCTTACGTGCAACCGCAAGTCATTATGGGCTCTGGCTTGGTTGACCTTGGTTGTGACTCTGGCTGGGGACGGTACTAGCAGATGTAGAAGAACGGTAGGATCGGATGGGTACGGACGATGGTCGAGGAACTCTTTGGAAGACCATGTTTGGTCATCTTGTTCTCAAACACTCTGAAGTGCGAGAACGTAAAGAGGGATCGAATCTTGCGGGTAAAGTGTACAAACCTCTGCAGAGGGTTATAACCTAATCGATTAGCCGTGTCCCGATTCACGGACAATTTGAGCATCTGGACTTGGATCTATCTAGGAAATCTCAACACGGATTGATAACTTAATTGTGGGCAACATATGATGATTTTGGGTTATGAGACATCGGTTGGCGGAACCATGTCATGATAGAAAACTCCATAGTACAGACTTCATTTATTCCTTTGATGTAGGTAAAATAAAACCAGCTTTACGCAAACAAAACTCGAATCTGAGCCACAAAGCCATATTGCATATAGTATAGTTTATCATCTGTTTTCTCTTATTGTGATCTTGCGGTACATTCAATGTCTCGACCTACACGGCTGCAGCGTATCATGTTGCAGATATTTCCTCGACAGTAAGAGTTACGATACAGGTTACGGTCTACACTCAACTTTGCCGATGGCGTTGATGGGACTCCACACCTGTTTGATTGTTTCCGCTGAGTATTATGAGGTATATATCAGTTTTACGTTATTTATGCATGTGATTGCACTTTGATATATACATTGATGTACTGTGTGTGCCAGCATACTGATCCAGGGATGGCATAGAAACACAGAGGCTTGACCGTCTGAGGTCGGGTCGCTACACCAAGAAGAAGGCCATGGGAGCCCGAAAGAGTTCCCGGCGCCAGGTGGTATCGGACTTATCGCCCAATGACTCCGAGGCGCACTCCTCCCGTGAGAACGAGGAGGAGGAAGAGGAAGATTCTCCCCCTCCAGCCAGGGAAGAAAAGAAAAGGAAGGCCGCCCCAACCGGGGAGGCCGAAGGGTCCAAGAAGGAAGGACTCTCCTTCCAGACTATTCTACCACCGCCGCCGACAGCGGAGACGAGTGGTCACTCAGGGCCAAGCCCCTGGCGAAGTCGTAAGTATTCGGATACCAGAGTAGCTCATAGCATACTTTTATTGCACTACTTCTCCTAACGCCGAACGTGATTATGCAGTCCGCCCCGAGCCCGCATCGACATATCTTCGTCGAGCGGTTCCTTGGATTCGTCGGATATGAATAGCGGTTCGCTTCCGACCGCCTCCACCCCTCGCCCCACGGAGAACGCCGAGGTGTTGTCTCAAGGGGCACCAAGTCGAGGGGAGGTAGCCCTGGAGGCGCCACAAGGCGACCTTCCGGACTCTAGGCGCAAAGGGAGCAAGGCTCCCAAGGGCTCCAAGTTCAGCCCTCAACCGAACACCGCGTCGGAACCTCTAGCGGTTCCGGACTCCAGCAGGCGGCCCCCTGCCAAGAGGGGCAAGCCGCCAGTGCCGGCGACCTCCGTCCATCCGGAGGCACCGGACAACTTGCTGGAAGTGCTTAGCGGCGCTTCCATCGACAAGGAGCACCGCACTATTATGAGTGCGATGATCAAGAAGGTTCGATCCGCCAAGAGCGGGTGGTAGCTAATGCTGACCTTCTAACAGGCTTTGAGGTAAGTATTTAAAATATAGGAAAATATTACCGCATAGACAGTAGCCCCTGATGCTCTGTTTGGCGTTCACAAAGAAAAACCGAATAGAGGATCGAATACGGCAGGAGTCTAATACAAGTATGTCTTTATGCGTATGCAGGCTTCGCTGCTGACCTCTGCCGCACGGACTGCGGACGTCGCCGCACTGAATCAGAATCTCGAGCAGTCCGAGAAAGAGCTCGATCTTGCCAAGAGGCAGCTCGAGGATAACAAAGGTAAGTAATACCTTGTTTATATATATATAAAAGATGTGGTTGCAAAATGATAGGATCATCATGGATATGCCAGGAGCCACGACCAAAGTGGTGACCCTGAAGCAAGCGCTATCCGAGGCCGAAAACAAAGCGGCCAAGGAGCGCACCGAGCAGGAGAAACACGAGGCACGGGTGGGCGAGGTGCAGCAAGAGCTCCAGGCCCTCGTGAAGAAACACGAGACTTTGGAGCTTGACTCAAAGACGAGTCCGAGCTTGCCGCGGCCCTCGAGAGCACAAAGCATGCCAAGGCTGAAGCACAAAAGGCCCTCCAGGAAATTGAGGCGATGAAGAAGATAGCGGCGGGTAAGGCATTCATTATGCAAAGCAAGCATGTGAAAGTAAATTACTTGTTACTTACCCGAGTCCAGAGCTCTCCATGAGCATTCGCAGATTTGCCCCGCAGCGTGTCAGATGCCGCAAAGTACTACCGAGCCGAGGAGGGGAGCTCTACGAAGAAGGTGTTCTGGTCTCAGTATACTGAGTCCGAACACCCGGTGCCCTTAAGCGACCAGCTGAAGCATTTGGTCGAGCTTCATAAGGCGGCCGAACAGGCCATGAAGGGTCTTATAGCCCGGCTATGGCCTACGGATGCCCTGCCAGGGAGCTACTTTGGGTTGGTGAGGCGGCTTGTGGATGCCTGCCCTCGGCTAGAAGTCATCAAGCAGTCCGTCTGCATCGAAGGCGCCCGCAGGGCGCTTGCCCGTGTTAAAGTACACTGGGCCAAGATGGACGCTGAGAAGCTGGTGCGGGAGGGACCGCCGCACAAGGAGCATCGCCACCCTGAAATGTATTATGAGGGCGTCCTGAAGGGTGCCCGCCTTATGGCGGATGAGTGTTCCAAAGATGTAATTTTTGAGTGAACTTTCTCGTGTGATCCCGTATTATGAAAACTTATTCATATGTGCTATGCAATGCTTGTTTGAATTTAAAATATTACCTTCTGTGCGGCTGTTTATCAAATCTGAGAGATGGCGATTCGTCAACACGCCCCCATGCCACAGTCTTTGGGGTGTTCGGGATAAATCTGAGCACTCTTTTTCCCATTCTTGGGTCCTTCGAGGGAGGTGCTCAGCTCAACGAACGAGGCAATCGGACTATAATGCTTTATCACTCTCACTTAGCCAGAGAATTCTATAATTTTAAATTTTGGCGAAGCCCCTGGTATTCGGAAGGCCGAATTCGGGGCGCTATCCATGCCTAAGCCGGACAAAGCCGACTCCTCGCTCTAAGCGGCATAAGTCTTTAGGGACTTGAGACCTCTCGAACAGCGACCAGCTCTCGCCTTATCATGACAGTCAGTTTTAGCTTTCTCTACTGAGGTGCTTAGCCCAGATGAACCGTGGCACAATCGCAGTAGTTCTCCCAGTGCTACCTTAGCCGATATAGCGGAACGCAAGGTACCAAAACATGGGAGCCGGGCAAACCCAACTATTGACCCAAGACATGATTCAGAGCTGATGCATATAATGCTATAAGTTCGGGGTGTCGCACTGTCGAAAGTGTTCGGACTTCTCACGCCGTGTTGTGGGGTACTCTTAAGCCCCTGGCGTATAGGCCGTACCAGAGTGTACGGGTGCTGAATTTCATGAATGATCATATGTATATAAAAAAGGAAGAGTAGAGAATGCAATAATAGACTAGTGATATGCATTGTTTATTCAAAAAGGTGCATCGAAGCATAATGATACAAGTAATGCGATAAGCAAAAAAAAAACAGGACTATTTTACATGTCCCCTCCAAGGGCAAGCTGCGGAATGGTATTTAAAGCAGCTATTTCGCTCGTTATCAGAGACCACCTGGGAGTTCCATGGTGCGCCATAGCTTTCTGCCTTCTTGGTTGTTGTATCGTGTGTCCGGCAATTGTACTGCCAGATGGGGTTTCCAGAGAGTAGAATCCTAAAAGGGAGAAAAATAATAAAATGGGAAGCCCCTAGTGCGGTTGAGCCGCGTTTTGGGGCGTGCCGTATTCGTGCCCCCCTATGCCCATGGTATTTTCAATGCGTAATTATGTACGCGTGGCATGGATTTCGCCGTTTGGCTGGGGCTGGGGTGGGGGCCGCATTGCTATGCAAGCTCGGAACGTGCCAGGCGGTCTTGTTGCAGATTACTCCGGGCACGCTTGACGGTGTCTGGGTGTTTGATCGCCGAACTGGTGAATTGCCTTGAGAGGCTGCTTTGCGCTTCTGCTGCGAGGGCCGCAGTGTGCTCCTCCATTCGGAGAGAGCGCTTTGTGTTTCCATTGACTGTGATGACCCCGCGAGGTCCTGGCATCTTGAGCTTGAGGTATGCGTAATGCGGTACTGCATTGAATCTTGCGAATGCGGTTCACCCGAGCAGTGCATGATAGCCACTGCGAAACGGGACTATATCGAAGATTAACTCCTCGCTTCGGAAATTATCCGGGGATCCGAAGACCGCTTCTAGTGTGACTGAGCCTATGCAATGGGCTTCTACACCTGGTATGATGCCTTTGAAGGTCATTTTTGTGGGTTTGATCCTTGAGGGGTCTATACCCATTTTGCGCACTGTGTCCTGATAAAGCAGGTTCAGGCTGCTGCCGCCATCCATAAGGACTCGAGTGAGGTGAAATCCGTCAATGATTGGGTCTAGGACTAGTGCGGTGAATCCGCCATGACGGATACTAGTGGGGTGGTCCCTGCGATCGAAGGTGATCGGACAGGAGGACCATGGATTGAACTTTGGGGCGACTGGCTCCAACGCTTATACGTCCCTTAGCGCACGCTTCCGCTCCCTCTTGGGAATGTGGGTTGCGTATATCATGTTTACCGTCCGCACTTGTGGGGGGAACCTCTTCTGTCCTCCGGTGTTCAGCGGCCGGGGCTCCTCCTCGTCATCGCTATGCAGCCCCTTATCCTTGTTTTCGGCATTTTAACTTGCTGGCCTGCTTGAACACCCAACAATCCCTGTTGGTGTGGTTGGCTAGCTTGTCGGGGGTGCCGTCTATTTGACACGAGCGATCGAGTATACGGTCCAAACTGGACGGGCCCGGAGTACTTCTTTTGAATGGATTTTTCCACTGACCGGATTTAGAGCCTCTGAATCCGGCATTGACTGCCGTATCTTCGGTATTGTCGATGTTGATGCGGCGCTTGTGTTTGTTGCGACGTGACCTGCCATTGCTATTCTTGGTATCCGAAGTACCAGGGTTCTTTGATATGTTATTGCTGCGAGCCAGCCAGCTGTCTTCTCCCACGCAAAAGCGGGTCATGAGTGTCATGAGTGTTGCCATAGATTTCGGCTTTTCCTGGCCAAGGTGCCGGGCGAGCCACTCGTCGTGGATGTTATGCTTAAAAGCTGCTAGGGCCTCTGCATCCGGACAATCGACAATTTGATTTTTCTTGGTTAGGAACCGTGTCCAGAATTGCCTGGCCGATTCCTCTGGCTTCTGAATTATGTGGCTCAAGTCATCGGCATCTGGTGGTCGCACATAAGTGCCCTAGAAGTTGTCAAGGAATGCGGCTTCCAGATCTTCCCAACAGCCAATGGATTCTGCTGGCAGGCTGTTGAGCCAATGCCGAGCTGGTCCTTTAAGCTTGAGTGGGAGGTATTTGATGGCGTGTAGATCGTCACCACGGGCCATGTGGATGTGCAGGAGGAAGTCCTCGATCCATACCGCAGGATCTGTTGTGCCATCGTATGATTCGATATTTACGGGTTTGAAACCCTCTGGGATTTGGTGATCCATTACTTCATCTGTGAAGCTTAGGGGGTGTGCGGCGCCTCTGTATTGGGCTATATCGCGACGCAGCTCAAATGAGTCTTGTCTGTTGTGTTCGGCCCGGCCGGATTTGCTTTTACTGTGTCCGGCATGAGGATTATCGTCTCGCGTAGCGGCGCGCCCCCGTGATCCGTAGATCGATCTTGCATGTTTTGCTTTGTCCTCCAATACGCCTCGCAGGTCTAGCGTATTTCCCCGTGCCTTAACATTTTTATTTGAGTGGCGTCGGGGTGCGGGCTGAGCTTTTGGCTGAAATGCCTCTCTGTCGCGGCCACAAGGTGGCCGATCAACCGCGTCATACACTGGAGATGTAGGTTTTAATGCTTCCTCCTCTAATCGGGGTAGCAACCTGTGCTTTGGGTAACTCTTGGAGGGGCGTTCGAGTTCATATTCCTCGGCCGCCAGGACTTCAGTCCATCTGTCAGCTAGCAAATCTTGATCAGCTCGAAGCTGCTGCTGCTTTTTCTTAAGGCTATTTGCCGTGGCTGCAAGCCGGCGCTTGAAGCGCTCCTGTTCGACGGGATCCTCAGGCACGGCGAATTCGTCATCGTCGAGGCTTGCCTCGTCTTCGGAGGGAGGCATGTAATTATCATCCTCTGCCTCTTCATTTGCTGCTCTCTTAGGAGGGCTGGCTTATCCATCCTCCTGCTCTAAATCTTGCTGGAGGGGATTGTCATCATCTTCGGCACTGTCCGGAGTGCTGTTATTTCCTGTGCCGGTATCACTGCTTTTGCTTTGGCGAGACTTAGAGCGGCGCCGCTGACGTCGGCGCTTGGATTGATTCTTGGAGGGGTCATCCTCCGCTGTCCCATCGCCATTGCCTTCTTTGGGTGTGTCCACCATGTATATATCATATGAGGAGGTGGCTGTCCAGTGCCCTGTGGGCAGTGGTTCCTGTTCATCTCCTGCATCATCGTCCATACCGTCGATGTCTTCGGAGTCGAAGTCGAGCATGTCGGTCAAAGCATCAACAGTGGCTACTAAGTGGGTGGTGGGTGGGCGGCGAATTTCTTCGTCATCCGCATCCCAATCCTGCCGGACATAGTCGCCGGGACTCTCGACAAGGAGAGAGACCTTAATGAGTTCGATTATGTCGCGAAGGCGATTGCTGAAAGATATCCTTGAGGTGAACTCCATGATCGGCCTTGATCGGATTCGATAAACGCGGGCGCAGCGGTTGAGTCCGTGGCCGGAGAAGAATCCGGCAGTTTGGAGTCACGGCTCTCGTGAAGGGTAAGGTTGATACTCGGCTCGATCGCTGCTGAGAGTGCGGCCTCCGTGGCGGGGTCTATCCACCCGTCCATGGATGGCACAATTGGCTCCGAATTGAGGTCGGGCGGTTGCAGTCGCGATCTCCGAACACTGTCCGACGGCGGAGCTAAATCATGCTCATCGTGACTGTGTGGCGCACTCGGCAGGGCTCGAATCCATCGAAGATCAAGTCTCCGCGGATGTTGGCTATATAGTTTAAGCTTCCAAACCTAACCTGGTGGCCAGGGGCGTAACTCTCGATCTGCTCCAGATGGCCAAGCGAGTTGGCCTGCAGTGCGAAGCCGCCGAATACAAAGATCTGTCCGGGGAGAAAAGTCTCACCCTGGACTGCACCGCTATCGATGATCGAAGGAGCCATCAAGCCTAACGATGACGACACAGAGGAACTCTCAATGAAAGCACCAATGTCGGTGTCAAAACCGGTGGATCTCGGGTAGGGGGTCCCGAACTGTGCGTCTAGGCGGATGGTAACAGGAGACAAGGGAAGCGATGTTTTACCTGGTTGGGCCCTCTCGATGGAGGTAAAACCCTACTCCCGCTTGATTGATCTTGATGATATGAGTATTGCAAGAGTTGATCTACCACGAGATCGGAGAAGCTAAACCCTAGAAGCTAGCCTATGGTATGATTGTTGTTGTTGGTCCTCACGGACTAAACCCTCCGGTTTATATAGACACCGAGGAGGGCTAGGAATTACAGAGTCGGTTACAAGGAAGGAGATCTACATATCTGTATTGCCAAGCTTGCCTTCCACGCCAAGGAGAGTCCCATCCGGACATGGGACAAAGTCTTCAATCTTGTATCTTCATAGTCCAACAGTCCGGTCAAAGGATATAGTCCGACTGTCCGGATACCCCCTAATCTAGGACTCCCTCAGATGGACTTTTGGAATCACTTGATTATGAATCACTTGTACTTGCGAACCATGCCTCATGGGCAAGATGACTAAAACACCGTTCTCCGGAACTATGGAGCGAGCAACAGATTTGTTGGAAATCATACATACTGATGTATGTGGTCCAATGAATGTTGAGGCTCGCGACGGCTATCGTTATTTTCTCACTTTCACAGATGATTTGAGCAGATATGGGTATATCTACTTACTGAAACATAAGTCTGAAACATTTGAAAAGTTCAAAGAATTTCAGAGTGAAGTAGAAAATCATCGTAACAAGAAAATAAAGTTTCTATGATCTGATCATGGTGGAGAATATTTGAGTTACGAGTTTGGTCTTCATTTTAAACAATGCGGAATATTTTCGCAACTCACGCCACCCGGAACACCACAGCGTAATGGTGTGTCCGAACGTCGTAATCGTACTTTACTAGATATGGTGCGATCTATGATGTCTCTTACTGATTTACCGCTACCATTTTGGGGTTATGCTTTAGAGACATCTGCATTCACGTTAAATAGGGCACCATCTAAATCCGTTGAGACGACGCCTTATGAACTATGGTTTGGCAAGAAACCAAAGTTGTCGTTTCTTAAAGTTTGGGGCTGCAATGCTTATGTGAAAAAGCTTCAACCTGATAAGCTCGAACCCAAATCGGAGAAATGTGTCTTCATAGGATACACAAAGGAAACTGTTGGGTACACCTTCTATCACAGATCTGAAGGCAAGACTTTTGTTGCTAAATTTGCATCCTTTCTAGAGAATGAGTTTCTCTCGAAAGAAGTGAGTGGGAGGAAAGTAGAACTTGATGAGGTAACTGTACCTGCTCCCTTATTGGAAAGTAGTTCATCACAAAAACCGGTTCCTGTGACACCTACACCAATTAGTGAGGAATATAATGATGATGATCATGAAGCTTCAGATCAAGTTACTACCAAGCCTCGTAGGTCAACCAGAGTAAGATCCACACCAGAGTGGTACGGTAATCCTATTCTGGAGGTCATGTTACTAGACCATGCGAACCTATGAACTATGAGGAAGTGATGATGAGCCCAGATTCTGCAAAATGGCTTGAAGCCATGAAATCTGAGATAGGATCCATGTATGAGAACAAAGTGTGGACTTTGGTTGACTTGCCCGATGATCGGCAAACCATCGAAAATAAATGGATCTTCAAGAAGAAGACAGACGCTGACGGTAATGATACTGTCTACAAAGCTTGACTTGTTGCGAAAGGTTTTTGACAAGTTCAAGGAGTTGACTATGATGAGACCTTCTCACCCGTAGCGATGCTTAAGTCCGTCCGAATCATGTTAGCAATTGCCACATTTTATGATTATGAAATTTGGCAAATGGATGTAAAGACTGCATTCTTGAATGGATTTCTGGAAGAAGAGTTGTATATGATGCAACCTGAAGGTTTTATCGATCCAAAGGGCGCTAACAAAGTGTGCAAGCTCCAACGATCCATTTATGGACTGGTGCAAGCCTCTCGGAGTTGGAATAAATGCTTTGATAGTGTGATCAAAGCATATGATTTTATACAGACTTTTGGAGAAGCCTGTATTTACAAGAAAGTGAGTGGGAGCTCTGTAGAATTTCTAATCTTACATGTGGATGACATATTGTTGATTGGAAATGATATAGAATTTCTGGATAGCATAAAAGGATACTTGAATAAGAGTTTTTCAATGAAGGACCTCGGTGAAGCTGCTTACATATTGGGCATCAAGATCTATAGAGATAGATTAAGACGCCTAATTGGACTTTCACAAAGCACATACCTTGACAAAGTTTTGAAGAAGTTCAAAATGGATCAAGCCTTGAAGAAGTTTTGAAGACGCTTAATCATGGTTAGCCGTGTCCCCGGTTATGGACATCTTGAGTATCTGGTTCTTGGATTATCATGTTGATCTCATCACTCTTAATATTAATTTGTTGGGTTGTTAATGATTACTTTTAATTGGGATTGAGAGGGGGTTTATCTTCTCAATATTTTTCAACAAACTTTGTAGTTAAATAAAACTTATTCCTTTGCAGTAGGAAAAAATTGGCTTTTCGCAAAACATATAACCATACAGCCTCCACCAGCCAAATATGCATGTAGTGATACCATTATTCTGTTCATTACTCTCTTGTGTTACATTGCCAGCATATTCCATGTGCTGACCCGTTTTCGGGCTGCAACGTATCATGTTGCAGACTTTTCAGACGACGAGTAAGGAGCCTTAGGTCGTGGTCTTTCACTCAGTGATGCCGTTGGAGTTGATGGACTCACTTTATCTTCCGAGCCTTCCGCTGTTATCCTATTAGATGGCCTTAAGCCATATTTATTGTAATAATTTCTCTTTTGAGACATTTGATGTAATAAGTGTGTGATTGCTACTCTGTTATAAATCCTTCAAGTACTGTGTGTGTCAACATTACCGATCCAGGGATGACACTTATGCACAGAGATCAGACTGTTTGAGGTCTGGTCGCTACAAAGATGGTATCAGAGCACACGCTGACTGTAGGACACGACCACTAAGCTAAAGCCCTAGAATCACTACTCTCTTCTCATTTCTAACTCCTCTCCATTTTCTACTCTTTAGGATGGCAGATGCAAGGATCAAGTTCATGCAACCGGATGAAGACACCCCTTTTGGACGCCACTTGAAGGAAGTCACTAAGTACCTGAACATTGGGATACCAAGCTTCACCGGGACTTACAACGCGACTTTACCAGAAGAGGAGCGCTGGATGATTCAAGTTCAAGTTCCAGGAAGGACGTTCACGCCAGTCACTGAGCCCATAGAGTTTTCCTTCGATGCACCAACCTAGAGTCTAGGAAAGAGTATGGCAGCTCACATTACCATGGGACGCATTGGAGAAGTTACCACAATGATCTCAAGGATACAATCTACTAGATTTGTGGGCGCCGAGATGAGCAATGGGAGATGATCAGCACCAGGAAGGATAGATTGATGGCCTCTTTCATCCAGGAGTTAAACCAGCACATCGACGCCTTGAGAGAACCGGATGTCTTGTGAGCATGGTGGATTTGAAGAAAGCAATGACAAGGATCACGGAACTGGAGGAAGAACTCAAGGCTACACGCGAAGATTATATGGAAGAAATCGTCATACTAGTGGAGAAGAATGACGACCTGACTAGGAAGCTAGGAGTTTTCATGGGAGACCCTGCGCCAGGAGGAGGAGATGACGATTCCACTTGCCCGGAGAACTACATCATTATCAACGACACCGACTCGGACCCTGACGATAGCGATGAAGATTATGTTGATGAAGCTGGAGCAGATATCATGGAGTCCTCGACCGAGCAATTTTTCTAGTGGACCACCAAATCAGTAGTAGTATTCCACCATGTATATAGCATAGTCCAAGCACTTTTGTAACGATAGTTCTAGACCGATTGTATGCCCTTTGTTTGATTGATTGAGTGATATGTTTGTGTTTGTCTCATGTGCATATGGGTAGTGTTTTCCCTCTAGACCTCATTCTATTCTGTTTCCTCATCTTTTCTAAACCCTGCAGATGCCTCCGAGACGCGACAATGGATTTGCTTTCCCATCGGAGCTTACTCAGTTGATCCAGCAGCAGAATGCGTTGATGCAGATACTAGTCCAGAATCAGAACCAGGGGAACAACAACAACAACAACAACCCACCACCACCACCACCAGTTGACCACTTAGCCCGTTTTCTTAGGCTGAATCCGCCGGTGTTCTCCAGTAGCACCGAGCCGATTGTTGCAGATGATTGGCTCCGCAAGATTGAAAGGGAGTTGACCACTGCAGGATGCATATATGCGGAGAGAGTGCGTTTTGCCGCACATCAGCTTGATGGACCCGCAACATCTTGGTGAGAGAATTTCATAGTCACTTACCCTATTGACACTGTGACATGGGACCAGTTCAAGCAGGCTTTTCGCACTGCCCATGTATCAGCAGGAGCTATGGCCATGAAGAAGCGTGAGTTTCGCAACTTACGCCAAGGAGGGCGCACTATTGGCCAATATGTGGATGAGTTTAGTAAGTTAGCACGTTATGCCCTAGATGACGTTGCTACAGATGCAGCTAAGAAAGAGAAGTTTCTGGAAGGGTGGCAAATTTCAATAACTATCAGGAGTTGGTGGATAGAGCTCTCATGCTCGAAGCGAAGCAGCAGCAGATTGACAGCCGCAAAAGGAAGTATGGACAAGGGAAGTACAATTCTGGAGCCCAGCAGAGGCCCTGTTACACCCCGAACTCGGGAGGACTCGTTCATAACCATGGAGGCCACACTCATAATGGAGGAGGTTCGCACAATCATAGTGGCCCCAAGAATGGTAATGGTAATGGAGGAAGTAGCTGACAGAACCGTCCCAACCCGGCAACACCCGCCAAAAAGGATCTAAGCCACGTGACTTGCTACAAATGCCAGAAGACCGGACATTACGCCAATGAATGTCCTGAAGCCAAGAATGGAAACGGCAATGGAAGCTCTGGGAAGAAGCCCAACCCTTTCAACAGGGGACAAGTGAACCACGTTAACGTGGAGGAGGTTGAAGCCCAGCCAGATGCAGTAATAGGTAAGTTTTTGGTTAAGTCATTTACTGCAGTCATACATTTTGATGCGGGTGCATCGCATTCATACATATCAAGGGGATTCGTGGATAAGTATAAGTTGCCCACTAGAGTTCTTAAGACACCCATGCTAGTAACCTCACCCGGAGCAGAGTATATGGTAAGCCATGGATGTTTTCAGATGCCTTTGAGCATAGGTAGGCATGTTTTTCCCTCAGATATGATAATATTGGAGTCGCAAGGTTTGGATGTGATACTGGGTATGGATTAGCTATCGATGTATGGAGGGAACATTGATTGCACCAGTAAGACGATTTTGCTTACCACCCCAGAAGGAAGAAGGATCAAGTATGTATCTCGGCATGTGACGAATAGAACTCAAGTAAATTCCTTATCAGGAGTTGTACAGGAGGAAGTACCAGTGGTGAAGGATTTTCCGGATGTATTTCCAGAAGAGTTGCCAGGCATGCCGCCGGATAGAGACATTGAGTTTTTGATTGAGCTTTTGCCAGGCACATGGCCAATATCAAAGAGACCGTATAGAATGCCCGCAAAGGATTTAGAGGAAATTAAGAAGCAGATTAAGGAGTTACTGGATAAAGATTATATACACCCAAGTTCGTCACCTTGGGGATCACCAGTACTTCTAGTGGAGAAAAAGGATGGATCGTTAAGGATGGTTGTTGATTATCAAGGACTGAATGAGGTGACGATCAAGAACAAGTACCCACTGCCGTTGATCAATGATTTGTTTGACCAGCTGCAAGGAGCTAAGGTGTTCTCCAAGATCGATTTGCAATCAGGGTATCACCAGCTGAAGATTCGAGAGCAGGACATACCTAAGACAACTTTTACAATGAGGTAAGGGCTGTATGAGTATACCGTTATGTCATTTGGTCTGACTAACGCACCTGCCTATTTTATGAAAATGATGAACAAAGTGTTTATGGAGTTTTTGGATAAGTTCGTTGTGGTGTTCATTGATGACATTCTGGTCTACTCGAAGAATGAAGAAGAACATAAAGAGCATTTGCGTTTGGTACTTGGTAAGCTCAGGGAACATCAGCTATACGCCAAGTTCAGCAAGTGTGAGTTTTGGTTGAAGGAAGTTGGATTCCTTGGACATGTTATATCCGGAGAAGGAATAGCAGTAGACCCCACCAAGGTTGTCACTATGACAAACTGGAAATCAACCACGACAGTTAGAGAGATCCGGAGTTTTCTTGGACTCGCAGGATACTACCGGAGGTTCATTGAGAATTTCTCAAAGATTGCAAAGCCTATGACAGAGTTGTTGAAGAAAGACACCAAATTAAATTGGACTGGGGAATGTGAGGCCAGTTTTCAGGAGTTGAAGAGACGCTTGGTTACATCACCAGTGTTGATTCTGCCAGATCAACGCAAAGATTATGAAGTGTATTGCGACGCTTCACGTCGAGGACTTGGAGCCGTACTTATGCAGGAGGGAAGAGTTGTTTCATATGCCTCACGACAGCTTAAACCCCATGAGTTAAACTATGCTACGCATGATTTGGAGTTAGCAGCCGTAGTGCATGCGTTGAAAACATGGAGACATTTTCTCATCGGAAACCATTGTGAGGTATACACGGATCACAAGAGTTTGAAGTATATTTTCACGCAGAAGGAGCTGAATCTCAGGCAGAGGAGATGGTTAGAGCTCATTAAGGATTACAATATGAGATTGCATTATCATCCAGGAAAGGCTAACATAGTAGCTGATGCGTTGAGCCGAAAGAGTCATGTAAATACCCTCATGACCGGAGAGTTACCCAAGGAGTTAGCAGAAGACCTTCGTGAGCTATGGTTGGAGATAGTTCCAAGAGGTTATGTAGCAGCCTTGGAAATTCAGTCTACCTTGATGGATAAGATCAGAGAAGCTCAGAAGACGGACAAGGAGATTGCTGAGATAAAGGAAAAGATGAGTAAAGGAAAGGCTAAAGGATTTTGTGAGGATGAGCACGATACCTTATGGTTTGAGGACCGCGTATATGTGCCCAATGATCAGGAGATCAGGAAGTTGATTCTACAAGAGGCCCATGATTCGCCATATTCGATTCACCCAGGAAATACCAAGATATATCTGGATTTGAAGGATAGTTTCTGGTGGACCAGAATGAAGAAGGATATTGTGGAGTATGTAGCAGTTTGTGATGTATGTCGAAGAGTGAAGGCAGAACATCAGAAGTCAGCAGGATTGCTACAACCATTGCCTATACCCGAATGGAAGTGGGATAAACTAGGCATGGATTTTATCACGGGATTACCCAGGACTCGTTCAGGCTATGACTCGATATGGGTTGTAGTCGATCGCTTGACAAAAGTAGCTCACTTCATCCCAGTGAAGACCACTTACACCAGTGCTAAGTTGGCAAAGATATACATGACCAAGATCGTATGTCTGCATGGAGTTCCAAGGACCATTGTATCAGATAGAGGAACCCAGTTTACCTCAAAGTTTTGGAACCAGTTGCATGAAACTTTGGGAACCAGACTAGAGTTGATGCTTTTCACCGCAAGCAGATGGATGATCGAGAGAGTAAATCAGATTCTGGAGGACATGTTGAGAGCTTGTGCGCTAGACTATGGATCTAGTTGGGACGATAATCTGCCTTATGCAGAGTTCTCTTATAACAACAGTTATCAAGCCAGTTTGAAGATGGCCCCTTCGAAGCCTTTGTCTGAAGGAGGTGCGAGAACACCGTTGTTGTGGGACGAAGTTGGAGACCGACAGTTGTTTGGACCGGATTTGATTAAAGAGTCTGAAGAGAAGTTTAAGCTGATTCACGATAGACTCAAGGTAGCCCAGTCCAGGCAGAAGAGCTATGCGGATTCAAAACGCAAGGAGACAGTTTACGAAGTCGGAGACATAGTGTATCTTCGGGTATCCCCACTTCGAGGAGTGAAGCGCTTTGGAGTTAAGGGAAAGTTAGCGCCACATTTTGTGGGACCATACAGAGTTTTGGAACGTATGGGAGAAGTTGCTTACAAGTTGGAATTGCCGGAAGGATTTTCCGGAGTTCACGATGTGCTCCACGTTTCTCAGTTGAAGAAGTGCCACGCGGAGATGGCTGATATTCCTCTAAGAATCTGATGCCGCTAGAAGCGTCTGATTGGATAGTGATTCGACATATGAGGAGAAACCAGTCAAGATACTCGAGTTTGCCAGCCGAGTTACACGCAACAAAGTAATCAAGTTCTGCAAAGTTTAGTGGAGTCACCATACCGAAGATGAAGCCACCTGGGAATGAGAGGAAGACCTACAGAAGGATCACTCTCACCTATTTTCTAGCCAACCCGAATCTCGAGGGCGAGATTCATCTTAAGGGGGGTAGGTTTGTAACATCCCAAATTTTCAATTTGGAATGTTATACATTAGATCATCATTGCATATCATATTTTATTGCATTTTGGTTGATCCTAGAAATTCTACGCAACTCAAGGACCCACGGAGAGAGTTGGGGATTTCGTTATTTTCATATTCGAGTTTTTCTCGAATTTTGAAAAGAGGATCGTTTGATTTTAATTATTTTTCTCTGAAATATTTCTTTTATTAAAATAAAAGAGAGAGAGGATAAATTAACTTCCTCAAAATAAAGAAATATCAAAGATTTAATATTAAAATCAAATAAGATTTTTATTCGGAGTTTTGTCGCTATTTTTCTGAATTAGGAAAATATGCGTTTTTCAAAAGTGCATTTTAGGCCTAAATAAATGTTCACCTTGCCCGACCTATTTTTAGAGGACGGGGAAAATTTATTTCGGGATTTTTGGAGTCCAATTAGTATTTCTTTTCTTTCTTTTTCTGCATGTCGGAATTATTTTAAAAAAAAGTTAAACCGACTTGGGCGTGCACCGGCCAGAGACCTCGGCCGACCCTTTATAAGCCGCCGCCGCCCCCTCCCAGAACCCACCAGCCCGCCACCCAAACCCGACCCTAAGCCGCCGCCGCGCCGCTGCAAGACGCCCTGCGCCACCGCCGCCGCCCGCCGCCGTCGCCGCCGACCACCGCCGCCGCCACGGAGTTCGAGGTAGCCGCCATTTTTTTTTATAAAACCAATCGGTTTTATTTCATAAACCCTAGTTTCGGTTTTGTTTAGATCGGTTCGGTTTATTTTTTTGGTTTATTTATTTAGTGGACGTTCGTCCGTACGTTCGTTTTAACGAACGGTTTTCACCATTAGCCACGACGTGAACGTTAGTTCGTTAGCACTCGCGTCTTTTTCTTTTTCTCGGATTTTCCGCGATTATTTTCGATCGCGATTTCTGTCCGATTTTCGTTCTAGTATAACTTTTCGCTCGTTTAACGGAATCATGTGATTCAAGCGCCTGGAGTTTCGTCTCGAAACCCTCTTTCTGTTTAACCAACTTAAACAAGTTTTTGCTACTGTAAAATTTGACTTAAGTCCAGATTAGTAAACGAAGCTTGTTTCTTTCGCCGTTTGAGTTTTGTTGCTTCGTTTGATTTGATTCTTTTTGCAAACCGGAGTTCTTAAGTTGAACTTTCTGGTTAGATCTCTTTTTTGAGTTTTACCCATGCCCTTGCTTGATTGCTTATTGTATGCTTGTTTGTTGCGATAGAGTACCCGGAGTGTGAAGCGTGCTACTACGAGTCTCTAGGTTTCACGGATCATCAGCAAGGCAAGTAACACTTTGATCATACCACTTTACTACCCAGTTTTATTGCATTAGATCAATCCTCAAACAATTGCATGGTTAGGATCTGAATTAAATTATCGGTTGGGAAGTAGCTGAGGTAGTACCTATTCACATGTTTATTATCAAACCTTGGGAGTTACCTCTACGTTATGCTTATATTGCCATGCTATGTTCGTAGATGTGGATTGGGTTTGAGTGTATTCATGACAGATGTGAGATTGTTAATTAATGGTTCAACTTAAGGTGGCGACTTAAATTCACATGTGGGTGGATTGAGGCACCTGGGTATTCCAGTGATTGCCTGTATTTTTTTGGAAATCCCGGGGTACCGTGTGATTCTCCTATGGACCGCCACCCAAGCTCAAAGGGATCATGAGATTATTCATACTAGAAACGTCCGTGTGCAGCCACAAGCTATTATGCGCTCTAGAATAGTTGATTAAGTTGTGTGAACTCTTACAGTGGTAGACTAGCAGATGTAGGGAATGTAGGTGTACTGGTCTACCCATCGTAAGGTGCTAACGCTTCTGAAAGACTGTGTCTCGGTCATCCGTTTCTCAAACACCATGTAGTGCGAGAAATCCAACAGAGGAGATCGAGTCTTGTGGGGAAAAGTGCGCAAACCTCTGCAGAGTGTACAAACTAATCATGGTTAGCCGTGTCCCCGGTTATGGACATCTTGAGTATCTGGTTCTTGGATTATCATGTTGATCTCATCACTCTTAATATTAATTTGTTGGGTTGTTAATGATTACTTTTAATTGGGATTGAGAGGGGGTTTATCTTCTCAATATTTTTCAACAAACTTTGTAGTTAAATAAAACTTATTCCTTTGCAGTAGGAAAAAAATTGGCTTTTCGCAAAACATATAACCATACAGCCTCCACCAGCCAAATATGCATGTAGTGATAGCATTATTCTGTTCATTACTTTCTTGTGTTACATTGCCAGCATATTCCATGTGCTGACCCGTTTTCGGGGTGCAACGTATCATGTTGCAGACTTTTCAGACAATGAGTAAGGAGCCTTAGGTCGTGGTCTTTCACTCAGTGATGTCGTTGGAGTTGATGGACTCACTTTATCTTCCAAGCCTTCCGCTGTTATCGTATTAGATGGCCTTAATCCATATTTATTGTAATAAGTTCTCTTTTGAGACATTCGATGTAATAAGTGTGTGATTACTACTCTGTTATAAATCCTTCAAGTACTGTGTGTGTCAGCATTATCGATCCAGGGATGACACTTATGCACAAATATCAGACTGTTTAAGGTCTGGTCGCTACAGTTACAAGGTGTGAAATTGAGTAAGACTCAATGCCCGACCACTGCAGAAGATAGAGAGAAAATGAAAGATGTTCCTATGCTTCAGCCATAGGCTCTATCATGTATGCAATGCGTGTACCAGACTGATGTGTGCCTTGCTATTAGTTTAGCGAGGAGGTACCAAAGTAATCCAGAGTGGATCACTGGACGTGACCAAGAACATCTGAAATACGAAAAGGACTAAGGATATGTTTCTCGTTTATGGAGGTGACAAAGAGCTCATCGTAAATGGTTACGTTGATGCAAGCTTTGACACTGATCCGGACGATTCTAAATCGCAAACCGGATACATGTTTATATTGAACGGTGGAGCTATCAGTTGGAGCAGTTCTAAACAAAGCGTCGTGGCGGGATCTACGTGTGAAGCGGAGTACATTGCTGCTTCGGAAGCACCAAATGAAGGAGTCTGGATGAAGGAGTTCATATCCGATCTTGGTGTCATACCTAGTGCATCGGGTCCAATGAAAATCTTTTGTGACAATATTGGTGCAATTGCCTTGGCAAAGGAATCCAGATTTCACAACAGAACCAAGAACATCAAGAGACGCTTCAACTCCATCTAGGATCAAGTCCAGGTGGGAGACATAGAGATCTGCAAGATACATACGGATCTGAACGTTGTAGACTCGTTGACTAAGCCTTTCTCACGAGCAAAACATGATCAGCACCAAGACTCCATGGGTGTTAGAATCATTACTGTGTAATCTAGATTATTGACTCTGGTGCAAGTGGGAGATTGAAGGAAATATGCCCTAGAGGCAATAATAAAGTTATTATATATTTCCTTATATCATGATAAATGTTTATTATTCATGCTAGAATTGTATTAACCGGAAACGTGATACATGTGTGAATACATAGACAAACAGAGTGTCACTAGTATGCCTCTACTAGACTAGCTCGTTGATCAAAGATGGTTATGTTTCCTAGCCATAGACATGATTTGTCATTTGATTAACGGGATCACATCATTAGGAGAATGATGTGATTGACTTGACCCATTCCGTTAGCTTAGCACTTGATCGTTTAGTATGTTCCTATTGCTTTCTTCATGACTTATACATGTTCCTATGACTATGAGAATATGCAACTCCGTGCTACGGAGGAACACTTTGTGTGCTACCAAGCGTCACAATGTAAGCTGGGTGATTATAAAGGTGCTCTACGTGTCTCGAAGGTACTTGTTGGGTTGGCGTATTTCGAGATTAGGATTTGTCACTCCGATTGTCGGAGAGGTATCTCTGGGCCCACTCGGTAATGCACATCACTATAAGCCTTGCAAGCATTGTAACTAATGAGTTATTTACGGATGATGTATTACGGAACGAGTAAAGAGACTTGCCGGTAACAAGATTGAACTAGGTATTGAGATACCGACGATCGAATCTCGGGCAAGTAACATACCGATGACAAAGGGAACAACGTATGTTGTTTTGTGATAACCCACAAGTATAGGGGATCGCAACAGTTCTCGATAAGTAAGAGTGTCGAACCCAAAGAGGAGCTAAAGGTAAAACAAATATTCCCTCAAGTTCTATCGACCACCGATACAACTCTACGCATGCTTGACGTTCGCTTTACCTAGAACAAGTATGAAACTAGAAGTACTTTGTAGGTGTTGTTGGATAGGTTTGCAAGAATAAAAAGAGCACGTAAACAAAAACTAGGGGCTGTTGTAAGTAAAAAAGCAATAAAGTAAATATAGCAAGTGTGGAAAAGTGGTGGTAGGAGTTGCGAAATTGTCCATTAAGCAATTGACTACTTTACTAGACCGATAGCAAGTATTATGTGGGAGAGGCCACTACTAGCATGTCATCCCTTACTTGGAATTCTATGCACTTATGATTGGAACTATTAGCAAGCATCCACAACTGCTAACGTTCATTAAGGTAAAACCCAACCATAGCATTAAGATATATTCGTCCCCCTTCAATCCCTTATGCATCAATTTCTATGCTAGGTTGAAGCTTCTGTCACTCTTGCCCT
This sequence comes from Aegilops longissima, assembly GCA_021605205.1. NCBI lineage: Eukaryota > Viridiplantae > Streptophyta > Magnoliopsida > Poales > Poaceae > Aegilops > Aegilops longissima. The sequence goes on from CM038678.1 coordinate 215,352,956, forward strand.
CCAATACATAGTCCTATCAACATACAACTAACCCTATGGTGTGATCCACGCGCGCGCTCATATGATGGGCACCAAAGGACATCAACATAACCACAAGCAAATTAAATCAATCATAGCAATTCATCAACCACCAATAGGACAACAAAAATCTACTCAGACATCATAGGATGGCAACACATCATTGGATAATAATATGAAGCATAAAGCACCATGTTCAAGTAGAGGGTACAACGGGTTGCGGGAGAGTGGACTGTTGTAGATAGAGGGAGGAAGGTGATGGAGATGTTGGTGAAGATGGCGGAGGTGTTGGTAAAGATCGCGGTGATGATGATGATGGCCACGGCAGCGTTCCGGCGCCACCAGAAGAGAAGGGGAGAGGGGGCCCCTTCGTATTCTTCTTCCTTGACCTCCTCCCTAGATGGGAGAAGGGTTTCCCCTCTAGTCCTTGGCCTCCATGGCATGGGAGGGGCGAGAGCCCCTCCGAGATTGGATCTATTTCTCTATCTCTCTCTGTTTCTTCGTTCTCCTCTGCTGCCTTTTCACCGTTTCTTTTATATCCGGAGATCCGTAACTCCGATTGGACTGAAACCTTCGCCGTGATTTTTCCCCCAAAAATTAGCTTTCTTGCGGCCGAAGAAGGGCATCAACCGCCTTACGGGTGGCCCACGAGGGTGGGGGGCGCGCCCTCCTGGTACGGGCGTGGGCCCCTGCCTCGTGGCCACCTCGGACACCGTTTCGCGCTGATCTTTCTCCCAAATTTTCCAAATATTCCAAAAATAAGCTCCGTCCGTTTTTATCCCGTTTGGACTCTGTTTGATATGGATATTCTGCAAAATCAAAAACATGCAACAGATAGGAACTGGCACTGGGCACTGGATCAATATGTTTGTCCCAAAAATAGTATAAAAAGTTGCCAAAAAGTATATGGAAGTTGTAGAATATTGGCATGGAACAATAAAAAATTATAGATACGATGGAGACGTATCAGCATCCCCAAGCTTAATTCCTGCTCGTCCTCGAGTAGGTAAATGATAAAAAAGATAATTTTTGATGCTACCTAGCATAATCTTGATCATATGTCTAATCATGGCATGAATATTAAGACACGAGTGATTCAAAGCAATAGTCTATCCTTTGACATAAAAACAATAATACTTCAAGCATACCAACCAAGCAATTATGTCTTATTGAAATAACATAGCCAAAGAAAGCTCATCCCTACAAAATCATATAGTCTGGCTATGCTCCATCTTCACCACACAAAATATTCACATCATGCACAACCCCGATGACAAGCCAAGCAATTGTTTCATACTTTTAATGTTTCTCAAACCTTTTCAATTTTTACGCAATACATGAGCGTGAGCCATGGACATAGCACTATAGGTGGAATAGAATATGATGGTGGAGGTTGTGTCGAGAAGACAAAAAAGGAGAAAGTCTCACATCAACTAGGCTTATCAACGGGCTATGGAGATGACCATTAATAGATATCAATGTGAGGAGTAGGGATTGCCATGCAATGGATGCAGTAGAGCTATAAGTATATGAAAGCTCAAACTGAAACTAAGTGGGTGTGCATCCAACTTGCTTGCTCATGAAGACCTAGGGCATTTGAGGAAGCCCATTGTTGGAATATACAAGCCAAGTTCTATAATGAAAATTCCCACTAGTATATGAAAGTGATAACTCAAGAGACTCTCTATATGAAGAACATGGTGCTACTTTGAAGCACAAGTGTGGTAAAAGGATAGTAACATTGCCCCTTCTCTCTTTTTCTCTCATTTTTTTCTTTTTTTTCTTTCTCTTCTTTTTGGGCCTTCTCTTTTTTTGCCTTTCTCTTCTTTTTTTATATTTTTTTTATTTTTTCGTCCGGAGTCTCATCCCTACTTGTGGGGGAATCATAGTCTCCATCATCATTTCCTCACTTGGGCAATGCTCTAATAATGATGATCATCACACTTTTATTTACTTACAACTCAATATTACAACTCGATATCTAGAACAAAGTTATGACTCTATATGAATGCCTCCGTGATGTCTGGGATGTGCAATGATCTAGCGTAGCAATGACATCAAAACAGACAAGCCATGAAAACATCATGCTAGCTATCTTACGATCATGCAAAGCAATATGACAATAAATGCTCAAGTCATGTATATGATGATGATGGAAGTTGCATGGCAATATATCCCAGAATGGCTATGGAAATGCCATAATAGGTAGGTATGGTGGCTGTTTTGAGGAAGATATAAGGAGGTTTATGTGTGACAGAGCGTATCATATCACGGGGCTTGGATGCACCGGCGAAGTTTGCACCAACTCTCGAGGTGAGAAAGGGCAATGCACGGTACCGAAGAGGCTAGCAATGATGGAAGGGTGAGAGTGTGTATAATCCATGGACTCAACGTTAGTCATAAAGAACTCACATACTTATTGCAAAAATCTATTAGTCATCAAAACAAAGTACTACGCGCATGCTCCTAGGGGGATAGATTGGTAGGAAAAGACCATCGCTCGTCCCCGACCGCCAATAAACACCTCATGCTCCGACTTCGTTACATAACGGTTCACCATACGTGCATGCTACGGGACTTGCAAACCTCAACACAAGTATTTCTCAATTTCACAATTACTCGACTAGCATGACTCTAATATCACCACCTTTATATCGCAAAACTATTGCAAGGAATCAAACATATCATATTCAGTGATCTACAAGTTTTATGTAGGGTTTTATGACTAACCATGTGAATGACCAGTTCCTATCATCTCTCTAGATAGATATAAGTGAAGCATGAGAGTTTAATTCTTTCTAAAAAATATATGCCCACGCTCTAACAAATATAAGTGAAGCAAAAGAGCATTCTACAAATGGCGGTTGTCTAAGTAAAGAGAAACATGCAATCCAAACTTCAAATGATATAAGTGAAGCACATGAAGCATTCTATAAAGCCATACTCAAAAGATATAAGTGAAGTGCAAAGAGCATTATATAAATCAACCAAGGACTATCTCATACCAGCATGGTGCATAAAATAAAAATGAAAACTAAATGCAAAAGACGCTCCAAGATTTGCACATATCACATGAATGAAACGAATCCGAAAACATACCGATACTTGTTGAAGAAAGAGTGGATGCCTTCCAGGGCATCCCCAAGCTTAGACGCTTGAGTCTCCTTGAATATTTACTTGGGGTGCCTCGGGCATCCCCAAGCTTGAGCTCTTGCCTATCTTCCTTCTTCTCACATCGAGACCTTCTCGATCATCGAACACTTCATCCACACAAAACTCCAACAGAAAACTCGGTATGATCCGTTAGCATAATAAAGCAAATCGCTACTCTAAGTACTGTTGCAAACCAATTCATATTTTGTTTTTGCATTGTGTCTACTGTAATATAACTTTTTCATGGCTTAATCCACTGATATAAATTGATAGTTTCATCAAAACAAGCAAACTATGCATCAAAAACAGAATCTGTCTAAAACAGAACAGTCTGTAATAATCTGAACATTCACCATACTTCTGATACTTTAAAAATTCTGCAAAAAATAGGAATAATAAACATTTTGTACATAAAGATAGTGCAAAAGTAATCATAACCATTTGACGTTCCAGTAAAAAATTGAAAATCGCGCACTACAGCCAAAGTTTGTGTCCTGCACCGTACAAACCAACAAGCATTGTAAACATCCTAAAGGCAAACCTTGGCACATTATTTTTATAATACAATGGAATTGTACAAGGGGATAATTATTTTTGTTGAAAAGTTTCTGTAATCAAGATTCACAAAGTTTCCGTGAGCATGAACAAAGTTCAAGGAGCTCTCCCACTTCAACAATGCTTGTCTTTCTCACTTTCACTTTCCTTTTTCAAAAAGTTTTGGGTTAACCTCTTTATTTTTGTTGCTTTTAAACTATATGAAAGCACTCAACATAAATAAATGACTCTCTAAAACTTCCGGGTTGTCTCCCTGGCAGCGCTTTCTTTAAAGCCATTAAGCTACGCATATAGGGCTCAAGTAGCGAATCCACCCGGATCCCAAGGTATATCAAAGCCAATTTTAATTAGCAATGGTTTGTAATTTAGTAGTGAGCACAAAGCAACATATATCATGCAACAACGAAGTCTAACTTTCTTCCTATGCATCGTCATGTCATAAAAGAACAATTCATGCACGCAAAGTAAAGGCCAATGCATAGTATAAGCAGTTTCTTGCAATTTTATCGTATTGGAAACATAAATAGGTGGAGATATAGTTCCTCTCTCATAATAATTGCAAGTAGGAGCAACAAGCACATGCATATTATATCTATCAAAATCATCATGTGCAACGGTAAAAGGCAACCCATCAATATAATCCTTAATAAGGGCAAACTTCTCCGATATAGTGTAGTCGGGAGAATTCAAAAAGATAATAGGACTATCATGCGTGGGTGCAATAGCAACAATTTCATGTTTAACATAAGGAACTATAGCAAGTTCATCTCTATAAGCATAATTCATATTGGCATCTTGGCCACAAGCATAGCAAGCATCATCAAAAAGGGATATTTCAAGAGAATCAACGGGATCATAATAGTCATCATAGCAATCATCCTTCGGTAAGCACGAAGGGGAATTAAACAATGTATGAGTTGAAGAGTTACTCTCATCAGAAGGTGGGCAAGGGTAGATAATCCGCTCTTCCTCCTTTTGTTCTTCGCTCTCCTCCTCATCTTTTTCATCCAATGAGCTCACAGTTTCATCAACTTCTTCTTCCATAGATTCCTGCAAAATATTATTCTCTTCTTGGACAGCCGAGACTTTATTAATAAGTGCATTAATATCGGAATTGTATTCATAATTCTCATAGCAATATTTGAGGATAGATAAATTTTCAGATCTATAAACAGCATCATCAAAATCTTCAAACTCTTTAAACATAGATTCAATTTCATAAGCACCCATAAAAGCAACAAATTCTTCTATTTGTTCCACATCATAGTAATCATATATACCATTAGCATAAGAAGCTAAGGTTTTATTATCATTAAATCTGCATGAAAAGAGAAGGTGTGGAGCCTTCATCCTAGAGCAACAAGTACAATCATAATTCAAGCATAGTTGTCTAGCATACCACTTCAATATATGAATTTGATCCCATAATAGTTTCCCTTTTTGAGCCAAGCGATAATCTCTAAAGTATTCACGTTGATCCAACATTACTCCCATAACATAGTTGAATGGGGTTTTCTCAGGATTATCAAAGTAGTGCATAATATGTTTCACATAACCAGCATCGAGGGTTTTAGGAGGTTCCCCATCTCCATGAGCAGCAAGTACACCTAATTTTTTTGGTATTTCGTGCTCCATATCCATAACTAAAGATAAAGAACAACTAAGAACAGCAAATAAAAATTACTTAGTGATAAAGCAAACAAGCACACACGAGAATATGCACCCCATGCTATTGCTCCCCGGCAATGGCGCCAGAAAAAGGTCTTGATAACCCACAATTATAGGGGATCGCCACAGTTTTTGATAAGTAAGAGTGTCGAACCCAACGAGGAGCTAAAGGTAGAAAAAATATTCCCTCAATTTCTATCGACCACCGATTCAACTCTACGCACGCTTGACGTTCGCTTTACCTAGAACAAGTATGAAACTAGAAGTACTTTGTAGGTGTTGTTGGATAGGTTTGCAAGAATAAAAAGAGCACGTAAACAAAAACTAGGGGCTGTTGTAAGTAAAGAAGAAATAAAGTAAATATAGAGAGTGTGGAAAAGTGTTGGTAGGAGTTGCGAAATTGTCCATTAAGCAATTGAATACTTTACTAGACCGATAGCAAGTATTATGTGGGAGAGGCCACTGCTAGCATGTCATCCCTTACTTGGAATTCTATGCACTTATGATTGGAACTATTAGCAAGCATCCGCAACTACTAACGTTCATTAAGGTAAAACCCAACCATAGCATTAAGATATATTCGTCCCCCTTCAATCCCTTATGCATCAATTTCTATGCTAGGTTGAAGCTTCTGTCACTCTTGCCCTCCAATACATAGTCATATCAACATACAACTAACCCTATGGTGTGATCCACGCGCGCGCTTATATGATGGGCACCAAAGGACAGCAACATAACCACAAGCAAATTAAATCAATCATAGCAATTCATCAACAACCAATAGGACAACGAAAATCTACTCAGACATCATAGGATGGCAACACATCATTGGATAATAATATGAAGCATAAAGCACCATGTTCAAGTAGAGGGTACAACGGGTTGTGGGAGAGTGGACCGCTATAGATAGAGGGAGGAAGGTGATGGAGATGTTGGTGAAGATGGCGGAGATGTTGGTGAAGATCACGGTGATGATGATGATGGCCACAGCAGCATTCCGGCGCCACCAGAAGAGAAGGGGAGAGGGGGGCCCTTCGTCTTCTTCTTCCTTGACCTCCTCCCTAGATGGGAGAAGGGTTTCCCCTCTGGTCCTTGGCCTCCATTGCGTGGGAGGGGCGAGAGCCCCTCCGAGATTGGATCTATTTCTCTGTCTCTCTCTGTTTCTTCATTCTCCTCTGCTGCCTTTTCACCGTTTCTTTTATATCCGGAGATCCGTAACTCCGATTGGACTGAAACCTTCGCCATGATTTTTTTCCCAAAAATTAGCTTTCTTGCGGCCGAAGAAGGGCATCAACCGCCTTACGGGTGGCCCACGAGGGTGGGGGGCGCGCCCTCCTGGTACGGGCGTGGGCCCCTGCCTCGTGGCCACCTCAGACACCGTTTCGCGCTGATCTTTCTCCCAGATTTTCCAAATATTCCAAAAATAAGCTCCATCCGTTTTTATCCCGTTTGGACTCTGTTTGATATGGATATTCTGCAAAACCAAAAACATGCAACAGATAGGAACTGGCACTGGGCACTAGATCAATATGTTAGTCCCAAAAATAGTATAAAAAGTTGCCAAAAAGTATATGGAAGTTGTAGAATATTGGCATGGAACAATCAGAAATTATAGATACGACGGAGACGTATCATTATGCGGTTTGACCGATAAAGATCTTCATAAAATACGTAGGAGCCAATATGAACATCCAGGTTCCGCTATTGGTTATTGACCGGAGACATGTCTCGGTCATGTCTACATAGTTCTCGAACCCGTAGGGTCCGCACGCTTAAAGTTCGGTGACGATTGTATTATGAGTTTTTGTGTTTTGATGTACCGAAGGTAGTTCGGAGTCCCATATGTGATCATGGACATGACGAGGAGTCTCGAAATGGTCGAGACGTAAAGATCAATATATTGGACGACTATGTTCGGACACCGGAATGGTTTCGGGGAGTTTTGGACATATACCGGAGTACCGGGGGGTTACCGGAACCCCCCGGGGAGTTTAATGGGCCAAGATGGGCCTTAGTGGAGAAGAGGAGGGGCGGCTGGGGCAGGCTGTGCGCCCCCTCCCCCTCTAGTCCGAATTGGACAAGGAGGGGGGCGGCGCCCCCCTTTCCTTCCTCCTCTCTCCTTCCCTTCCTTTCCCCCTCCTACTCCAACTAGGAAAAGAGGGAGTCCTACTCCTGGTGGGAGTAGGACTCCTCCCTGGCGCGCCCTCCTCCTGGCCGGCCGCCTCCTCCCCCTGGTCCTTTATATACGGGGGCAGGGGGCACCTCTAGACACAACAATTGATCTCTTGATCTCTTAGCTGTGTGCGGTGCCCCCCTCCACCACATTCCACCTCGATCATATCGTAGCGGTGCTTAGGCGAAGCACTACGTCGGTAGCAACATCATCACCGTCATCACGCCGTCGTGCTGATGGAACTCTCTCGTGAAGCTCTGCTAGATCGGAGTTCGCGGGACGTCATCGAGTTGAGCGTGTGCTAAACTCGGAGGTGCCGTACGTTCGGTACTTGGATTGGTCGGATCGTGAAGACGTACGACTAGATCAACCACGTTGTGCTAACGCTTCCGCTTTCGATCTACGAGGGTACATGGACACACTCTCCCCTCTCGTTGCTATGCATCACCATGATCCTGTGTGTGCGTAGGAATTTTTTTGAAATTACTACGTTCCCCAACACATATGTCAATGGCTAGGAAACTTAACCATCTTTGATTAACGGGCTAGTCAAAGTAGAGGCATACTAGTGACACTCTGTTTGTCTATGTATTCACACGTGTACTAAGTTTCCGGTTAATACAATTCTAGCATGAATAATAGACATTTATCATGATATAAGGAAATATAAATAACAACTTTATTATTGCCTCTAGGGCATATTCCCTTCAGTCTCCCACTTGCACTAGAGTCAATAATCTAGTTCACATCGTCATGTGATTTAACACCAATAGTTCACATCACCATGTGATTAGTTTACATGTCCATGTGACTAATACCCAAAGGATTTTACTAGAGTCATTAATCTAGTTCACATCGCTATGTGATTAACACCCAAATAGTACTAAGGTTGGATGTGTTTTTATGTTTTAATTAGTGTTTGTGCCAAGTTAAACCTATAGGATCTTCTTGGATGATAGTTATTTGATTTTGCAGGAAATTCCAGAAACTTTCTGTTCACGAAAATAATTGTTAAAAATCACCAGAACGTGATAAAATATTGATTCCAATTGCTGCTGATCAATAAACAAATTTTCTAGGTCTTACTATTTTGGCTGAATGTTTGGAGTTCCATAAGTTTGTGTTAGTTACAGATTACTACAGACTGTTCTGTTTTTGACAGATTCTGTTTTTCGTGTGTTGTTTGCTTATTTTGATGAATTTGTGGCTAGTAAAATAGCTTATAAACCATATAGAAGTTGGAATACAGTAGGTTTAACACCAATATAAATAAATAATGCGTTCATTACAGTACCTTGAAGTGGTCTTTTGTTTTCTTTCGCTAACGGAGCTCACGAGATTTTCTGCTGAGTTTTGTGTTGTGAAGTTTTCAAATTTTGGGTGAAAGATTTGATGGATTATGGAATAAGGAGTGGCAAGAGCCAAAGCTTGGGGATGCCCATGGCACCCCCAAGATAATCTAAGGACACCTAAAAGCCAAAGCTTGGGGATGCCCCGGAAGGCATCCCCTCTTTCGTCTACTTCCATCGGTAACTTTACTTGGAGCTATATTTTTATTCACCACATGATATGTGTTTTTCTTGGAGCGTCTTGTATGATTTGAGTCTTTTCTTTTTATTTTACCACAATCATCCTTGCTGTACACACCTTTTGAGAGAGACACACTTGATTCGGAAATTATTAGAATACTCTTTGTGCTTCACTTATATCTTTTGAGTTATATAGTTTTTGCTCTAGTGCTTCACTTATATCTTTTAGAGCACGGTGGTGGATTTGTTTTATAGAAACTATTGTTCTCTCATGCTTCACTTTGATTATTTTGAGAGGCCTACAAAACAGCATGGTAGTTTGCTTTGACATTAATAGGCATTCAAGATTAGTAAAAAATACTTTCTTATGAGTGTGTTGAATATTATGAGAAGTTTGATGCTTGATAATTGTTTTGAGATATGAAGATGGTGATATTACAGTCATGCTAGTTGAGTAGTTTTGAATTTGAGAAATACTTGTGTTAAAGTTTGTGATTCCCGTAGCATGCACGTATGGTGAACCGTTATGTGATGAAGTCGGAGCATGATTTATTTATTGATTGTCTTCCTTATGAGTGGCGATCGGGGACGAGCGATGGTCTTTTCCTACCAATCTATCCCCCTAGGAGCATGCGCGTAATACTTTGCTTTGATAACTTGTAGATTTTTGCAATAAGTATATGAGTTCTTTATGACTAATGTTGAGTCCATGGATTATACGCACTTTTCCTCCTTCCACCATTGCTAGCCTCTCTAATACCGCGCACTTTTCGCCGGTGTCGGGGAAGCTGATCGTGACCCACGAACACCTATGGGACCTGGCGGACCGAGTCCCTTGTGGTTCGGTGGGGGCGGAGATTGCACGAAGAGCGATCGAGGCGATGCACACGAGCAGTTTACCCAGCCGGAGCTCTCCGAGAGATAATACTCCTCTTGCTGCTTGGTTGATTGTATTGTGTTCTTGCTAGGGAGCAATGCGAGCTACAAAACCTAGCTTGAGTGTGTGTAGTCTCGAATGAGTCGAATCCTAACCGAGGCGAACCTTTCTACGTTGCACATGGGCCTCCTTTTATAGGCTCAAGGGGTCACCACAGTGGCAGCGTGACGAGGGTACAAATGGAAAAACAGTAGTTGGTACACCGAGTTGTACGATTGTACGATGCATTATACCTAACTCGACGGCAAGGGACAAGATCAATAAATGCCCGTCCACATCGCCTAAACGAGGCTAACAGGACCGTCAAATGCACCACCATTTGCCACGATGGTAAGCTTGTCGCCGCTTATCGCTGCTCCCCGCTGGCTGCACAGACCTCTTGACACGCACGCTGGAATGGCCCCATGGCGACACATTGGTGGATGAGCTGGGCGGAGATGAAGAGAGGTTGCTGCGCGGCAAGCACCTTGCCGCGGCTGAACCCTTGTCGCGCTCGGTAGCTTGTCGCTCACCAAGCCTTCCCGGCAAGCTCCTCTTGCCGGGGCCTTGTTTCCTTCGTGCCTTGAGTGACCTTCCCGGCAAGCTCCTCTTGCCGGTGCCTTGAATATTTTGTTCTTGAATGGCTCCGAAGGAGCCACGGAGGACCTTGGCGGTCACTAGGCAAACCCTGCCGCGGGGTGCTGCAACTGCCCGTGCACGAGTTCGGGATACTAGGGTACCCCTACTCTAGTACACCGGCAGAGCCCCGGCTGGGCCACACACGGCGCCGAGCTCTGTTGGGCCAGGCCCAAAACAGTGCACGGGCACGCGTGGCCTAGATCACGCCGTTACTCGCTCCGGACCCACCACGTCCCCCACGAACATCACACGTCGAACGTGGCGTCGTGGGAGAGATCGTGGGGCTTTTTTAATGGAAAGCGGGCGTCCGCCCCTATCCCTCCTTATAAGCAGAGGAATCGGGGCGGGACGCCCACCTCGCCATTGCTGTCACATCTCGAAAACCACCTTCGCCCCCCCTTCTTCTGCGGTGAGAGAGCAACGCGCCCGCTCCCCATCGCCACCAGCGCCATCAACGCTGTCGGCCTCCTCCACCGCCTCGCCATGGCTCCGAAGGCGACAAGGGAAAGGCGTGAAGTCGGCCGAGGCGCAGCGGCTCGCGGCGCTGCGCAAGGAGTGGGCCCTCTTCGATCCCCAGCTCGACGCAAAGGAGCCGCGGGAGGGGTACTACCTTTTCGGTCGACGGAGACGCGGGCGCACCACAAGACGAGGGTGATCTCGCCGCCGCATCCGAGAAGGTTTCGTCGGGTATCCTTCTTCAAGCGCTCTTCTCTCTGCGGGCTCGCCGCCCTCTTCCAATTCTTCTGCGATGTTATGAATACCTACGGGTTTCGCCTCCTTGATTTCACCCCCAACGCCGTTCGACCATGGCGGTTTCGCGACACCTCTGCGAGAACTTTGTCGGAGTCCACCCAAATGTAGCCCTTTTCCGCCACTTCTTCATGCCCCGCCGAGAGAGGAGAGCCGATTGTCGGAGGAATTGCTTGGATCTCCGGGATCGGCAAGAAAGAATCCTATCTTGAAGGAGAGCTCCGCAGCAAGTGGGAAGAGTGGAGAGCCGATTGCTGTTGGATTGTAGAGGAGGACCCACAGCCTTTTATCGCCCGCTAAACTCCCATAGTGCGCGGCAACGATTGGAGCAACTTGGCGCGGAGGATGCTAGGTTGAAGATAGCTGTGACCGGATCTTGCGCCTCGAGCTTGCCGGACTCACCGTAGGCGTTAGTTGGCGAGATTTCCTTCGCCGCCGATCGCTTCCCTTGCAAGAGAGGAGGAGGCCTGCTTGGGAGTTCCAAAACCCGGCAGATATCATGAGGTTGCGCCCGGGCCTCAATTGGAACTTCACTGTCTTGGAGTTGGACGCAATGCTGCTGGAGTTGTTCAAGCATGACCCCGATCACCCCGAGTGGTTTATGTTGCCGGGGGGGTCGCCTTTGTGCAACAATTCTTCTCTTGACCGCATCCGCGCCATGATGCCCTTGTGCGATTCCCATGGGATCGTTCCAACCTGGCAAGAGCCTTCCGACGACATCGTGCGGCAGTTCTTCGACAGCTTGGAAGAGGTGCCGATCCGCGCCGACGAGTACAGGTGGCTCACCCGCGACACCACCGAGCAAGAGATGGTGCGCATTGCCACAAGGTTGGAGGAGGCGACAGCAGCCGCTGCCGCTGGCGTGTTTGGGTTCACCGTGGAGGAGGCAGAGGCAGCCGAGGCGGCAAGCCTTGCCGATCGAGAGGAGTTTTCGGCGAGGTGGAGCAGGCCGAGCCCGATCTTTGAGTCGAACGAGCCTGCCGGGACGCCTCCCTCCACCTTGAGATAACTTGTCGCGGAGGAGCCCGCAGCTCCACCAAGAAGGCGCCTCCAGGGGCGGGAAGTGGCGGGCGGCAGACGGGCCAACAGCCGTCGCGCCCAGCGCGTTCCACAGCGGCAAGCTCCGTTGCCGCTGGGGCGCCTCACGCCGCCACAAGAAGCTGGGAGCGGGCCTTGGGACCACGGCTCCCGCACCCGCCAAGCGCCCGAGGGAGCCTACTCTTCCAGCTCGTCGACCGAGGCGGGGCGGAGTTCGACTTCTCCGCTCTCAGCTCCGAGGAAGAAGAAGAAGAGTAAGATCTTGTCGCTGTTACTTGTAATTCTTCAATTTGCTGCTTTGTCTTGTATCTGATTTGCTTCATTCTGAACCCTTTCCTTTTTCAGGACGCTGGCTCAGAGAGCGTCGAAGAGGGCCAAGACTCTGGTGGTTGTCATCGAAGACGATCCCCCCGCGGCGACAGGAGGCGCGTCTGAGACCCCCTTGCCGGATCCGGCAACCCTTCCACAGAGCAGCCCCCAGCACAGCCCCCAGCGTAAGTAATTAGTTTATTTCTTACGGTTAGGTGTGCATGGGTGCTCCTTCTTTACTGATATTTGACTTGTTGATTTGTGTAGGATCAGAGCAGCCTCATCAGGAGGCCCCGGAAGTCACTCCCGAAGTTACTGCTGCTCGCCTAACTACGCGCCAAGGGAGAATTCTCCGGCAAGGGAGCGCTCTCCGGTAAGGGAGCGCTCTCCGGCAAGGGAGGCTTCTCCGACAAGGGACAGCGCCGGCGACCCTCCGGTGGTGGAGACCGCGGCCACAGATCCCATCGCAGGTAATCCTCTTGCACTTGAAAACTTCCCTTGGGTTCTTTTTCATCTGTTCTTCTTTTCGAACATTTGCTTGACTGTTCTTTCTTTTTCTGATCATCAGATCCATCTGCCGGAGAGCCGATGGAGACTGAGGCTGCCGGCGAGGACGACGCGCGCGGCAACAATGACGACGCCACCAACATGGAGGAGGAGGCCGGCGCCGATGGGTCCGCTAGCGAGGAGGCCGCCAAGGCTGCTGGCGCAACGGCTGGGGAGGGGTCTGGTGATCGTCTTGACGACTCGAGAGGCGCAGGAGCGCCAGCGCCACGCCGACCGCCGATCCCTCCGCCACCGATGCAGCACCAGCTCAAGAGCCCCAGCCCGCGCCTATCGAAGGCCAGCGCGGTGTCTTCATCAAGCTTCCATGGGCGTCGAGCTCCGGGCGCCGGTCGAGGGAGAAACCTTGACGAGGCTGCTCGCCTCTGCTGGGTTGTCGCTAGTTGATGCGCCAAGCAGCAGCAGTGGCGAGTCTGAGGAGGAGCAGCTGCTGAAGAAACTGCTGTCGCTCTACCGCGCCCGACAAGCTAAGCTGGAGTCTCGGGAAGCACTTGTCGCGAGGGCGGGAGCTGACATGGAGAAGCGCAGAAGAGCTTGGCGCCGTAAAAGAAACTCTCGGGGCGTGGCGGGCGCGGAGCAACTTCGCCGAGGCGCATGGCCTTCATTCTGGAGAAGGCCGAGGTCGAGGAGCAGCAAAGGCTTGCCGGCGAGAAGCTATCTGCACAAGAAGGTGAGCTGGCGCAGCGGAAGATCAACCTTGACAGCTATGAGGAAGATCTTGCCGCGCGCGAGCAATCAATTTGCGGAGCTCTCAAGGAGGCAAAGGACGCTGCCGCAGCTGCAGAGGCCGCCAAGAAGGAGTTGGAAACGAGGGTGACGCAGCTGGAGGCCACCCTTCAGAAGAGCGCCGAGGAGGTCACTGCGCTGAAGCACGAGCGCGAGAAGGACGCCTACACTCTTGGCGAGTTGCAGGGCCGCCTCGTTGAGAAAATCAAAGAGCTCGACGCCGCCAAGGACTCCAAGGCAGATCTTGAGCTGAAGCTGTCCACCCTGACGGAGACGCTGGACGGCGCCAAGGAGCGGGAAGTGGGTTTGTTGGAGAAGATCAAGGCCAGTGAGGAGCTGCTGGCGAATGCCACGAACGCCCATACTACCTTCAAAGAAAATGTGATGCACTGGACGGAGGGTCTTGTGGATACTGCCGCCGCCATTGACAAGGAGCTGATGGAGATGGGGATGGTGGATCTCGGGTACTCCACCGACGAGCATCTCCAACCTAGTGCCAAGCTCAGCCTGTTCCTTAAGGGCGTGGTGACGGCTCTCCAGCGGCTCCGGGAAGAGATCCGAAAGCAGCTGGCCGACGAGTCGCGCCAAATCTGTGCAGGGGCTCTTCAGAAAGTGCTGATGAAGGTGGCCTTCCGCAATCCAGGCGTCAGCTTCATCAACGTCCTCAAGTCCCTGCCGCCAACCGCTGACGTTGAAGCGCTCAAGGCCCTTGTCGCACCCATTGTGGACAGGGTGAGCGGAGTCAAGAGAGTTGATGGCGACCGCGTGGACTAGGCCGCCAAATTTATCTTTCCCTTGTCGTTGCAGACCATGTTCAGGAGAACAATTTATTAGATCTGCGACAAGTTATTTTTGTAATATACTCTATCTTAGGCAACGATTGCAACATTATTTCCTTTACTTGATTCCTTCCTTTGTATGTTTGTGCCCTACGCTTTTAGGGAACTTGTCGGTGCGGGCACCTTTGCATGGCGCTGAAAGTGGACGTCGGCAGCTTCTTTGGCGATGCCGCCTCCGACAAGCAACCTTGTCGCAACTAGTTGCAGCTCACTTAAGTTGTTGAGCGGACTCGAAACAAAGTAAGGGTGCAAACCAGCCGCGAGTTGGTCCTTCGCGCACAGGTTTTCCATACAAAGTACTATCGTTCAAGGAAGATAACTTAAAAATTTAAAAACTGATTGCTCAAACTTTGGCAACTTAGCTTTTACGTCGTTAAGCTTCCGGCAAGGCGATATTTCCTCGGCGACACTTATGCCCACACCATTATCTTCTCCTCCCCGGCTAACTTGTGGGCGAAGGAACCTTCCTTTCTTTTGAGAAGAAAGAAGAGAAAATAAAGTTATGGAGCCTTGTGGCTCATTATTGCTTACCGGGTGTGGATGCTGCACAAAATGTTAGATAACACATGCATAAAGGATTATGAAAGCATGCATTTGACAAGTTGTGCGCAACACATGAGCTTTACTGATGCACGGGGTCTGCGCCCGGCTTTGTACAAAGGATTACATGCAACAGCGGCAAGACTTGTACAAAAGGGTGGTTGCCGGAACGGGTTCCGGCAACCGCACCCTATGGGTAAAACTTACGAAGATGCTCTATATTCCAGGAGTTGCTCACCGGAACGCCATCTTCGGTCTCAAGGCGGACAGCGCCAGGCCTAGTGACTCGTTTCACCCGATAAGGGCCTTCCCACTTCAGCGTCAACTTGTTGGAATTCTTGGCGGACTGAACACGCCGAAGAACAAGGTCGCCTTCCTCGAAACTTCTGGCCTTAACTTTGCGGCTATGGTAGCGGCGCAAAGCTTGCTGGTAACGAGCAGCTCGTCTGCAGCACTGAAGGCGATCCTCCTCAAGGAGCAGCGCGTCATCTTGTCGCAGCTGCTCTTGCTCAAGCTCATCATAGCGAGTACTCGAGGTGACCCAGTATCTGAGTTCCGTGGGGAGAACTGCTTCGCTCCATAGACTAGAGCAAAAGGCGCCCGGCGATGGCTCGATTTGGTGTAAATCTGATTGACCAAAGAACCACGGCAGCTCCTCAATCCAGTTTCTTCGCACTTGTGCAGCCCGTCGAAAGTTCTGGTCTTGAGTCCTCGCAACACTTCAACATTTGCCCTCTCGCTTGACCGTTGCTTCTCGGATGAGCAGCGAAGCAAAGCAGACCTTGGTGCCAAGATCTTGGGCGTATTGCATGAAGGTGCGACTTCGTGAATTGTGTGCCGTTATGCGTGATAATCCTGTTAGGAATCCCAAAGCGGCAAACAATTGACTGAAGAACTTGATCTGCTGACCGTGTCTTGTCACCTTCCTCATCTGCGTCCACTTCCGGCCACTTTGTGAACTTGTCGATTGCGGACGTATAAGTACTCAAAGCCCCGACAACTCGGGAAAGGGGCCGAGGATGTCGAGCCCCCGCACGAAAATGGCCAGGATAAAGGGATCGTCTGGAGAGCTTGAGCTGGCTGGTGTATCTGCTTGGAATGGGCCGCACGCTTCACACTTGGTTACTTGTGCGGTTGCATCTGGAGAGCTGTCACCGAAGAAACCTTGCGGAAAGCTTTGCCGGCAGCGCTCTTCGCCAATGTGGTGACCACATATGCCTCCATGAATCTCGCCAACAGCTTACATCCATCTTCCGGCAAATACACTTCAATTTCACACCGTTGAGTCTTCTTACATGCAGTGTCTTTGTCGACAAACTGGTACATACTTGACTGCCGGGCTACTCTTTCCGCTTCTTCTTGCTCTTGGGAAGTTCTCTGTCTGAAGGAAATGGACAATCTGCTGTGCCCATCTTTGGAGCTTGCGGCTCGACAACAAGGACTAAAGGCACATCTGCTGCTGCGGGAACATATGCTTCTCGGCAAGAACTGCGGCTCGGCGGAGCTTGATGTTCCCGACAAGCTTACCGGAGCAAAACTTGTCGGGGCGTCGCTTCAACGGAACAAACCACGGGCTTGTCGGAGCAGACTGCTCCTCGGACTCTTTGTGTTGATCTTGGGGACCTTCGCGGCGGCGGCTTCGGGGAGCTCGGCCGGAAAGTAGTCACCAGAAACCAACTTTCTCTTCTTGTTCTGTCCAGTTGATGGCGTTACAGTTGGTTGAGTCAGCTTGAGCACAAAAATTCCTGGTTCCACAGGTAACTTGAGTGCGGCGCACTTTGACAGGCCATCAGCAATATCATTCTGAGCTCTTGGAACATGTTCCATTTGCAGGCCGTCAAAGTGCTCTTCTAGCTTTCTCACTTCATCGACGTAGGCTTCCATCAATGGACTCTGATAATATTTGTTTACTTGGCGGACGACAAGCTGCGAGTCACCCCTGACAATAAGCTTCCTGATCCCAAGGTCCACTGCAATCCTGAGACCGCAAGCAAACCTTCATACTCTGCAGTATTATTTGTTGCTTGCTCCTTGGGAAAGTGCATTTGGACTATGTACTTGAGGTGCTCTCCGGTGGGTGCGATAAGCAGCACGCCGGCACCGGCGCCTTGCAGCGAGAAGGCACCATCAAAATACATCAGCCACTCTTTACTTGCTTACTTGACGGGGATGCTCGTCTCTGGAATTTCTTCATCTTGCGTTGGCGTCCATTCTGCTATGAACTCTACCAGTGCTCTGCTTTGAATAGTTGAAGTGCTTTCAAACTTGAGGCCAAAGCTTGACAGTTCCAGTGCCCACTCGACAATCCTGCATGTTGCTTACGGATTTTGCAATATCCTCTTCAGCGGAAAAGCAGTGACGATTGTTATCTCATGTGCTTGGAAGTAATGGCGCAGCTTTCGAGGCCATGAGGAGGCGAAAAGCAATTTTGCACACGAGTACCTTGACCTAGCCCCTGCGAAGGGAACCGACAAAGTAGACTGGGCGCTGCACCATCCTTTTCGCATCTTCTCGCAATCCTGCGCAGATCCGTTCTTGTCGGGACGAGCTTGACGGTGAAGCCCCTCGCTTGTCATTGGATGCATCTGCCTCGGTTGCCGGCTCATCATCCGCCTCCTCTCCGCTACTAACGCAGCACTAACCACTTGATTGGTTGCCGCTATGTATAGCAGCAACTTCTCTTGTGGCTTAGGTGCGACAAGTATTGGAGTGGAGGACAGTACCTCTTTAAGTCTGCGCAGCAGCCTCCGCTTCGAGTCCATTTCATTGGACCTGCCTTTTTCAAAATCTTGAAAAATGGCAGGGCGCGCTCAGCAGAACCTAGAGATAAACCTGCTTTGAGAGCAGCCACGCAACCGCAAGTCTTGAACATCCTTGGCGCTTTGGTGCTTCAATCTGCTCAATGGCCTTGATCTTGTCGGGATTGGCTTCAATTCCCCGCTGAGACACGATGAACCCGAGAAGCTTGCCGGAAGGAACTCCAAACACGCACTTCTCGGGGTTGAGCTTGAGGTTGATCTTGCGCAGATTTGCAAAGGTCTCATCTAAATCTTGAACCAGGGTTGCTTTCTCCTTGCTCTTGACCACTATGTCATCCATGTAGGCTTCTACATTTCTGTGCATTTGTGGCTCGAAAGCGTCATGGACTACTCTTGCAAGCGTTGAACCAGCATTCTTCAAACCGAAAGGCATCCGTGAAAAAAGTATGTGCCACATGGTGTAATGAATGCGGTTTCTCTTCATCCTCTTCGCCATGAAGATCGATGATATCCGAGTATGCATCAAGAAATGAAAGCAAGTCACATCCAGCCGTGGAGTCAACAATCTGGTCGATACGTGGCAAGGGAAATGGGTCTTTGGGACAAGCTTTATTAACATCTGTGAAGTCAATACAAAGTCTCCATTTCCCATTTGCCTTGCGTACAACTACCGGATTGGCCAACCACGTGGGATGGAGCACTCCTCTGACAAGGCCTGCTGCTTCCAACTTCTTGATCTCTTCTGCAATGAACTCTTGGCGCTCCACTGCCTGCTTCCTGACTTTTTGCTTGATGGGCCGCGCATGAGGACAGACAGCTAGGTGGTGCTCAATTACTTTCACAGGAACACGGGGATGTCGACGGTTGCCATGCAAACACATCGGCATTCGCCGCAGAAAGCAACGAGCTCGCCTTCCTATTTAGGATCGAGAGTGGTGGCGATGGTGAAGGTACCACCAGTGCCGTCCTCCTGGCGCGACACTTTCTTGGTCTTGGCGGAGCTGCCATCATCTTCTTGCACTTGCGGTGGAGCTCGATGGTGCGTCCTCGACGGTAGCGCAGCACTCGAAGAGTGCGCTTGCGGAGTGGGCATCGAGCTCTTGCGGACTTGGTCTTCTTCTTCCCCGGGAGCTTCAGTGACAAGTGACTTGCTACATTGCAGCTGCTGCCTCCGGTAAATCTTGTCGGCGCGAGATAAGAGCATCTTTCTTGTCGCCATGAATAGAAATGACACTTATCGGGCGGGCATCTTGAGCAAATTATACGCATAATGAGAGGCTGCCATGAACTTGGCGAGTCTTTGATTTGCCAAGTATCCCATTGTAGGGCAATGGGAAATCGGCAACGTCGAATGTGACCCTCTCATCCTGAAATTCAGTTCGCTGCCAAATGTTACCGCAGCGTGATCTTCCCTTTCGCTTGCTCCTTCTGGGTTGATTCCTTGAAAGTGCCGGTCTCTTGAGCTTCTTTGTCGAGGATTTGAAGCTTCGGAGCACTGCGGAGGAGATCAGGTTTAAGCCGGCCCGCCGTCAACTAACATCTTGGTGACCTTGAGGTTGCGGATAGTTGGTGAGACCAACATCGGCAAACACCCGACCGCAGTTATGCGATCAGGGTGGTCCTCAATATCAAAGATGATAGGCGTCTTTGGACCACTTGAGAGGTCACGTGATTCTACGGATGGTTCTGCTGCATTAACCTCCGCATCCATTGCTTGAGCTGGCGGTGTGAGGTATGCAGAGAAGCACCACCGTCAACGCAGAGGACCTCCGTGGCTTTCTGAAACTCCTGCTCATCAGCTTCATCGTCCTCCATATCTTCATCATCATCGTCGTCTTCATCCTTGTCGCGGCCGCGGGGAGGTCTGTCTCCTTGCCGCTGCTTGGCCTTGCCGTGGCGTCCTCCCCGGGCGGGTCTCTTCTTGCTAGCTGCCCCAGCACCTTCCTGGGCCTTCTCCTTGTCTCGCCGCTCGTACTCAGCCTTCTGCAGTTCAACAAGCTGCTCGACTTTCTTGCAGCTCTGGAGGTCATGGCCCTTGGTGCGGTGAATCTTGCAGTACTGTTTGTTGGAGCTGTCCTACTTGTCGGCGGCCGCCACATCTTGGCGGTTGGTGTCGTGACAACCTCCTTGCGAGCCACCAACCTTGGCCTTCTTGGCGCCACCTCCGTTGCGGACTGCTCGACAACTAGTACCTCTTTGCTCTTCTTCTTTCTATTGTTCCGCCGCCGACTCTTCTTTGCCGGGGCGATCTCCTCCTTGTCGAGATCCTGCTTCGCATTCTCTCCGAGAGTCTTCTTCCTTCTTGACACGCACACTTGTCGGCCAAGGCATACAGCTCATCGGCGTCCTTGACTTTGCACATCGCCATCTCCTCCTCATCCTGCGGTTCAAGACGCTCGATGAAACGCGCTGATCACCTTGGCGGGGTGGACATCTCGGGATGTTGTAGTGCACAGCTGAATCTCTGGATGAACTTGTGCAAGGACTCTCCTTCCTTCAGGCGAGCGGTGAAGGTCACTCTCTTGGCCATGAGGTTTGTGGTCGCCTGTGAAGGCGCCGACAAACCGATGGCACAGATCTGCCAAGAAGATATGGAACTGTCCGGCAAGTGCATGAGCCAAGATATCTAACATTGGGCTTGAGTACCCGCGGGAAGTAGTTGGTGAGGATCTTGTCGTCTCGCCCCCCGCAGCCTGCACCGCAATGGTGTAGATCTTTGAGGAACTCCGATGGGTGTGTCCTGCCATCATACTTCTCGCGCACATCGGCTTGAAGTTTTTCTTGTCGGGCCATTGGACTTGCCGCAGCTCACGGGTGAACGCAGGGCAACCTACGCGTCTGACAAGTCACCTGGTTCCCCAGGCGCTTGCATGTCGACAGCGGGCCCGGTAGCGCTGGTCGGATTGACGTCGCGCTTCTCTTGGCGCTTCGATCACGAGTTCGAAGCGTCTTCTTGTTGCCGTTCTTGAAGAACTTGGCGCTGATCACGGCGAGCTCGTGGATCCGATGACGCGGTGGAGTCGCTGTCGAGGTGGATCCGAGGAGCTGGTGATCTTGGCCTTCGGGATGGAGAGTGCATGGTGGTTGCACCCCCATAGGTTTCGTCGCCACCGGCTCGCGCCTTGTCATCTCGCCGCGGCAAGGACGTAGTTGGTTGCCGCGGAGTATCGCCGTTGGCAAAGCCGATGAGGCTTTGAATGGTGGCCCTCCATTCATCGACCTTGTCAGCCGTTGGAGGGTAATCCAGGAGTAGTTGAGCCCGCGCCAAAGCTTCCGCTTGAGGGTGGGCGGCAATGGCGAACGGTGCAAGGAGCGGGATGTGCTCGGACTTCTCAATACATTAGAAGGAGCAGCATCCCGTCCAGGCGACCGTGCTCCGCTCGCACCAGCCTGTTGGCGCGCGAGCTGCTCTTGAGCGTCTCTGGATCCACCAGCTCGATCTTGTCCCAACGAACGCATGGCGCTGCGAGCACCATGACGTTGTCGGTCTCGCACCTCCTGAGATGGACGCGGTACGTATCCGGACGCCGAGGTCTGCGCCGCCTTGTCCTTGGACTTGGCAGCGTCGTGGGCTCCCTCGACGACGCCTGTTCCTCCGCCAGCGTCTTCCCCACCACTCGTCAGCTCCGGTGGTGGTGGGTTTGACGCGGACGGCTCTGCTGCCGCCGAAGCCTTCTTCTTCGGTGGCATGTTGATGAAGGTGATGAAGAAGTTGCTCGTGTGACCGCTGGATCAGGTTCACACAGCCTCGACGCCCCCTACCTGGCGCGCCAAAGATGTCGGGGAAGCTGATCGTGACCCACGAACACCTATGGGACCTGGCGGACCGAGTCCCTTGTGGTTCGGTGGGGGCGGAGATTGCACGAAGAGCAGATCGAGGCGATGCACACGAGCAGTTTACCCAGCTTCGGAGCTCTCCGGAGAGATAATACTCCTACTGCTGCTTGGTTGATTGTATTGTGTTCTTGCTAGGGAGCAATGAGAGCTACAAAACCTAGCTTGAGTGTGTGTAGTCTCGAATGAGTCGAATCCTAACTGAGCCGAACCTTTTCTACGTTGCACATGGGCCTCCTTTTATAGGCTCAAGGGGTTACCACAGGTGGCAACGTAGACGAGGGTACAAATGGAAAAAAAGTAGTTGGTACACCGAGTTGTATAGTGTACAGTGCATTATACCTAACTCTGACGGCAAGGGACGAGATCAATAAATGCCCGTCCCTGTCACCTAAACAAAGGCAATGAGGATCGTCAAATGCACCACCGCTTGCCACGATGGTAAGCTTGTCGGCGCCGCTTATCGCTGCTCCCGCTGGCTGCACTGACCTCTTGACACGACGCTGGAATGGCCCCATGGCGACATGTTGGTGGATGAGCTGGAGCGGAGATGAAGAGAGGTTGCCTGCCGCGGCAAGAACCTTGCCGCGGCTGAACCCTTGTCGCGCTCGGTAGCTTGTCGCTCACCAAGCCTTCCCGGCAAGCTCCTCTTGCCGGGGCCTTGTTTCCTTCGTGCCTTGAGTGACCTTCCCGGCAAGCTCATCTTGCCGGGGCCTTGAATATTTTGTTCTTGAATGGCTCCGAAGGATCCGCGGAGGACCTTGGCGGTCACTAGGCAAACCCTGCCGCGGGGTGCTGCAACTGCCCGTGCACGAGTTCGGGATACTAGGGTACCCCTACTCTAGTACACCGACAGCCGGTATCATACACCCACCATATACCTTCCTCAAAACAGCCACCATACCTACCTATCATGGCATTTCCATAGCCATTCCGAGATATATTGCCATGCAACTTACCACCGTTTCGTTTACTATGACACACTCTATCATTGTCATATTGCTTCGCATGATCATGTAGTTGACATTGTATTTGTGGCAAAGCCACCGTTCATAATTCTTTCATACATGTCACTCTTGATTCATTGCATATCCCGGTACACCGTCGGAGGCATTCACATATAGTCATATTTTGTTCTAAGTATTGAGTTGTAATTGTTGAGTTGTAAGTAAATAAAAGTGTGATGATCATCATTTTTTAGAGCATTGTCCCAAGTGAGGAAAGGATGATGGAGACTATGATTCCCCCACAAGTCGGGATGAGACTCCGGACGAAAAAAAGAGGCCATAAAAAAGAAGAAGAAAAGGCCCAAATAAAAAAATTGAGAGAAAAAGAGAGAAGGGACAATGTTACTATCCTTTTACCACACTTGTGCTTCAAAGTAGCACCATTATCTTCGTGATAGAGAGTCTCCTATGATATCACTTTCATATACTAGTGGGAATTTTTCATTATAGAACTTGGCTTGTATATTCCAATGATGGGCTTCCTTAAAATGCCCTAGGTCTTCGTGAGCAAGCGAGTTGGATGCACACCCACTTAGTTTCTTTTGTTGAGCTTTCATATACTTATAGATCTAGTGCATCCGTTGCATGGCAATCCCTACTCACTCACATTGATATCTATTGATGGGCATCTCCATAGCCCGTTGATACGCCTAGTTGATGTGAGACTATCTTCTCCTTTTTGTCTTCTCCACAACCACCATTCTATTCCGCATATAGTGCTATGTCCATGGCTCACGCTCATGTATTGCGTGAAGATTGAAAAAGTTTGAGAACGTCAAAAGTATGAAACAATTGCTTGGCTTGTCATCGGGGTTGTGCATGATTTAAATATTTTGTGTGGTGAAGATAGAGCATAGCCAGACTATATGATTTTGTAGGGATAACTTCCTTTGGCCATGTTATTTTGAGAATACATAATTGCTTAGTTAGTATGCTTGAAGTATAATTATTATTATGTCAATATTAAACTTTTGTCTTGAATCTTTCGGATCTGAATATTCATACCACAATTAAGAAGAATTACATTGAAATTATGCCAAGTAGCATTCCACATCAAAAATTCTGTTTTTATCATTTACCTACTCGAGGACAAGCAGGAATTAAGCTTGGGGATGCTTGATACGTATCCAACATATCTATAATTTTTGATTGCTCTATGCTATATTATATTCTGTTTTGGACATTATTGGGCTTTATTATACACTTTTATATTATTTTGGGACTAACCTATTAATCGGAGGCCCAACCGAGAATTGCTGTTTTTTTGCCTATTTCAGAGTTTCGCAGAAAAAGAATATCAAACGGAGTCCAAACAGAATGAAACCTTCGGGAACGTGATTTTCGAAACGAACGTGATCCATAGGACTTGGACCCTACGTCAAGACATCAACCAGGAGGGCACGAGGTAGGGGGGCACGCCTACCCCCCCCCCCCCCGGGCGCGCCCTCCACCCTCGTGGGCCCCCTGTTGCTTCACCGACGTACTCCTTCCTCCTATATATACCTATGTACCCCCAAACTACCAGATACGGAGCCAAAAACCTAATTCCACCGCCGCAACCTTCTGTACCCAGGAGATCCCATCTTGGGGCCTGTTCTGGAGCTCCGCCGGAGGGGGCATCGATCACGCAGGGCTTCTACATCAACACCATAGCCTCTCCGATGATGTGTGAGTAGTTTACCTCAGACCTTCGGGTCCATAGTTATTATCTAGATGGCTTCTTCTCTCTTTTTGGATCTCAATACAATGTTCTCCCCCTCTCTTGTGGAGATCTATTCGATGTAATCTTCTTTTGCGGTGTGTTTGTTGAGATCGATGAATTGTGGGTTTATGATCAAGTTTATCTATGAACAATATTTGAATCTTCTCTGAATTCTTTTATGTATGATTAGTTATCTTTGCAAGTCTCTTCGAATTATCAGTTTGGTTTGGCCTACTAGATTGATCTTTCTTGCAATGGGAGAAGTGCTTAGCTTTGGGTTCAATCTTGCGGTGTCCTTTCCCAGTGACAGCAGGGGCAGCAAGGCACGTTTTCTATTGTTGCCATCGAGGATAAAAAGATGGGGTTTATATCATATTTCATGAGTTTATCCCTCTACATCATGTCATCTTGCTTAAAGCGTTACTCTGTTCTTATGAACTTAATACTCTAGATGCATGCTGGATAGCGGTCGATGTGTGGAGTAATAGTAGTAGATGCAGGCAGGAGTCGGTCTACTTGTCTCGGACATGATGCCTATATACATGATCATACCTAGATATTCTCATAACTATGCTCAATTATGTCAATTGCTCAACAGTAATTTGTTCACCCACCGTAATACTTATGCTCTTGAGAGAAGCCACTAGTGAAACCTATGGCCCCCGGGTCTATTTTCCATCATATTAATCTCTCTGCAACAAGTTATTTCTAGCACCGTTTTTACTTTACTTTCTTTACTTTGCATCTTTATCATAAAAATACCAAAAATATTATCTTATCATATCTATCAGATCTCACTCTCGTAAGTGACCGTGTAGGGATTGACAACCCCTTATCGTGTTGGTTGCGAGGATTTATTTGTTTGTGTAGGTGTGAGGGACTTGTGTGTGGCCTCCTACTGGATTGATACCTTGGTTCTCAAAAACTGAGGGAAATACTTACGCTACTTTGCTGCATAACCCTTTCCTCTTCAAGGGAAAACCAACGCCAGTGCTCAAGAGGTAGCAGGCACACAATAGGTTTGGTACACAACATAGCATACTTTATATAACCTATGATTGAGGCACAGGGAATGACTTTTCATTCTCTTTCTATTTTCTGCCGTGGTCGGGTTTTGAGTCTTTACTCAATTTCACACCTTGCAACACAGGCAGGAACTCCTTCCTTGACTGTTCCATTTTGAACTACTTCAAAATCTTGTCAAGGTATGTATTTATTAAAAAAACTTATCAAGCATTTTGATCTATCTCTATAGATCTTGATGCTCAATATGTAAGCAGCTTCACCGAGGTCTTTCTTTGAAAAACTCCTTTCAAACACTTCTTTATGCTTTCTAGAAAATTCTACATCATTTCCGATCAACAATATGTCATTCACATATACTTATCAGAAAGGCTGTAGTGCTCCCACTCACTTTAATTTCTTGTAAATACAGGCTTCACCGCAAGTCTGTATAAAACTATATGCTTTGATCAACTTATCAAAGCGTATATTCCAACTCCGAGATGCTTGCACCCGTCCATAAATGGATCGCTGGAGCTTGCATACTTTGTTAGCACCTTTTGGATCGACAAAACCTTCTGGTTGCATCATATACAACTCTTCTTTAAGATATCCATTAAGGAATGCAGTTTTGACACCCATTTGTCAGATTTCATAAAATGTGGGAATTACTAACATGATTCGGACAGACTTTAAGCATCGATATGAGTGAGAAAATCTCATCGTAGTCAACATCTTGAAATGTAAAAAACCCTTTTTGACAAGTCGAGCTTTGTAGATAGTCACACTACTATCAGCGTCCGTCTTCCTCTTGAAGATCCATTTATTCTCAATGGCTTGCCGATCATCGGGAAAGTCTACCAAAGTCCACACTTTGTTCTCATACATGGATTCTATCTCAGATTTCATGGCCTTAAGCCATCTGTCGGAATCTGGGCTCATCATCGCTTCCTCATAGTTTGTAGGTTCATCATGGTCTAGTATCATGACATCCAGAACAGGATTACCGTACCACTCTGGTGCGGATCATACTCTGGTTGACCTACGAGGTTTGGTAGTAACTTGATCTGAAGTTTCATGATCATCATCTTTAACTTCCTCACTAATTGGTGCAGGCATCACTCGAACTGATTTCAGTGATGAGCTACTTTCCAATTCGAGAGAAGGTACAATTACCTCATCAAGTTCGACTTTCCTCCCACTCACTTCTTTCGAGAGAAACTCCTTATCTAGAAAGGATCCACCCTTAGCAACAAAGATCTTGCCTTTGGATCTGTGATAGAAAGTGTACCCAACAGTTTCTTTTCGGTATCCTATGAAGACGCACTTCTCCGATTTGGGTTTGAGCTTTTCAGGCTGAAACTTTTTCACATAAGCATCGCAACCCCAAACTTTAAGAAACGACAGCTTAGGTTTCTTGCTGAACTACAGTTCATACGGTGTCGTCTCAACGGATTTTTAGACGGTGCCCTTTTTTAACGTGAATGCAGCTGTCTCTAATGCCTAACCCCAAAAAAATAGTGGTAAATTGGTAAGAGACATCATAGATCACACCATATCTAATAAAGTACGGTTACGACGTTCGGACACACCATTACGTTGTGGTGTTCCAGGTGGCGTGAGTTGCGAAACTATTCCACATTGTTTCAAATGAAGGCCAAAATCGTAACTCCGATATTCGTCTCCGTGATCAGATAGTAGAAACTTTATTTTCTTGTTACGACAATTTTCTACTTCACTCTGAAATTCTTTGAACTTTTCAAATGTTTCAGACTTATGTTTCATCAAGTAGATATACCCATATCTTCTCAAATCATCTGTGAAGGTCAGGAAATAACGATACCCGCCGCGAGCCGCAACACTTATCGAATCGCATACATCAGTATGTATTATTTCCAATAAGTCAGTTGCTCGCTGCATTGTTCCGTAGATCGGAGTTTAAGTCATCTTGCCCACGAGGCATGGTTCGCAAGCATCAAGTGATTCATAATCAAGTGATTCCAAAAGTCCATCAGCATGGAGTTTCTTCATGCGCTTTACACCAATATGACCTAAACGGCAGTGCCACATATAAGTTGCACTATCATTATTAACTTTGTATCTTTTGGCTTCAATATTATGAATATGTGTATTACTACGATCGAGATTCAATAAACCATTTATATTGAGTGTATGACCATAGAAGGTTTTATTCATGAAAATAGAACAACAATTATTCTTTGACTTAAATGAACAACCTTATTGCAATAAACATGATCCAATCATATTTATGCTCAACGCAAACACCAAATAACATTTATTTTAGGTTCAACACTAATCCCGACGGTAAAGGGAGTGTGCGATGGTGATCTTATCAACCTTGGAATCACTTCCAACTCACATCTTCACCTTGCCCTCAACTAGTGTTTGTTCATTTTGTAACTCCTGTTTCGAGTTACTAATCATAGCAACTGAACCAGTATCAAATACCCAGGGCTACTATGAACACTAGTAAGGTACACATCAGTAACATGTATATCATATATACTTTTGTTCACTTTTCCATCCTTCTTATCCACCAAGTATTTGGGGCAGTTACGCTTCCAGTGACAATTTCCTTCGCGTTAGAAGCACTCAGTTTCAGGCTTGGGTCCAGCTTTGGGCTTTTTCATGGGAGTGGAAACTTGCTTGCCATTCTTCTTGAAGTTCCCTTTCTTTCCCTTGCCCTTTTACTTGAAACTAGTGGTCTTGTCAACCATCAACATTTGATGCTTTTCTTGATTTCTACCTTCGTCGATTTCACCATCACGAAGAGCTTGGGAATCGTTTTCGTCATCCATTGCATATTATAGTTCATCACAAAGTTCTAGTAACTTGGTGATAGTGACTAGAGAACTCTGTCAATCACTATTTTATCTGGAAGATTAACTCCCACTTGATTCAAGTGATTGTAGTACTCAGACAATCTGAGCACATGCTCACTGGTTGAGCTATTCTCCTCCATCTTGTAGGCGAAGTACTTGTCAGAGATCTCATACCTCTCGACTCGGGCATGAGTCTGAAATACCAATTTCAGCTCTGGGAACATCTTATCTGCTCCGTGGCGTTCAAAACTTTTTGAAGTCCCGGTTCTAAGCATAAAGCATGGGGCACTAAACTATCAAGTAATTATCATACTGAGCTTGCCAAACATTCATAACGTCTGCATTTGCTCCTGCAATAGGTCCGTCACCTAGCCGCTCATCAAGGACATAATTCTTCTGTGCAGCAATGCGGATAATCCTCAGATCATGGACCTAGTCCGCATCATTGATCCTATCATCTTTTTAACTTAGTTTCTCTAGGAACATATTAAAAATAAAACATGGGAGCTATACGCGAGCTGTTGATCTACAACATAGATATGCAAATACTATCAGGACTAAGTTCATGATAAATTAAAGTTCAATTAATCATATTACTTAAGAACTCCCACTTAGATAGACATCCCTCTAGTCATCTCAATGATCACGTGGTCCAAATCAACTAAACCATGTCCGATCATCACGTGAGATGGAGTAGTTTTCAATGGTGAACTTCACTATGTTGATCATATCTACTATATGATTCACGCTCGACCATTCAGTCTCAGTGTTCCGAGGACATATATGCATATGCTAGGCTCGTCAAGTTTAACCCGAGTATTCTGCGTGTGCAAAACTGGCTTGCACCAGTTGTATGTGAACGTAGAGCTTATCACACCCGATCATCACATGGTGTCTTAGCACAAAGAACTGTCTTAACGGTGCATACTCAGGGAGAACACTTATACCTTGAAATTTTAGTGAGAGTTCATCTTATAATGCTACCGCCGTACTAAGCAAAATAAGATGCATAAAAGATAAACATCACATGCAATCAGAATAAGTGATATGATATGGCCATCATCATCTTGTGCCTTTGATCTCCATCTCCAAAGCACCGTCATGATCACCGTCGTCACCGGCTTGACACCTTGATCTCCATCGAAGCACCGTTGTCGTCTCGCCAACTATTGTTTTACGACTATCGCTACCGTGTGGTGATAAAGTAAAGCAATTACATGGCGATTGTATGCCATACAATAAAGCGACAACCATATGGCTCTTGCCAGTTGCCGATAACTGTTACAAAACATGATCATCTCATACAACAATTTATATATCACGTCTTGACCACATCACATCACAACATGCCCTGCAAAAACAAGTTAGACGTCCTCTACTTTGTTGTTGCAAGTTTTACGTGACTGCTACGGGCTTAGCAAGAACCGTTCTTACCTACGCATCAAAACCACAACGATTTTTCATCAAGTTTACTGTTTTAACCTTCAACAAGGACCGGGCGTAGTCACACTCGATTCAACTAAAGTTGGAGAAACAGACACCCACTAGCCACCTGTGTGCGAAGCATGTCGGTAGAACCAGTCTCGCGTAAGCGTACGCGTAATGTCGGTCTGAGCCGCTTCATCCAACAATACCGCCGAATCAAAGTATGACATGCTGGTAAGCAGTATGACTATTATCGCCCACAACTCTTTGTGTTCTACTCGTGCATATAACATCTACGCATAGACCTGGCTCGGATGCCACTGTTGAGGAACGTAGTATTTCAAAAAAATTGCCTACGATCACGCAAGATCTATCTAGCAGAAGCATAGCAACGAGCGGAGAGAGTGTGTCCACGTACCCTCGTAGACCGAAAGTGGAAGCGTTTAGTAACGCGGTTGATGTAGTCGAACGTCTTCGCGATCCAACCGATCAAGTACCGAACGCATGACACCTCCGCGATCTGCACACGTTCAGCTCGGTGACCTCCCTCGAACTCTTGATCCAGTTGAGGCCGAGGGAGAGTTCCGTCAGCACGACGGCGTGGTGACGGTGTTGATGAAGTTACCGACGCAGGGCTTCACCTAAGCACTACAACGATATGACCGGGGTGGAAATCTGTGGAGGGGGGCACCACACACGGCTAAGACAACTGTCAACTTGTGTGTCCTAGGGTTCCCCCTGCCCCGTATATAAAGGAGCAAGGGGGAGGCCATCCGGCCCTCATGGGGCGCGCCCCAAGTAGGCTTCCTTCTAGGAATCCTATTCCCAGTAGGTTTCCAACAAGGGAAGAGAGGGGGAAGGAAGGAGAGGGAGAGAGGGAGAGGGAAAGAGAGGGGGGGGGGGGTGCCACCCCCTCCTAGTCCAATTCGGACTCCTCAAGGGGGGGCAGCCCTAGGGCCCTCTCCTCCCTATCACAAGGCCCATGTTGGCCCATTAGTTCCCCCGGGGGTTCCGATAACCCTCCAACACTCCGATATTTATCCGGTGACCCCGGAACTCATCCGGTGTCCGAATAACATCGTCCAATATATCAATCTTTATGTCTCGACCATTTTGAGACTCCTCGCCATGTCCGTGATCACATCCGGGACTCCTTATTAACTACCTTCGGCACATCAAAACACATAAACTCATAATACCTATCGTCATCGAACGTTAAGCGTGCGGGCCCTACGGGTTCGAGAACTATGTAGACATGATCGAGACTCATTTCCGGTCAATAACCAATAGCGGAACCTGGATGCTCATATTGGCTCCTACATATTCTACGAAGATCTTTATCAGTCAACCCGCATAACAACATACGTTGTTCCCTTTATCATCGGTATGTTACTTGCCCGAGATTCGATCATCGGTATCTCAATACCTAGTTCAATCTCATTACTGGCAGGTCTCTTTACTCGTTCTATAATGCATTATCCCACAACTAACTCATTAGTCACACTGCTTGCAAGGCTTATAGTGATGTGCATTACCGAGAGGGCCCAGAGATACCTCTCCGACAATCGGAGTGACAAATCCTAATCTCGATCTATGCCGACTCAACAAACACCATGGGAGACACCTGTAGAGCATCTTTATAATCACCCAATTACGTTGTGACGTTTGATAGCACACTAAGTGTTCCTCCGGTATTCGGGAGTTGCATAATCTCATAGTCATAGGAACATGTATAAGTCATGAAGAAAGCAATAGCAACAAACTAAACGATCATAGTGCTAAGCTAACGGATGGGTCTTGTCAATCACATCATTCTCTAATGATGAGATCCCGTTCATCAAATGACAACTCATGTCTATGGCTAGGAAACTTAACCATCTTTGATTAATGGGCCAGTCAAGTAGAGGCATACTAGTGACACCATTGTTTGTCTATGTATTCACACATGTACTAAGTTTCCGGTTAATACAATTCTAGCATGAATAATAAACATTTATCATGATATAAGAAAATATAAATAACAACTTTATTATTGCCTCTAGGGCATATTTCCTTCACGAGTGTGAATCATATAGTAGATATGATCAACATAGTGATGTTCACCATTGAAACTACTCCGTCTCGCATGATGATCGGACATGGTTTAGTTGATATGGATCACGTGATCATTTAGATGATTAGAGGGATATCTATCTAAGTGGGAGTTCTTAAGTAATATGATTAATTGAACTTTAATTTATCATGAACTTAGTCCTGATAGTATTTGCATAACTATGTTGTAGATCAATAGCTCGCGATGTAGCTCCCTGTTTATTTTTGATATGTTCCTAGAGAAAAACTATGTTGAAAGATGATAGTAGCAATGATGCGGACTAGGTCCGTGATCTGAGGATTATCCTCATTGCTGCACAGAAGAATTATGTCCTTGATGCACCGCTAGGTGACGGTCCTATTACAGGAGCAGATGTAAATGCTATGAACGTTTGGCAAGCTCGATATGATAACTACTTGATAGTTTAGTGCGCCATCTTTACGGCTTAGAACCGGGACTTCAAAAATGTTTTGAACGCCACGGAGCATATAAGATGTTACAAGAGCTGAAATTGGTATTTCAGACTAATGCCCGAGTCAAGCGGTATGAGACCTCTGACAAGTACTTTGCCTACAAGATGGAGGAAAATAGCTCAACCAGTGAGCACGTGCTCAGAATGTCTGAGTACTACAATCGCTTGAATCAAGTGGGAGTTAACCTTCCAGATAAGATAGTGACTGACAGAGTTCTCTAGTCACTATTACCAAGTTACTAGAACTACGTGATGAACTATAATATGCAAAAGATGACGAAAAAAATTCCCGAGCTCCTCGTGATGCTGAAATCGACGAAGGTAGAAATCAAGAAAAGCATCAAATGTTGATGGTTGACAAGACCACTAGTTTCAAGTAAAAGGGAAGGGAAAGAAAGGGAACTTCAAGAAGAATGGCAAGCAAGTTGCCACTCCCATGAAGAAGCCCAAAGCTAGACCCAAGCCTGAAACCGAGTGCTTCTCCGCAAAGGAAATGGTCATTGAAGCGAACTGCCCCAAATACTTGGCGGATAAGAAGGATGGCAAAGTGAACAAAATTATATATGATATACATGTTATTGATGTGTACTTTACTAGTGTTCATAGTAGCCCCTGGGTATTTGATACTGGTTCAGTTGCTATGATTAGTAACTCGAAACAGGAGTTACAAAATGAACAAAGACTAGTTGAGGGCAAGGTGACGATGTGTGTTGGAAGTGATTCCATGGTTGATAAGATCACCATCGCACACTCCCTTTACCTTCGGGATTAGTTTTGAACCTAAAATAAAAGTTATTTGGTGTTTGTGTTGAGCATAATATGATTGGATCATGTTTATTGCAATACGGTTATTCATTTAAGTCAAAGAATAATTGTTATTCTGTTTACATGAATAAAACCTTTTGTGGTCATACACCCAAGGTGAATGGTTTATTGAATCTCGATCATAGTAATACACATATTCATAATATTGATGCCAAAAGATGCAAAGTTGATAATGGTAGTGCAACATATTTGTGGCACTGCCGTTTAGGTCATATTGGTATAAAGCGCATGAAGAAACTCCATGCTGATGGACTTTTGGAATCACTTGATTATGAATCACTTGATGCTTGCGAACCATGCCTCATGGGCAAGATGACTAAGACTCCGTTCTCCGGAACAATGGAGCGAGAAACTAACTTATTGGAAATAATACATACTGATGTGTGCGGTCCGATGAGTGTTGAGGCTCGCAGCGGGTATCGTTATTTTCTAACCTTCACAGATGATCTAAGCAGATATGGGTATATCTACTTGATGAAACATAAATCTGAAACATTTCAAAAGTTCAAAGAATTTCAGAGTGAAGCGGAAAATCATCGTAACAAGAAAATAAAGTTTCTACGATCTGATCGTGGAGACGAATATTTGAGTTACGAGTTTGGTCTTCATTTGAAACAAAGTGGAATAGTTTCACAACTCACGCCACCTGGAACACCACAATGTAATGGTGTGTCTGAACGTCATAATCGTACTTTATTAGATATGGTGCGATCTATGATGTCTCTTACCGATTTATCACTATCATTTTGGGGTTATGCATTAGAGACAGCTGCATTCACGTTAAATAGGGCACCATCTAAATCCATTGAGATGACACCATATGAACTGTGGTTTGGCAAGAAACCCAAATTGCCGTTTCTTAAAGTTTGGGGCTGCGATGCTTATGTGAAAAAACTTCAACATGATAAGCTCGAACCCAAATCGGAGAAATGCGTCTTCATAGGATACCCACAGGAGACTGTTGGGTACACCTTCTATCACATATCCGAAACCAAGATATTCGTTGCTTAGAATGGATCCTTTCTAGAGAAGGAGTTTCTCTCGAAAGAAGTGAGTGGGAGGAAAGTAGAACTTGATGAGGTAATTATACCTGCTCCCTTATTGGAAAGTAGTTCATCACAGAAATCAGTTCTAGTGATTCCTACACCAATTAGTGAGGAAGCTAATGATAATGATCATGAAGCTTCTGATCAAGTTACTACTGAACCTCGTAGGTCGACCAGAGTAAGATCCGCACCAGAGTGGTTCGGTAATCTTGATCTGGAAGTCATGTTACTAGACCATGATGAACCTATGAACTACGAGGAAGCGATGATGAGCCCAGATTCCATGAAATGGCTTGAGGCCATGAAATCTGAGATGGGATCCATGTATGAGAACTAAGTACGGACTTTGATTGACTTGCCCAATGATCGGCAAGCCATTGAGAATAAATGGATCTTCAAGAGGAAGATGGACGCTAATGGTAGTGTTACTATCTACAAAGCTCGAATTGTCGCAAAAAGGTTTTCGGCAAGTTCAAGGTGTTGACTACGATGAGATTTTCTCACTCGTAGCGATGCTTAAGTCTGTCCGAATCATGTTAGCAGTCGCCACATTTTATGAAAACTGGCAAATGGATGTCAAAACTACATTCCTTAATGGATCCCTTAAAGAAGAAGTTGTATATGATGTAACAAGAAGGTTTTGTCAATCCTAAAGGTGCTAACAAAGTGTGCAAGCTCCTGTGATCCATCTATGGACTGGTGCAAGCATCTCGGAGTTGGAATATACACTTTGATGAGTTGATCAAAGCATATAGTTTTATACAGACTTGCGGTGAAGCCTGTATTTACAAGAAAGTGAGTGGGAACACTACAATATTTCTAATAAGTATATGTGATACGTCTCCGTCGTATCTACTTTTCCAAACACTTTTGCCCTTGTTTTGGACTCTAACTTGCATGATTTGAATGGAACTAACCCGGACTGACGCTGTTTTCAGCAGAATTGCCATGGTGTTATTTATGTGCAGAAACAAAAGTTCTCGGAATGACTTGAAACTCCACGGAACGTCTATTTGGAAATAATAAAAAATCATTGCAAAAGATGAAGACCAGGGGGCCCACACCCTGTCCACGAGGGTGGGGCGCGCCTCCCCCCTAGGGCGCGCCCCCTACCTCGTGGGCCCCCTCGAGCTCCTCCGACCTCAACTCCAACTCTATATATTTGCTTTCAGGGAGGAAAAAAATCAGAAAGAAGAATTCATCGCGTTTTACGATACGGAGCCACCGCCAAGCCCTAAAACCTCTCGGGAGGGCTGATCTGGAGTCCGTTCGGGGCTCCGGAGAGGGGGATTCGTCGCCATCGTCATCATCAACCATCCTCCATCACCAATTTCATGATGCTCACCGCCGTGCGTGAGTAATTCCATCGTAGGCTTGCTGGATGGTGATGGGTTGGATGAAATATATCATGTAATCGAGTTAGTGTTTTTAGGGTTTGATCCCTAGTATCCACTATGTTCTGAGATTGATGTTGCTATGAATTTGCTATGCTTAATTCTTGTCACTAGGGCCCGAGTGCCATGATTTCAGATCTGAACCTATTATGTTTTCATGAATATATGTGAGTTCTTGATCCTATCTTGCAAGTCTATAGTCACCTACTATGTGTTATGATCCCGCAACCCCGAAGTGACAATAATCGGGACCACTCTCGGTGATGACCGTAGTTTGAGGAGTTCATGTATTCACTATGTGCTAATGCTTTGTTTCGGTTCTCTATTAAAAGGAGGCCTTAATATCCCTTAGTTTCCATTAGGATCCCGCTGCCACGGGAGGGTAGGACAAAAGATGTCATGCAAGTTCTTTTCCATAAGCACGTATGACTATATTCGGAATACATGCCTACGTTACATTGATGAATTGGAGCTAGTTCTGTGTCACCCTATGTTATGACTGTTACATGATGAACCACATCTGGCATAATTCTCCATCACCGATCCAATGCCTACAAGCTTTCCACATATTGCTCTTCGCTTATTTACTTTTCTGTTGTTGTTGTTACCATCACTACAAAACACCAAAAATATTACTTTTGCTTCCGTTACTTTTGTTACCGTTACCACTACTATCATATTACTTTGCTACTAAATACTTTGCTGCAGATACTAAGTTATCCAGGTGTGGCTGAATTGACAACTCAGTTGCTAATACTTGAGAATATTCTTTGGCTCCCCTTGTGTCGAATCAATAAATTTGGGTTGAATACTCTACCCTCGAAAACTGTTGCGATCCCCTATACTTGTGGGTTATCAAGGCTATTTTCTGGCACCGTTTCCAGGGAGCATAGCTCTATTCTTTGAGTCACTTGGGAGTTATATCTGCTGGTCACTATGAAGAACTTGAAGGACGTGAAATCAACAATTTATCCCTCAACTACGAGGGGAGGTAAGGAACTGCCATGTAGCTCTGCACTTGATTCACCTTCTGTTTTGAGTAAGCTTGCGACACCTAAACCTTCTTCTGCTATTCGTTCTGATATGTCGCATGTTATTGATGATGCCACTTCTTCTATGCATGATACTTATGATGAGACTACTTCTATGCTTGATACTACTGTGCCACTTAGTGAATTTCTTGATGAACAAATTGCTAGGGCTAGAGAGAAAGAAATTATTGAAACTTATTATGTCGATGAAATTGATGATGAAAACTTGCATGTTATTCCTGAGGGTTATATTTCTGATAAAGAAGCTTCTACAGCTATTTTAGCTTGCAAAGATAGCTATGAACTCAAGAGATTATTAGCTAAATGGAATAAGCAATCTCTTAATGATAGAATGAGACATGACCCTGCTTTTGCAACTTCACCTATCTGTGTTAACGATAAGGATTATGAATTCTGTGTTGATCCTGATATAATTACTTTGGTTGAATCTGATCCTTTTCATGGCTTTGAATCTGAAACTGTTGTGGCACATCTTACTATTAAATGATATAGCCACCCTGTTCACTAATGATGAGAGATCTCGCTACTTTTATATCCTTAAAATATTTCCGTTCTCATTAAAGGGTGATGCTAAGATATGGTTTAATTCTCTTGATCCTGGTTGTCTGCGTAGTCCCCAGGATATGATTTATTACTTCTCCGCTAAATATTTCCCTGGTCATAAGAAACAAGCTGCTTTGAGGGAAATATATAATTTTGTGCAAATTGAAGAAGAGAGTCTCCCACAAGCTTGGGGGAGGCTTCTCAAGTTACTTAATGCTTTGCCTGATCATCCTCTCAAGAAAAATGAAATACTTGATATCTTTTATAATGGACTAACTGATGCTTCCAGAGATTACCTGGATAGTTGTGCTGGTTCTGTTTTCAGGGAAAGAATGCCGGATGAAGCTGAAATTCTATTGAATAATATGTTGACCAATGAAAATAATTGGACACTCCCTGAGCCTATTCCTAAACCAACTACGAAGAAGAGAGGTGTTTTATTTCTCAGTCCTGAAGATATGCAAGAGGCAAAGAAATCTATGAAAGAAAAAGGTATTAAATCTGAAGATGTTAAGAATTTACCTCCTATTGAAGAAATACATGGTCTTAATCTACCGCCTGTTGAACAAACCTATTAACTTAATCCTCCACCTATTGAAGAAACTCATGGTCTTGATAACCCGATACAGGTAGTAAAGGTAAATTCTCTCTATAGATACGATAAAGCTGAAATTCCTCCTACTAAAATTGCTAGCCAATGCTTGGATGAGTTTGAAAAATTTATGGTTAAACAATAAGATTTCAATGCTTATTTTAGTAGACAATTAAAACAAAATGCTTATATGATTGAACAGTTGGGTAATTACATGGCTGATGTTAGAGGTGAACTTAAACTCATTACTAAACATGCTTCTATGGTTACCGCTCAAGTATAACAAGTACTTAAAGCTCAAAATGATTTGCTCAATGAAATGAATAGTAAGAAAAATGATTATGCTGTTAGAGTGGCTACTAGAACTGGTAGAATGACTCAGGAACCTTTGTATCCTGAAGGCCACCATGAGAGAATTGAGCAAGATTCTCAGAGAAATAATATAGACGCACCTAGTTCTTCTAAAAACAAGAAAAAGAAAAATGATAGGACTTTGCATGCTTCTAGTGAACCTATTGTTGAACCACCTGAGAGTCCAAATGATATATCTATTTCTGATGCTGAAACACAATCTAGTAATGAACATGAACCTAATGAAAATGTTAATGATGATGTTCAAGATGATGCTCAACCCAGTAATGATAATGATGTAGAAATTGAACCTCCTGTTGATCTTGATAACCCACAATCAAAGAATCGACGTTATGATAAGAGAGATTTTGTTGCTAGGAAACATGGTAAAGAAAGAGAACCATGGGTTCAGAAACCCATGCATTTTCCTCCCAAACCATCCAAGAAAAAGGATGATGAGGATTTTGAGCGCTTTGCTGAAATGATTAGACCTATCTTTTTGCGTATCTGATTAACTCATATGCTCAAAATGAATCCCTATGCTAAGTATATGAAAGATATTGTTACTAATAAAAGAAAAATACCGGAAGCTGAAATTTCCACCATGCTTGCTAATTATACTTTTAAGGGTGGAATACCAAAGAAACTAGGAGATCCAGGAGTATCTACTATACCATGCTCCATTAAAAGAAACTATGTTAAAACTGCTTTATGTGATCTTGGAGCCGGTGTTAGTGTTATGCCTCTCTCTTTATATCGTAGACTTGATTTGAATAAGTTGACACCTACTGAAATATCTTTGCAAATGGCTGATAAATCAACTGCTATACCTGTCGGTATTTGTGAGGATGTGCCTGTTGTGGTTGCAAACGTTACTATTTTAACAGACTTTGTTATTCTTGATATTCTCGAGGACGATAGTATGTCTGTTATTCTTGGAAGACCTTTTTTGAATACTGCAGGGGCTGTTATTGATTGCAACAAAGGCAATGTCACTTTTCATGTTAATGGTAATGAGCATACGGTACACTTCCTGAGGAAACAACCTCAAGTCCACAGTATCAATTCTATTGGAAAAGTTCCATCGATTATTTTTGGAGGTTTTGAATTTCCTCTTCCTACTGTCAAGAAGAAATATGATATTCTTATTATTGGGGATGTGCATATCCCCATTGAGGTAACCTAGTGTTATTCGAAATTTCTCCGGTTCCATGTTATTCGGAATGAGTTTGTTAACAAGACCTGATCAACCTTGTTAGTGGATTCCTTTTGATGAGCATGAGATGGATGAACCTAGAAAGCACAACCTTCTGTACCCTCTTTCTATTTTCTATTATTTAGTTGAAATAAAGTAAAAATAGTATTTTTCTGTCTGTTTCCTGATTTATCTGTGCAATATAAAAATACCCCGAAAATAAAAGTTCTCCAAATGCCCGAAAATGGAATATGATTTTTCTAGAATTTTGAGAATTTCTGCATCGAGAACACAGCAGAGGAGTCGGCACTGCCACGAGGGTCAGGGGCGCGCCCTACCCCTCTGGGCGCGCCCCCTACCTCGTGGGCCCATGGTGGCCCTCCTCCACTCATTCCTGCACCCATACACTCCTTCTTCCTCCCACAAACACCAATATCCAGCTCAAGCACGAGTTCTAGCTCATTTTGCTGCGATTTTCGATCTCCTTGCTCAAAGCACCTCTCACAAAACTGCTTGGGGAGATTGTTCCTTGGTACGTGACTCCTCCATTGGTCCAATTAGTTTTTGTTCTAGTACTTTATTCATTGCAAATTTGTGCTGCCTAGGTGACCATGTTCTTGAGCTTGCATGTCAAATTTATATGGTTCCAAGTAGTTCTAATGCTTGATATAGGCTCTAGGAACTTGTAGGAGTAGTTGCTATCAATTTTAATGAGTTTGGTTTACTTTTGTTTGAAGTTACTAAAATTTTTAGAATATTTCAGAAAAATAATGAAGAGATTTTTTAGGGGCTCATCGAGCAGAAGCTCAAAGGAAAAGCAAAATGAAGAAGCACATAGGCCCAAATATAATTTGCCTCGCACCGCGGAGGTTCGGCCATGTGAATGGCCTTCCGATAATTTCTTGAGAGAAGCCGGGATTTATGATGATTTCTATTCATTGGCTGAGAATGCTGGCCTCACCGACTTCCTCCGTGACCAACGTCATTAGTATCTCTTACTCACCAATACTTTTGTGCAAAATTTCTACTATTTTCCTAAAGAAACACCTCCTTCAATAGAGTTTCATTTATATGATGTTGTTAAGAAAATGCCACTAGAAGAATTTTGCAAGGTTTGCAAAATACCTTCCGAGGGTACCTTAGATGAACCACATCGTAAAGATGTGGACGGGTTTATTGACACCATTACTGTGGGGGAAACTAGGAAGGTTTCCGATGCAAGAATCACTAGCATACATTTTCCTGTTTTACGCTACTTTGCCATATTTGCTAGTCGTTGCTTGATTGGTCGCTGAAACTGTGGAAACCTTAGTGTTCCTGATATTATTATTTTGTTCCATGGTTTATTCCGCGATAACACTGTTAGTATGGGCGGAATTATTGCTAAACGATTAAGTTTGAACCGTACTAAGGGTCGCATCTTTGAAGGTATTTATGCTTCACGCCTTGCTGCACATTATAACATACCTATTAGGTGTTGGAAATATGCCCTAGAGGCAATAATAAATTAGTTATTATTATATTTCCTTGTTCATGATAATCGTTTATTATCCATGCTATAATTGTATTGATAGGAAACTCAGATACATGTGTGGGTACATAGACAACACCATGTCCCTGGTAAGCCTCTAGTTGACTAGCTCTTTGATCAATAGATGGTTACGGTTTCCTGACCATGGACATTGGATGTCATTGATAACGGGATCACATCATTAGGAGAATGATGTGATGGACAAGACCCAATCTTAAGCCTAGCACGGAGATCGTGTAGTTCGTATGCTAAAGCTTTTCTAATGTCAAGTATCTTTTTCTTAGACCATGAGATTGTGCAACTCCCGGATACCATAGGAATGCTTTCGGTGTACCAAACGTCACAACGTAACTGGGTGGCTATAAAGGTGCACTACAGGTATCTCTGAAAGTGACTGTTGGGTTGGCACGAATCGAGATTGGGATTTGTCACTCCGTGTGACGGAGAGGTATCTCTGGGCCCACTCGGTAGGACATCATCATAATGTGCAGAATGTGACCAAGGGGTTGATCACGGGATGATGTGTTACGGAACGAGTAAAGAAACTTGCCGGTAACGAGATTGAACAAGGTATCGGGATACCGACGATCGAATCTCGGGCAAGTATAATACCGCTAGACAAAGGGAATTGTATACGGGATCGATTGAGTCCTTGACATCGTGGTTCATACGATGAGATCATCGTGGAACATGTGGGATCCAACATGGGTATCCAGATCCCGCTGTTGGTTATTGACCGGAGAACGTCTCGGTCATGTCTGCATGGTTCCCGAACCCGTAGGGTCTACACACTTAAGGTTCGATGACGCTAGGGTTATAAAGGAAGTTTGTATGTGGTTACCAAATGTTGTTCAGAGTCCCGGATGAGATCCCGGACGTCACGAGGAATTCCGGAATGGTCCGGAGGTAAAGATTTATATATGTGAAGTCCTATTTTGGCCACCGGAAATTGTTCGGGATTTTTCGGTATTGTACCGGGAAGGTTCTAGAAGGTTCCGGAGTGGGGCCCACCTACATGGGGGAACCCACATGAACGTGGGTAGTGGGGGCAAGGCCCCACACCCCTGGTAAAGCGCACAAGATCCCCCTTAGAAGGAATAAGATCATATCCCAAAGGGATAAGATCAAGATCCCTAAAAGGGGGATAACAATCGATGGGGAAAGGAAAGGATGGGATTTCTTTCCTCCCACCTTTGCCAACGCCCAAATGGACTTGGAGGGCAAGAAATAATCCCCCTCCACCCCTATATATAGTGGGAGGCGCATGGGAGCTGCACCCTTGCCCCTGGCGCAGCCCTCCCCTCTCCCAAGTCCTCCTCCTCTCCGCGGTGCTTGGCGAAGCCTGCAGGATTGCCACGCTCCTCCATCACCACCACACCGTCGTGCTGCTGCTAGATGGAGTCTTCCCAACCTCTCCTCTCTCCTTGCTGGATCAAGGCATGGGAGACGCCACCGGCTGTACGTGTGTTGAACGCGGAGGTGCCGCCTGCATGCGGCACTAGGATCTCCGGTGATTTGGATCACGACAGCACGACTCCTTCAACCCCGTTCTCTTGAACGCTTCCGCTTAGCGATCTACAAGGGTATGTAGATGCACTCTCCTTCCCTCGTTGCTAGTTTCTCCATAGATAGATCTTGGTGACACGTAGGAAAATTTTGAATTTCTGCTACGTTCCCCAACAGTGGCATCATGAGCTAGGTCTATTGCGTAGATTCTTTGCACGAGTAGAACACAAAGTAGTTGTGGGCGTTGATTTTGTTCAATATGCTTACCGTTACTAGTCCAATCTTGTTTCGACGGTATTGTGGGATGAAGCAGCCCGGACCGACCTTACACGTACACTTGGTGCATAAGGTGGCTAGCGGGTGCCAGTCTCTCCCACTTTAGTCGGATCGGATTCGATGAAAAAGGTCCTTATGAAGGGTAAATAGCAATTGACATATCACGTTGTGGCTTTTGCGTAGGTAAGAAACGTTCTTGCTAGAAACCCATAGCAGCCACGTAAAACATGCAAACAACAATTAGAGGACGTCTAATTTGTTTTTGCAGGGTATGCTATGTGATGTGATATGGCCAAAAAGGAATGTGATGAATGATATGTGATGTATGAGATTGATCATGTTCTTGTAATAGGAATCACGACTTGCATGTCGATGAGTATGACAACCGGCAGGAGCCATAGGAGTTGTCTTTATTTATTGTATGACCTGTGTGTCATTGAACAACGCCATGTAATTACTTTACTTTATTGCTAACCGTTAGCCATAGTAGTAGAAGTAATAGTTGGCGATACAACTTCATGAAGACACGATGATGGAGATCATGGTGTCATGCCGGTGACGATGATGATCATGGAGCCCCGAAGATGGAGATCAAAAGGAGCAAAATGATATTGGCCATATCATGTCACTATTTGATTGCATGTGATGTTTATCATGTTTATGCATCTTATTTGCTTAGAACGACGGTAGTAAATAAGATGACCCCTCATTAAAATTTCAAGAAAGTGGTCCCCCTAACTGTGCACCGTTGCGAAAGTTCGTCGTTTCGAAGCACCACGTGATGATCGGGTGTGATAGATTCTTAAGTTCACATACAACGGGTGTAAGCCAGATTTACACACGCGAACCACTTAGGTTGACTTGACGAGCCTAGCATGTACAGACATGGCCTCGGAACACAAGAGACCAAAAGGTCGAGCATGAGTCGTATGGTAGATACGATCAACATGAAGATGTTCACCGATGATGACTAGTCCGTCTCACGTGATGATCGGACACGGCCTAGTTGACTCGGATCATGTAATCACTTAGATGACTAGAGGGATGTCTATCTGAGTGGGAGTTCATAAGATGAACTTAATTATCCTGAACATAGTCAAAAACCCTTTGCAAATTATGTCATAGCTCGCGCTTTAGTTCTACTGTTTTAGATATGTTCCTAGAGAAAATATAGTTGAAAGTTGACAAGATGGCGATTATGCGGACGGAAGAAAGCTTATGTCCTTAATGCACGCTTCGATGTCTGAACCCCAAACATAAATCTGTGGATGTTGCGAACATCGGACATACACGTTTTGATAACTACGTGATAGTTCAGTTAAACGGTTTAGAGTTGAGGCACCAAAGACGTTTTTCGAAACATCACGGAACATATGAGATGTTTCGAGGGCTGAAATTGGAATTTCAGGCTCGTGCCCACGTCAAGAGG
Source organism: Aegilops longissima (assembly GCA_021605205.1). Classification (NCBI taxonomy): domain Eukaryota; kingdom Viridiplantae; phylum Streptophyta; class Magnoliopsida; order Poales; family Poaceae; genus Aegilops; species Aegilops longissima. The sequence goes on from CM038678.1 coordinate 215,397,249, forward strand.
TATAAGACCTCCGGCAATTTTCTTATCCTGCAAACTAAGGGAGAAAAGCTCAATCGTTGAGCTTGTGCTCAGATTGTCTGAGTGCAACAATCACTTGAATCGAGTGGGAGTTGATCTTCCAGATGAGATAGTGATGTTTCTCCAAAGTCATTGCCACCAGGCTGCTAGAAGCTTCGTGATGAACTATAACATATCAGGGATAGATTTGATGATCCTTGAGATATTCGCGATGTTTGACACCGTGAAAGTAGGAATCAAGAAGGAGCATCAATTGTTGGTGGTTGGTGAAACCACTAGTTTCAAGAAGGGCAAGGGCAAGAAGGGATACTTCATGAAACAGCAAATCAGCTGCTGCCCTAATGAAGAAACCCAAGGTTGAACCCAAATCCGAGACTAAGTTCTTCTGTAATAAGGGGAACAACCACTGGAGCAGAATTACCCTAGATACTTTGTAGATGAGAAGGCTGGCAAGGTCGATAGAAGTATATTGGATATACATTATGTTAATGTGTACTTTACTAGTACTCGTAGTAGCACCAGGGTATTAAGATACCGGTTCGTTTGCTAAGTGTTAGTAACTCGAAGTAAAAGGCTACGGAATAAACGGAGACTAGCTAAAGGTGAGCTGACGGTATGTGTTGGAACTGTTTCCAAGTTTGATGTGATCAAACGTCGCACGCTCCCTCTACCATCAAGATTAGTATTAAACCAGAATAATTGTCATTTGGTGTTTGCATTGAGCATAGACATGATTGGATTATGTCTATCGCAATACGGTTATTCATTTAAGGAGAATAATGGTTACTCTGTTTATTTGAATAATACCTTCAATTGTCTTGCACCTAAAAGGAATGGTTTATTGAATCTCGATCGTAGTGATACACATGTTCATGCCAAAAGATATAAGATAGTAATGATAGTACCACCTACTTGTGGCAATCGCCATGTAAGTCATATTGGTATAAAACGTATGAAGAAGCTCCATGTTGATGGATCTTTGGACTCACTCGTTTTGAAAAGTTTGAGACATGCGAACCATGTCTATCGGTGTATACGCATGAAGAAACTCCATGCAGATGGATCGTTTGGACTCGCTTGATTTTGAATCACTTGAGATATGCAAATCATACCACATGGGCAAGATGACCTGAAAAACCTCATTTTGAGAAGATGGAACAAGATAGCAACTTGTTGGAAGTAACATATTTTGATGTGTGAAGTCCAATGAGTCTTTGAGGCATGCAAATGAATATCGTTATGTTCTTACTTCACAGATGATTTGAGTAGATGTTGAGTATATTTACTTGATGAAACACAAGACTGAATTATAGAAAGGTTCAAGTAATTTCAGAGTGAAGTTGAAGATCTTCGTGACAAGAGGATAAAATGTCGTGATGTGATCATAGAGATGGATATCTGAGTTGCGAGTTTGGTACACAATTGAGACATTGTGGAAATTGTTTCACAACTAACACCGCCTGGAACACCATAGTGTGATGGTGTGTCCGAACACCATAGATGCACCCTATTGGATATGGGGCATACCATGATGTCTCTTATCGAATTACCACTATCGTTCATGGGTTAGGCATTAGAGACAACCACATTCACTTTAATAGGGCACCACATGGTTCCGTTGAGACGACACCGTTTGAACTATGGTTTGGAGAAACCTAAATTGTCGTTTCTTAAAAGTTTGGGGCTGCGACGCTTATGTGAAAAAGTTTCAGGTTGATAAGCTCGAACCCAAAGCGGATAAAATGCATCTTCATATGACACCCAAAACAGTTGGGTACACCTCCAGTCTCAGTTCCGGAAGCAAAAGGATTGTTTCTAGAATTAGGTCCTTTCCCGAGGAAAAGTTTCTCTCGAAAGAATTGAGTGGGAGGATGGTGGAGACTTGATGAGGTTATTGAACCGTCACTTCAACAAGTGTGTAGCAGGGCACAGGAAGTTGTTCCTGTGGCGCCTACACCAATTGAAGTAGAAGCTTATGATAGTGATCATGAAGTTTTGGATCAAGTCACTACTGTACCTCGTAGGGTGACAAGGATGCGTACTACTTCAGAGTGGTACAGTAATCCTGTCTTGAAGGTCATGTTGCTAGACAACAATGAACCTACGAGCTATGGGGAAGCGATGGTGGGCTCATATTCCGACAAATGGTTAGAAGCCATGAAATCCGAGATAGGATCCATGTATCAGAACAAAGCATGGACTTTGGTGGACTTGCCCGATGATTGGCAAGCCATTGAGATAAATGGATCTTTAAGAAGAAGACGGACGTGGACGGTAATATAATCGTCTATGAAGCTCGACATGTGGCGAAGAGTTTTTCACAAGTTCAAGGAGTTGACTACGATGAGATTTTCTCACCCGTAGCGATGCTTAAGTCCGTCGGAATCATGTTAGCATTAGCTGCATTTATGAAATCTGGCAGATGGATGTCAAAACGAGTTTCCTTACCAGCCAGAAGGAAAGATTGTATGTGATACAATCAGAAAGGTTTTGTCGATCCTAAGGATGCTAAAAGGTATGCTAGCTCCAGCGATCCTTCCATGGACTGGAGTAAGCATCTCGGAGTTGGAATATACACTTTGATAAGATGATCAAAGATGTTGGGTTTATACAAAGTTTACGAGAAACTTGTATATCCAAAGAAGTGAGTGGGAGCACTATAGAATTTCTGATGAGTATATGTTGTTGACATATTGTTGATCAGAAATGATGTAGAAATTCTGGAAAGCATATAGGGTTATTTGAATAGTGTTTTTCAATAGAAAACCTGGATTAAGCTGCTTGAACATTGAGCATCAAGATCTATAAGGATAGATCAAAACGCTTAATGGTACTTTCAAATGAGCACATACCTTGACATGATCTTGAAGGTGTTCAAGATGGATCAGTCAAAGAAGGAGTTCTTGCCTGAGTTGTAAGGTATGAAGTTAAGAGTTAAAGCTCGACCACGACAGAAGAGAGAGAAAGGACGAAGGTCGCCCCTATGCTTCAGATGTAGGCTCTATAGTATGCTATCTTTGTGTACCGAACGGAAGTGTGCCTTGCCATGAGTCATCATAGGGTACAAGAATGATCCAGAATGGATCATTGGACAGCGGTCAAAATTGTCCTTGGAGTAAATAAGGACATGTTTCTCGATTATGGAGGTGATAAAGAGTTCGACGTAAAGGGTTACGTCGATGCAAGCTTTAGCACCTATCCGAGTGACTCTGAGTAGCAAACCGGATACGTATAGTGGAGCAACCATTTAGAATAGCTCCAAGTGGAGCATGGAAGCAGCATTTACAATATGACCTAGAGATTTGCGAAGTACATACCAATCTGAATGTTGCAGACCCATTGACTAAAACCTCTATCACAAGCAAAACATGATCAAACCCCAGAACTCATTGAGTCTTAATCACATGATGATGTGAACTAGTTTAATGACACTAGTAAACTCTTTGGATGTTGGTCACATGGCGATGTGACGTGTGAGTGATAATCACATGGCGATATGAACTAGATTATTGACTCTAGTGCAAGTGGGAGACTGTTGGAAATATGCCCTAGAGGCAATAATAAATTAGTTATTATTATATTTCCTTGTTCATGATAATCGTTTATTATCCATGCTATAATTGTATTGATAGGAAACTCAGATACATGTGTGGGTACATAGACAACACCATGTCCCTAGTAAGCCTCTAGTTGACTAGCTCGTTGATCAATAGATGGTTACGGTTTCCTGACCATGGACATTGGATGTCATTGATAACGGGATCACATCATTAGGAGAATGATGTGATGGACAAGACCCAATCTTAAGCCTAGCACAGAGATCGTGTAGTTCGTATGCTAAAGCTTTTCTAATGTCAAGTATCTTTTCTTAGACCATGAGATTGTGCAACTCCGGATACCATAGGAATGCTTTGGGTGTACCAAGCGTCACAACGAATCGGGTGGCTATAAAGGTGCACTACGGTATCTCCGAAAGTGTCTGTTGGGTTGGCACGAATCGAGATTGGGATTTGTCACTCCGTGTGACGGAGAGGTATCTCTGGGCCCACTCGGTAGGACATCATCATAATGTGCAGAATGTGACCAAGGGGTTGATCACGGGATGATGTGTTACGGAACGAGTAAAAAGACTTGCCGGTAACGAGATTAAACAAGGTATCGGGATACCGACGGTCGAATCTCGGGCAAGTATAATACCGCTAGACAAAGGGAATTGTATACGGGATCGATTGAGTCCTTGACATCGTGGTTCATCCGATGAGATCATCATGGAACATGTGGGAGCCAACATGGGTATCCAGATCCGCTGTTGGTTATTGACCGGAGAACGTCTCGGTCATGTTCGCATGGTTCCCGAACCCGTAGGGTCTACACTTAAGGTTCGATGACGCTAGGGTTATAAAGGAAGTTTGTATGTGGTTACCGAATGTTGTTCGGTGTCCCGGATGAGATCCCGGACGTCACGAGGAGTTCCGGAATGGTCCGGAGGTAAATATTTATATATGGGAAGTCCTATTTTGGCCACCGGAAATTATTCGGGATTTTTCGGTATTGTACCGGGAAGGTTCTAGAAGGTTCCGGAGTGGGGCCCACCTGCATGGGGGACCCACATGAACGTGGTAGTGGGGGCAAGGCCCCACACCCCTGGTAAAAGCGCACCAAGATCCCCTTAGAAGGAATAAGATCATATCCAGAAGGATAAGATCAAGATCCCTAAAGGGGGATAACAATCGGTGGGGAAAGGAAAGGATGGGATTTCTTTCCTCCCACCTTTGCTAACGCCCCAATGGACTTGGAGGGCAAGAAATATTCCCCTCCACCCCTATATATAGTGGGGGCGCATGGGAGCTGCACCCTTGCCCTGGCGCAGCCCTCCCCTCTCCCAAGTCCTCCTCCTCTCCGCGGTGCTTGGCGAAGCCCTGCAGGATTGCCACGCTCCTCCATCACCACCACACCGTCGTGCTGCTGCTGGATGGAGTCTTCCCCAACCTCTCCCTCTCTCCTTGCTGTATCAAGGCATGGGAGACGTCACCGGGCTGTACGTGTGTTGAATGCGGAGGTGCCGTCCGTTCGGCACTAGGATCTCCGGTGATTTGGATCACGACGAGTACGAATCCTTCAACCCCGTTCTCTTGAACGCTTCCGCTTAGCGATCTACAAGGGTATGTAGATGCACTCTCCTTCCCCTCGTTGCTAGTTTCTCCATAGATAGATCTTGGTGACACGTAGGCAAATTTTGAATTTCTGCTACGTTCCCCAACATTAGGCTCTATGAGAAAGAAGAAAAATTGATGCCCAATGCTTATTTAGATTATAAGAGTATGGTAGCACATGATTTCATTGTTAAGAATAGGGAAGGGGAGCTTAAATACAATTTTTTCTTTGATAAACATCATCCTGAGACTATTACCTTGCCTGCTCCTTCCTTGTTTAATTTATCTACAGGTCCTCTCGTTCCGTGGGCGGCCATTCAAGCTTACCGGAACCCTACACCAGCCCCGGAGCCGGAATCACAATTTGGGCCTCCACGATAGTCTGATTACTTTTGGGATCCGGAGATGACTGCCAGCCAGTGGCAGTCAGAGTCCTCTTCATCTCAGTACGCCCCCAGCTACACCTACGGGTATCCGCCAGGCCATCCATGGCAATGAACCAACTTAGGCCAAAAGCCTAAGCTTGGGGGAGTACGTATTTCCCACCGACATTACATTCATGTTCACACACTCATTACTAGATGTCGGTGCTCATACTCTTTCATTGTAATATCCATGCTAGTTTATTTTCTTTTTCCTGCTTTCTTCTTGTGTGTTTAATAAAATTTAAGAAAAACAAAAAAAAATAGTGTAGCTTCTAGTTAGTTTACTTTTCTTGTTGTAGTAGTAATAATTAAAAAGAAAACCCAAAAAGATTTCCTGTTCTTCTTTTTGCTTGTTGGGAGCTTTCCCGTGTAAATAGTTTTATTTATTTTCTTTTCTTTGGGGGTCGATAGGAGAAGACCATGATTAAATTGTTGACGTGGCTCTTATATGCATTATTGTTGATTTAACCAAGAGCCCATATTGCCTTGTCTTATCCTGTTTATTGAATGCTCGCAGATTCCAGCTTAGTCCAATGCACGTGTACTCTTATTATTATTCACATCGTTCGGTCGTGCAAGTGAAAGGCAATTATGACGATATATGATGGACTGACTGAGATGAGAAAAGCTGGTATGAACTCGACCTCTCTTGTTTTTGTAAATATGATGAGTTCATTGTTCCTGATTCAGCAAATTATGAATAAACATGTTTGCAATGACAATTAGAGATCATAGTTGCTCGTGCCATGCTTGATTAGCTATGAGTTATAATGGTTTGCCTTGCGTGCCAACATGCTATTAATATGGTTGTGATGTGGTATAGTGGGGTGGTATCCTCCTTTGAATGATTTAAGTGACTTAACTTGGCACATGTTCGCACATGTAGTTGAAACAAATCAACATAGCCTTCACGATATTTATGTTCATGGTGGATTATATCCTACTCATGCTTGCATCCAATGTTTATTAATTTTAATGCATGTTCATGACTGTTGTTGCTCTCTAGTTGGTCGCTTCCCAGTCTTTTGCTAGCCTTCACTTCTACTAAGCGGGAATACTGCTTGTGCATCCAATCCCTTAAACCCCAAAGTTATTCCATAAGAGTCCACTATACCTTCCTATATGCGGTATTTACCTGCCGTTCCAAGTAAATTTTTATGTGCCAAACTCTAAACCTTCAAATAAACATTCTGTTTTGTATGCTCGAATAGCTCATGTATCAACTAGGGCTGCCCTTATCTTCTATGTTAGGCGGGTTATTCTCAAGAGGAGTGGACTCCGCTCCTCACTCACGAGAAAATGGCTGGTCTCCGGGATGCCCAGTCCCATGCTTTATGCAAACTAAATCAAAATAATTGCAAACAAAATTCCCCCTAGGACTTTTGCTAGTTGGAGACACTCGTTGTTTCGAGCAAGTCATGGATTGATGCTTGTTGGTGGAGGGGGAGTATAAACTTTACCATTTTGTTTGGGAACCGCCTATACTGTGTGTAGCATGGAAGATATCGCCATCTCTTAGTTGTTATGTTGACAATGAAAGTATGCCGCTCAAAATATTATTTATCTCTATTTCAAAACCGAGCTCTGGCACCTCTATAAATCCCTGCTTCCCTCTGCGAAGGGCCTATCTATTTACTTTTATGTTGAGTCATCACCCTCTTATTAAAAAGCACTAGCTGGAGAGGGCAGCTGTCATTTGCATTCATTGTTATTAATTTATATTGGGTATGACTATGGTTGGATCTCTTTTACCATGAATTACAATGTCTAGTCAGTCCTTGATCTTTAAAGGTGCTCTGCATTTATGTTTTGCGGTCTCAGAAAGGGCAAGCGAGATACCATCCTGTTATATCATATTATGATTATTTTGAGAAAGTGTTGTCATCCGAGATTTATTATTATCGCTCGCTAGTTGATTATGCCATTGATATGAGTAAACATGAGACCTAAGAGTTATTGCAAATGTGGTTAGTCATAATCTTTGCTGAAAACTTGAATGCTGGCTTTACATATTTACAACGACAAGAGCAAACAGAGTTTGTAAAAGTTTTTCTTTATCACTTTCAGTTTGTCAACTGAATTGCTTGAGGACAAGCAAAGGTTTAAGCTTGGGGGAGTTGATACGTCTCCGTCGTATCTACTTTTCCAAACACTTTTGCCCTTGTTTTGGACTCTAACTTGCATGATTTGAATGGAACTAACCCGGACTGACGCTGTTTTCAGCAGAATTGCCATGGTGTTATTTATGCGCCCCCTACCTCGTGGGCCCCTTGGAGCTCCTTCGACCTCAACTCCAACTCTATATATTTTCTTTCGGGGAGGAAAAAAATCAGAGAGAAGAATTCATCAGGTTTTACGATACGAAGCCGCCGCCAAGCCCTAAAACCTCCCGGGAGGTCTGATCTAGAGTCCGTTCGGGGCTCCGGAGAGGGGGATTCGTCGCCATCGTCATCATCAACCATCCTCCATCACCAATTTCATGATGCTCACCGCCGTGCGTGAGTAACTCCATCGTAGGCTTGCTGGACGGTGATGGGTTGGATGAGATCTATCATGTAATCGAGTTAGTTTTGTTAGGGTTTGATCCCTAGTATCCACTATGTTCTGAGATTGATGTTGCTATGACTTTGCTATGCTTAATGCTTGTCACTAGGGCCCGAAAGTGCCATGATTTCAGATCCGAACCTATTATGTTTTCATGAATATATGTGAGTTCTTGATCCTATCTTGCAAGTCTATAGTCACCTACTATGTGTTATGATCCGCAACCCAAGTGACAATAATCGGGACCACTCCGGTGATGACCGTAGTTTGAGGAGTTCATGTATTCACTATGTGCTAATGCTTTGTTCGGTTCTCTATTAAAAGGAGGCCTTAATATCCCTTAGTTTCCATTAGGACCCGCTGCCACGGAGGGTAGGACAAAAGATGTCATGCAAGTTCTTTTCCATAAGCACGTATGACTATATTCGAAATACATGCCTACATTACATCGATGAATTGGAGCTAGTTCTGTGTCACCCTATGTTATGACTGTTACATGATGAACCACATCCGGCATAATTATCCATCACCGATCCAATGCCTACGAGCTTTCCACATATTGCTCTTCGCTTATTTACTTTTCCGTTGTTGCTGTTATAATCACTACAAAACACCAAAAATATTACTTTTGCTTCCGTTACTTTTGTTACCGTTACCACTACTATCATATTACTTTGCTACTAAATACTTTGCTGCAGATACTAAGTTATCTAGGTGTGGCTGAATTGACAACTCAGTTGCTAATACTTGAGACTATTCTTTGGCTCCCCTTGTGTCGAATCAATAAATTTGGGTTGAATACTCTACCCTCGAAAACTGTTGCGATCCCCTATACTTGTGGGTTATCAATATGTGAATGACATATTGTTGATTAGAAATAATGTAGAATTTTCTGGAAAACATAAAGGAGTGTTTGAAAGGAGTTTTTCAAAGAAAGACCTCGGTGAAGGTGCTTACATATTGAGCATCAAGATCTATAGAGATAGATCAAGATGCTTGATAAGATTTTTCAATGAGTACATACCTTGACAAGATTTTTGAAGTAGGTCAAAATGGAACAGTTAAAGAAGGAGTTCTTGCCTCTATTGCAAGGTATAAAGTTGAGTAAGACTCAAAACCCGACCACGGCAGAAAATATAAAGAGAATGAAAGTCCTTCCCTATGCCTCAGTCATAGGTTCTATGAAGTATGCTATGCTATATACCGGACTTATGGTGAACCTCACCATGAGTTTGGCAAGAGGGTACAATAGTGATCCAGGAGTAGATCACTGGACAACGGTCCGAATTATCCTTAGTGGAATAAGGAGATATTTCTCAGTTATGGAGGTGATAAAGAGTTCGTCGTAAAGAGTTACCCCGATGCAAACTTTTACACCGATCCGAATGACTCTGAGTCTCAATCTGGATACATATTAAAAGTGGGAGCAATTAGCTAGAGTAGCTCCATGCAGAGCATTGTAGACATAGAAAATCTGCAAAATACATATGGCTCTGAATGTGACAGGCCCATTGACTAAGCTTCTCTCACAAGCAAAACATGATCACACCTTAGTACTCTTTGGGTGTTAATCACGTGGCGATGTGAACTAGATTATTGACTCTTGTAAACCCTTTGGGTATTGGTCACATGGCGATGTGAACTATAGAGTGTTAAATCACATGAACTGCTGGTGTTAAATCACATGGCGATGTGAACTAGATTATTGACTCTAGTGCAAGTGGGAGACTAAAGGAAATGTGCCCTAGAGGCAATAATAAAGTTGTTATTTATATTTCCTTATATCATGATAAATGTTTATTATTCATGCTAGAATTGTATTAACCGGAAACTTAGTACATGTGTGAATACATAGACAAATAGAGTGTCCCTAGTATGCCTCTACTTGACTAGCTTGTTTATCAAAGATGGTTATGTTTCCTAGCCATGGACATGTGTTGTCATTTGATGAACGGGATCACATCATTAGAGAATGATGTGATGGACAAGACCCATCCGTTAGCTTAGCATTATGATCATTGAGTTTTATTGCTATTGCTTTCTTCATGACTTATACATGTTACTCTGACTATGAGATTATGCAACTCCCGAATACCGGAGGAACACTTAGTGTCCTATCAAACGTCACAACGTAGTTGGGTGATTATAAAGATGCTCTACAAGTGTCTCCGATGGTGTTTGTTGGGTTGGCATAGATCGATATTAGGATTTGTTATCACAACGTAACCAATAGCGGAACTAGGTATGGTGATACCGACGATCTATTCTCGGGCAAGTAACATACCGATGACAGAGGGAACAACATATGTTGTTATGCGGTTTGATCGATAAAGATCTTCGTAGAATATGTAGGAACCAATACGAGCATCTAGGTTCCGCTATTGGTTATTGACCGGAGATGAGTCTCAGTCATGTCTACATAGTTCTCGAACCCGTAGGGTCCGCACGCTTAACGTTCAATGACGATCGGTATTATGAGTTTATGTGTTTTGATATACCGAAGGTAGTTCGGAGTCCCGGATGTGATCACGGACATGACGAGGAGTCTCGAAATGGTCAGGACATGAAGATGGATATATTGGAAGGTTATGTTTGGACACTGGAATGGTTTCGGCTGAGTTCGGGCATTTATGGGAGTACCAGGGGGTTACCGGAACCCTCCGGGGGCTTAATGGGCCTACATGGGCTTTAGTGGAAGAGAGAGGAGGCGACCAAGAGGTGGGGCGCCCCCCCCCCCCCCAAGCCCAATCCGAATTGGGAGGGGGGCCGGCCCCCCTTTCCTTCCTCCCTTCTTCCCCTTCCTTCCCCCTCCTAGTTGGACTAAGAAAGGGGGGGGGAAACCTACTCCTAGTAGGAGTAGGAATCACCCCTTGGGGGTGCACCATGAGGCCAGCCAGCCCCCTCCTCCCCTCCTTTATATATGAGGGAGGGGGGCACCCCATAGACACACAAGTTGATCAGCCGTGTGCGGTGCCCCCTCCACAGTTTTACACCTCGGTCATATCGTCGTAGTGCTTAGGCAAAGCCCTGCGCCGGTAACTTCATCATCACTGTCACCACGCCATCGTGCTGATGAAATTCTCCCTCGGCCTCAACTGGATCAAGAGTCCGAGGGACGTCACCGAGCTGAACGTGTGCAGATCGCGGAGGTGCCGTGCGTTAGGTACTTGGATCGGTTGGATCGCGAAGACATTTGACTACATCAACCGCGTTACTGAACGCTTCCACTTTCGGTCTACGAGGATACGTGGACACACTCTCCCTGCTCGTTGTTATGCTTCTCCTAGATAGATCTTGCGAGATTGTAGGATTTTTTTTGAAATACTACGTCCCCCAACATGTTGGACACCGAGAACTCGCGCGTAGGTCGTCCGTGGGCTCCCTCTGCTCTGATGGATGTGTGGACGTGTAATCGAGGCATCGTAGTGGCCAACGAAGGGGTGGAGCTCGAGATGGCAGTGGAAGGCAGTGGTGACAAAGCCCACGGTGCTTTCGCTCTTGTGTCAGGGTCGATCTACGAGGGGCATACAAATTGGACATCGAGAGCTCGCAGGTGGGCTCTCGGTTGCCTTCTTTTCCTCTAGTGGAGATGTGTGCAAGAAATCGGGGCATTGAAAAAGACGTTAGAAGGGTGGTACTCGCGACACTAGGGGCGGTTGACAAGGGGAAGACGAGTTCAATGATGGGAGCTTGAGCCCAGAGCGTCGGTGGCCTCCTGCTCCTGCGACGAATGCTTGGGCACAAAACCCGAGGTGTCGCGGTGGCGGGTGGGACTTGGGGCGGCGGTGGAGGGTAGCAGAGTTGGTTTCAGTCGCGGTGTTGGCCGGCAGATAAGGAGGAGGCGTGGCGAGTCTGGCGGTGGGGTTTTGTCAAAGGTAAGCGGTGTCGCGGAAGGAGATAAAAGGGTTGAGAAACCTCCTCAAACTGCTTAATTTTGGGAAGGAAGGAGGTGTTTTGAGGAGCAACCCCTATTTCTTGTGAGAAGTTAACGGTTTTGAGGGAAGATCTACAAAATGTTTAACTCTTCAAACAAAAAAATTTCAAGGGGTGGAAAGAAGATTTGAGGAAAGAGCTGGAGATGCTCTTACTGAAAATCGGATAACCCACTTATCATGGTGCAAGCTTTTATATATAGTGATTTTGAATTTTTATATATAGTGATATTCACGAAAATGGCCTTTGGTGGCCGAGCACCCTGCAGGCCGGAATCAGCCCCGTCGGTGCTCGTTGTGATCGGTGCCACGTGAGTATGACGCTGCCGTATTTTTACTGTATTTATAGGAGAGTCGGTTGCACAGCCCCGTATTTGCTATTAAATAAACCGTGCGGACTCACGAACTCTAGCAGGCACATGAGTGCAGCACAGTTGCATGTCGCGGTCACACGCTGCATGGCACGGGTTTGACTCCGTCAACATGTGCGCTTGGCAAACGGGCAGGGAGCCGTTTGGGTTGAACATTGAGGATCCTGCCGTTGCCTTGGCCTCATGGGCTACTTATAGGAATTGGCTCTACATCGTTGCCGCACCCAGCTCAAACAAAATCGACATGGCTTCATCTTCATCCTTAGTTCGTTGCAGAGAAAGGCGACAGCACCTGCCGCTCATCATGTGCCCGGACTGCGGCAAGGTTCAGGTGGAGACCGCTCATCCTAAATGGTACACCAATCAAAGCAACACAACTTGAAGCGAAAAGGATCAAACAAGTGATTTTCACACCAAACACACATCGTCTCCAAGCAATTCTCCGACAACAAATGATACTACAAATATAGAGATTCACTAATATGTGGAGTAGTCATTAGCAGTCTGACATCCACATTAGCACGGTTACATGAAACTGTCATGTTTCAAGCATACAAAACAAATGAAATCAACCATAGAAATCAGCCTTGGGCGTGTTGGTGCAAGTGTTCCTTCTGTGGCCTTTCAGGCTGCACCTGGAGCAGCAAGGTGATTTCCTTGGCGCCTTTGGAAGGCCCCCCGTGCCGCGGACATGTTGTGGTCTTGTGCCCCTGGGCCCGACAGATCGAACAGAACCTACTCCTCTTAGCTGGCTGTTCGTATGGTCCTTTGTCGCAGCCGTAGGGCGCCCCGCTGGTCTCTTCTTTTATGGCGCCCCAAAGCTATTTGAACATTGCGAGGCACTTTGCACCTGTTTTTTGTTGGACCAAAATGTTGCTTCTCTGTTGTAGCTGAACCTGCAGAATCACTGCCACCTCTCTGTCAGATAAACCCGTGCCATCGCGTACAGCAGCCACCGACTCCGGCAATGTTTTCACATTTCTTAGTTGCTCCATCTATCTATGTGCCAGTGTGATTTCCAGTGCAGCTTCTCCATATAGTTAACTGAGTGCATGGTTGTGATCTGCTTTGTGCTCACATATGTACAATCCTTTATCATCAGGCCTAAGAATCCGCATCAACGCAAGGCATCCACACCTCGTCGAGCGGCTATTCAATTGCAATGGCTTGCCCTGCAGTGTTTTCCATAACATATGAGAACATAATAGGAAAAAATTAGGTGCGAGGAAACAATTTCTCTTTTTTGAATTAATGAATCATCCTCACCGCACACGCGCACACAAACTCCTGCATACATTTTTTCCGATGGACGTTCAGCCTGCTTTTGGCATACCTGACGCCAAAACCAATCTCCCAAGAGTATAAGTTGTAAAACTCATATGCTTCTACAACTGTGTCAAAGCTAGTCTCGAGCGCCGGGTTAACAACAGTGCCAACCTTGTTTTCTGCACAAGCTTGCATTGAAGCATCGAGGGCAGGGACCTGCTTGGGTTGGCATCCCTCTCTTCTGGCGCGTTGCCAATCCTAACACTGCATTTTCCCCAAAATCGGTGTTAAATGTAATTCCCACTGGTACAGACCGATATAAGCAAAACACTTCTGAAAAAAATAATGTCGATCTATTGATACAGAAATAATAAATATGATCTAGCAGCATTTTTTTTCGCTCGACACCTGATTGTAAAATTATGGTTCCAAGCTAGCATGAATGTTGTAGCAGGGGGAAAAGAGAATTATTCATCCATGGGGCTGCAAACTCTTTGCACACGTGTGTTTTTGTTTTTCGTTCGACACCTGATTGTAAAATTATGGTTCCAAGCTAGCATGAATGCTGTAACAAGGGAAAAAAGAGAATTATTCATCCATGGGGCTGCAAGCTCTTTGCACACGTGTGTTTTTGTTACAGGCGATTACAGGAAGCTACAATCTCTGGTCTAACAGCAAAGGTGAGTACAGGAAGCTACAATCTATGGTCTAACGGCAAAGGAATGACAAATGAGTGTGTGTTTTCTTACCGTCGAGTCCAACATGAGATCTTTGTTTTGTTGACGACAAAATCCTCTGCGTCTCCCTCATCTCCCACTCCCATAGACTCAGTTGCAGTATTCTGAGCCGCCATATAGTTTGAGTCACCAACGACCTCACTCCCACTGCTGCGGCACGAGCCAACATTCGTGTCAGCCCACCGGAACTGCTCTTTGCCACTACTGCCGTCCATCGGTTTAGAAGACATCACATCAGAGGAGCGCCCGCGAGCTTCATGAATGGAAGCAACCATAGACTCGACAACATTGATCCCGCCAACCAAAATATCACCCGCATGAGCCCTAGGAACCAATCTGTGGCACATACAAAAGTCTCATCTAGTCAGATCCATCCAACATCAGGGAGAAGAAGAACTCAAGAACGAACCGCGGCGAAATCAATGAGCAGAACACCAGGCAAAGAAAGATCCCCTTTTGGAGTGAGCAACGGCAAGAGAAATATGGACGCCAGATCGGTTCTTACCCTGATTCTGCTTCCTCAAAGAACTCGAGGCCATCCATGGCGAATCGCCGTGCTGCATAGCTTTTTTTCCACAGTCCACGGGAAGGGGATGAATGAACTGACCAGGGAAGGGGGGGGGGGGGGTTAAGGTAGGTGCTGCGCCAGATGGGCCCGGAATTAATGTCGCACCAGCCCATAACTGCCACCAGCGTGCTACTCCCTCCGTTCCTAAATAATTGTCTTTTTAGAAATTTCAACAAGTGACTACATACGGAGCAAAATGAGTGAATCTATACTCTAAAACATGTCTACATACATCCGTATGTTGTAGTCCATTTGAGATGGCTAGAAAGATAAATATTTGAGAAGGTGGGAGTATTTTTAAACCAGCCCAGCAAGGACAAGAGGTGCCTGCACCCGAGGCCCACGTACAACGCTAGCACACCAGCCCACGGCACGCATGTATTTTAATCTGACAGCTATCGTATACCTCCGATTAAAAAGCCATGCACACATCGCAGCGCTATACTCCACGGCGGGAGATTGCGGCCTGCAGGGTGCTCGGCCATCAAAACGCCACACTCGTGATATTCAGATGGTTCAAATGCGTCTAGGAGACCGTGAGGTTAGCTTTGACTTTTCCCTCTTCTTTCACACTGAAGATGCCCTTAGGTACACTCCAATTTGTACTTTGCTTAACAAAGCAAATCAACGTGGTCGTTGGGGCGTGCGTGAAATTTTATAACTGCCATAGCCGGTGCTTGGTCGCTAAACTGGCCCATAAGTATGCACGGATGGCGAATGAAAGGCAGAGTGCTCCTTCACACTGCTAGCTACGCACAACATAGTACTCGTACAACTTTACGCCTGCACTGGCAGGTCGAGAAGCACCCGAGCTGGGCCATGGCGTTCCTCGGTAGCTACAGGGCGAGCGTTTTGCTGCTCCTGACATGCGCTAGTTGCATTTTGATGCCGGCGGCAGCCGACTATGCCAAGTACAAGGACCCGAAGCAGCCGCTCAACAGGCGGATCAGCGACCTGCTGGCGCGGATGACCGTCGCCGAGAAGATCGGCCAGATGTCTCAGATCGAGCGGGAGAACGCCACCGCCGACGTCGTCAAGGAGTTCTTCATAGGTACTCCGTATCGTATATGCATTTCACGTGCATTTTTCATACAGTTTTGCTAGAACTCATCTAGATGAGATATAATTTGGTCTCATTCACCTTTTATAGCCATTGGATGTGATCTTTATAAGATGCGCGCAGATCGCGTGGGTTGTATCTGTTTTTATTTTCAAAGTGAATGAGACCAAATTATATCTCATCTAAATGAGTTCTAGGTACTCCCTTTTTCATAGGGTGCGTTCAATTTATCAACGGCCCGCCCTGGCTGCAGGCAGCGTGCTGAGCGGCGGGGGCAGCGTCCCGGCGACGAACTCGACGCCGGAGGCGTGGGTGAGGATGGTGAACGAGACGCAGAGGGGCGCGCTCTCCACGCGCCTCGGCATCCCCATGCTCTACGGCATCGACGCCGTCCACGGCCACGGTAACGTCTACAGGGCCACCATCTTCCCGCACAACGTCGGCCTCGGCTGCACCAGGTACCTAGGTCAATAACGTTAATCGATCAGATTGATGGGTTCTCTAATAGTACATGATCAGATCGATGCACTAGTTAATCATCTTAAATTGAACGGCTAGCTTATATAATGTTCAAGTCTGTCGCTCATATACTAGCTGCAAGACCTAGCTACCCCAAGTTGTTTTTTGTGTTCGATGTTGCATTAAAAGTAAAAGAAAATTCAAACGAGGAGCTCGCTCACATCTAATACTACGTTGCTCTTGCACGGAACCCACTTCACCTACGTACACATAGATTCAAAATCATAAGTGCAGTGTTGTACCGATGGTGAGTCCAAACAACAGTTGTTTGACACAAGTACTTCTGTTCACCACGGCGGTCTAATCTGAGGTGAACTCGGTCTTAATGCAACGTACGTACGGTCGGTCTGTTGGTCCAGGGACCCGGAGCTAGCGAAGAAGATCGGGGCGGCGGTGGCGCTGGAGGTGAGAGCCACGGGGATACCGTACGTGTTCGCTCCGTGCGTGGCGGTGTGCAGGGACCCCAGGTGGGGCCGCTGCTACGAGAGCTTCAGCGAGGACCCTAAGCTGGTGCAGCAGATGGCCTCCGTCATCTCTGGCCTCCAGGGCGAGATCCCGGCCGGCGGCCGCCGCGGCGCGCCCTACGTCGCCGCCGGGCAGCGCAACGTCGCGGCGTGCTCCAAGCACTACGTCGGCGACGGCGGCACGGCCGGCGGCGCCAACGAGGGCGACACGGCGGCCACTTTCCACGACCTGCTCAGCGTCCACATGCCGCCCTACTACAGCGCCGTCGCCCAGGGCGTCTCCACCGTCATGGTCTCCTTCTCCAGCTGGAACGGCGCCAAGATGCATGCCAACCGTTTCCTCATCACCGACTTCCTCAAAACCACGCTCAGATTCAGGGTCTCCGATCGACTTCTTCGCCGTGCATTTCTCTCTTGTAAACATGGTTCCTCTCACTCATCTATGTGTGTTTCTTCAGGGTTTTGTGATTTCGGATTGGGGAGGGATTGAAAGGATAACGACACCTAAAGGTGCCGACTACATGCTGTCCGTCAAGCTGGCAATCATGGCCGGCATCGACATGGTGAGTGAAGGAGTGCACTGCTACTGTTACTGTCAGTGTACACAACAAATCAACATCATTCATCCGGTCGCGCCTTTTCTTTTCAGATCATGATCCCGTACACATACACGGAGTTCATCGACGACCTCAGCACCTTGGTGCACAACGGAACCATTCCGATGAGCAGGATCGACGACGCCGTTCGGCGGATCCTCCGTATCAAGTTCACCATGGGTCTCTTCGAGAACCCCTACGCCGACTTCAGCCTCGCCGGCGAGCTCGGCAAACAGGAGCACCGCGACCTGGCGCGGGAGGCCGTGAGGAAGTCCCTTGTCCTGCTAAAGAACGGCAAGGCAGGCGAGAAGCCGCTGCTGCCGCTGCCCAAGAATGCGGGGAGCATCCTGGTCGCCGGCAGCCACGCCCACAACCTCGGCAACCAGTGCGGTGGATGGACCATCACCTGGCAGGGCATCGCCGGCAACAACCTCACCACCGGTAACGCACAAAGATAGCGCGCCGTGCTATGCCAAGCGGCGACCGATCAACTGAATGAAACTGATAACGTGAACGCGCGCAGGGACTACGATCCTGGATGGCATCAAGCACGCCGTGGGGCACGGCACGGACGTGGTCTACTCCGAGAACCCCGACGCCGGCTTCATGCGGCAGAACAAGGCCCGCTTCGACTACGCCGTCGTCGTCGTCGGCGAGCCGCCCTACGCCGAGTCCTTCGGCGACAACCTCAACCTGACCGTGCCGGCGCCGGGCCCCAGCGTGATACGGGACGTGTGCGGCAGCGTCAGGTGCGCCGTGGTGCTGGTCTCCGGCAGGCCGCTTGTCGTGGAGCCGTACATGGACGCGATCGACGCGCTGGTTGCGGCGTGGCTGCCGGGGACGGAGGGGCAGGGCGTGAGCGACGTGCTGTTCGGCGACTACGGGTTCACCGGGAAGCTGGCACGGACGTGGTTCCGCTCTGTGGAGCAGCTGCCGATGAACGTCGGCGACGCGCGGTACGATCCCCTGTTCCCCTTCGGGTTCGGGCTCCAGACACGCGCGGCTGCTGACATGGAAGCTCTGGCCTGATAGATGCGCCTGCCGCTAACTGAGGGAAACTCCGCTCGCAGTGGTTTAAGAGAATTAGCTACTCCTGTCGCAACTAATTATTCATCAGATGATCAGAACTAAAATTTTCGTGTAAACTGTTTGCTGTGTGTCAGTGTCGGGCGCGACATCAGAGCTAGACGTTCCCCTGAAAAAAACTGATCTAGACGTCTCCCGTACGGATTCCCAATTAGCAATCGCCTACGGGCAACGACTACTTTCTTTTTAGGGGCAATAGGGATTTTATTCGCTGATAACAATGTGCGGAATACAAATGATATTGGGCAATATTCCTAGCCACAAGTGCCGCCCGACTGCAAGAGAAGTAGCAACCTTAACCAAAGCATGAGCTTCATAGTTCGACTCACGAAATTCAATTTTTTTTTAACAAACTCTAGTTCCTCCATGCGGTCCTTTATCTCGTGCAGGACCGGTTAGTGCAGTTTGCTGGTTGCACGGTGTAGGTTCGTTCTGCTCCGATTTTACTCATCCCTAAAAAAAATGCACCCATTTTCTTTCTATTTCATTTCACTTTGCTTATTTATTTACATTTATTTTGTATCTTTTTAAATTTTGCACTGTTTTTATTCATCGTTCTACATTAGTTTTCTTCTTTTTTCGGTTTTCTTTGTTCTTATGTTTTTTGCTTTTCCTTTGTTTCTTTGTTAGTTATTATCGCTTTTTTTAACACATATTTACTTTTATCATGGTAACCAATGTGCATTTGTAGAGCCAACAAGATTATTTTTTTGATACACTGCTAGAAATTTATGATTTACATTTTTTAAAATATATGCTTTTAACACTTTCTCGATTACATGGTAACATTTTCCAAATACATATTAAATACTTTATAATGGAAATAGAAAATTTTAAATAACACATACATTTTTTACATTGTGTACACATTTTTAAATTGATTTTTTAGAGCACCTGAATATTTATTTAAAATGTCGCATACAATTTTAGTGGAAATGAACATTTATTAACCTATGCGAACATTTTTTTACATTGTCTGTAATATTTTATTAAATGAGACGAATCTTTTTTTTGAAGCGTGGGAATATTTTCATAAAATGGCATGTATATTTTTAGTGTTGCAGATCTTTTTTCACATTATGCAACAATTATTTATATTGTATACACATTTTAGAAAAATCATGTACATTTGTTGAAACACAAGAACATTTTTGAAATTTTCAGGAACATTTTAAGAACTGCACTAACAAATTTTATACTATGTTAACCTTTTAAATTCGCGTTTTAAAATTTATGAAATACATTTAAAATTTTAGTACATATATGCATTTAACTTAAAATAAATAATAAAATAGGGAAAATAATTCGAGTGCCGTTAACATGACTAGCCACGTCGTACTGGCCGGCCCACCGCCAACGCACTGTAACAGCGCAGGGAACGGTCGGTCAGTTGGATTGGATCAAATACCCCTCGAAATTCTAAAACCTTGACCATATTTGTGGGCAAAATTATACTTTTCTGAGTATAGTTTGGTGCGGTGCACCTTGTTCTTCTTATTAGGGTTTTTCTTCCAGGCCTCGTCCTCCCCTATTCTAATCGCCGCCCTTTCCCCACCCCCTGCACCACCGAAATCCGAACGAATCAGGAAGCATCCGCCCTCGCCGGAGAAGAGAGCAAGTGCGCCCGTCCGTCCGTCCACATGTATGGCAAGCCTGTCCGCCGCATCGGCGATGGCTATGTTGATAACGTTACACCAGAAACCGTGAAGGAGGACATACTCCTCCTAGTCGATGACATCCATGGCTTCTACAAGGCGGCGCTCGATCGGTTGCCTGTAAAGAGGATGCCCGCGCTGGCTCCCTGCCTTCTCAAGGCCGGCGTGTGCTTCGGCTTCCTCGACCCAGTCTCCAACATCATCCTCAACACCATCGCCTACTCGCAGCAGTTGCCCAGCACCGAGAGTGAAGAAGGGGCTACTAGAAAATTGATCTTCTCCAAGATCTCCACTGACACTCAGGATCGCAGAATTTTCTGGATACTGCTGTCCAGACACATGGCGAACGCCATGACCATCGCGCGGCTGTCGCTGGAAGGTCTGGTCAGCTTCCTCCTGTTCCACTTCCGCTACCTCGCAGAGACGGAAGCCCTGCGCTACCTGCGCCTGGCTCTTAGAGTATAAGTCTATTCGTATTGTAATCTATCTCTATTAGTCTAGTCTTGGAGCCCAAGCTTTGTAATCTATATAAACAGCCCTTGAGGCCCCGATCAATACAACAATTACTTCTCCAATATCTCAATCTATCATGGTATCCGACGCCTAGGTTTTTCGAACCTGGTATGGCTCCGCCACCTGCGCCGCCGCCCCGACCGATTCAGCCCCTCTTCTTCATGGCCGAGTTCCGCGCCGCCGGTGCCCCACCCCTACCTCCTCCTGTACAACTACTCAAACACCTCCCCCTTCAAACCCTATGTTCTCCCTAGCCGACACCATTGCCGACGTCTCCCTTCATACCAATCTCATTAGACCTCGGCATCCACAACTACAAGGGCAAGAATCCCGTCCCACCGGCCTCCTGCATCTCGTCTGCCGGACTGCACCAGCCTCGTCATCCACCGCTCCGCGCCACCAGCTCCGTCGCCATGGCCTCCTCAAGATGATCCTTGGACTGGCCTCGTCCGAGCTTGGTCGATGTCATGGTCGGCCCCCTCGCCGTATGGTGCTCCTCCTGCGACACGAGCACGTGGAGCCCGGTCTTCGTCCACCACAGGCTCTCCGGGACTCCTTGGACCCAGCCGCGGCGACGTCTACACCGCCACTCCTACTCCGCCTACCAAGACGCCAGACCACCGTCGCCCTACAACACCATGTCGGCCTTTCACGGCAACATACAGGCCCCAATCGATACTACCCATCCGCTATCCCCACGCCAACATGCAAGCTCCTGGCCCTCTGCTCCTCCCCAACAGCCGGCTTGGGACCAAGCCGCCTTCATCAATGCCATGAACAATTTTGTCCTCAACGACGCAGTACGGATTGGATTTTCGATTCGGTGCATCAATGCATATGTCTTCAAATATGAATTTATTGTCACTTGTTTTCCTTCCTTTTCCACTATCACCATTGGCGATGGCTCTACCATCCCTGTTTCATGCCTTGGTCACTCTTACATCCCTTCCTCTCATGCCAATTTTCTTCACGCAATATTCTTGTGGTTCCTTCCATCATCAAAAATCTTATCTCTGTTAGACAATTTTGCATTGACAACAAAGTTATCCTGGCCTTTGACCCTTTTGGTTTGTCTCGTGAAAGATCGACAACGGGGCGGTCCTCGCTTCGGTACAATAGCACAGGCGATCTTTATCCTCTTCATGGCGCCCACATCCACCTCTCGTGCCATGCTCGCCTCTGTTGATCTATGGCATCGTCGTCTCGGTCACCCCAGCAAAAACACTTTGACGTCTTTACTCCAAATTTTTTGTATCCCTAGTTCTAGCAGTCCTCATAATCCCTCTCTCTGTAATGCGTGTCAATGTGGCAAACATGTTAGATTACCTTTTGGAACCTCTACTACCATTAGTACTTTTCCTTTTGAGTTACTTCACTGTGATTTATGGACCTCTCCAGTCCCTAGTGTTTCTGGTTATAAATATTATCTTGTGATCTTGGATGATTATTCTCACTATACTTGGACCTTTCCTCTTCGCGCTAAATCTGAAGTACCTGCAATCTTTCTCAACTTTCGACAATATGTAATCACATACTTTGGCTTGCCAATTCGATTTATTCAATGTGATAACGGTCGTGAATTTGATAACACCCAAAACCGCACCTTCTTTCTCTCTCAAGGCATCCTTCTTCGTTTTTCATGCCCTTATACATTTTCTCAAAATGATAAAGCTGAACGCTGTCTTCGCTCTATTAATGATGTTCTTCGCACATTGCTTTTACAAGCTTCTCTTCCTTCCCGTTTTTGGGTTGAAGCCCTTCGCACCGCCACACTACTTCTTAATATTCGACCAACTAAAACTTGCCCTCTTTATTCGCCTTTTCAATCTCTTTTTCTCTCCCACCCTGACTATTCTTTTCTGCGCGTTTTTGGCTGTCTATGCTTTCCCAACATCTCCTCTACCGCCTCCAATAAACTAGAACCACGCTCACTACCTTGCATTCACCTTGGTCTTTCGATGATCACAAAGGATATCGTTGTTTCGATCCATCTTACGGTCGATATCATTCTCTCTCGTCATGTCATATTCGATGAAAATACTTTTCCTTTTCTCGTCACTACAACCACAAAACCAATTCCACCACAATCCGCCACCACCAAAACCCCTCCCTAGTTCGTCCTTCAGTCATCTCTGCTGCCATGAAATCTTGTTCCGTCTCTCCGCCGGAATCGCCCACCGTCGACCACCCTCCTGCCCGCCCCCACCTCTCCCAAGAATCGCATTCTCTACCCCAGCCGTCTTTCCCTCACCACATCCTACCACGGCAACCACCTCGACACCCACCACCTCGATTCTTCTTCCTCACCGCCTTCTTCAACCGAAAACCCATCGCCACCCAATGCCGTTTTATACCACCGCTCACCAATGATCATGTCATGTGCACCCGTGGAAAACGAGGATTTCTTCTCCCACCAAACGTCTCAATCTTACCGCCACCCCAACCATCATCTTATTCCAACCAGTTATAAGCGAGCTCTTCTTGACCCTCTCGGCTTTCCGCTATGCGTGATGAATTTGAAGCTCTTCACAAAATAATACATGGACTCTTGTTCCCAAACCTTCCGTGTTAACATTGTTTCGGCAAATGGATTTTTCGTCATAAATTTCATTCGATGGCACTCTCGCTTCGTTACAAAGCTCGTTGGGTGTGTCGTGGTTTCTCCCAGCAACATGGTATTGACTTTGATGAGACTTTTTCTCCTGTTGTTAAACCAAGCACTATTCGTATTGTTCTTAGTCTTGCTGTTTCCTCTTCTTGGCCTATTCATCAACTTGATGTTAAAATGCTTTTCTTCATGGCACTCTCAATGAAACTGTTTATTGTCGACAACCCTCTGGTTTTGAGAATCCTCCTCTCCAAATTTTGTTTGTCTCCTCCACAAATCTCTTTATGGCCTTAAACAAGCTCCTCGTGCATGGTTTCAATGCTTTGCTACTTTTATTCAAACCATAGGCTTTATTCCTCCAAACCGATTCTTCTCTCTTTGTTTATCAGTCTCCTACTCACACCGCCTACCTCTTGCTTTATGTTGATGATATCATTCTCACGGCTAGTTCTCGATTCTTTTCTTCAACATACCATCTCTTCTCTCAATCGGGAGTTTTCCATGACAGATCTTGGTCCTCTTCATCATTTTCTAGGTATTCATGTTTTCGCACAACATCTTCCCTCTTTCTTTCTCAACGATCATACATTTTGGACTTGCTTTTCGTTCGGTATGTCGATTGTCAACCCTCTCGTACTCGGCCGACGTTGGTGCTAAACTGTCGGCTGATGGTGATCCTCTTTCGATCCTACTTTATATCGTAGCATCATTGGCGCTCTTCAATATGCCACTCTTACTCGTCCCGAAATCTCCTATTCTGTTCAGCAAGCTCTGTCTCTTTATGCATGATCCTCGTGCTCCTCATCCGCTCATGTCGACGATTCTCCGCTATTTAAAAGGCACTCTTGATCACGGTCTCCTTATTAGTTCTTCTTCACCTACAAGCTTGACAGTTTATTCTGATGCAGACTGGGCAGGTTGTCCAGATACTCGACGATCCACATCCGGATTTTGTGTTTATTTTGATGATAATCTTGTTTCTTGGTGTTCTAAAAGGCAGGTAACAGTTTTCAGGTCTTCTGCTGAGGCTAAGTATAGGGCGGTTGCTCACGCTGTGGCCGAGGCGGTGTGGCTACGGCAGCTTCTCGTTGAACTTCATCGTCCGCTCCCACGTGCTACCATTGTTTACTATGATAACATCTCTACAGTCTACATGTCTTCCAATCCAGTTCAACATCGTCGCACAAAGCACATTGAGATTGACATTCACTTTGTTCGTGAAAAGGTGGCTCTTGGTGAGGTTCGCGTTCTTCATGTTTCTACAAGTGCCCAATTTGCTGACATTTTTACCAAAGGACTCCCGACTGCATCGTTCACCGACATACACTCGAGTCTCAACATTGTTTCATCTGACGTTGAGACTGCGGGGGATCTTAGAGTATAAGTCTATTCGTATTGTAATCTATCTCTATTAGTCTAGTCTTGGAGCCCAAGCTTTGTAATCTATATAAACAGCCCTTGAGGCCCCGATCAATACAATAATTACCTCTCCAATATCTCAATCTATCACTGGCCAGGGCCGACCTTCTTGCCGCCGTACATCTCATCAACCAAGATCGTAACAAGTCGTGTTCGGCGTCTGGCATTGCCAAGATTCACAACAGGCCCGCGTTCGACATCTCATCTCCTGCCTCCAAGATCGCCCTGGAATGTGCCGCTGCCTCCGCGAGGCACCCTGAACCAGCCATCCTGGTGAACGCGTCGCTGTCGGCGGTGTCTCGGCTGAGCAAGGTCTCTAACCTTTTGCAGGCGCATGGAGCTGTTGCTCAGGCGAGAGCCTAAAGTCATGGATCAAATGGCCATAAGGCGTCCGCTGAACCTTGCTGGGTCACGTCTCCGTGAGGGAAAGGAGGAGAAGAGGGATCTTGCTGGTTCACCTCTCCATGATGGAAAGGAGAAGAAGAGAAAGAGGGTCGAGCCGCCTGATGGGGACACAGGATCTATGGTGAGCGTTGCACATAGGAAGGTAGAGATCGATGTGACTGTGACATTTAGATACACAGAGTCTCTTAAGCTGTTTCTTCTCGACAAGATCCACCTACTCTACCTAGAGGCACTTTCTAAGCTGCCTAGGGATAGCTTGCGTAAACATCACCATTGCAACCTTCTCAGGGCTGGTTATTGCTATGGTCTAATGGAACCTGTCTCCAACATCATTTTCAACACCATCTGGTATGACTCTGTAATCTCCACGCAGCATGAGTATGCGCTTGATTTTGAGGTGGACATAATATGCACCAATGCCCTTATGCGAATTGAGTGCTGCTCCCTCTATGGCCTTATCGCCTTCCTCCGCCGCCTCTTCCGCCATCTGACTGAGCATGATGCCATCTGGTTCCTGCTCAAGAGCAATGCTGATGTTTGGTCAGCCATCGACATAGCAGAGCAACATGGTCATCATATGTCTGATGTGTACCTCAATGCCTTTAGGGAAGCAGCTGTTAATTCATGGCACCCTCACCCTAAAGCGCTGGAGAAATTCATCCTGGAAGCCCTGAACATGAATTCGACTGAGCTGTCATTGATGCTGACCCATGCAGTCAAGAACTGCAGATTTGAGGGACTTGCCATGTCTGTGTCACCCAAATCTTCACCTACCAAGCCAGATGAACAGGTTCAACAACTGGACAAGTTGGCCTCAAGCTCGGAGTTCTTATCTGAAAACCAAAAAATGTTCATTTCAGAGATTCAGAAAAAATTTAAGGCTGACCAAAATTTCTATGTCAGGAAGGTCAAAGCTGCGTTGAAGAGCTACTCCCAGAAACAAGGGGTTTGTGCATTCACCTATGTTGTTGTATTCTTTGTTTTTATACTTATGTTTGCTTAAACGTCTGTTCAGTGATTAGCTCCCTTCTCCTGCCTTGCTTTATATAGGTGTACTATGAGCTTCATGTTATTTGTGGTGTGAATCCTCATGCGGTCAAGGGTGGAACTGCTGATCTTTTTAAGAAAAAGGGCAAATTTGAATACTCCCACATCAACTTTTGGGCAACACGCGAGGGATCAAATTCTGCTGCCACAGATCCAGTACTGTTCTTCGCTGAATGCAGCAATGATGATGAAGATGACAAGGAAACACCTCCCCTGTGCGTCCCAGTATTTAGTTCTTGGATATCTGATGGTATGATCTCAGCTCTCTTTCACACAGTAGGTACCTTGTATTCTATGATTTATACATAGTTAGTTGAAATAGAAGTGGTAAAACAAGAGTGCTTGGCTTGTGAGAATTAGAACCTCCTTACTTTGTAGTGCAATTATGTTTATGCTCTGCATGCATATTCCAGAATTGTGTATAGCCCAAGTACTCAAAGCTTCCCTCCTTCCGTACTAACAAAAACCAGTTACAGTTGGCATGATTAAGTCTCATACGTTTTTTTAGTCCCTTAAGGTTTAAAGATGGGCATCTCAAAGATCAGAAATTAGAAACCTGAAAGGTTTAGACCACTTAAGCATCTCCCTTAATTATTTAGCAATCTGAAGTTCTGAAAATGCACTAGAAGAATGCCCCCTCTGTTGCTGGGGAAATTTGTGCGTAGTCAAAACGCTGGTAAACTACAGTTTATGAGAAATGGCATTTTCCAAATATGTTTGTATAAGATATATAGATTACCAAAAATCTGTGGTATCTCCTCCGAGAAAATTACATCCAGCTATTGAATTGATGGATCCAATGAAATCAATGAATCAGACTTAATGAAGCTTTGCTCAGTTCTTTTTGGAACACTGGCCCAAACATAGTGATATTTCCACATCCTTGACAGTGATGGCATGTATGCCTGGCGCAACTTTTAGTCCCACTATAAATATTTTGGCAGATAGTAATGTGTCCTAGGCAGCCTACATACTCTAAATTTCGGAATCAAGGGGTTCTCTTCATTGGCTTTTAGATCCATCTTTTGCACTTAGCTTTGTGTTTTTCTTTTTTTATGAGAAGTCTGATAATATAATTACTTTTGTTTGGAGGAAAGTTCGTTGCTTCCACTGTGAGTTTCTAGGGAAAAAAATTGTTCACCCATATCATGAATCATATTATGGGTGTTACGAGGACTTCGTTGGAATGGCTCGTGGAGAACATAGCATTTGTAATGAAGAAATTATCAGTGCATGCGACTTCCATGCTGATATGATGTGCACATTAAAAGAGGATTGGATCTTTTTTGATCCCAACATGGATGCTATGATTGCTCGAGCGAATCCCATTAAGAATTGGGCTACGGAAATGCTGAAATGGAAGAATAGAATCTTTTGACAGGTATGTCTCTTGCCTAACTTGGAAATTTTAGTTTTGTGGTTGCATCGAGGAGGAAATATTTCTCTCTTTACCGTGTTTCAATAAAACTAGAGATAGCCCTATCAGGATATGGTTTGCACCAGTAATTAAATATGTAATAGTTTATCCCATTTTTGTATGATATAACATACTTTGTTCTACTTTGCAGTCATGCTCGGTCTTTTTTTTTCCGAGACAGATCAGATGGACTCTTGAAATTGAGATTCTTGAAGAGCTTTCCTGGGAGCACTTGTTCAAGCTTAGTCAACATTTGCTAGAACTGTTTATTATATTCTTTTGTGAAGTATATCTCAACTTCTTAAGTGTGGTGTTAGTTTGTCAACCATGATGTAAATTATCCTTGATGCTACTCGAGTATGTGGATATCTAATGCTAGGTTTCCATGTGGGCACTTCACCACAAAGCTATACAGAACAGCAACAATTTATATGTTGGTCGTTCAGTTCTATTTCCTGGTGCTGCTGGTGGCGGCTGTAGCGGTCGTTCGTCCTGCAGCACCAACAAGTCATTATAGGGATATAATGATATGAAGCAGACGTACAACAATGGTCACCAGGTGATTGCCCTAGCAGTAGCAGTGTGTTTGACAGCCTGAAAGCAAGGGAATGGGAATTTGTAAGGGATTAAGATAGTCCCAATCTCATGTTTGGTGTGTGTGGTAGGAATTCTAGTCGTGGGAATCTGAAAAGATGTTTCATCCAACCAAAATTAACAATGGGACTAAGAAAAAGATATGTGGGAATTAGCCTCCTTAATTTATTTAGTCCGATAGGAGACCATCGCCAGACCACTCGGTGACCGCCGATTCTATACTGAAAAAGGCTTTCACCTCGTTTTATATATAAAGCAACATAACCGAACTGATACAAGGTGATGAGAAATCAAAGATAAAACAATATTACAACCCTACCCTAGGCTACTGACAAGAAGAGAAACCCCCCAGAGAGACCACCGGACTTCGATGGAACACACCCATCAAGTTGTCGCCGGAGAGGACCCCATGCCCTCTCGATCCGGGCCGTGGAGCGCTGATCCTGCCTGCAGACACCGAGGACCGAGAGCGATGTCATCAACGTCACGTGTAAAAGATAAGAAGCTGCCAGGAACACCTCCTGCCAGAGCCAAGGGGGCATCGAGAAAGAGGATCCGAGCTCGCCCGTCGATGTTGAAGAGACGTAACCGAAGGGTTCCTGAGCTCCATGTCGACGCCCCCAAGGGGGTGACGACGCCACACGCTGCCGTCGCCGCGGCCGAAAGACGATCGAGGGTTTTCACCTGAAGCCCTGACATGGAGGCGGGGACCACAATGATGCCCCCAAGAGGGACGCGGCACCCACATGCATCGCCTCCACAGGCGCCAAAAATGTGAAGCTTTCGCCCAGAGTCTCACCCGCGCCACCTGAGGTACCACGGTCCAAGTCTACCACTACCAAAACAGACCTCCAGTGAGACACCGCTGCTGAAGCACCACCACCACCAGGATTCCTGCCGCCTCCCTCCTCGCCACCCACATGACCAAGGAGAAACGCCACCACCACCGCAACACCGCCTGCCACAGAGCCATACATGCGGCCTCGCCATCTAGGGCCGCCGCCCCGGCATCCGAGAGGCCCAACCCTCTGCACCACCGTCGGTCAAAGCAAATTTCACCCAACGAAGGAGATCCACCACAACCCTCATCGGCGCCCCACACGTACAACCAACGAGCAATGGAAAGGGAAAGCCAGGCGGCGATAGGAGCTCCAAACCATGCACGAAAGATGGCAGCGACGGACCCTCTGGTCACGGTTGCCCATCCGGCTCACCGGACCCCACCCTGCCCCGGATCTCGGCAGGGTTCGTCACCTCGGGCATTAGGCCCTTGGCGTCAGGACGTGCGAGGCGGTCACCGACCCCCCTACCATGACCACCTCGCGAAGGAGGCGATGACCACAACCCCGCAGGCTACGACCACCAACTGGGCCGGACCCCAGATCTGGGTTGGGGCGGGCACAAGGTCGGAGCACCACCAAGTCAAGGAGAGAGATGGTAACACGTCACTATACCTGTGGCTGAGACCATCGCCTACCGAGCAGAGCACCTCCAGTAGTGTGACGAGGGAACCCCCGCCGACGGCGACAACTAGGGTTAGGGAGGGCTATAAGAAAGGAAGGGAAAGGAAACCGAGAAGGATTCCACCCCGTCGCCGCCTACCCACGTTGGGACTTTGCCCTACGAGGAGCCGAAGTCGGCGATGGAGGAAGGTCGGAGGAGAGGGTGCATGGTGGCCGTGGGTTTGGGGAGCCGCCCGTGTCGCCCTTGGGAACGATGGATGTCGATTCTATTAAATTCTTATGGTTTTAGATAGGACTCTAGATACATCCTCTTTTATTCATTTTAATGACAAGTATTTTCGGAAGGAGGAAGTAATAACTCCCTCGCTAAACACCCCCTCGTACCTCTTCTCCCTTTTCTCACCTTATCACTCAGGCCTTGTTTGACAGCAAGGGATTGTGGAGGTTTTGGGAGGAGGGGATTTCAGGGGATTTGGTGAATCCCCCTCTTCCACCCAATCCCCTTGAAACCTCAAATCCCCCTCCAGCCACACATCCCTCAAATCCCCCTCTATACATAACACTATTTGACAGAGAGGGATTGCCATATTGAATTAAAATGGTGTAAAATAGTTAAAAATCTAATCTTGCAACAGTTCTTCACATGAATAACATAATTTTCTTGACTTGGAACCAATATATCATCACATAATTGCGCTGTCACATACCAGCAACATAGTCTCTCACATCAGCATGACTTGGAACCAAAAATATCTCACAGGTTTTTGGCATTCACAAGTCCGAGGAAAGACATTAAGCATGATGAAAATACATAAGACATGCGTACATTTAAGCATGCTGAAAAGCATCAGTTGATGTTCTGCAGCGATTGTTGGAAGAGAGTACATGACAGGAGTATAAATTCCAAACACAAGACAACCGTAGCGCCGACATAAAAGCAACTGACAAGACTCTCAAACAGACCATTTCGAGGGACCCTGCAAACGTCCCATTCTTCCTCTGCTTGTTCCACTTCTCAACCTGGTTCAATGACACCAGAAAAAAGCTGATGATACTGAAGAAAACAAGGTAATGTTGCTACTGGTGACAAAATTATATCTCATTTAAATTCAATGCAGATATTTCTCATTCAATTTCAATTCCAAAACCCACAAACAGAGGAGCCAGTTGACAAAATTATTACTGCGTGATACCGCCACGAAACTACAGCCAGTGGACCATTGCTTCACAAAAAGTGCACGGAAATCAGACTTATACTCCTTCCGTAAGTTGAGTCATCTATTTTGGAACGGAGGGAGTAACTCGTAGTCAATAAGTAAAGAGGGAGGCAGGCAAGTATTGTAGAACAGAATTGCCTGATATATCGGTCAAGTAATCCAGAACTTACGTTTTTTTTGCGGGGTGACAGGATTAATACATCACACAAAGTTAATAAAGAGAGGCTGACTAGTTGACTAATGCTAGTATTTGCTTATGGACACCATTGACTCCTAGTCTCCTACACATTCAGAAACCAGAACAAGAGAGCATTTCCACCGAGCAATTACAATTAGCACTCAGGAGTAGTTGCTTCTGCACCTAATGAACCAGGAAGTACTCAGGAGTAGTTGCTTATGCACACAGAAAAGTACAATGAAGAAATAGTATGATTTATTTCATGGCCTTGTTAGAGCTACATCAAGAGGTACAGAACTACTTTCAGATGAAATCATATAGTATTGGCATCCAGAAGATCATGGTGAGCTACATGTAGTACTGAAAGATTAGAGAAACAAATTGTAGTCTCTACACCAATTCAAAAGGACACGCTATATCAAATCTGGGTTTTCACCTATTGTGCTTTCACATGTAGGTGTTCTCTTATCTGCACCAAGCGTAGTATTTGGAGGAGATAATAGGACATACAAAGATAATATACTGCTGTATTATTCAGTTTTGAGTCAAGTTGTGCCTCAAACGGAGAGCATCAGCCATTAGGCTAATCAAAAATATAGGAGAGCCGAGATGCTAAAGATTTAGTAATAAAAAATTGACAGCTGCTATAGAAATCAGGGAACTACCATAGTACTGAAAAATTGAGGAGTGCAAAATGTTCCTTATGCCTTCAGAGGTTCAACTATTAAGTAGTGAAAAAATGATCAGTGGAAAATCTATCTTACGTCTTTAGAGGTGCTAAAGATTTAGTAATAAAAAACAAAAAAACTGACAGCCGCTATAGGAATTGGAACTACATTAGTACTGAAAAATTGAGGAGTACAAACTGCAAAGTGTTCATTATGTGTTCAGATATTCAAACTATTTAGTAATGAAAAATTATCTGTTAAATTACTTCCTACGTCTTCAGAGAGGCAAAAGATTTAGTAATCAAAAATTGACAGCACTATAGGAATCAGGGGGCTGCATCAATCTGAGTTCAGAGCAGTTAGTAAAACACATTCAGATAAATCATGTTGCAAGTGTTTGGTGTTTTGCAGGTTGAGGATTGGTGCTGCTGCACCAAGCAGAGCACCTTGCCCTATAAACCAGAAAACAAGGTGGAATCCAAAAAAAATAATCACCATGACCTTTATAAACCAGAAAACAACATACAACCACAATACGAAGGATCACCCAATAGCAGCAAGAGAATCGTATGAGAATTACAATCTTATCGGTAAACAGTTAGACATCTCCATGGTAAGGTAGTAGTACTGCATCTTCCTAACAACAACTGCTGACAAAATCCCAAAAAGTTTACAGAAATCATGAGGAACTGCTGACAAAAAGATGACCAGAAGACTGAATCTTCATGTCTTGTCCAACAAAAGCAGTATAGGCCAACTTGGAGTAGGATACAGAACAAGAAGCAAAATGTGTAAGATCTTATCCGTGAATTGATTAAGATTCAGGCAAAGGAAAACTCGAAAAAGGCATGTAAGATGACACATAATCTTTCGAACTAGATCATCCGCTGACCAATCGGTGACCGACGACGACTTGTACAATACAAGGTATAAAGAATGTTTATAAGCACAATTTCACCCAGTCAAACATGTGGAACTGAATGAGCATCTGACCCTAGGTATAAACAGAAACGAATGCAAATAAAAATGAATATACACAAAGCTCGGGATAATATTTTTTTCTAAGCTTGGTAGAATATTGCCAATACTATATCTAGAGATTTTAGAGGCTGCTGCTACTGTCTAGGGTCGGCTAACTCTCGGTACTTCCGTGTCCGCATACTTACCTAACCTATCTAACATCGCATACAATCAATTTGCTTGCTTCATAATTCCAATTTTAAAAACCGATAAACACCAAAAGAAGACAAACTGAGCTCATGGTTGCTACTACAGAACTCATCACAAGTCTTTCGAATTTCATATCAACAGTATCTTTGCATGTTAAATATGCAGCAATCGTCCAGGTTTATCTGAAACTCAGATCATCTTTGAAGAAAAGCCATGCTCGCATACAAAAAGTTCAGCGTGTCGAGGATGGTGGAGCATCGGATTATCTTCATGCGACAGAACATAGATGAAGCCAAGAACTAACGTTACTAAGAGCACCTCTGCAGGTACAAATGTGAATCTGTGTACCTTCAATCCACTCCATGATTAAGTTCTTCAGACCAGGAGAAGAGATGACAAGATCTCTCTCATTGTCTGCTCAGGTACATCAGTTCTATCATGGTGGGTTCTAATAAATCTGTAGAATAAACTGTATGATGGGTTCTAATAAATCTTCTTAGGTACATCAGTTCTATCATGATTAAAGCATCAAGTACATCAGTTCTGCTGAGCAAAATGCAATGATCTCTGAAGCAATGGTTTGCTCCAGACTGACGAACTGCAGCATCTTTGTACTGGCTTCTAATAAAATCCGGCCAACGTCGTGTCAATCAACATCAAATCTCTTGAATACTAAGATGGGGCTGGACAAGAACAACAGACCATACAAGGCCGCCGTCCATGACCCTAGGGTTTGTAGGGGAGGGGATGAAGGAGTGGAGGAGGGGAGGAATCACCTGGGGAAGATAGGCTGCCGGAGGAAGACGCCGACGTTGAAGCTTCGGCAGCGGCTGGGCGTTGAAGATCGGCAGCGGGCTCCTCCTCTGCTATCGTCTGTCTCTGCATCTCACCCGATCCGTTCCGCGCGGGTGCCCTCGAGGCTCGATAGCCGCGTGGATAGAGAGGGATTGACGGGGTTTCGGGAGGGTTTGGGCCGTCAAACCTCGCTTACCAAACAGGCTGCAGGGGATTTTAGAGGTTTCTGGGCCCCTCGTGGATTTTCCTCTGAAATCCCCTCCAACCCTCGCCTATCAAACGAGGCCTCAGGGAGCCTCCCCCATCGTCGCCGCCAACCACACCACCCCTCGCCTCCCTGATCTCGATGATCACCTGCTGCTCACGCTGGGCGTTCTGGTTTACCCAAAAATTTGGGCCGGGTAATTTGGGTTGTAAAGAATTCGAGTTCTAAAAAATGATACCCAAAATTTGCTCAGAAATTTTGTACCAAGAAATTCGGGTTTGGTTCGGGTTTCCCCGAATTACCCGAATTAGAACAACCAAGACCTGATGTACTCACACAGATAATCAAGAGCCGCCGGCGGCCAGCAGGACAAAAGGAAGATGTCCGACGTGGTGCACACTACTGGTCCTTCCTTCCCCTCTCACTCCAAATCTCCAGTGGCCGCCGGCGGGATATGATGGACTGAGGGATGTGGTCGGCCGACGTGATAGAAGGCAGGTGGCGGTAGGGAAGAAGGGAGGCGGCCGACCATCGCTGGCTGGGGTGGTGGCAGGGTGGTGGTGGTTGCCGGTCGGGAGTTTTTGGGCAAGGAGATGGCGTAACACCGACTTGCGAGGAGCAGAGCAAAGGGCGTCATGGCGTCGTGGCGTTCATGCTTGTGTGCGTGTGTGGTGTGTGGCGGCAAGGTCGGGAGTGGATGGCGATCGGAAGGTCTGTAGTCTGTACGGGTCAAACAAACTAGGCCATGAACAAATAAAGGCAATGTTGAGCTCGGCCTTAGCTAGTGGTGACTATTTTTTTCTGTGCCTTTCCCTAATTTCGGGTTATTCGGGTAGCTCAGGTA
Organism: Aegilops longissima; assembly: GCA_021605205.1. Lineage (NCBI taxonomy): Eukaryota > Viridiplantae > Streptophyta > Magnoliopsida > Poales > Poaceae > Aegilops > Aegilops longissima. The sequence goes on from CM038678.1 coordinate 215,432,186, forward strand.
CCGAGAATACAAACCTGAATTTTGCGAATAAATTTCGGGTTTCTAGAGTTGCTACATGAAAATGCATTTGTGTTTTTCGGGTTCGAGCTATACAGGTTTGGGTTTTCCGGATTCGGGTTTCGAGTATCGGGTTTTATGCCCATCGTGACCTGCTGCCTCCTCTCAGCTCGCCGTCAAGCAGCACATTGGCCTCATCGGGCTCTCTTAAGGATAGGCGAGGAATTATGTAAGGTTTGGTTAGGGTTCCCCTGACTGTGTTTTAGATGTAATTTCGATGACATTTAGGAGGTGTTTGGTTAGAGAAATGGTAACGTAAACGTAAACGTAATCAGATCACAGTGTTTAGGAGGTGTAATGAATTCTTTTCAAGTTTGTTTGGTTCGCTCACGTAAAGGAATTGATCCCGCTTGCCGACCATGATCCTCTCCATCAGCGACCTGCTCTTGCTAGGCCCCGGCCGTCTAGGATCTCAAGCGCCGCCGTCCATCCTCGAAATCAGTACCGCCGATTGCTCAGATCTTAAGCGCGGTCGGCCCTTCGGATCATGCGCGCGGCGGCCGTCCTCCAATCTCAAGCGCCGCCAGCCGTCCCCGGTCTCGTGCGCCGCCGGCCATCGCCGGTCTCGCGCGCCGCCGGCTGCCGCCGGTCTCACAAGCCCCTGAACATGTGCGTCTTTGCCTCTCTGTTCTAGACCGAGAGAATAACTGCTGCTACAAAATCGGGAGATACTTGATACCGGAGGGGTGTGGGCGGAATCAGATTTGAACAGCAGCGTAATCTGATTACACGGGACCTCATTACGCTTAACGCGAACCAAACAGAAAATAACGTTTTCAGTTCCCGCTGTTATCAGGTTACGTTACCAAACGATCGAACCAAACACCTCCTTAAAGAAAGGAGTCCGAAGCAGTGTCAAAGAAACAAAAAAAACAAAAAGTTTCAAAAAAAAAAAAAAACAAAGGAAGGGAGCCGAACCAAAACCATCGCTCTCCTCGCCGCCGCCCTGGTAGGGTTCCCCAAATCGAGAAGGGGAAGCTGAAGCTAGTGAAGGAGTGATGTCGTCCAGTACCCCATCGACGGCGGCCAAGAGCGGCGGCGCGGGCACCAGCAACAGAAACAGTCTCAGCCGCGTGATTCGGCCGGAGAGCCGTTTCATCCCCTACAGAGCGGAGCAAATCGAGGAGAGGACGCGGCTCCTCTCCATGATTGACACCTTCTGCAGAGAGGCGTGCGACAGGCTCGTTGTGGAAGCGACGGCCGCCACCCGCGCCCGCTTCCTCGACGCTGGCGTCTGCATCGGCCTCCTCGACCCTGTCTCCAACGTCATGGCCAACACCCTCGTCACCTCCGACCTCCGCCCCGGCCTCATGGACAAAGTCCCGGAGGATGCCAAGCCGGGAGAGATGGCCAAGCGCTCACTCGACGGCCTCGTGGCCTTCCTGATCTACTTCTTCCCGTACCTCGCCGGGTGGGAGGCCGTGAGGTATCTGCTGGTCGCCGACGCGGACCTCCTCGTCGCTGCGCGCCTGATAGTGGTGGACCGCGGCATGATGGGGTTCTCGGTCATGTCACTGGCATCAGTGGCCGCCTTCGAGGCGGCCCTCAGGTTGGCTGCGCAGGTCGCCAAGCACCCTCAGCCGGAACGCCTCGTCAGTGTTTGGATGTCGCTGTCCTCCCAACTGCAACAGGTCCTCGGTTTCCTCTCGGCGATGCAGACACAGACACAGGGTATGAACATCCAAATGTTGCTCGGTGGACGGTCGCTTCCCGACCTGGGGAAAGCTTGGAACCTTGCAGCTTCTCGGCCACCTCACAGCAACATTGCCGATATGCCATACGAAGCCACCCGGTCTCTGAGGATGGCGCTTCTCGACACAATTCGCATCTTCTTCCTGCGAGCCCTGGCAAGGCTGCCGCGTGCAGAGCTGCGCACTCGCTACCACCGCAGCATGCTCATGGCCGGTTACTGCTACGGCCCCTTGGACCCCGTCTCCAACATCATCGTCAACACGATGATGGTACGATGTCATGTTCGCAGCACCCCAGCCACCGGTGTTGGACATGATCGGCCCCAAAAGCCTTACCCGATTGGAGAGCCGCTCCTTTTATGGTCTTGCCTCGTTCCTCCAAACCCGCTACCACAATTTGTCGGAGCACCAACTGGTGCAATGCCTAGTTGCCTCCTGTGCTCACCTGTCCGTGGCTGATCCATACTTTGATGCGGGGTTTGCTTACCATCCTTTTGTTGATCCCAACATTAGTGCTGCTGCATCTGCTGGTGCTAAGATGGAGGCGATACGCCAGCAACAAGAATGCAGGACCAGCGCACCAGGCATCTATGATGCTGTCAGCAAGATGGAGAAACAAAGGCCGTGCTCAAGTGCCAAGGAAGCCTACGAGGCTGCAGCCACCGCAGCATGGCACCCCAACCCTGAGGCTCATGCAGCATTTCTCAGTTCAGTCGACGTGATGCTGAACGGACCTGCCTTCCTCCTGCTGCAGAACGGTGACCAACTCACTTCCGAAAACGTGCAGTTCATTGCCAGCTTATTGTCTTCCAATCAAAAACCTACTCCTGAACAAATTAAAAAGAGGAACCGTGTTCCCGCATTGGAGGCAAAGATGCGTTCCGAGGCTCAACAAAGAAGAATCACCAAAAAGGTGAAAGGTGCATTGGATAAATACTTGCTACGAGATGGGGTCGGTAACTAGTTTTCTCTATTTCCTTATTGTGACCGATAATGGCAGCCATGCTGTCTTACAGTTACTCATTAACCCCATATGCTGTCTTACAGCTACTCATTAACCCCATATGCTCTTTAATTTTTTCCTATAGGAACCCATGTATGATCTTCATATTATCTGTGTTGCAAATGAATCCATAGGTAGCCCTGAGTACAATTTTTGATATTTACTATGTTTTTGGTCTATAGAACATGTTCGGTGCCTGTATTGTGAGGCTCAAGGGACCAAAATTGTGCATCCGGCATTGGAAAAATTTCATGGGAAAGAAAGGGAGTTGGAGAGGGAGTTTGAGGAGGCTATCTCTAAAGACCGTCATGACCGGCTTATCTGCACGAATGAATATGCTGTTCAGCACTTGTGTGGAGTGGAGGAGGATTTCATGTACATTGATATCAGGTGCATCAGTTAGATGCTCTGCAATCTTTCCAGTTAGATGCTCTGTGATGTGTTTCCAGTTAGGCCACCGTATCATGCTCTTTTTCATCTTGTAGACAAAATCATCACAATGAAGGATTTTGTACTTGATCTAATTATTGGTTGCACATGAAGCAACATGTGGTTGGCTGTGTAGTAGTACTTCATACAGTAATGTTTTTTGGTCTTCCTTGTGTTCTTGTTGATATTCTTGATTTTTTTTAGATTATTTAGCACTTGGTAATTTTGTTTAAAGTTCTCCTCATGTGTTCAGATCTGTCTATTAGGGTTTGGTTTAGTTACCCCCGCAAGTAAAATGGGTTGGTTTAATTTACCCCGCAAATAAAACTGATTGGTTCAACTTAAATGCATGATGTATAATGAATAATGAAAATTAGAGGTGAATAATTGCTGAGTAAGCAGTGGAACTGCAATTACAGTTGTTGTCATGTTGAAGGCCCTGATTGTTGAACTGCAATTACAGTTTGTGTTTCTCCACTGGTACAATGATAACAAACATTTTTTGGGACAGAGGTAATACTCCCTCCGTCCGAAAATATTTGTCATCAAAATGAATAAAAAGGGATGCATCTAGAACTAAAATACATCTAGATACATTCCCTTTTATTCATTTTGATGACAAGTATTTCCGGACGGAGGGAGTACAATTTAACTCGGTTCCACAGCATCAGTTCTACCCTTGCTAGAGAAATCATAGTCTCTAGGATGATGCTATAAACCAACTTCCATGGCCCTTAAGAGCCTAATACATACATGTCCTTAAAAGAGCCTTGGATTTTTGTTGATGATCGGAATTATCTCACTAGAGTAGCTAGTAAGCATCCTCAGAACAACTCAATAACTGTTATTATGGAGAACAGAGCAGATAAGTCGCACTCGTAGTGTTATGACCGGGGTAACTTATACCCGGAGGAGGCCCACTGAACACATTTAGTTAGAGGCTTAGCTCAAAAGTTATTTTATTTTTATTAGAATCGGGATTATATAATATAAACAGCCGCAAAGACACATGCACGCGCATGCTCGGAGAAGGGGGGGAGGGGGGAGAGAGATCTCCATGTAATGTGCCATCTCTACATATTACTCCCTCCATCCCGTAATGTAAGACATTTTTCAGAAAAAATGTCTTACATTATGGGACAGAGGGAGTACTCTTTTGGAAATTAAGCAATATAAGACAATTCTATTGCCCCGCTCCCCGAGGAGCTGGAAACCCTAAACCCTAGCTGCCTCCTTTCATCGCCACCGCCTCCTCTTCCGCGCAGGACGACGCCCAGCCGCCGGCCGCCGCGTGTTCGCCCTCGCCCACCTCCCTCCTTCCCGTACAACCTCCGGCCTAGACCTGGTAGAACCGTAGTTCCTACCACTTTGGTATCAGCTAGCTCGGTTGCGATCATGTCTTCGCCGCGCCCACCCCAACCCTCCCACTGCCCGCCGCCACCACCGCCCCGCTGTCCACTACGGCCATCGCGCCTCCACCGCCGGTGCCCTTCACCGCCGCCACGCCGGTCCCCGCCGTCTTCACTCCGGAGGAGGTCACGGGAGCTCTCTGCGATCTCGCCACCGCGGTCCAGGGGATCCGCCTCTACCTGGCCGGCCCTACAGGCCACCGCCGGCCGCACCACCAGCCGCCGCCACCGGACCGCTGCTCCTACCGAGGCAACCGCCGTACCCAGCAGCCTCCGCGGCGCTCGACGGGCCGCTGCAGCCCCAGCTGCAGCTGAAGCCGCCTCCCGCCACCACCCCGCTCTGGCCGCAGTGGTCGTCGCCGACCATCACGGCTTCCGCCATGCCCGTCGCCCCCATGCAGTAGCCGTTGTAGCTGCCGGCGCCCCCGCCGCCCAGCACCGGGTCGGCTAAGACCACGCGGCGGGCGTTCCGATCCAGCAGGTCCGGTTCCCGCCCTCGTCGTCGCCGCTTCCGGCCTGGTTGGTCGGGTCGTTACCGCAGCCGGTCTACACTATGGCCACGGAATAGCCGGCGCCCACCCTGCAGTATGGCGGGCCCTCCGGCTCCCCGGGCCCCTATGCTGGCCTCGACGGACCGCCGTTTCACGGGGGACCCCCTGTGTCCACGGGCCCGGCGCCATCCTCTTTGTTGCTACGTACCGCAGAGCCGTACGCCCATGGCGTCATGCTCAGACACCGCCGCGTTTCGCCAAGCTCGACTTCGCCACCTACAACGGCACCGAGGACCCCCTCAACTGGCTCAACCAGTGTGAGCAGTTCTTCCGGGGGCAACGCACGCTCACGTCAGATCGCACCTGGCTCGCCTCTTATCATCGCCGGGGCGCTGCACAGACGTAGTACTACGCCCTCGAGCAGGACGAGGGTGGCATGCCCCCATGGGAGCGCTTTCGCGAGCTATGCCTCCTTTGTTTCGGGCCGCTGATACGCGGGAGCCGGCTGTCGGAACTCAGCCGCCTCCCCTTCACCTCCACGGTGCAGGACTTCGCCGATCGTTTCCAGGCCCTGGCGTGCCACGCGCCGGGCGTGACGGCTCAGCAGCAGGCCGAGCTCTTCGTCGGCGGTGTGCTGGATCACATCCACGTGGACGTGGAGCTTCAGGGACCCCAGAACCTCCAGACGGCCATGTACTACGCTCGCGCCTTCGAGCGTCGCCGCAGGCCTTGCAGCAGGCGCCACCGGCGCAGGGTGGCCGACAGCTAGCGAGGCCGCCCCCGACACCACCTGTGCCGGGCCGGCTGCCCCCGGCCGCACTAGCGACTACCACTCCGGCCACAACGCGACCCTTTTGCCGGCTCTCTCCGACCGAGCAGCTCGAGCGCCGTTGCTAGGGGTTTTGCTATAATTGCGATGAGCCCTACGTGCCGGGCCACGTCTGCCCGCGCCTCTTCTACCTGGAGGCGGTCGACTACGTCGAGGAGGACACACCCGCCGACGGGCTTGGCGAGTTGCCGCCACCGGTTGCCGCGGAGGCCGCCCCCGCACCCGCTCTGGCGACGGCTCTCGTGGTCTCGCTCCATGCACTCGCAGGCATCCGCGATGAGCAGACTATGCTCTTGCCGGTGATGATTCACGGTGAGCGCCTGGTGGCCCTTGTCGGTGTCAAAACCTGCGGATCTCGGGTAGGGGGTCCCGAACTGTGCGTCTAAGGTTGATGGTAACAGGATATAGAGGACATAATGTTTACCCAGGTTCGGGCCCTCTCTATGGAGGTAATACCCTACTTCCTGCTTGATTGATCTTGATGAATATGAGTATTACAAGAGTTGATCTACCACGAGATCGTAATGGCTAAAACCCTAGAAGTCTAGCCTGTATGACTATGGTAATGAATATCTCCCCTCCGGACTAAACCCTTCGGTTTATATAGACATGGGGGGGATCTAGGGTTACATAGAGTCGGTTACATAGAAAGGAATCTTCATAGTTGATCGCCAAGCTTGCCTTCCACGCCAAGGAGAGTCCTATCCGGACATGGGTACAGTCTTCGGCCTTCGTGTCTTCATAGCCCATCAGTCCTGCCCCATGGATAACAGGCCGGACGCCCGAGGACCCCTTAGTCCAGGACTCCCTCAGTAGCCCCTGAACCTAACTTCAATGACGAGGAGTTTGGCGCGCAGATTGTCTTCGGCATTGCAAGGCGGGTTCCCCTTTTCGAACTCCAGGATAGTCTTCGGACGCAACGATTATATCCGGACCTGTACACACAACCGCAGAGAGTATAATATTCCACGAGTACAATCTGCTGACATCTTTTTGGGTATCATGACATCACATCTGCCAGATCATTATTTCGAACCATTTTTCGTCTGTCGTCCCACGTTTCGAGACGCGGTTGCTACTGGCACGTCTTGTCGAAGCAGAGATCGTGTCCCCTTATCGCGGGATTCTCGTTAATACGGGTGTGGGTAACCCAACCGTGCCGTTTGTTGGGGAACGTAGTAATTTCAAAAATTTTCCTACGATCACACAAGACCATGGTGATGGCATAGCAACGAGAGGGGAGAGTGTCCGTCCACGTACCCTCGAGACCGAAGCGAAGCGTTATAACAACGCGGTTGATGTAGTCGACGTCTCCACGATCCGACCGATCCAAGCACCGAACGACGGCACCTCCGAGTTCTGCACACGCTCAGCTCGATGACGATCCCGGACTCGATCCAGCAAAGTGTCGGGATGAGTTCCGTCAGACGACGGCGTGGGACGATGTTGATGCTCCACCGACGCAGGGCTTCGCCTAAGCTCCGCGACGATATGACTTCTCCGGCGCAGGGCTTCTCCTAAGCTCCGCGACGATATGACCGAAGTGGAATATGGTGGAAGGGGGCACCGCACACGGCTAAGGCAAGATCCGTAGATCAACTTGTGTGTCTATGGGGTGCCCCCTGCCCCTGTATATAAAGGATGGAGGAGGAGGAGGCCGGCCAAGGCAAAGGTGCGGCCAAGATATGGATTCCTACTAGGACTCCAAGTCCTAGTAGGAGTCCATCAAAAGGGGAGGAAGGGAGAAGGAATAGGAGGAGAAGGAGAGGTGTCCGGCCCCCTTTTCCCTAGTCCAATTCGGACTAGAGGGGAGGGGGGGCGCAGCAGCCTTTTTTTTTCTCTTCCCACTAAAGCCCATCAAGGCCCATTACTTCTCCCGTAATCCCGTAACTCCCGGTACTCGAAAAATACCAATCATTCGAACCTTTCCGAACTCGAATATAGTCGTCCAATATATCGATCTTTACGTCTCGACCATTTCGAGACTCCTCGTCATGTCCCCGATCTCATCCGGGACTCGAACTCCTTCGGTACATCAAAACTCATAAACTCATAATATAACCGTCATCGAAACCTTAGCGTGCGGACCCTACGGGTTCGAGAACTATGTAGACATGACCTAGAACTATTCTCGGTCAATAACCAATAGCGGAACCTGGATGCCCATATTGGTTCCTACATATTCTACGAAGATCTTTATCGGTCAGACCGCATAACAACATACGTTGTTCCTTTGTCATCGGTATGTTACTTGCCCGAGATTCGATCGTCGGTATCCAATACCTAGTTCAATCTCGCATTGGCAAGTCTCTTTTCTCGTTCCGTAATACATCATCTCACAACTAACACATTTAGTTGCAATGCTTGCAAGGCTTTATGTGATGTGCATTACCGAGAGGGCCAGAGATACCTCTCCGACAATCGGAGTGACAAATCCTAATCTCAAATATGCCAACCCAACATGTACCTTCGAGACACCTGTAATGTACCTTTATAATCACCCAGATTCGTTGTGACGTTTGGTAGCACCCAAAGTGTTCCTCGGCAAACGGGAGTTGCATAATCTCATAGTCATAGGAACATGTATAAGTCATGAAGAAAAGCACTAGCAACAAACTATACGATCAGGTGCTATGCTAATGGAATGGGTCATGTCAATCAGATCATTCAACCAATGATGTGATCCCGTTAATCAAATAACAACTCCTTGTTCATGGTTAGGAAACATAACCATCTTTGATTAACGAGCTAGTCAAGTAGAGGCATACTAGTGACACTCTGTAGGTTTATGTATTCACACATGTATTATGTTTCCGGTTAATACAATTCTAGCATGAATAATAAACATTTATCATGATATAAGGAAATAAATAATAACATTATTATTGCCTCTAGGCATATTTCCTTTAGTCTCCCACTTGCACTAGAGTCAATAATCTAGTTCACATCGCCATGTGATTTAACATCAATAGTTCACATCTATATGTGGTTAACACCCATAGTTCACATCGACATGTGACCAACACCCAAAGGGTTTACTAGAGTCATAATCTAGTTCACATCGCTATGTGATTAACACCCAAAGAGTACTAAGGTGTGATCATGTTTTGCTTGTGAGATAATTTTAGTCAACGGGTCTGTCACATTCAGAGCCGTAAGTATTTTGCAAATTTCTATGTCTACAATGCTCTCACGGAGCTACTCTAGCTAATTGCTCCCACTTTCAATATGTATCTAGATTGAGACTCGAGTCATCTAGATTAGTGTTAAAACTTGCATCGACGTAACCTTTACTTATTTAACCTTTTTCACTTCCATAATCGAGAAACACATCCTTATTCTACTAAGGATAATTTTGACGCTGTCCATTGATCTACTCCTAGATCTCTATTGCACTCCTTGCCAATCTTAGTGGTAGGGTATGCAATAGATCTGGTACACAGCATGACATACTTTATAGAACCTATGGCTGATGCATAGGAATGACTTTCATTCTCTTTCTATCTTCTGCCGTGGTCGGGTTTTGAGTCTTACTCAATCTCACACCTTGTAACACAGGCAAGAACTCTTTCTTTGACTGTTCCATTTTGAACTACTTCAAAATCTTGTCAAGATATGTATTCATTGAAAAACTTTATCAAGCCGCCTTGATCTATCTCTATAGATTTTGATGCTCAATATGTAAGCAGCTTCACCTAGGTCTTTCTTTGAAAAACTCCTTTCAAACACTCCTTTATGCTTTGCAGAATAATTCTACATTATTTCGATCAACAATATGTCATCCACATATACTTATCGTAAATGCTGTAGTGCTCCCACTCACTTTCTTGTAAATACAGGCTTCTCCAAAAGTCTCAGATAAAACCATATGCTTTGATCACACTATCAAAGCGTTTTATTCCAACTCCGAGATGCTTGCACCAGTCCATAGATGGATCACTGGAGCTTGCACATTTTGTTAGCTCCTTTAGGATTGACAAAACCTTCTGTTGCATCATATACAACTCTTCTTTAATAAATCCATTAAAGAATGTAGTTTTGACATCCAATTGCCAGATTTCATAAAATGTGGCAATTGCTAACATGATTCAGACAGACTTAAGCATCGCTACAATTGAGAAAATCTCATTGTAGTCAACACCTTGAACTTGTCAAAACCTTTTTGCGACAAGTCGAGCTTTGTAGATAGTAACACTACTATCGTGTCCGTCTTCCTCTTGAAGATCCATTTATTCTCAATGGCTTGCCGATCATCGGCAAGTCAACCAAAGTCCATACTTTGTTCTCATACATGGATCCCATCTCAGATTTCATGGTCTCAAACCATTTCGGAATCTGGGCTCATCATCGCTTCCTCATAGTTCGAGGTTCATCATGGTCTAGTAACATGACTTTAGAATAGGATTACCGTACCACTCAGTGCGGATCTTACTCGAAGACCTACGAGGTTTGGTAGCAACTTGATCTGAAGTTTCATGATCATCATCATTAACTTCCTCACTAATTGGTGTAGGAATCACTTGGAACTGATTTCGTGATGAACTACTTTCCAATAAGGGAGAAGGTACAATTACCTCATCAAGTTCTACTTTCCTCCCACTCACTTCTTTCGAGAGAAACTTCTTCTCTAGAAAGGATCCATCTTAGCAACGAAAAACTTGCCTTCGGATCTGTGATAGAAGGTGTACCCAATAGTTGCCTTTGGGTATTCTATGAAGACGCATTTCTCGATTTGGGTTCGAGCTTATCGGTGAAAACTTTTTCACATAAGCATCACAACTCCAAACTTTAAGAAACGACATACTTAGGTTTATTGCTAAACCATAGTTCATACGGTGTCATCTCAACGGATTTAGATGGTGCCCTATTAAATGTGAATGCAGCTGTCTCTAATGCATAACCCCAAAACGATAGTGGTAAACTGATAAGAGACATCATAGATCGCACCATATCCAATAAAGTACGGTTACGACGTTCGGACACACCATAACGCTGTGGTGTTCCAGGTGGCGTGAGTAGTGAAACTATTTCACATTGTTTAACTGAAGGCCAAACTCGTAACTCAAATATTTTTCCTCTGCGATCATATCGTAGAAACTTTTATTTTCTTGTTACGATGATTCTTCACTGCACTCTGAAATTCTTTGAACTTTTCAAATGTTTCAGAATTGTGTTTCATCAAGTAGATATACCCATATCTGCTCAAATCATCTTGTGAAGGTCAGAAAATAACGATACTTGCCACGAGTTTTAACACTCATCGGACCGCATACATCAGTATGTATTATTTCCAATAAGTCATTTGCTCGCTCCATTGTTCCGGAGAACAGAGTCTTTAGTCATCTTGCCCATAAGGCATGGTTCGCAAGCATCAAGTGATTCATAATCAAGTGATTCCAAAATCCCATCAGCATGGAGTTTCTTCATGCGCTTTACACCAATATGACCTAAACGGCAGTGCCACAAATAAGTTGCACTATCATTATTAACTTTGCATCTTTTGGTTTCAATATTATGAATATGTGTATCACTATGATCGAGATCCAATGAACCATTTTCATTGGGTGTGTAACCATATAAGGTTTTATTCATGTAAACAGAACAACAATTTATTCTCTTACTTAAATGAATAACCGTATTGCAAAAAACATGATCAAATCATATTTATGCTCAATACCAAATAACACTTATTTAGGTTCCATACTAATCCCGAAAGTATAGGGAGTGTGCGATGATGATCATATCAATCTTGGAACTACTTCCAACACTCATCGTCACTTCCCCTTCAACTAGTCTCTGTTTATTCTGTAACTCCTGTTTCGAGTTACTAATCTTAGTAACCGAACGAGTATCAAATACTCAGGGGCTACTATAAACACTAGTAAGTTACACATCAATAACCTGTATATCAAATATACTCTTGTTCACTTTGCCATCCTTCTTATCCACCAAATATTTGGGGTATTTCCGTTTCCAGTGACCATTTCCTATGCAGTGTAAGTGACTCGGTCTCGGGCTTAGGTCTAGACTTGGGCTTCTTCACTCGAGCAGCAACTTGCTTGCCTTTCCTTTTGAAGTTCCCCTTCTTCCCTTTGCCATTTTCCTTGAGACTAGTGGTTTTGTCAACCATCAACACTTGATGTTTTTCTTGATTTCTACCTTCGCCGATTTTAGCATCGCGAAGAGCTCGAGAATCTTTTTGTCATCCCTTGCATACTATAGTTCATCACGAAGTTCTACTAACTTAGTGATGGTGACTAGAGAATTCGTCAATCACTATCTTATCCGGAAGATTAACTCCCACTTGATTCAAGCGATTGAAGTACTCGGACAATCTGAGCACATGCTCACTAGTTGAGCGATTCTCCTCCATCTTTTAGCTATAGAACTTGTTGGAGACTTCATATCTCTCAACTCGGTATTTGCTTGAAATATTAACTTCAATTCCTGGAACATCTCATATGGTCCATGACGCTCAAAACGCCTTTGAAGTCCCGATTCTAAGCCGTTAAGCATGGTGCACTAAACTATCAAGTAGTCATCATATTGAGCTAGCCAAACGCTCATAACGCCTCGCATCCGCTCCTGCAATAGGTCTGTCACCTAGCGGTGCATTAAGGACATAATTCTTCTCAGCAGCAATGAGGATAAACCTCAGATCACGGATCAAATCCGCAATATTGCTACCAACATTTTCAATACAATTTTCTCTAGGAACACATATAAAAACACAGGAAGCAACAACGCGAGCTATTGATCTACAACATAATTTGCAAAATACTACGGGACTAAGTTCATGATAAATTAAAGTTCAATTAATCATATTACTTAAGAACTCCCACTTAGAAAAATATCCTCCAATTCTCTAAGTGATTGCGTGATCCATATCAACTACACCATGACCGATCATCACGTGTGATGGAGTAGTTTCAATGGTGAACATCAATATGTTGATCATATCTACTATATGATTCACGCCGACCTTTCGGTCTCCGTGTTCCGAGGTCATATCTTATATGCATAGCTCGTCAAGTATAACCTGAGTATTCGCGTGTGCAACTGTTTTGCACCGTTGTATTTGAACGTAGAGCCTATCACACCCGATCATCACGTGGTGTCTCAGACGAAGAACTTTCGCAACGGTGCATACTCGGGAGAACACTTCTTGATAATTTAGTAAGGGATCATCTTATAATGCTACCGTCAATCAAAGCAAGATAAGATGCATAAAGGATTAACATCACATGCAATCAATATAAGTGATATGATATGGCCATCATCATTTTGTGCTTGTGATCTCCATCTCCAAGCAATCATGATCACCATCGCCACCGGCGCGACACCTTGATCTCCATCGTAGCATCGTTGTCGTCTCGCCAACTATTGCTTCTACGACTATCGCTACTCCTTAGTGATAAAGTAAAGCAATTACATGGCGTTGCATTTCATACAATAAAGCGACAACCATATGGCTCCTGCCGATTGCCGATAACTCGGTTACAAAACATGATCATCTCATACAATAAAATATAGCATCACGTCTTGACCATATCACATCACAACATGCCCTGCAAAAACAAGTTAGACGTCCTCTACTTTGTTGTTGCAAGTTTTACGTGGCTGCTACGGGCTGAGCAAGAACCGTTCTTACCTACGCATCAAAACCACAACGATACTTCGTCAAATAGACTCCGTTTAACCTTCTCAAGGACCGGGCGTAGCCACACTCGGTTCAACTAAAGTGAGAGAGCAGACACCCGCCGGTCACCTTTAAGCAACGAGTGCTCACAGCGGTGAAACCAGTCTCGCGTAAGCGTCTGGCGTAATGTCGGTCCGGCCGCTTCATCTCACAATACCGCTGAACCAAAGTATGACATGCTGGTAGGTAGTATGACTTGTATCGCCCACAACTCACTTGTGTTCTACTCGTGCATATGACATCAACGCATAAAACCAGGCTCTGATACCACTGTTGGGGAACGTAGTAATTTCAAAATTTTCCTACGATCACACAAGACCATGGTGATGGCATAGCAACGAGAGGGGAGAGTGTCCGTCCACGTACCCTCGTAGACCGAAAGCGGAAGCGTTATAACAACGCGGTTGATGTAGTCGTACGTCTCCACGATCCGACCGATCCAAGCACCGAACGTACGGCACCTCCGAGTTCTGCACACGTTCAGCTCGATGACGATCCCCGGACTCCGATCCAGCAAAGTGTCGGGGATGAGTTCCGTCAGCACGACGGCGTGGTGACGATGTTGATGCTCCACCGACGCAGGGCTTCGCCTAAGCTCGCGACGATATGACTTCTCCGGCGCAGGGCTTCTCCTAAGCTCCGCGACGATATGACCGAAGTGGAATATGGTGGAAGGGGCACCGACACGGCTAAGGCAAGATCCGTAGATCAACTTGTGTGTCTATGGGGTGCCCCTGCCCTCTATATAAAGGATGGAGGAGGAGGAGGCCGCCAAGGCAAAGGTGCGGCCAAGATATGGATTCCTACTAGGACTCCAAGTCCTAGTAGGAGTCCATCAAAAGGGAGGAAGGAGAAGGAATAGGAGGAGAAGGAGAGGTGTCCGCCCTTTTCCCTAGTCCAATTCGGACTAGAGGGAGGGGCGCAGCAACCTTTTTTTCTCTTCCCACTAAAGCCCATCAAGGCCCATTACTTCTCCCGTAATCCCGTAACTCCCGGTACTCGAAAAATACCGAATCATTCGAACCTTTCCGAACTCCGAATATAGTCGTCCAATATATCGATCTTTACGTCTCGACCATTTCGAGACTCCTCGTCATGTCCCCGATCACATCCGGGACTCGAACTCCTTCGGTACATCAAAACTCATAAACTCATAATATAAGCATCGCCATCGAAACCTTAGCGTGCGGACCCTACGGGTTCGAGAACTATGTAGACATGACCTAGAACTATTCTCGGTCAATAACCAATAGCGGAACCTGGATGCCCATATTGGTTCCTACATATTCTACGAAGATCTTTATCGGTCAGACCGCATAACAACATCGTTGTTCCTTTGTCATCGGTATGTTACTTGCCCGAGATTCGATCGTCGGTATCCAATACCTAGTTCAATCTCGTTATTGGCAAGTCTCTTTTCTCGTCCGTAATACATCATCTCACAACTAACACATTTAGTTGCAATGCTTGCAAGGCTTTATGTGATGTGCATTACCGAGAGGGCCCAGAGATACCTCTCCGACAATCGGAGTGACAAATCCTAATCTCGAAATATGCCAACCCAACATGTACCTTCGGAGACACCTGTAATGTACCTTTATAATCACCCGATTACGTTGTGACGTTTGGTAGCACCCAAAGTGTTCCTCGGGCAAACGGAGTTGCATAATCTCATAGTCATAGGAACATGTATAAGTCATGAAGAAAAGCACTAGCAACAAACTATACGATCAGGTGCTATGCTAATGGAATGGGTCATGTCAATCAGATCATTCAACCAATGATGTGATCCCGTTAATCAAATAACAACTCCTTGTTCATGGTTAGGAAACATAACCATCTTTGATTAACGAGCTAGTCAAGTAGAGGCATACTAGTGACACTCTGTAGGTTTATGTATTCACACATGTATTATGTTTCCGGTTAATACAATTCTAGCATGAATAATAAACATTTATCATGATATAAGGAAATAAATAATAACATTATTATTGCCTCTAGGGCATATTTCCTTCACCGTTTACACAGCCCTTGGGAACAGGCGAGCTTTTAGGGTGAGTGGGGAGGCGCTTGATATTCGCGGCCTTTATAAGGGGATAAGGATTCCCTTTCTTCACCCACGCCCTTTCTCTCCCTTAGCCCTTCCATCCTTGAGCTCCAGTGCCCAAGCTCTAGCTTTTCCCCGTCCGAGAAAGCACTCCAATCATGTCCGTATCCGGAGCTGGAGGCAAGTGGATGGCCTCCTCCGTTAAGAAGAAGGACATCAAGGAGCTCCAGGAGGCCGGATACCTGGCCAAGGAGATTGTTCACCGACTCCCGGCCAAAGGACAGGCCGTCCCTACCCCAGAGCCCCATGAGAGGGTCGTGTTTCTCGCACATTTCGTCCGCAGGCTGGGATTCCCTCTCCACCCGTTCGTCCGCGGGCTGGGATTCCCTCTCCACCCGTTCGTCCGCGGACTGATGTTTTACTACGGGCTGGACTTCCATGATCTAGCCCCCAACTTTATTCTCAACATCTCGGCATTCATTGTCGTGTGCGAGGCCTTTCTCTGCATCCCACCTCACTTAGGCTTATGGCTGAAGACCTCCAATGTGAAGCCGAAGGTGGTGAGCGGCCAACAAGCAGAGTGCGGAGGCGCCATGGTGGGCAAGATGCCCAATGTCACCTGGCCCGAAGGCTCCTTTGCGGAGACGGTGAAGGGGTGGCAATCGAGGTGGTTCTACATCACCGAGCCGCGTGACACCGACTGGGCGGCGGCCCATCGAATTTCGATCCGGAGTTCCGATGCGGCTCACCTCCTGGCAAGAGAGGGGACTGACCTGGGGTTCCTCGAACGAGCTGACTGGGCTCCAGACGTGCATCCAGAACATGATAACCAGGAAAATCAAGCTTGTCAACGTGATCCAGGTTATGCTCATTCGTCGGATCCTTCCGTGCCAACGCCAGACTTGCTATTTGTGGGAGTACGATCCGGCCAAGCACCAGACGCTACTAGAGCTCTTCGGCACAACGCACGAAGACATCTGGAAAGTGCTCTTCAAGGCCGGCGAGATGCCACTGCCCACGACCGAAGATCGCGGGCTTAGCTTAAAACGCCAGGCTAATTCGGTAAGTTCTTTCATGTTTTCAAGGTATACCCTTTACTGGCATATTTTGAGGAAAGAGCTTAAGCCTTCCTATCAATGTTTTTGGGTCTGGATCGAGATAGCGTGGCGGATTAACTGTCGGCTCCGCTACCCGAAGACCAAGAATTCCCATTACTAATGAAGATGTTGTTTCCGGCACCTTATGAGGTGCCGAGAAGAAGGCCAAGAAAACGGCCAAGGGGGCCAGGAGGGGCCCTCGCCGAAAAGGCGCTTCGGACGCGACGTCCGAAGATGAGACTCACTCTTCGTCCGTCAAAGACGATGATGAGGAGGAGGAATAAAACGACTCCCCACCTGAGGGGGGGAGGAAGAAGAGAGCGGCCCCTCCAAGTCTGGAGGCGAAGGCGCCCAAGAGGGGGAAAGGCTCCCTCACGGATAACTCCACGTGGGATATTGATAGTAGTTCGGAGCGACCTCCCCGGACCAAGCCTCGGGCCGTATCGTAAGTACCAAAATCCTTATGCATGTCCAAATGTCTGGCCTTTCCACTTTGTAATATTAATATGTTTAAATTATGTCATTGCAGTCCGGCCCGTGACAATTCTCCGCGATCCTCAACAGAAGGTTCGCTAGATCCAAATGAGAGGGCCAGCATGTCACCGCCGCCTGGTCACTCTCCCCCGGCTAAGGGTGATGACGAGGTGGTGTCCCCAAGGACCTTCCCAGGTCAGGGAGAGGTTCCGGAGGTCGTCGGACGCATGGGGGAAAAAGCCCCCATGGGGACCGATGACGGGGGTCAATTTCAATTCGGGCCCCAGCCGGATACTATTCCGGAGACCTACATGGCTCTAGAGTCATGCAAGCAGCCTTCCCCGGAAGGAGGAGATGTGCCTGTTGCGCCGGTGGCCTCTGCCAACCAGAGGCACCAGATAATCTACTGGAAGAGCTGCGAGGCGCTTCCATTGTGGATGAACACCGTACCCTTATGGGCACGGTGATCGAGAAGGTTCAGTGCGTCAAAAGCGGACTGACCGAAGCCTGCGCTAGCCTTATAACAGGCTTTGAGGTAAGTAATGTAATTGTAGGAAGAATGTCACAGTGTACACAGTAGCCCCTGATGCTCTGTTCGGTGTTCGGGAAGAAAAAGCCGAACAGAGGATCAAAATAATTTTCGCAGGAGTCTAACAGAAGATGTCTATGTGAATAAGCAGGCGTCGCTGCTCGCTGCTACCGCTCATACTGCGGAGGTTTCCGGACTGAAGCAGAACCTGGAGCGGGCCGAGGAAGAGCTCAGCCTCGTGAAGAAGCAGCTGGCGGATAGCTAAGGTATGTAGTAACCTGCGTATATATTTAAAAAGGATGAATGGTCTGTGCTGGCTAAAGTGTCACGAACTTTATTAGGGGCCACGACCAAGGTGGCAGCCCTCAAGAAGGCGTTAGCCGAGGCTGAGGAGAAAGCGGCCAAGGAACGTGCCGCGTGCGAGAAGCACGAGGCCCGGGTCAGCAAGGTCCAACAAGAGCTCCAGGACATCGTCAAAAAGTACGAGTCCTTGGAGCTTTATTCTAAGACACAAGAGTCCGAACTTGTGAAGGCCCGCTAGAGCGCCCAAGATGCCCGAGCCGAAGCCCAGAGCGTCCTCCAGGAAATTCAGGCAGCCAAGAAGATTGTGGCGGGTAAGGCTTTCACTATGCAAAGCAAGTATGCGAAGGAAACGGTCCTTGTACTTACCCGAATTTGGGTTTTCCAGGGGCGTTTACGGATCTGCCGCGCAGCATATCAGATGCTGCCGAGTTCTATCGAGCCGAAGAAGGGAGGTCTACGGAGAAGCTATTCTGGTCTCAATATCTTGGACCAGAACATCCGGAGCCCTTTAGCGACTAGCTGAAACAGCTGGTCGAGTTGCACAAGTCGGCCGAGCTAGCCATGAAGGACCTAATAGTCCGGTTGTGGCCTGCCGAGCCCATGCCCAGTAGCTACTTCGGACTTGTGAAGCGGCTTGTGAGTGCCTGCCCACGGCTTGAAGCCGTGAAGCGGTCGGTCTGCATTGAAGGTGCACAGATGGCATTTGCCCGCGTCAAGATGCACTGGGCAAAGATGGATGCCAAGAAGCTGATGACCGAGGGGCCGCCTGAGGGCAAGGAGCATCGTCGACCCGAGCTATATTTCGATAGTGTCCTGGAGGGGTCCCGCCTTGTGGCGGAGCAATGTGCGAAGGACGATATATTCCCATGAAAACATTTGGGTTACCCTGTCCTGTAGTATGAAACAAGATCGTTATGTAATATAATGCTTGTGATTTTTGAAATTTTACCTCCTGTGGGGCCGTTTATGAAATCTGAGGGTTGGCCAGTCGTCGACTTCTGTCCCCACGTAGATAGTACGGGGGTGTTCGGGATAAATCTAAACACTCTTTACTCCACATTCTGGTCCTTAAAGGAGGTGTTTAGCGCAACGAACAAGGCAATCAGACTATATGGCCTTTATCACCCTCACTTAGCCATAGGAGTTTGACAATGAGAATTTCGGCGAAGCCCCTGGTATTGGAAGTCCGAACTAGGGGCACTATACACGCCTAATCGGAGAAAAACCGATTCCTCGCATAAAGCGGAAAAAATCTCTAAGGATTTGAGACCTCTCGAACAGCTGACCAGCTCTCGCCGCATGTTTTCGGCTTTCTCTACTAAGGTGCTCGTCCAGAAGAACCCGGACACAATCGCAGTAGTTCTCCCTTTACTACCCTAGCCGATATAGCGGAACGTAAGGTAGTAAGCACAGGAGTCGGGCAACCCAACTATTGACCAAAGACATGATTCGGAGCCGATGCATATAATGCTATTAGTTCGGGGTGCTGAACTGTACTGTAAAAGTGTTCGGGCTTTATTGCCGTAATGCGGGGCGTGATGAAGCCCCTGGCGCAGTAATACGTATCAGAGTGTACGGGTGCGGTGAGTAATAAATACAAAGGCAAGGAAAAAAACAAGTAATAAGCTAATGCTGCCAATTATTTTTCCATTGTAATTTAATTAATACGTCGAGGCGTACTTGTGCAAGTAATGCGATAAGCAAGTAAGGCTATTTAACATGCCATGACCAGGAGCGAGATGCGCGCGGGTATGTAAAATAGGTATAGCAATCATTAGCAGAGACCACCTGGGGATTCCTTTGTACGTCAAAGCTCCTTGCCTCCTTGGTGTATCCGTCTCGTGACTGGTCTGATGATCAGGTTACCAGAAAATGCCTCGAGAAGAGAAAAACCTGAAATAAAAAAGAAAAGTGAAAGTGTGTGGATCCAGGGTCGGTCGAGCCGCATTGTGGATCGCAATCTAGCTATGCCTCCATCAGTGCCCATGGAATTTTGAGTGCCTAGTTATGTACGTGCGGGACAAATGCCGCCATTTGATCAGGACTGGGACAGAGGCTAAATTGCTAGTTAAGCTCTTGATGAGCCGGGCTGACTTGCTGCAGAATAGTCCGGACTCTCTTGATGGTGTCCCGGGGCTCAGCCGCTGAATTAAGGTTCTGTTGGAGAAGGCCGCGCTGTACTTCTGCTGCTAAGGCCGCGGTATGCTCCTCGGTACGGAGGGAGCGTTTCGTATTTCCATTGATTGTAATGACGCCACGTGGTCCGGGCATCTTGAGCTTGAGATAAGCGTAGTGAGGTACCACATTGAATCGAGCAAATGCGGTTCGTCCAAGTAGTGCGTGATAGCCGCTGCGAAAAGGGACGATGTCGAAGATTAACTCCTCGCTTCAGAAGTTGTCCGGAGATTCGAAGACGACCTCTAGTGTGATTGAGCCCGTACAGTGGGCCTCTATGCCTGGTATGACTCCTTTAAAGGTAGTCTTTGTGGGTTTGATCCGTGATGGGTTAATGCCCATTTTGCGCACTGTATCCTGATAGAGCAGATTGAGGCTGCTGCCACCGTCCATGAGGACTCGTGTCAGGTGGAATCCATCAATGATTGGGTCTAGGACTAGTGCTGCTGATCCGGCATGCCGGGTACTGGCCGGATGATCCCGACAATCAAAAGTAATCAGGCACGATGACCATGGATTGAATTTTGGGGCAACCGGCTCGATCACATAGACGTCCCTGAGTGCGCTCTTGCGCTCCCTCTTGGGGATGTGTGTAGCATATATCATGTTAACCGTTTTGACCTGAGGGGGAAACTTCTTATGTCCCCCCGTGTTTCGCTGTGGGGGCTCCTCGTCATCATCCTTGCTCTGCGATCTCTTTTCCTTGTTCTTGGCATTTAACTTGCTGGCTTGCTTAAAAACCCGGCAATCTCTGTTGGTATGGTTGGATTGTTTGTCTGGGGTGCTATGTATCTGGCACGGACGGTCGAATATGCGGTCCAAGCTGGATGGTCCCTCACTGTTCCTTTTATACGACTTCTTCCACTGGCCGGACTTGGAGCCACTGGATCCGGCGTTAACTGTAGTGTCATCGGTGTTATCGCCATTGCTTCGGCGTTTGTGTCTATTGCGCCGGAGCTTGCCGGTACTGTTTTTGGCCTTGGAGGGGCCTGCCTCGTTGGCTGTGTTTTTACTGCGAGCCAGCCAACTATCCTCACCCGCGCAAAAGCGGGTCATGAGTGCCGTGAGGGCTGCCATAGACTTCGGCTTTTCTTGGCCGAGGTGGCGGGCGAGCCATTCATCACGGATGCTATGCTTAAAGGCCGCTAGGGCTTCGGCATCCGGACAGTCATGATCTGGTTCTTTTTGTTTAGGAACCTAGTCCAGAATTTTCTGGCTGACTCTCCAGGTTGTTGAACTATGTGACTTAAGTCATCGGCGTCTGGTGGCCGGACATATGTACCTTGGAAGTTGTCAAGGAAGGCTTCTTCCAAGTCCTCTTAGCTTCCGATAGAATTTTCAGGCAAGTTGTTTAACCAGTGCCGAGCTGTCCCTTTTAGCTTTAGTGGGAGATATTTGATGGCGTGGAGGTCATCTCCACGGGCCATATGGATGTGGAGAATAAAATCCTCGATCCATACCGCGGGATCGATTGTTCCGTCGTATGATTCAATATCGACGGGTTTGAACCCTTCGGGGAATTCATGATCCATTACTTCATCAGTGAAGCAAAGAGGGTGTGCGGTGCCTCTATATCGGGTCGCGTCGCGAGGTAACTCCGATGGAGTCCGTCTGCGGTTATCAGCCTGGGCATGACTAGGTTATCGGCCTGGCGTGTCGAAGAACGTCCTCGCGATCCGTAGATCGATCTGGTGTGTCCTGCTCTATTGTCCAGGTCCTGCCGAAGGTCGTATGTATAATCTCGAGCTGTTTTGTCTCTATTTTTCAATGGCGGTGGGGCGGGCTGCTGTTCAGCCTGAGTTGCCGCTTTATCCCAACCGCGGGGTGGTCGGTCCGCCGCACTGTCCCGACCGCGTGGTGGTCGGTCCGCATTGCGCGAGGGAGGTATGGGCTCCGGCACCTCCTCATCGAACTGAGGTAGTAGTCTGCGTTTCGGGTAGCTCTTGGATGGGCGCTTGAGGCCATATTCTTCGGCTGCCAAGACATCAGTCCATTTGTCAATGAGTAGGTCTTGATCAGTTTGAAGCTGCTGCTGCTTCTTCTTCAAGCTTCTTGCAGTGGCTATTAGCTGGCGCTTGAAGCGCTCCTGCTCGAGTGGTGCCTCAGGCACTGAAATCCTCGTTGCCGAGGTTCTTCTCGTCCTCGGAGAGTGGACGATAACTACCGTCCTCCGAGTCGTTGGGCATGGCCTGTTCATCAGGGCTGGCTTGCCCGTTTTTTTGTTCCTCCTGTTCGGATGTTGCTCCAACGGGGTCTTCATTATTTTCGGTGTCATCCGGAGTATTATTTTCTTCGGTGCCAATGTTGTTGTATTTTGAGCGACATGACTTGGAACGGCGCCGAGGACGCCGGCGCTTGGACTGTGTCTCAGGTGGTTTGTTCTCAACTGGACCTTCTTTGTCATTGTCGTTAGCTTCTTTAGGTGTATCAACCATGTACACATCGTACGAAGAGGTGGCCGTCCAACATCCAGTGAATGGCGGGTCTTGGCCTTGCTCCTTGTCGGCATCGTCGTCCATACCGTTGATGTCTTCGGAGCCATAATCAAGCATGTCGGTTAAGTCCTCGACAGTGGCTATGAAGTGGGTGGCGGGTGGGAAGCAAAATTCTCCGTCATCAGCCCCTAGTTCGAATAGGACATAGTTCGGTTGTGAGTCCTCCGCCAAGGACAGGTTCTTTAATGAGTTTAGCACATCGCCCAAGGGCGAGTGTTGGAAGATGTCTACGCGCTAAACTCAAAAATCGATAACCGATCAAGCTCGGTGTCCGCGGGCGTGCGTGGTTTGGAACTTATAGCCGGAAACGAGTCCGGAGTTCCATTGACGCAGATATTGCAAGGTGTTGAGTCTGTGTGCGGCTCCAATGCTGCAGAATTTGTGGCCTCGGATGGCGTGATCTGCTCCAGATCTAAGGCCATAGTAGTTACAGGAACCATCTCCTGGATGTGGTCCGATGATAGATTTAAGTCATGTTCATCGGAGCGAGGGGGAGCGTGATACGTCTCCAACGTATCTACTTTTCCAAACACTTTTGCCCTAGTTTTGGACTCTAACTTGCATGATTTGAATGAAACTAACCCGGACTGACGCTATTTTCAGCAGAACTGCCATGATGTTGTTTTATGTGTAAAAAAGAGAAGTTCTCGGAATGTCTTGGAAATCCACGGAGGCACTTTTTGGAATTAATAAGAATTTTTGGCAAAATAATTAATGCCAGGGGGCCCATAGCCTGTCCACGAGACAGGGGGACGCCCCCCCTTAGGGCGCGGCCTCCTATATCACCCTATGAAAGATCGTGGATGTCGCCTAGGGGGGGGGGGGGTGAATAGACGCTTTAAAATAATTACGGTTGAGGCTTGAACAAATGCGGAATAAACCTAGCGGTTAATTTGTCAAGCACAAAACCTACAACAACTAGGCTCACCTATGTGCACCAACAACTTATGCTAAGCAAGAAAAACTACTTAGGTGATAGCAAGATATATGATAAGAAACAATATGGCTATCACAAAGTAAAGTGCATAAGTAAAGGGCTCGGGTAAGAGATAACCGAGGCACGCGGAGACGACAATGTATCCCGAAGTTCACACCCTTGCGGATGCTAATCTCCGTTTGGAGCGGTGTGGAGGCACAATGGTCCCCAAGAAGCCACTAGGGCCACCGTAATCTCCTCACGCCCTCGCACAATGCAAGATGTCGTGATTCCACTAAGGGACCCCTGAGGGCGGTCACCGAACCCGTACAAATGGCAACCCTTGGGGCGGTCACCGAACCCGTACACTTTGGCAACCCTTGAGGGCGGTCACGGTACCATCAAATTGCTCGTGGTGATCTCCACAACCTAATTGGAGACCCGACGCTTGCCCGGAGCTTTACACCACAATGATTGAGCTCCGAACACCACCAACCGTCTAGGGCGCCCAAGCACCCAAGAGGAACAAGCTCAAGGGCACCAAGCACCCAAGAGTAATAAGCTTCTCAACTTGCAACTTCCACGTATCACCATGGAGAACTCAAACCGATGCACCAAATGCAATGGCAAGGGCACACGGAGTGCCCAAGTCCTTCTCTCTGAAATCCCACCGAAGCAACTAATGCTAGGGAAGAAAATGAGAGGAAGAACAAGAAGGAGAACACCAAGAACTCCAAGATCTAGATCCAAGGGGTTCCCCTCACATAGAGGAGAAAGTGATTGGTGGAAATGTAGATCTAGATCTCCTCTCTCTTTTCCCTCAAGAACTAGCAAGAATCATTGGAGGGATTGAGAGTTAGCAAGCTCGAAGAAGGTCAACAATGGGGGAAGAACACGAGCTCAAAGGATAAGGTTGAATGGGGAAGAAGACCCCTTTATAGGTGGGCAAAATCCAACCGTTACGCTCACAGCTCAAGATCGAGCGGTAGTACCGCTTGACATCACGGTACTACCGCAAGGGGTAGCGGTACTACTCGCTAAGGGAAGCGGTACTACTGCTATGAAGCGGTACTAAAAATTACATCCGTGCCTACCACCGCTGGACTTGTGACGAAGTTTTTGGTCCCGGCGGAAGTAGCCACGAAGTAGCCATGTAGTACTGCTCAAGCGGTAGTACCGCTCCCAAGAGCGGTAGTACCGCTCCCAAGGGCGGTAGTAAAAAATTACTTCCGCTCCTACCCGCGGTAGTACCGCTGCAGCCTTTTTAGAACACCAAAACTACCACAACTTCTGCATTCGGACTCCGAATTCGACGGATCCAAGTTTGTTGGAAAGCTAGCGACAAGGGCTAACACAATCTTGATAGAAATACCAATAATAAGCAAATGATAAAAGGCCCAAAAGAAAATGGTGAGAAGCCTTCCTCGGATAAGACCGGTAAAACCTCCAACACCGAAAACATCATAGAAGACGCATGCAAACTCCGTTTTCGATGAACTCAAGCTTGTCATCAAGATGACCATAAGCTCTAAGACTCACAAAGAGAACCAAACAAGAACCAAGAAACATGATGCAAGGATGCAATGGTTTGAGCTCTCGACGAACGATACGATCAAGCTACTCACTTGAGAGCCCCCCTTGATAGTACGGCTATCGATCCTATAACCCGGTCTCCCAACTACCACCATGAGACCGGTAAAATAGAAAACCTATCAAGGGAAAACCTTTGTCTCGCACATGATCCACTTGAGCTAGATGATGACGATCTTGTCCTCCACAAGATGGACCACCTTTCTTGATTGCGTTGGGTCGATGGAGACTAGATGATTGCTCCCCCATACTCCACTATGGGTGAGCCACTCTTCGGCACATCTTCACAAGTCCATTGACACCACAATGGATGGCAAGCTTCAAGCACTTGATCTCTTTGTGATGCTACACTTGAACTTGCACATGACAATCTTGATGACGATCACTACTTGATGTCATCCTTTCCATGGGTTGTATGATATCTTCCTCTTGACGCAAGCCCATGGACATGTACCTAACCCCACATAGAACTCTCACATAGACCATGGGTTAGTACACAAAGTGCAATGGACAATGCTTACCATACCATGGGATCACTTGATCCCTCTCGGTACATCTTTTACGCTTTGTGAGTTGATCAACTTGATTCACTCTTGACTTAGTCTTGATCAACCTTGAATCTTTCCAACTCTCTTAGTTTGGACGATGTCTTGAAGGTAAATATGAATGATCACACAATCTTCTTCTTCAAGACATGCTTGCAATAAGCTCAACACTCACATGACCAATCTTTGGATAATTCCTTAATAGCACCTTGGTCAACACATAAACTCCTTGAAACCAACGCATGGACTTCAAGAAATGCCTATGGACAAATCCTTCAAATATAACTCAATGCAACCATTAGTCCATAGAGAATGTCATCAATTACCAAAACCACACATGGGGGCACCGCATGTCCTTTCAATCTCCCCCATTTTGGTAATTGATGACAATCACTTTCAAGAGAGTTTATATAAGGAATTATGCATCACCATGGAATGCAACAACCAATAATGCATGCGTATGAGATGCAAATGCTTAGGAACAAAACCAAAGCAAGGGGAAAACTCTGAAGATTTCTCCACAAAACTCTCTGAAACTTCTCCCCCATTGGCATCGATTGCCAAAATGGGCGAAAAGCTAAGAAGACCAACTATATTGAGGCACCAAGATTGCAAAAGAGTGATATGCCACAAAGACATAAAAAAGAGAGAAACAAGCAATCAAGCAATCAAAAGATACCAATTGAAGCAAGCTATCAAAATATACCAATTGAACCAACTAGACCAATGAACCTACATGCCACATGAATAAAGATATTATGATATGAGCAAAGGAGTGTTCTAAAGAAACTAGAGAAGCTCCCCATGATTTGTGCACATCAAGACTTTTTGTATTAGGATACAAAGTGCACAAAATAGGATCATAGCTCCCCCAGAATCAATAGAAACTTACAACAAGTGCAAGTGAGCATATAGGAAACTAAGCCTAGCGCTTGCAACAAGCACATGGTTGAGCAACATTGTAAAAGAGGCAACTTAAGAATAGGCTCAACCAAAATGATGTGTGTGAGTCATGGCAAAGCACATGATAAGACTAATATACGGATGAGCATAAGCATCAAAATAGTCTCGAATGAATGAGATACATGGTGCAAAGCCTTTCACTCTCACACACAACTAGCAAATGGTTCACAATCTTACTAATAAGAAAATAGAGAACCTATGCTTGTGACAACCCGTGGTGAAGATAGACAATGAGAGGCTCATCAAGACGAGGGGTACCAATTAAGATGGCAAACGCCTCGTAAAGATAAGCAAGAGGAAAATAATCTTCACCACACAAGAGTGCATCAAGATGCAACGATAGAGGACACGCACTCAAGGCAAAAGCTTTCACGGAGCCACCAAAGAAATAACATAAGAAAGACAAGGCGGATGTGAAAGAAAGGATATCAACTAGAGATGTAATTTCTCTCAAGTGTATAAGGTTCTAGGTAGACAAAATCATGATTATATATATCTTCAAAGAGGGATGTACACCCGAAATAGTTACAACATGAAGGAACAGGATATCCACAAGGAAGTCATAAATATACCAATAAGATATTTGCTTGAAAACATAGCACTTGGCTAGATATGGTCTTATTGTATATAAATGAATTCCTACCACATGAACATCAAAGACATCACAACTAGCAACATGAGATCATCGTTGAGATGCTTTGAGAAAGGAAACAAGTATCACAAGAAAGAATGAAATACATGCCATGATACAACCTACACAAGGTTGATGCAAGTAATGTGTGCATGTAGTAGATGATGATACTTATTACGAGATACCATTGGAAGGATGTAGTAGATACCAATTGAAGGTAGATAGTAGTTCATTGATCATCCTAGCTTGACTCCAATATGCACATGGTGACAACACCTTCCTTGTGAGTGAGCCGAGCATCCAATGCATCTCCAAATGTTCCTATAAGAACAACACAAACTAAGCGGTACCCAAACTCATCGGGACCAAATAGTTAGAAACACCAATACATATGACAAACTCCACATAAATATGTGCATATAGATATGAAAATGAATATCATGCACATCTCATCCAAATTGAGACTAGGTGGAGTTTCTCCCATATATTGAGTCAAAGAAAGAAAGCATGCCAAATAAAATACATGAAGAAAACATGCATGCTCAAGACTTCAAAACCCGAAACCAAAAGACAAAGAAATGCCAAGTGAAAAGGATACCAAATGAATAAAACATCACTTGGAGGATATCCATAAAAGATACATTAAGGAATGAGATATCCATTGATACACTCAAAATAAAAGATATCAAACTCCCAAAAGAGAGGATGGTCCCAAACAAACCAAGCTCTCTACAAAGTTTCATGATAGCACAAAGTACCAAAATGAAAACGCTTGCCTTCCACCAACACACACTTGATAAGGATCGCAAGAAGAGTGTTCTATAGAGAATAGGATAGCTCCCCCAAGACTAGTGCATTATAGAGAATTTGCATTTTAATACAAAATGCACAAGGTGGGATCACCACTTTCACTATATCTAGAAAACACTAGACAAGGATGAGAAATAAACAAGATCCACAAGTGGTAGGGAAGACAACGGGAGTTGACACAAACCTTGGCAAGAGAAAAGGCAAAATAAAAACAAAAGCCAATGTAAAGATGATCAATAAATTCTACCACAAAAGTGAGTACCAATTGTCAAAAGACAAGAGGTAAATGGAAATAATTCCCGGTGGTAGATAGCAAGGATATCCGACATCATCTTCACACCAAACACAAGCAAATTGCAACTTGTAGAGCTATCATGCCACCTAGGAACAAGATAATTTACAATATCAATTCTAGGTGACAATATCTCAAATGTACACATTTTCTAGGCTAGTAATACACACATAGCATATTACTCCCCCATAATTTGATACCAATTAAAGATAGACAAGAGGCAATTAAAAATATCCAACAAGAGATAATCAATGGAATTATTAGAATTTGAATTTCTCATGAGAGATATATCACCTAGCGACTAGATAATCTTGTAATATCAATACTAGATGGTATTCCTCATGTACACACATTTATAGGATTGTGAGGTGCACAAAGCACATCACTCCCCCAAAATGGGATGTTCCATTAATCCCTCACACGAGCCAACTAGGATACACACAAGAAGCAAAAAGGCTCAATGCACGACACACACGTGCATGATGTGCAAACCAACACACACATACTTGATTGCTCAAGATAAGCAAGTTGGAAGCACAACATAAACAAACACATGCAAGGAACAAAACCAACACATGCATGGGGGAAAGTAACTTTCAATGTAAACAATTTAAGTACAAGTTACCGCAAGGAGGCACATTGGATATAAGATAGAAACTTGATAATCCAATTGACTTGGCTTGAGACAATAAGAATGATGAAGTCCCCTTAATTCTTCATAATGTAGCCAAGTCTCCAATGCCCTCCAACAACACCTATTGATCAAGTTTGAGCTTGTTGGTCCCCAACCAAGTTGGGTCCTAAGAGGTTAGTCACAATAGGCTTGGCAACCCAAATGGTTCTTTTCTTGACACCACTTTGAGTACCAACAAACTTGGCAAACACATTGCCGACCTTATCCTTCCCAAGAGAATAGATATCATCAATAGTAATTGGGTTGGATAAGTTACCACTAGTGCATGAAGAAGCAAGGTGGCCTTTCACACGACATAAGTAGCAACGTCTACTCTTCACTTTCTTCTCACTTGATTTCTCAACAAGAGAAGCATTAACTTGGGTCTTCTTGGGAAGAGGCCTTTCTTCAACTTGAGGTTGAGCATGAGATTGAACTTGTGCCCTCTTCCCTTGTTGCTTGACACTAATGGCCTTCTTCTTCAATGGGCAAGATCTAACATGATCCTCTTCAACTTTGCACTTGAAGCAAACAATCTTGGCCGAATTATTGACTTGTTCTTCGCCCTTCCTTTTGTTCATCTTGGACTTCTTCTTCTTATTGGAGTTGAATCCAAGTCCACCTTTGTCATTGGGGGATTTTTGCACACT
The DNA here is from genome assembly GCA_021605205.1 of Aegilops longissima. Taxonomy (NCBI): domain Eukaryota; kingdom Viridiplantae; phylum Streptophyta; class Magnoliopsida; order Poales; family Poaceae; genus Aegilops; species Aegilops longissima. The sequence continues at coordinate 215,461,984 of CM038678.1, forward strand.
CAAGATATTGTTGAGTGTGGATTTCCCTTGATGACTCTTTTCCAAGTCTTTCTTCAAAGAAGTGACTTGGGCCTTGAGCTCTTTGATTTCCTCTACATGGTTAGTCTCAACACAAGTACTAGAGGAAGTATAAGCTTCATAGTTAGAGCAACAAGGCAAGGAAAGCAATTCATCACAATATGTACCAACCTTGTGAGTAGATGAATTACAAGGACTAGCACATGGAAATATACTATTTTGACTAGAAGTAGTGCTAGTATCCACATGAGGCTTACTATATGTTACCTTAGCAATCATGGCCTCATGAGCTATCTTTAGCACATTATGGGATACTAGAAGATCGTCATGAGAGCTTGAGAGCTTTTCATGGCTTTCTTCCAATTTCCCATAATTGCTAGATAGCAACTCAAGTTGAGCTCGTAGTTCAACATTCTCCTTCAAAATGGATGCTTCACAAGTAACATAGTTAGTAGCACAAGCATCATCATTGACGACAATAGGAGGGGGCAACTTAGCAAGCTCTTTTAAATAAGAAGCTTCAAGTTGAGCATGAGACTTGGTGAGTTTGATGAGCTCACCCTTGATGACCCTTGAGCCATTTTCGAGGTGCTCAAAGTCCTCAAGGAGTCTAGCATGAGCAACTTCAAGCTTAGCATTTTTAGTTTTGAAATCATTGGCCACCTCAAGAGTTCTATCATGAGATTCCCTCACTCTAGATAATTCTAGAGCAAAAGTCTCCTCAAGAGATTCGGAGGTGGTTTGTTCATGTTCAAGAGCTTGAGATAGCTCTGCGATCTCATTTATGTAATCACGCCCATGAGCTTCCATTTTCTCAATGGTGACCTCATGCTCCTCTAGATGAGATTCCAACTCCTCAATGTATTTCTTGCCATCAATGGCAATGGACATTATTTCCATGAAGTTGGAACGAGCAATTTTATTTTTATGAAGAGCTTTAAAAATCATTTCCCCCTTAGTTTTTAAGGAGGCAACATTATCATTCTCTTCATCATTATCCTCATCATCATTAGCATCAACATCATCATCAAGAGACATATTGGGGTACAAAGTAGGAGATACCTTTGACGCCTTAGCCATAAGGCAAAAGCAATAGATGATGGTGTAGGATCCTTGAGGCACCATTAAACACCACATCTTGTTCCATGGAGTGTTGGGTTTCCTCTACATTGTTAGCACAACAATTGAGGAAATAGATGCATTTTATCATGGCAACAAGACATAGCAAGCATATCATCATGAGATTTAGTCAAGCAATTTCTACATGATATGCAAGGACTATCAACACAAGCATGTGAAACATTTGGAGTGCTCAAGTGTTAAAGCCCAAAGAAGGAGCATTGCAATAATATAGTGATGAAGGATCATCCACAATAAGCATACTATCATCATTGCAATGACCAACACTACTCACCATATCATTACCTTGTGGCAAACCACATGTAGGTGAAGTAGAAGAAGTTGAGAAGACTATACGACCGGAGGTGGAGGGAGAACAATCATCCCCACAAATCTTGGACACACCATATTTATCTTGAAGCTTCGTCCACAACTCATGAGCATCTCGGAACAACATGAGTTGAAATATAACTACATTGCTCAAAGCATCGAAAAGCACATTAGAAGCTTGAGCATTGAGATAAGAGTTTTTCTCATCCTCTAAAGATAATCTTTGGGGATCCTTTGGAGGAGAAAAACCCATATCTACAATTCACTCTAAATTTGGGTCCATGACCCTAAAGAGATTAAGCATGCGAATTACCCAAACATCAAAATTTGTGCCATCGAAACTAAGAGTGTCAGAGAATCCTAATCCCCTAGTCGACATCTTTACTCTCTAGGCAGTTAAGCCTAACAAAGAGAGACGAGGCTATGATACCAATTGAAAGATCGTGGATGTCGCCTAGAGGGGGGGGGGTGAATAGGTGCTTTAAAATAATTACGGTTGAGGCTTGAACAAATGCGGAATAAACCTAGCGGTTAATTTGTCAAGCACAAAACCTACAACAACTAGGCTCACCTATGTGCACCAACAACTTATGCTAAGCAAGAAAAACTACTTAGGTGATAGCAAGATATATGACAAGAAACAATATGGCTATCACAAAGTAAAGTGCATAAGTAAAGGGCTCGGGTAAGAGATAACCGAGGCACGCGGAGACGACGATGTATCCCGAAGTTCACACCCTTGCGGATGCTAATCTCCGTTTGGAGCGGTGTGGAGGCACAATGGTCCCCAAGAAGCCACTAGGGCCACCGTAATCTCCTCACGCCCTCGCACAATGCAAGATGTCGTGATTCCACTAAGGGACCCTTGAGGGCGGTCACCGAACCCGTACAAATGGCAATCCTTGGGGGCGGTCACCAAACCCGTACACTTTGGCAACCCTTGAGGGCGGTCACCGGTACCCGTCAAATTGCTCGGGGCGATCTCCACAACCTAATTGGAGACCCAGACGCTTGCCCGGATATTTACACCACAATGATTGAGCTCCGAACACCACCAACCGTCTAGGGCGCCCAAGCACCCAAGAGGAACAAGCTCAAGGGCACCAAGCACCCAAGAGTAATAAGCTTCTCAACTTGTAACTTCCACGTATCACCGTGGAGAACTCAAACCGATGCACCAAATACAATGGCAAGGGCACACGGAGTGCCCGAGTCCTTCTCTCTCAAATCACACCGAAGCAACTAATGCTAGGGAAGAAAATGAGAGGAAGAACAAGAAGGAGAACACCAAGAACTCCAAGATCTAGATCCAAGGGGTTCCCCTCACATAGAGGAGAAAGTGATTGGTGGAAATGTGGATCTAGATCTCCTCTCTCTTTTCCCTCAAGAACTAGCAAGAATCATTGGAGGGATTGAGAGTTAGCAAGCTCGAAGAAGGTCAACAATGGGGGAAGAACACGAGCTCAAAGGATAAGGTTGAATGGGGAAGAAGACCCCCTTTTATAGGTGGGCAAAAATCCAACCGTTACGCTCACAGCCCGCACTGAGCGGTAGTACCGCTTGACATCACGGTACTACCGCAAGGGGTAGCGGTACTACTGCTAAGGGAAGCGGTACTACTGCTTGCGAGCGGTACTAAAAAATTACATCCGTGCCTACCACCGCTGGACTTGTGACGAGTTTTTGGTCCCGAGCGAAGTAGCCACGAAGTAGCCATGATAGTACTGCTCAAGCGGTAGTACCGCTCCCAAAGCGGTAGTACCGCTCCCAAGGGCGGTAGTAAAAATTACTTCCGCTCCTACCCATGTAGTACCGCTGCAGCCTTTTAGAACACCAAAACTACCACAACTTCTGCATTCGGACTCCGAATTCGACGGAACCAAGTTTGTTGGAAAGCTAGCGACAAGGGCTAACACAATCTTGATAGAAATACCAATAATAAGCAAATGAGAAAAGGCCCAAAATAAAATGGTGAGAAGCCTTCCTTGGATAAGACCGGTAAAACCTCCAACACCGAAAACATCATAGAAGACGCCTGCAAACTCCGTTTTCGATGAACTCAAGCTTGTCATCAAGATGACCATAAGCTCTAAGACTCACAAAGAGAACCAAACAAGAACCAAGAAACATGATGCAAGGATGCAATGGTTTGAGCTCTCGACGAACGATACGATCAAGCTACTCACTTGAGAGCCCCCCTTGATAGTACGGCTATCGATCCTATAACCCGGTCTCCCAACTACCACCATGAGACCGGTAAAATAGAAAACCTATCAAGGGCAAACCTTTGTCTCGCACATGATCCACTTGAGCTAGATGATGACGATCTTGTCCTCCGCAAGATGGACCACCTTTCTTGATTGCGTTGGGTCGATGGAGACTAGATGATTGCTCCCCCATACTCCACTATGGGTGAGCCACTCTTCGGCACATCTTCACAAGTCCATTGACACCACAATGGATGGCAAGCTTCAAGCACTTGATCTCTTTGTGATGCTACACTTGAACTTGCACATGACAATCTTGATGGCGATCACTACTTGATGTCATCCTTTCCATGGGTTGTATGATATCTTCCTCTTGGCGCAAGCCCATGGACATGTACCTAACCCCACATAGAACTCTCACATAGACCATGGGTTAGTACACAAAGTGCAATGGACAATGCTTACCATACCATGGGATCACTTGATCCCTCTCGGTACATCTTTTACGCTTTGTGAGTTGATCAACTTGATTCACTCTTGACTTAGTCTTGATCAACCTTGAATCTTTCCAACTCTCTTAGTTTGGACGATGTCTTGAAGGTAAATATGAATGATCACACAATCTTCTTCTTCAAGACATGCTTGCAATAAGCTCAACACTCACATGACCAATCTTTGTATAATTCCTTAATAGCACCTTGGTCAACACATAAACTCCTTGAAACCAACGCATGGACTTCAAGAAATGCCTATGGACAAATCCTTCAAATATAACTCAATGCAACCATTAGTCCATAGAGAATGTCATCAATTACCAAAACCACACATGGGGGCACCGCATGTCCTTTCACCCTATGTTATAGCTATTGCATGTGGAATCGCATCCGGCATAATTATCCATCACTGATCCATTGCCTACGAGCTTTTCACATATTGTTCTTCGCTTATTTACTTTTCCGTTGCTACTGTTACAACTACTACAAAAACCCAAAAACATTTATCTTTACTTTTGCTACCGTTACCTTTATTATCATACCACTTCTGATACTAAACACTTTGCTGCAGATACTAAGTTATCCAGGTGTGGTTGAATTGACAACTCAACTGCTAATACTCAAGAATATTCTTTGGCTCCCCTTGTGTCGAATCAATAAATTTGGGTTGAATACTCTACCCTCGAAAGCTGTTGCGATCCCCTAAACTTGTGGGTTATCAAGAGTAATTTCTGGCGCCGTTGCCGGGGAGCATAGCTCTATTATCTGAGTCACATGGGATTTATATCTGCTGATCACTTTGAAGAACTTCAAAGACGCTAAGACCAAGATTTTGCCCTCAACTACGAGGGGAGGTAAGGAACTGCCATCTAGCTCTGCACTAGATTCTCCTTCCGTTATTAGTAAGCTTGCGACACCTAAACCTGCTACTGCTATGAATTACGATCGTGCATGTTATTGATGATGCCACTTCTACTATGCATGATGAAACTACTTACGTGCGTGATACTACTTTGCCATTAGGTGAATTTCTTGATGAACAACTTGCTAGAGTTAGGGGTGAAATTACGAAGATCCTATTATTGATGATAGTGATGATGAAGGTTCCCCAATGATTATGTATTACTGTTGTTCCTAAGGGTTATGTTATGAATGAAAAAGCTGCTATGGAAATCCTTGCTTGCAATGATAGAAATGATCTTAAGAAATTATTAGCTAAATGGAAGCAGCAGTCTCTTAATGCTAGAATGAAACCCGATCCTGCTTTTGCTACTTCACCTATCCGTGTTACTGATAAGGATTATGAATTCTCTGTTGATCCTGATATTATTACTTTAGTTGAATCTGAAACTGTTGTGGCACATCTTACCAAGTTGAATGATATAGCCACCTTGTTTACTAATGATGAGAAGTCTCGCTATTTATATATCCTTAAATATTTCCGTTCTCATTAAAGGGTGATGCTAATACTTGGTATAATTCTCTTGCTCCTGGTTGTGTGCGTAGTCCCCAGGATATGATTTATTACTTCTCTGCTAAATATTTCCCTGCTCATAAGAAACAAGCTGCCTTATGGAAATATATAATTTTGTGCAAATAAAGAAGAGAGTCTCCCACAAGCTTGGGGAGGCTTCTCCGATACTTAATGCTTTGCCTGATCATCCTCTTAAGAAAAATGAAATACTTGATATCTTTTATAATGGACTAACCGATGCTTCCAAGGACTACTTGGATAGTTGTGCTGGTTGTGTTTTAAGGGAATGAATAGTCAACGAAGCTGAAATACTATTGAATTATATGTTGACTAATGAAAATAATTGGACTCTTCCCGAGCCAGTTCTCAAGTAATTCTGAACCAATTGAGCCAACTCTGAGCCTATTCCTAAACCCACTTCAAGAAGAGAGGTGTTTTATTTCTCGATCCTGAAGATATGCAAGAGGCAAAGAAATCAATGAAAGAAAAAGGTATTAAAGCTGAAGATGTTAAAAATTTACCACCTATTGAATAAATACATGGTCTTAATACACCACCTGAAGAACCACATTGTCTTGATAACCCAACACAGGTAGTAAAGGTAAATTCTCTCTATAGATATGATAAAGTTGAAATACCCTCTACTAAATTTCATAGCCCATGCTTAGATGAATTTGATGACTTTATGGCTAGACAAGAAAGTTTTAATGCTTATGTTGGTAGAGAGTTAAAGAATAATGCTTTGAGATAGGATGCGAGGTGATAATCTGGCTAGAGTTAAAGATGAACTTCACGCGTTAGCAAATATGCTTCTATGGTTGCTACTCAAGCTGAGCAAGTACTCAAAGCTCAAAATGATTTGCTGGATGAATTGAATAATAAAAATGACTTTCTGTTAGAGTGGCTACTAGAACTGGTAGAATGACTCAGAACCTTTGTATCCGAAGGCCACCCTAAGATAATTGAGCAAGATTCTCGGAGAAATAATTTAGAGGCACCTAGTTCTTCTAAAAAGAAGAAGAAGAAAATGATAGAACTTTGCATGCTTCTAGTGAACCTCACTGTAGACACACCGAGAATCCCAATGATATTTCTATTTACGATCTTTGAAACACAATCGGTGATGAACATGAACCTAGTGATAATGTTAATGATAATGTTCATGTTGATGCTCAACCTAGCAAAGACAATATGTAGAGATTGAACCTGTTGTTGATCTTGATAACCCACAATCAAAGAATCAACGTTATGATACGAGAGATTTTGTTGCTAGGAAGCACGGTAAAGAAAGAGAACCATGGGTTCAGAAACCCATGCCCTTTCCTCCTAAACCATCCAAGTCAAAGGATGATGAGGATTTTGAGCGCTTTGCGGAAATGATTAGACCTATTTTCTTACGTATGCACTTAACTGATATGCTTAAAGTAAATCCTTACGCTAAGTATATGAAGGATATCATCACAAATAAAAGAAAGATACCGGAAGCTGAAATTTTCACCATGCTTGCTAATTACACTTTTAAAGGTGGAATACCAAAGAAACTTGGAGATCCAGGTGTACCAACTATAACATGCTCTATTAAAAGAAACTATGTTAGAACTGCTTTATGTGATCTTGGAGCTGGTGTTAGTGTTATGCCTCTCTCTTTATATCGTAGACTTGAATTGAATAAGTTGACACCTACTGAAATATCTTTGCAAATGGCTGATAAATCAACTGCTATACCGGTCGATATTTGTGAGGATGTGCCTGTTGTGGTTACAAATGTCAGTATTTTAACGGACTTTGTTATTCTTGATATTCCTGAGGACGATAGTATGTCTATTATCCTTGGTAGACCTTTTCTTAATACTGCAGGGGCTGTTATTGATTGCAAGAAAGGCAATGTCACTTTTCATGTTAATGGTAATGAGCATATGGTACATTTTTCCGAGGAAACAATCTCAAGTCCATAGGATCAATTCTATTGAAAAAGTTCCAACTATCATTTTTGGAGGTTTTGAATTTCCTCTCCCTACTGTCAAGAAAAAGTATGATATTCTTATTGTTGGGGATTTTCATATCCCCGTTGAGGTAACTTAGTGTTATTCGAAATTTCTCCGGTTCCGTGTTATTCGGAATGAGTTTGTTAACAAGACTTGATCAACCTTGTTAGTGGGTTCATTTTGATGATCACGAGATGGATGAAACTAGAAGGCACAACCTTCTGTACCCTCTTTTTACTTTCTGTTATTTAGAATAAATAAAGCAAAAATAGTATTATCCGTCTGTTTTCTGAATTATCTGTGCATTAGAAAAATAGTCTGAAAATAAAAGTGCTCCAAATGCCCTGCAAATTCAGTATGATTTTTTCTGGAATATTTGAGGATTTTAGGCACTGAAAACACTGCAGGAGGGGCAAGCACTAGGCCACGAGAGAGGAGGGCGCCCCCTCCTGTAGGGCGCGCCCCTGTCTCATGGGCCCCTGGTGGCCCCCCTCCACTTATGCCAGCACACTCACACTTCATCTTCTACCCAAAAAATCCCCATCCAGCTCAAGCACGAGTTCTAGCTCGTTTTGCTGCGATTTTCGATCTCTTAGCTCAAAGCCCCATTAGCAAAACTGCTTTGGGAGATTGTTGCTTGGTATGTGACTCCTCCATTGGTCCAATTAGTTTTTGTTCTAGTGCTTTATTCATTGCAAATTTTTGCTGCATAGGTGACCATGTTCTTGAGCTTGCATGTTAAATTTTTGAGGTCCCAAGCAATTCCAATGCATGATATAGGCTCTAGGCACTTGTAGGAGTAGTTGCTATCAATCTTGTTTAGTTTTATTCACTTTTATTTTGAAGTTACTAAAATTTCAGAAATTTTCAGAAAAAGAAATATGCTTAGAAGATTGTACCAAGGAGGTTCCTCGGTAAAGAAAGGGCCAAGTATTGCTATACGTGAACAAGATGTTAATTTGCCAAGGGACGCAAATGTACGGGCTTGTGAGTGACCATCCGATGATTTTATGGCCGAAGCAGGCTTCAAGGAGGAATTTGCCGCATATGTGCGTAATGCCGAGCTGGAGGACTTCTTACAAGATAAGTGTCCTCAATATTATCAATTGACTGATTCCTTTGTGCGGAGGTTCGAATATATTTCTGCGCGTAATTCTCCTAGTGTCATGTTTGATATTTATGATACATCTTATACCATGGATTTAGAGGATTTCACAACTGCTTGCAAACTCCCGCAGTGGGGTAATATTAATGATCCTCCCAAATCTGAATTTAGAGATTTTCTTGCTAGTGTTACTGTGGGAGAATCTAGGGACGTAGCACAAGCTACCATAGGGAGCATTCATTTTCCTGCTATACATTATTTTGCTCTCTTTATTGGTAGATGCATTAACGGTAAGGACGAGGTATGTCACATGTGTGCCCCTGATCTTTGTGTCCTCAAGAGTGCTGTGTCAGGTTATAAAGGTTATAACTTGGGGGCAATAGTTGCACGTAGGTTGCAGAATAATAGTAGGAGGGGTGATTTCTTTGGAGGAATTTATGCAACCAGTGTGGCTAATTTTCTTAATATAGCTCCATGAGAGGGGGATATGATTGTACCTCCTGTTTATTTGGATAAATAATCTATGTTTGATCATCATTTTCTTGAGAGGAATGAACAATTCCTCCATTGTCGACTAATCTATGACAGACGCAACGTCGTCCCTGTTACTCTTCCTGCTCCCTACCTTTTTGATTATCAGGCAAAAGGAAGATATGTTGTCACCAGGGAAGAAGCAACTGAATATGAGAGGGGAATGGAGGCAGCTCGCCAACACACTGCTGCTCAGGAGGCGGTCGCCTCTGCATCTCAGTACTACCCCAGTTTCACTTATGGATATCAGCCAGGCGGTCATTGGTATTAGACCAATTTAGGCCAAAAGCCTAAGCTTGGGGTAGTACGTATTTCTCACCGACTTTACATTCATGTTCACACACTAGTCGTCGGTGCTCATACTCTTTCATTGTATTATCCATGCTAGTTTAATTTTCTTTTTCTAGTTTTCTTCTTGTGTGTTTGATAAACCTTAAGAAAAACCAAAAAATTAGTTAGTTTAATTTCCATGCTTGTAGTAGAAATTAAAATGAAAACCCAAAAAGATTTCTCGTTCTTCTTTTACTTGTTGGGAGCTTTCCCGTGTAAATAGTTTTATTTTATTTTCTTTCTTTTGGGGGTGGAGAAGACTATATTGAAAATGTTTAGTGGCTCTCATATGCAGGATTGTTTATTTAATTTAGAGCCCATATTACTTGTCTTCTCTCTTGAGTTGAATGCTTGCAGATTCTAGCTTAGTCCAATGCACGTGCACTCTTATTATTATACACATCGTTCGGTCGTGCGAGTGAAAGGCAATAATGACGATATATGATGGACTTATTGAGATGAGAAAAGCTGGTATGAACTCGACCTCTTTTGTTTTTGTAAATATGATGAGTTCATCGTTCCTGAGTCAGCTAATATGAAGTAAACATATTTGCAATGACATTTAGAGATTATAGTTGCTTGTGCCATGCTTGATTAGCTATGAGTTATAATGGTTTAACTTGCGTGCCAACATGCTATTAGAATGATTATGACGTGATATGATGGGATGGTATCCTCCTTTGAATAAATTGAGTGACTCGGCTTGGCACATGTTCACACATGTAGTTGAATCAAATCAACATAGCCTTCATGATATTTATGTTCATGGTGGATTATATCCTACTCATGCTTGTTCTCGGTGTGAATTAATTTTGATGCATGCTTATGACTGTTGTCGCTCTCTCAGTTGGTCGCTTCCCAGTCTTTTGCTAGCCTTCACCTGTACTAAGCGGGAATACTGCTTGTGCATCTAAACTCCTTAAACCCCAAAGTTGTTCCATATGAGTCCACTATACCTTCCTATATGCGGTATTTATCTGCCGTTCCAAGTAAATTTGTATGTGCCAAACTCCAAACCTTCAAATGAAATTCTGTTTTGTATGCTCGAGCAGCTCATGTTACAACTAGGGCTGCCTATATCTTCCATGCTAGGTGGGTTATTCTCAAGAGAGTGGACTCCGCTCTTCATTCACGAGAAAGGGCGATGCTTGGGATGCCTGACCCATGATCCAAAAGATCAAAGCAAATCAAAATAATTAAACAAAACTCCCCCAGGGCTGTTGTATGTTGGAGGCACTCGTTGTTTCGAGCAAGCCATGGATTGATGCTTGTTGGTGGTTGGGGGAGTATAAACCTTTACCATTCTGTTTGGGAACTGCCTATAATGAATGTAGTATGGAAGATACAACCATCTCATAGTTGTTGCGTTGACAGCAAAAGTATGCCGCTCAAAATGTTATTCAATCTCTAATTTAAAATCGAGCTCTGGCACCTCTACAAATCCCTGCTTCCCTCTGTGAAGGGCCTATCTATTTACTTTTATGTTGAGTCATCACCCTTCTTATTAAAAGCACCCATTTGGAGAGCACACTGTCATTCGCATTCATTACTATTGGTTTATATTGGGTATGACTTGACTGGATCTCTTTTACCATGAATTACAATGTTTAGTCAGTCCTTGATCTTTAATGGTGCTCTGCATTTATGTTTTGCGGTCTCAGAAAAGGCTAGCGAGATACCATTTAGTTATATCATGTTATAATTATTTTGAGAAAGTGTTGTCATCCAAGTTTTATTATTATGGCTCACTAGCTGATTATGTTATTGATATGAGTAATTGTGAGACCTATGTGTTATTGTGAGTATGGTTAGTTCATAATATTTGCTGAAACTTGAATGCTGGCTTTTCATGTTTACAACAACAAGAGCAAACAGAGTTTGTAAAATTTTTTCTTTATCACTTTCAGTTTATCAACTGAATTGCTTGAGGACAAGAAAAGGTTTAAGCTTGGGGGAGTTGATACGTCTCCAATGTATCTACTTTTCCAAACACTTTTGCCCTTGTTTTGGACTCTAACTTTCATGATTTGAATGAAACTACCCCGGACTGACGTTGTTTTCAGCAGAACTGCCATGATGTCGTTTTATGTGTAGAAAAGAAAAGTTCTCGGAATGTCCTGGAAATCCACAGAGGCACTTTTTGGAATTAATAAGAATTTTTTCCGAAAGAATTAGTGTCAGGGGCCCACAGCCTGTCCACGAGACAGGGGGGCGCCCCCCCCTTAGGGCGTGGCCTCCTATCTCGTGGGCCCCCTGGACCTCCACCGACGTCAACTCCAACTCCATATATTCACGTTCGGGGAGAAAAAATTAGAGAGAAAGTTTCATCGCGTTTTACGACACGGAGCCACCGCCAAGCCCTAATCTCTCTCGGGAGGGCTGATCTGGAGTCCGTTCGGGGCTCCGGAGAGGGGGATTCATCACCGGCGTCATCATCAACCATCCTCCATCACCAATTTCATGATGCTCACTGCCGTGCGTGAGTAATTCCATCGTAGGCTTGCTGGACGGTGATGGGTTGGATGAGATTTACCATGTAATCAAGTTAGTTTTGTTAGGGTTTGATCCCTAGTATCCACTATGTTCTGAGATTGATGTTGCTATGACTTTTCTATGCTTAATGCTTGTCACTAGGGCCCGAGTGCCATGATTTCAGATCTGAACCTATTATGTTTTCATGAATATATGTGTGTTCTTGATCCTATCTTGCAAGTCTATAATGTGTTATGATCCGACAACCCCGAAGTGACAATAATCGGGATACTTCTCGGTGATGACCGTAGTTTCAGGAGTTCATGTATTCACTATGTGCTAATGCTTTGATCCGGTTCTCTAATAAAAGGAGGCCTTAATATCCCTTAGTTTCCGCTAGGACCCCGCTTCCACGGGAGGCTAGGAAAAAAGATGTCATACAAGTTCTTTTCCATAAGCACGTATGACTATTTACGGAATACATGCCTACATTACATTGATGAATTGGAGCTAGTTCTATATCACCGTATGTTATAGCTATTGCATGAGGAATCGCATCCGGCTTAATTATCCATCACTGATCCATTGCCTACGAGCATTTCACATATTGTTCTTCGCTTATTTACTTCTCCGTTGCTACTGTTACAACTACTACAAAAACCCAAAAACATTTATCTTTACTTTTGCTACCGTTACCTTTATTATCATACCACTTTTGCTACTAAACACTTTGCTGCAGATACTAAGTTATCCAGGTGTGGTTGAATTGACAACTCAACTGCTAATACTCAAGAATAATCTTTGGCTCCCCTTGTGTCGAATCTATAAATTTGGGTTGAATACTCTACCCTCGAAAGCTGTTGCGATCCCCTATACTTGTGGGTTATCAGAGTGATCGCCGCGGTTTCAAATCCGTCGAAGATCAAGTCTCCACGGATGTCCGTGACGTAGTTCAAGCTTCCGAATCTGACCTGATGGCCAGGGGCGTAGCTATCGATCTGCTCCAGATGGCCAAGCGAGTTGGCCCGCAGTACGAAGCCGCCGAACACGAAGATCTGTCCGGGAAGGAAGGTTTCTCCTTGACAGCTCCGCTATGGACGATAGAAGGAGCCATCACACCTATTGAGGACGACACAGTGGAACTCTCAATGAAAGCATGTGACGCCCCCGATTCAATCGTACACTAATCATGCATGCAAATGTGTACGATCAAGATCAGGGACTCACGGGAAGATATCACAGCACAACTCTAAAACATAAATAAGTCTTACAAGCATCATAATACAAGCCAGGGGCCTCGAGGGCTCGAATACAAGTGCTCGATCATAGGAAGTCAGCGGAAGCAACAATATCTGAGTACGACATAAGTTAAACAAGTTTGCCTTAAGAAGGCTAGCACAAGCGGGATCTGAGATCAAAGAGGCGCAGCCTCCTGCCAGGATCCTCCTAAACTACTCCAGTGGTAAATCGCCGCCGGGCTGCACGTAGTAGTAGGCACCTCCGGTGTATGAGTCGTCATCGACGGTGGCGTCGCTCTGGGCTCCATCGTGCAGTCGCAGCAACCGGGTAAGGAAAGGGGGAAAAGGGGAACAAGGCAACCGTGATTACTCATCCAAAGTACTGCAAGCAAGGAGCTACACTACATATGCATGGATATATGTGTAAAGGGCCATATCGATGGACTGAGCTGCAGAATGCAGAATAAGAGGGGATAGCTAATCACGTCGAAGACTACGCTCGCAGCCTCCGTCTTGCAACATGTAGAAGAGAGTAGATGAAGTCCTCCAAGTAGCATCGCATAGCATAATCCTACCCGCGATCCCTCCTCGTAACCACGAGAGAGAGCGACCACGGGTTGTATCGCACTTGGAAGGGTGTGTTTTATTAAGTATCCGGTTCTAGTTGTCATAAGGTCAAGGTACAACTCCAAGTCGTCCTGTTATCAAGATCACGGCTATTGAATAGATTAACTTCCTGCAGGGTGCACCACATAACCCAACACGCTTGATCCCATTTGGCCGGACACACTTTTCTGGGTCATGCCCGGCCGCGGGAGATCAACACATCGCAGCCCTACCTAGGCACAACAGAGAGGCCAGCACGCCGGTCTAAACCTAAGCGCACAAGGGTCTGGGCCCATCGCCCAATGCACACATGCACGTTGCGTGGGCGGCCGGAAGCAGAACTAGCCCCCTTAATACAAGAGCAGGCCTACGTTCCAATCCGGCGCGCGCCGCTCAGTCGCTGACGTCACGAAGTGCTTCGGCTGATATCACGACGCCGGGATACCCATAACTACTCCCGCGTAGATGGTTAGTGTGTATAGACCAAATGCCAGACTCAGATCAAATACCAAGATCTCGTTAAGCGTGTTAAGTATCCGCGAACGCCGACCAGGTCCAGCCCACCTCTCTCCTAGGTGGCCACAACCTGCCCCAATGCCACGCCACAAAGTAACGATCGGGGCCGTCGGGAACCCAGTCCCACCTCTCTTGGGATGGAGCCACCTGTCCTTTCAGCCCCCATCTCGAACAGTATCACAGGTAATGTAATAGTGTAAAGTATATAGTATATGCCCGTGATCACCTCCGAAGTGATCACAGCCCAAAGAGTATAGCATGGCGAGCGGACAAGAGTGTAGGGCCCTTGATGGAACACTAGCATCCTATACTAAGCGAGAGGATAGCGGTAAAGGTAACAACGGTAGTAGCAAGGACAAAGCTATGCAGAAATATAGGATTAAGCGAAAGCGATAACATGCTACACTACTCTAATGCAAGCGGTATAGAGAAGAGTATCACGATATCTGGTGATCAAAGGGGGCTTGCCTGGTTGCTCACGGCAAGAGAGAGGGTCGTCAACTCCGTGGTCGAACTGGGCAGCAGCTGCGTCGGTCTCGTAGTCTACCGGAGAGAAGAGGGGGAAGAAACAATAAATACAGTGCAAACATAAGCAAGACGACACAAGACATGACAAAGAGCGGTGCTAGGTGTGTCCTAACGCAGTATGAGGTGATGCCGGTGAAGGGGGAAAAACATCCGGGAAAGTATTCCCGGTGTTCCGTGTTTTCGGGCAGAGGAGCCGGAGGGGGAAAGTTGCGAGTTTGATATGTTAGGGGTGTGTGGCGGATGAACGGGCAGCGTATCCGGATTCGTCTCGTCGTTCTAAGCAACTTTCATGTTGAAAGTATTTTCATGTGAGCTACGGTTTATTTTCTATTAATTTTAAAAGATTTAAATAATTTTCAGGATTTATTTAATTATTTTAATGCAACATTATCCAGAACAGCGCATGCTGACATCAGCATGACGTCAGCAGTCAACAAAGGTGTTGACTGGGTCAATCTGACATGTGGGTCCAATGGGACCCACCTGTCATACACTGTTAAGTTAATTAGGGTTAGGTTAAACTAATTATTGCTTAGTTAGACTAACAGGTTAATTAGATTAATTAAGTAGGATTAATTAACTTAATTAATTTACTAATTAATTAATTAATTTTATTAATTCATTTTTATTTTATTTATTATGATTGTTTTTTTATTCCTTTTTTAAACCGTTCTAGGGCGGGGCCCTTTGTCATAGGCCCATAGGGCCTTAACGGGCACGGGCACGCGGGCGCTGGGTATACGGGCGTAACCGGTTGGTCCAGCGCCGGCAGTCTTGACCAAGGGCGCGGAGGCGCGCCACGGGAGGCGAGGAGCAGCAGCAGCGCCGAGTAGATGCAGCAGGCACGGCGAGAGTGGTCGAGGGGCTCGGCGGCAAGTAGCGTGAGGAGGCGGCCACAAGGGGCAAGCACCAGTGGTGCGGTGCAGCGTGGTGGTCTTGGCCGCAGCAATGGGCGGGACCACTGGCGCGCCAGCGATGGCTACAGGCGTGGCGAGCACGGTGGTCGGCGAGCAACAGATGGAGGGACCGCGGCAAAAATACGGGATGAGGGAGAGAGCGGGAGGGCGAGGCCCTCACCGCGATGTAGAGACCAAGGGGCGGCGAGACTCGAGGTGGCCTTTGGGGAGGAGGGCGGGACGATGCGCGGCGACGAGGAGGCAGTCCGGCGAAGACGCTTCCGGCGAGGGGCGTTCCGAGCGACGACGATGGGATCCAAGGGCGACGGGGTCGAGCGGTGGGCGTCGGCGGCGTGGTTCCGGCGACGGCGTGGTAGCTTCGGGGCGGCGGCGGTGAGGCATGGTGTCGGGGACGAGAGGCGGCGTTGGGGCCTCGTCTGGGTCGTGCCCCGATCCAGAACGTGCGGAGAGGGGGGATCGGAGTGAGGGGATCGTGGGGGAGGGGAAGTGGGGACGAGTGGTGCTAGGGTTTCGGCCTCGGGGGCTTAGTAGGCAAGTGGGGTTGGGCCAGTCGACTGGGCTGAGGCCCAGGTGGGCAGGGGGTTCCTCTATTCCCCCCCTTTTGTTTTCTCTTGATTTGCTTTTCCTTTTCTACTACTTTTCTTTTATTTCTTTACTGTTTTCATTTAAAGTTTCTATTATTTTAGTTTTTTAAAATACCAAGTTAGCACCTAAATTAGCATTACTAATTAGTCCACTGCCATAATCATTTTGGCACACTACTAATTTAGTTATATTATTATAACTTTATAAAAGGTATTAAATTAATTGTTTTGCCCTAACTTTGGTTACTTCAGTGAATTTAAATATTATAAGAAATGTTGGTTTCCCCACCATTATTGCTCATGAATTATTCGTCCCATTTAGAACATTTTAGTTTTAATGTTTGAAAACTTTTGTTGTTTGCCTTATTTAGGATTTAAATTTGAAACGGTTTTGAATTAACCCGAGATTAAATACAGTGACAGAGGTGACGTGCCATCATTAATGTGAGATTACTGTAGCATGATTATCCGGGCGTCACAATTCTCCTCCACTACAAGAAATCTCGTCCCGAGATTTAAGAGGGGGTCTAAGGGGGAAAGGTTTGGTTACGAAATTCTAACGAATCTTCTTGGTCTTGGTAGCTCTTCTCGAAGAGGTCGATCCATAGCATTGATGTCTTCATTCCTATGCATCAATGCATCACGATGAAGTTGTCGTCCTTCCTTCAGGATCTTCACCGTACTTATGAATAGGTAAGGGGCAGCCCTACAACGATAGGATGTTATAAGGGAGAATCATCTGGGGGTATCCCAAGAATGAACATATGAGTATCTCTCGAGTTGATCAAATGGAACACATCGAGATCAAAGTAAGACGGTGCAATAAGAAGTTTCAAGCGGATAGGCAATCGTTCATTGCCTGTAACAGAGTGTGAAAGGGGTTCAGAGCAACGGGAATAAGTATTGCGTCTGATACCAGAATAGATCTCTAGGAATGTGGCTCGTTAATAGCATACCAAGCCAATCGCGATGATTAACTTTGGAAACAAGGTGTACAGGAGAGTCAGGTTTCGATCCTGTGGAACTGTGGGTTATGGGCCCACCATGTGGGTTAAAAGCAGGAAGGCGCTAACATTTGCATGGTCAAGATAGCAAGGTATGTCAGAGGATAGCCTGTCAGTTTTGTTGGCAACAATGTTGGTACCAAGGGCGAGGGACGAAGAGAACCATTTTCCTGCTCGTCGAACGAGGCGGACCATTAGGCAAAGTTCTCGTCCATTGGTGGCTACCGAAATGTCATCAACAATAGCAATAGGGTCTTCCTGACAGAATTGTACACCGAGGTGTTTTCATAAGCAGGAGAATATTGCTGCTTAGATCATATAGGTCACAAGAAACGTTAAACCAACCAATGGAAAGTAAAATATGATTATCATATTAAACAGAACAATGGAAAGGAAAATGTGTTTAAACACATATTTCAAGGGTATATCCTTCCCAAGGACAAGCAGAGCATGATATCCATGACAAGATATAATGTAGAAAACCCTTTAGGTAAGGGAAGAGAGATTTCATGACATTACCCATACAACGGTGTTTGGATAATTGAGCAAGAAACATTTAGCATTGGGCTTCAAATGTTCTTATTGAAGATCGGAGTACCATAGACATGCTTCGAGATAGCATTGACATGGTAAACAGGTGAAGATCAGACTTTGGAAGCAAAAAGGATCCATCAGGAACAACTTATAGAATAAGTCTTACAATTTGCTCATGGTAGAATGGCTAACCTTGCTACAAAGAAAACTATAGCAATAGGTCCTCCGGCCAGGTGTGCTAGGCATGACATCACCTTACCGGTTCATATAAAGACCATTGTTAAAACTCTTGGAAATATGCTCCAACCAGCATATCTGACCGAGATTCAGATCTGATGGCTGTTAGGATACCTTAGACTCATGATGCTTGAGAAAGAAGGGGTGCATCACAATTTGACAAAATGGCGTTGCAAGATTCTCTGGAAATGAACTATGGAAGCAAGTTTTGAAACAAGAGTTCATCAGTAAACCAAGGAGAGGATGAGGAGGTGGCTGATATGCTCAACATCAAATCATCGAGATTTCCAAGGGATGGATTTCCACAATTAAGTGAACAAGGAGATAACATTTGTCAGATCAAATGATATAAGGAAGTATGCTCGAGGAAAACATACACAATTAAACGTTGGTTGAAAGGTGCGCCCAAAATATGGGTTGGGTTGCACGACCAATGTCAGAATGGTGATTCAATAAGCCATAGTCATAGAATGAAACTGTAGACCAATAACTTCAAAGCAAGAGGGTTGCTCGAAGTTTAGAATTTACACATCACAGACCATTCGTCGGTATTCCGGTTAGAAACATCACGGGGACCAAGAAAAGAATGGTGATGTTAATAAGTATCACTGGTATCAAGAATTCTTAAGGGTGGTGAATTTCTCACAACATTGAGGATATAAGAGATGTTAATGTTCCAAGGTAAAGAAGAACAATTACTGGATAGCAAGGAACTCAAGGTATAACACAAAACATGAACAAGTTTGTGTTGGGGGGAGGCAAGAATGTCATCGGTGATAACATAATCATCGAGGGGCATGGATGGCATTTCTCATCATGAATTCGATTGATATCCTGGAGGAGCATCAGAATGTTGATGATGATCACGACACATTTGTTGAGGGATTACGAGAAGATGTAATCGATTGGCGATAACATCAAGCCAAAGGAATGATGAAGCGAAAAGTTATTGGAACAAAGGGTACGACACAAACTCAAAACCAAGCTTGTTGTTCAAGGCGAAATGATATGACGACGAGGATCGACGTAAGGTTAGTTCATCGTCGAAAATTGTGCTCCGAGAAGAAGGACTGGGTAGCACAGTTAAAATTAGCTCGATAATGAGCCAATCAGGCTAGGAATGACTTGAAGGATTAATAAATTTGTAATCAACAAAAATTACTTAGAGTTATGGAATCAGAGTGCGGAATCGATTCACTTATCGATTTTCTCGGTTGACGACAACCCAGAACCCATGGAGTCACTATGACGGGGAAGGGTACTACTTCATCAGAAATTCATAGAATGAAGTGCAATGGGTTGATATCCTCGAGATACCGGGGCAATACTCGAAGGTAGAACAAAATAGAGGTTGGATTGGGTATTGCTCTGCGAAGTCAAGTGCTTAAACTTGCACGAGAAATGGTATTTAAAGGAGAACATGGTGGAACCACGATTGCAAAGGCGGATCCCGGATATAAGATGAACTTATACCAAGGGAATACTTAATTTAAGAGAAGCTTTCATGATAAGTTCTACATCGTGTCCATGGGCATGAACACAAAGTTCAAGGTCGACTCCCACTTCTCCAATGCACAACCTTTCATTCACTTCTCGCGTTCAATGAAGTTGTAGTGTTGAAATTTTATCTGGCAAAATACCAGAACATTACGAGTCGTGAAAACTTTCGAGTTCACACATATTAAGGAAGGCATAGGTTCAACCCATCGGGGCATCTTAGAATCATATACCAGAATCTTTAGAAGTAGTTAACTCAAGCTCGAAGGCAGAGCATGGTTGAGAAAGCAGAGGATACAATTTACAAAAGGCATTATGTATCAGAGGAAAGGCTCAAGGTTATTGAATATGAAGGGCGTTGTCAGATAAAATCCAACAAAGGATCTGGTGGTCCACAAGGGATCTGACGTGAGCATCGGTACTCAATTAGAAGAAGAAGAATGCAAGGATATCATATTATTGAACAATTGACTAATTCAATTGTCAAATGCAAAGGAATTATGATTTCCAAATCTAGGGATCAGAAGCAATGCTCTGATTAGGGATGATAAGTTGAATAGCCTTAGGGTACAATCAACGACAATTGGATTGGTCGAGAACCAATTTCAGTTAAAAAAAATGGCAGCTCAGCCAGAAATTTAATTTATAAGGATCAATGATGATTGCGTGTATTCACAAACATATTGAGTCAACAGACTCAAAATGATACTGACAAGGAATGTCAATAAGACTACGAGGCTTATGGGGTTAACCATAATGCAACCAAGCAAGAATTTTCAAGAGCAATAGGTTGCTCAGGATTTTCGGAAGATCGGGTAGTATTTGAATGTATTTTTGTGAAACACATGAACAACTTTGGACGAACGGATACTCGGCAGGCGCAAGTAATTATCCGTAGGGGTATTCATGCAGCAAGGAACTGCAGGGCAGTAAGCGTAAAGAATTATCGGAATATCGAAGAGTATTTCAGGGCATCTTGTAATAACAAGGGAAACTGGGGATGACAATATGAACGATAGGTGTAAGTAGTTATCCAGAGGGATTTATCGATGGAAGTGAATTGCAAAAGCGATGGCACATAGTCTCGAGAGCACATCGTAGAGTATCTTCGGAATCTTCTGGTGCAGCAGGCGGTCATCGGTAACAAGTGGCTCTCCGGGAGAAAGTACTTGCGAGAACCTAAAGTTAGTTTTGTTTTTAGCAAAATCATTTAACCCGAATAGAAGAGAGCTCAGAGTCCCAAAGTAAAGATCGAGGAGTAAAGATCCTAATACCACCCAATGGCGACGTGTGCCCGTAAGACACACAGCCATGTTAGTAAAAGTTTTGCAATGTCTAGACTCGACTTCGGCCAAGGAGTTGGAAGGGGATTCCTACAGCGATCGGCTCGATACCAACTTGGCGCCCCGATTCAATCGTACACTAATCATGCACGCAAATGTGTACGATCAAGATCAGAGACTCACAGGAAGATATCACAACACAACTCTAAAACATAAATAAGTCTTACAAGAATCATAATACAAGCCAGGGGCCTCGAGGGCTCGAATACAAGTGCTCGATCATAGACGAGTCAGCGGAAGCAACAATATCTGAGTACAAAAATAAGTTAAACAAGTTTGCCTTAAGAAGGCTAGCACAAACGGGATACAGATCGAAGAGGCGCGGGCCTCCTGCAGGATCCTCCTAAACTACTCTGGTCGTCGTCGCCGGGCTGCACGTAATAGTAGGCACCTCCGGTGTAGTAGTAAATCATCGACGGTGGCGTCGCTCCTGGGCTCCATCGTGCAGTCGCAGCAACCGGGTAAGGAAAGGGGGAAAAGGGGAACAAGGCAACCGTGAGTACTCATCCAAAGTACTACTTAAGCAAGGAGCTATGCTACATATGCATGGATATATGTTTAAAGGGCCATATCAGTGGACTGAACTGCAGAATGCCAGAATAAGAGGGGGATAGCTAATCCTGTCGAAGACCATGCTTCTGGCAGCCTCCGTCTTGCAACATGTAGAAGAGAGTAGACTGAAGTCCTCCAAGTAGCATCGCATAGCAGAATCCTACCCGGCGATCCCCTCCTCGTAACCCTGAGAGAGAGCGACCACCGGGTTGTATCTGGCACTTGGAAGGGTGTGTTTTATTAAGTATCCGGTTCTAGTTGTCATAAGGTCAAGGTACAACTCCAAGTCATCCTGTTACCGAAGATCACGGCTATTCGAATAGATTAACTTCCTGCAGGGTGCACCACATAACCCAACACGCTTGATCCCATTTGGCGGACACACTTTTCGGGTCATGCCCGGCAGCGGAGATCAACACGTCGCAGCCCTACCTAGGCACAACATAGAGGCCAGACGCCGGTCTAAACCTAAGCGCACAAGGGTGCGGGCCCATCGCCCAATGCACACCTGACGTTGCGTGGCGGCGAAGCGAACTAGCCCCTTAATACAAGAGCAGGCCTACGTTCCAATCCGGTAGCGCGCCGCTCGATTCGCCGACGTCACGAAGTGCCGGTGATACCACGACGCCGGGATACCCATAACTACTCCGCGTAGATGGTTAGTGCGTATAGACCAAATGGCGGACTCGGATCAAATACCAAGATCTCGTTAAGCGTGTTAAGTATCCATGACGCTGACCAGGCCAGGCCCACCTCTCTCCTAGGTGGCCACAACCTGCCTGTCGCTCCGCCACAAAGTAACGATCGGGGCCGTCGGGAACCCAGGCCCACCTCTACGGGATGGAGCCACTGTCCTTTCAGCCCCATCTCGAACAGTATCACAGGTAATGTAATAGTGTAAAGTATATAGTATATGCCCGTGATCACCTCCCAAGTGATCACAGCCCGAGAGTATAGCATGGCGAGACGGACAAGAGTGTAGGGCCACCGATGGAACACTAGCATCCTATACTAAGCAAGAGGATAGCGGTAAAGGTAACAACAAGAGTAGCAAGGACAAGCTATGCAGAAAGTATAGGATTAAGCGAAAGCAGTAACATGCTACACTACTCTAATGCAAGCAGTATAGAGAAGAGTAGGCGATATCCGTGATCAAGGGGGCTTGCCTGGTTGCTCGGCAAGAGAGAGGGTCGTCAACTCCGTAGTCGAACTGGGCAGCAGCAGCGTCGGTCTCGTAGTCTACCGGAGAGAAGAGGGGGAAGAAACAATAAATACAGTGCAAACATAAGCAAGACGACGCAAGACATGACAAAGAGCGGTGCTAGGTGTGTCCTAACGCAGTATGAGGTGATGCCGGTGAAGGGGGAAAACATCCGGGAAAGTATTCCGGTGTTCCGTGTTTTCGGGCAGAGGAGCCGGAGGGGGAAAGTTGCGAGTTTGATATGTTAGGGGTGTGTGGCGGAAGAACGGGCTGCGTATCCGGATTCGTCTCGTCGTTCTAAGCAACTTTCATGTTGAAAGTATTTTCATCTGAGCTACGGTTTATTTTCTATTAATTTTAAAAGATTTAAATCATTTTCAGGATTTATTTAATTATTTTAATGCAACATTATCCAGAACAGCGCACACTGACGTCAGCATGACATCAGCAGTCAACAAAGGTGTTGACTGGGTCAATCTGACATGTGGGTCCAATGGGACCCACCTGTCATACACTGTTAAGTTAATTAGGGTTAGGTTAAACTAATTATTGCTTAGTTAGACTAACAGGTTAATTAGATTAATTAAGTCGGATTAATTAACTTAATTAATTTACTAATTAATTAATTAATTTTATTAATTCATTTTATTTTATTTATTATGATTGTTTTTTTATTCCTTTTGTTTAAACCGTTCTAGGGCGGGGCCTTTTGTCATAGGCCCATAGGGCCTTAACGGCACGGCACGCTGGCGCTGGTATCTGGCGTAACCGGTTGGTTTCAGCGCCGGCCAGTCGGTTAAGGGGCACCGGCGCGCCACGGGGAGGGCAGAGCAGCAGGCCAAGTCGAGCTCCGCGGTGAGGTCCGGGCGAGAGAGGGGCATGGCGCAGTAGATGCTGCGGGCACGGCGAGTGGTCCAGGGCTCCAGCCGACAAGCGTGAGGAGGCGCGCGCGTGGGGGCAAGCACCGGCGGCCAGCGGTGCAGCGCGTGGTGGTGCGCTGAGCGCAGCGGGCAGGACCACGGCGCGGCCAGCGATGGCTACAGGGCGTGGCGAGCACGGTGGTCGGCGAGCAATAGTGGAGGGGACCGCGGCAAAAATTACGGGACAGAGGAAGAGACGGGGGAGGGCGAGGCCCTCACCGGCGATGTAGAGACCAAGGGGGGCGGCGAGGCTCGAGGTGGCCTTTTGGGAGGAGGACGGGGACGATGCGCGGCGACGAGGAGGCAGTCCGGCGAAGACGCTTCCGGTGAGTAGCGTTCCGAGCGACGGCGATGGGATCCAAGGGCGACGGGGTCGAGCGGTGGGCGTCGGCGGCGTGGTTCCGGCGATGGCGTGGTAGCATCGGGGCGGCAGCGGTGAGGCATGGTGTCGGGGACGAGAGGCGGCGTTGCGGCCTCGTCTGGGTCGTGCCCCGATCCAGAACGTGCGGAGAGGGGGGATCAGAGCGAGGGGATCGTGGGGGAGGGGAAGTGGGGACGAGTGGTGCTAGGGTTTCGGCCTCGGGGGCTTAGTAGGCAAGTGGGGTTGGGACGGTCGACTGGGCTGAGGCCCAGGTGGGCAGGGGGTTCCTCTATTCCCCCCCTTTTGTTTTCTCTTGATTTGCTTTTCCTTTTCTACTACTTTTCTTTTATTTCTTTACTGTTTTCATTTAAAGTTTCTATTATTTTAGTTTTTTAAAATACCAAGTTAGCACCTAAATTAGTATTACTAATTAGTCCACTGCCATAATCATTTTGGCACACTACTAATTTAGTTATATTATTATAACTTTATAAAAGGTATTAAATTAATTGTTTTGCCCTAACTTTGGTTACTTCAGAGAATTTAAATATTATAAGAAATGTTGGTTTCCCCACCATTATTGCTCATGAATTATTCGTCCCATTTAGAACATTTTAGTTTTAATGTTTGAAAACTTCTGTTGTTTGCCTTATTTACGATTTAAATTTGAAACGGTTTTGAATTAACCCGAGATTAAATACAGTGACACAGGTGACGTGCCATCATTAATGTGAGATTACTGTAGCATGATTATCCGGGCGTCACAAAGCACCAATGTCGGTGTCAAAATCGGCGGATCTCGGGTAGGGGGTCCCGAACTGTGCGTCTAAGTTTGATGGTAACAAGAGATAGAGGACACAATGTTTACCCAGGTTCGGGCCCTCTCTATGGAGGTAATACCCTACTTCCTGCTTGATTGATCTTGATGAATATGAGTATTACAAGAGTTGATCTACCATGAGATCGTAATGGCTAAAACCCTAGAAGTCTAGCCTGTATAACTGTGGTAATGAATATCTCCCCTCCGGACTAAACCCTCTAGTTTATATAGACACCGAGGGGATCTAGGGTTACATAGAGTCGGTTACATAGAAAATACTCTTCATAGTTGATCGCAAAGCTTGCCTTCCACGCCAAGGAGAGTCCTATCTGGACACGGGTACAGTCTTCGGCCTTCGTGTCTTCACAGCCCATCAATCCGGCCCATTGATAACAGGTCGGACGCCCGAGGACCCCTTAGTCCAGGACTCCCTCAGCCCTCCTGGATACATGCCCCACGCATAACTTCCTGCCCGAGGCGACCATGCGCAGCTTAGCGCTTCAGCCAATGGGCGGGGAGCAACTCAGGGTCACTATGGCTAACGGCGTCCGCCTCCGGTGCCATGGGTTGGCACAGAACGTGCCCACCACCATCGGCGACGAGCACTTCACCATCACGTGCGCCGGCATCGACTTGGGTTGCTTCGACTTCATCCTCCGCGTCGACTTCTTGCGAACCCTCGGTCCCATCCTCTGGGACTTCGACGCCTTGATGATGACCTTCTGGCGCCTGGGTCACCGCGTCCGGTGGGAGGGCGTGGGTGGCGCCCCACGAGCGACGCCATAGCTGCAATTGGCCGCGACAGTTGCCGAGCCTGAGCACCCACTGTTGGATCACATACTGCATCAGCATAGCGACCTCTTCAACGAGCCTCAAGGCCTTCCGCTAGCCCGGGTGTATGATCACCGCATTCATTTCCTGCCGGGCACGGCGCCAGTTGCAGTGCGCCCCTACCACTATCCCCTGCTGCAGAAGGATGAGCTGGAGCGGCAGTGTGCGCTCATGCTCGCCTTGGGCATCATCTAGATCTCCACTTCGCCATTTTTGGCGCCGATCCTCCTCATCTGCAAGTCGAACGACACATGGTGCTTCTACATCGACTACCGTGCCCTTAACTCCCAGACGCTCAAGGACAAGTTTCCTATTACGGTCGTCGACGAGCTCCTGGACGAGCTACATGGGGCGTGCTTCTTCACCAAGCTCGACCTTCGTTCAGGCTACCACCAGGATGCACCCGGACGATGTCGCCAAGACGGCGTATTGGACTCATCACGGCCACTTCGAGTTCTTGGTGATGCCTTTTGGCCCCTCCAACGCCCCGGCAACCTTCCAGGCTTTGATGAACGACGTCCTTCGCCTCTACTTGCTCGGTTTGTGCTCGTTTTCTTCGATGACATTCTTATCTACATCGCCTCGTGGGCGGAGCACATTCAGCACGTCGCCATCGTCTTCGACGAGCTTCGAGCGCACCATCTTCATCTTAAGCGCTCGAAGTGCTCGTTCGGCACGCCTTCAGTCGCCTACCTCAGCCACGTCATCTCGTCCGAGGGTGTTGTTGGGGAACGTAGTAATTTCAAAAAAAAAATCCTACGCACACGCAAGATCATGGTGATGCATAGCAACGAGAGGGGAGAGTGTTGTCCACGTACACTCGTAGACCGTAAGCGAAAGCGTTATGACAACGTGGTTGATGTAGTCGTACGTCTTCACGATTGACCGATCCTAGCACCGAAGGTACGGCACCTCCGCGATCTGCACACGTTTGGCTCGGTGACGTCTCACAAACTCACGATCCAGCAGAGTGTTAGGGAAGAGATTCGTCAGCACGACGACGTGATGACGGTGATGATGAAGCTACCGGCGCAGGGCTTTGCCTAAGCACTGCAACGATATGACCGAGGTGGAATATGATGGAGGGGGGCACTGCACACGGCTTGGAACAATCAGCTTGTGTGTCCTAGGGTACCCCCCTGCCCCCGTATATATAGGAGCAAGGGGGAGGCCGGCCGTCCTTGGGGCGCGCCAAGGAGAGGGGGAAGTCCTCCTCCTAGTGGGAGTAGGACTCCCCTTTTCTAGTCCAACTAGGAAGGAAGAAGGGGGAAGGAAGGAGAGGGAGAGAGGGAGGAAAGAGGGGGCGCCGCCCCCTCCTTGTACAATTCGGACTCCCAAGGGGGGGGGCAGCCCTAGGCCCTCTCTCTCTCTCTCTCTCTCTCTCTCTCACACACACACACACACACACACACACACACACAAGGCCCATGTTGGCCCATTAAATCCCCCGGGGGTTCCGATAACCCCCCGGCACTCCGATAAATATCCGATGACCCCCGAAACTCATCCGGTGTCCGAATATAGTCATCCAATCTTTATGTCTCGACCATTTCGAGATTCCTCGTCATGTCCGTGATCACATCTGGGACTTCAAACTACCTTCGGTACATCAAAACACATAAACTCATAATACCGATCGTCACCGAACTTTAAGCGTGCAGACCCTACGAGTTCAAGAACTATGTAGACATGAACGAGACTCATCTCCGGTCAAAAACCAATAGTGGAACCTGGATGGTCATATTGGTTCCTACATATTCTACGAAGATCTTTATCGGTCAAACCGCATAACAAAATACGTTGTTCCCTTTGTCATCGGTATGTTACTTGCCCGAGATTCGATCGTCGGTATCTCAATACCTAGTTCAATCTCGTTACCGGCGAGTCTCTTTACTCGTTCCGTAATGCATCATCCTGCAACTAACTCATTAGTCACATTGCTTGCAAGGCTTATAGTGACGTGCATTACCGAGAGGGCAAATTACAACTCATGTCTATGGCTAGGAAACATAACCATCTTTGATTCAACGAGCTAGTCAAGTAGAGGCATACTAGTCACACTTTGTTTGTCTATGTATTCACACATGTACTAAGTTTCCGGTTAATACAATTTTAGCATGAATAATAAACATTTATCATGATATAATGAAATATAAATAACAAGTTTATTATTGCCTCTAGGGCATATTTCCTTCAGTCTCCCACTTGCACTAGAGTCAATAATCTAGTTCACATCTCCATGTGATTTAACACCAATAGTTCACATCACCATGTGACTAACACCCATAGTTCACATCGCTATCTGATCAACACCCAAAGGGTTTACTAGAGTCAATAATCTAGTTCACATCACCATGTGGTTAATACCCAAAGAGTACTAAGGTGTGATCATGTTTTGCTTGTGAGAGAATTTAGTCTACGGGTCTGCAACATTCAGATCCATATGTATTTTGCAAATTTCTACGTCTACAATACTCTGCACGGTGCTACTCTAGCTAATTGCTCCCACTTTCAATATGTATCGAGACTTAGAGTCATCCAGATTGGTGTCAAAGCTTGCATCGATGCAACTCTTTACGACGAACTCTTTGTAACCTCCATAACCGAGAAACATATCCTTATTATACTAAGGATAATTTTGACCGTTGTCCAATGATCCACTCCTGGATCACTATTGTACCCTCTTGCCAAACTCATGGTGAGGTACACAATAGGTCTGGTACATAGCATAGCATACTTTATAGAGCCTATGGTTGAGGCATATGGAATGACTTTCATTCTCTCTCTATCTTCTGCCGTGGTCGGGCTATGAGTCTTACTCAACTTCACACCTTGCAACACAGTCAAGAACTCTTTCTTTGACTGTTCCATTTTGAACTACTTCAAAAACTTGTCAAGGTATGTACTCATTGAAAAAACTTATCAAGCTTCTTGATCTATCTCTATAGATCTTGATGCTCAATATGTAAGCAACTTCACCAAGGTCTTTCTTTGAAAAACTCCTTTCAAACACTCCTTTATGCTTTCCAGAAATTTCTACATCATTTCTGATCAACAATATGTCATTCACATATTCTTATCAGAAAGGCTGTAGTGCTCCCACTCACTTTCTTGTAAATACAAGCTTCACCGTAAGTCTGTATAAAACTATATGCTTTGATCAACTCATCAAAGCGTATATTCCAACTCCGAGATGCTTGCACCAGTCCAAATATGGATCACTGGAGCTTTGCACACTTCGTTAGCACCTTTAGGATTGACAAAACCTTCTGGTTGCATCATATACAACTCTTCTTTAAGAAATCCATTAAGAAATGCAGTTTTGACATCCATTTGCCAATTTTCATAAAATGCGACAATTGCTAACATGATTCAGACAGACTTTAAGCATAGATATGAGTGAGAAACTCTCATCGTAGTCAACACCTTGAACTTGTCGAAAACCTTTTGCGACAATTCCAGCTTTTTAGATAGTAACACTACTATCAGCGTCCGCCTTCCTCTTGAAGATCCATTTAATCTCAATGGCTCGCCGATCAACAAGCAAGTCAATCAAAGTCCATACTTTGTTCTCATATATGGATCCCATCTCAGATTTCATGGCCTCAAACCATTTCATGGAATCTGGGCTCATCATCGCTTCCTCATAGTTCGTAGGGTTGTCATGGTCTAGTAACATGACTTCCAGAACAGGACTACCGTACCACTCTGGTGCGGAACGTTCTCTGGTTTACCTATGAGGTTTGGTGGTAACTTGATCCGAAGTTTCATGATCATTATCACTAGCTTCCTCACTAGTTGGTGTAGGCATCACTTAAACTGATTTATGTGATGAACCACTCTCCAATTCGGGAGTAGGTACATTTACCTCATCAAGTTATACTTTCCTCCCACTCACTTCTTTTGATTGTAACTCCTTCTCTAGAAAGGATCCACTCTTAGCAACAAAGATCTTGCCTTCGGATCTGAGATAGAAGGTGTACCCAACATTTTCTTTTGGGTATCCTATGAAGACACACTTCTCCGATTTGGGTTCGAGCTTATCAGGTTGAAACTTTTTCACATAAGCATCGTAGCCCCAAACTTTAAGAAATGACAACTTAGGTTTCTTGCCAAACCATAGTTCATACAGTGTCATCTCAACGGATTTAGACGGTGCCCTATTTAATGTGAATGCAGCTGTCTCTAATGCATAATGATAGTGGTAAATCGGTAAGATACGTCATAGATTGCACTATATCCAATAAAGTACGGTTATGATGTTCGGACACACCATTATGCTGTGGTGTTCCAGGTGGCATGAATCTGTGAAACTATTCCACATTGTTTTAATAGAAGACGAAACTCGTAACTCAAATATTCATCTCCGCGATCAGATCGTAGAAACTTTATTTTCTTGTTACGATGACTTTCCACTTCACTCCGAAATTCTTTGAACTTTTCAAATGTTTCAGACTTATGTTTCATCAAGTAGATATACCCATATATTCTCAAATCATCTGTGAAGGTGAGAAAATAATGATACCCGCCGCGAGCGTCAGCACTCATCGAACTGCATACATCAATATGTATTATTTCCAATAAGTCAGTCGCTTGCTCCATTTTTCCGGAGAACGGAGTCTTAGTCATCTTGCCCATGAGGCATGGTTCGCAAGCATCAAGTGATTCATAATCAAGTGATTCCAAAAGCCCATCAGCATGGAGTTTATTCATGCGCTTTACACCAATATGACCTAAACGGCAGTGCCACAAATAAGTTGCACTATCATTATTAACTTTCATCTTTTGGCTTCAATATTTATGGATATGTGTATCACTACGATCGAGATTTAATAAACCATTTATAATGAGTGTATGACCATAGAAGGTTTTACTCATGTAAATAGAAGAACAATTATTCTTTGACTTAAATGAATAACCGTATTGCAATAAACATGATCCAATCATATTCATGCTCAACACAAACACCAAATAACATTTATTTTAGGTTCAACACTAATCCCGAAGGTAAAGGGAGTGTGCGATGGTGATCTTATCAATCTTGGAATCACATCCAACACACATCATCACCTCGCCCTTAACTAGTCTCTGTTTATTTTGCAACTCCCGTTTCGAGTTACTACTCTTAGCAACTGAACTAGTATCAAATACCGAGGGGTTGCTATAAACACTAGTATAGTACACATCAATAACATGTATATTAAATATACTTTTGTTTACTTTGCCATCCTTCTTATCCGCCAATTATTTGGGGCAGTTCCACTTCCAGTGACCATTTCCTTTGTAGTAGAAGCACTCAGTTTCAGGCTTGGGTCTAGCTTTGGGCTTCTTCATGGGAGTGACAATGTGCTTGTCATTCTTCTTGAAGTTCCCTTTCTATCCCTTTGCCCTTTTCTTGAAACTAGTGGTTTTTGTTAACCATCAACATTTGATGCTATTTCTTGATTTCTACCTTCACCGATTTCAGCATCGCAAAGAGCTCGGGAATTAATTTCGTCATCCCTTGCATATTATAGTTTATCACGAAGTTCTAGTAACTTGGTGATAGTGACTAGAGAACTTTGTCAATTACTATCTTATCTGAAAGATTAACTCCCACTTGATTCAAGTGATTGTAGTACTCAGACAATCTGAGCACATGCTCACTGGTTGAGCTATTCTCCTCCATCTTGTAGGCAAAGTACTTGTCGGAGGTATCATACCTCTCGACTCGGGCATGAGTCTCAAATACCAATTTCAGCTCTTGGAACATCTTATATGCTCCGTGGCGTTCAAAATGTTTTTGAAGTCCCAGTTCTAAGCCGTAAAACATGGTGCACTAAACTATCAAGTAGTCATCATACCAAACTTTGTCAAACGTTCATAACGTCTGCATCTGCTCCTGCAATAGGTCTGTCACCTAGCGGTGCATCAAGGACATAATTCTTCTGTGCAGCAATGAGGATAATCCTCAGATCACGGACCTAGTCCGCATCATTGCTACTAACATTTTTGAACTTATTTCTCTCTAGGATCATATCAAAAATAAACGGGGAGCTACTTCACAAGCTATTGATCTACAACATAGATATGCAAATACTATCAAGAATAAGTTCATGATAAGTTAAAGTTCAATTAATCATATTACTTAAGAACTCCCACTTAGATAGACATCCCTCTAATCATCTAAGTGATCACGTGATCCATATCAACTAAACCATGTCCGATCATGACGTGAGATGGAGTAGTTTTCAATGGTGAACATCACTATGTTGATCATATCTACTATATGATTCAAGCTCGACCTTTCGGTCTTAGTGTCCCGAGGCCATATCAGCATATGCTAGGCTCGTCAAGTTTAACCCGAGTATTCTGCATGTGCAAAACTGGCTTGCACCCGTTGTATGTGAACGTAGAGCTTATCACACCCGATCATCACGTGGTGTCTCGGCACGACGAACTTTCACAACGGTGCATACTCAGGGAGGACACTTGTACCTTGAAATTTAGTGAGAGATCATCTTATAATGCTACCGTCGATCTATGCAAAATAAGATGCATAAAGGATAAACATCACATGCAATCAATATAAGTGATATGATATGGCCATCATCATCTTGTGCCTTTGATCTCCATCTCCAAAGCACCGACATGATCACCATCGTCACCGGTGCGACACCTTGATCTCCATAGTAGCATCGTTGTCGTCTCGCCAACTATTGCTTCTACGACTATTGCTACCGCTTAGTGATAAAGTAAAGCAATTACATGGCGATTGCATTTCATACAATAAAGCGACAACCATATGGCTCCTGCCAGTTGCCGATAACTTTGTAACAAAACATGATCATCTCATACAATAAAATTTAGCATCATGTCTTGACCATATCACATCACAACATGCCCTGCAAAAACAAGTTAGACGTCCTCTACTTTGTTGTTGCAAGTTTTACGTGGCTGCTACGGGCTGAGCAAGAACCGTTCTTACCTACACATCAAAACCACAACGATATTTCCTCAAGTATGGGATGTTTTAACCTTCACAAGGACCGGGCGTAGCCG
The DNA here is from genome assembly GCA_021605205.1 of Aegilops longissima. Classification (NCBI taxonomy): domain Eukaryota; kingdom Viridiplantae; phylum Streptophyta; class Magnoliopsida; order Poales; family Poaceae; genus Aegilops; species Aegilops longissima. The sequence goes on from CM038678.1 coordinate 215,494,779, forward strand.
CACTCGATTTAACTAAAGTTGGAGAAACTGACACCCGCCAGCCACCTGTGTGCGAAGCACGTCGGTAGAACCAGTCTCGCGTAAGCGTAGCGTAATGTCGGTCCGGGCCGCTTCATCCAACAATACCGCCGAATCAAAGTATGACATGCTGGTAAGCAGTATGACTAATATCGCCCGCAACTCACTTGTCGTGCATATAACATCTACGCATAAACCTGGCTCGGATGCCACTGTTGGGGAACGTAGTAATTTCAAAAAAAATCCTACGCATAGGCAAGATCATGGTGATGCATAGAAACGAGAGGGGAGGGTGTTGTCTACGTACCCTCGTAGACCGTAAGCGGAAGCGTTATGACAACGCGGTTGATGTAGTCGTACGTCTTCACGATCGACCGATCCTAGCACCGAAGGTACGACACCTCCGTGATTTGCACATGTTCAGCTCGGTGACGTCCCACGAACTCATGATCCAGCAGAGTGTCGGGGAAGAGATTCGTCAGCACGACGGCGTGATGACGGTGATGATGAAGCTACCGGCGCATGGCTTCGCCTAAGCACTGCAACGATATGACCGAGGTGGAATATGGTGGAGGGGGGCACGGCACATGGCTTGGAACAATCAACTTGTGTGTCCTAGGGTGCCCCCCGCCCCCGTATATAAAGGAGCAAGGGGGAAGGCCAACCGGCCTTGGGGTGCGCCAAGGAGAGGGGGATGTCCTCCTCCTAGTGGGAGTAGGACTCCCCTTTCCTAGTCCAACTAGGAAGGAGGAAGGGGGAAGGAAGGAGAGGGAGAGAGGGAGGAAAGAGGGGGCGCTGCCCCCCTCCTTGTCCAATTCGGACTCCCAAGGGGGGCGGTGTGGCGCCCCGATTCAATCATCTGATAATCATGCATAGCAAACGCAGTAACGATCAAGATCGAGGACTCACGGAAGATATCACAACACAACTCTAAAACATAAAATAAGTCATACAAGCATCATAATACAAGCCGGGGCCTCGAGGGCTCGAATACAAGTGCTCGATCATAGACAGTCGTGGAAGCAACAATATCTGAGTACAGACATAAGTTAAACAAGTCTGCCTTAAGAAGGCTAGCACAAACTGGGATACAGATCGAAAGAGGCGCATGCCTCCTTCCTGGGATCCTCCTAATCTACTCCTGGTTGTCGTCAGTGGCCTGCACGTAGTAGTAGGCACCTCCAGTGTAGTAAGAGTCGTAAATCAACGGCGCATCTGCTCGAGGCTCCAAACATCTGGTTGCGACAACCAGGTAGAATGGAAAGGGGGAAAAGAGGGAGAAAGGCAACCGTGAGTACTCATCCAAAGTACTCGCAAGCAAGGATCTACACTACATATGCAGGGGTATCTGTGTAAAGGGGCAATATCGGTGGACTGAACTGCAGAATGCTAGAATAAGAGGGGATAGCTAGTCCGTCAAGACTACGCTCGGCAGCCTCCATCTTGCAAACATGTAGAAGAGAGTAGATGGTAAGTTCACCAAGTAGCATCGCATAGCATAATCCTACCGGTGATCCCTCCTCGTCACCACGTGAGAGAGTGATCTTTGGGTTGTATCCGCACTTGAAAGGGTGTGTTTTATTAAGTATCCGGTTCTAGTTGTCATAAGGTCAAGGTACAACTCCAAGTCGTCCTGTTACCGAAGATCACGGCTATTCAAATAGATAAACTTCCCTGCAGGGGTGCACCACATAACCCAACACGCTCGATCCCGTTTGGCCGAACACACTTTCCTGGGTCATGCCCGGCCTCGGAAGATCAACACGTCGCAGCCCTACCTAGGCACAACAGAGAGGTCAGCACGCCGGTCTAAATCCTATGGCGCAGGGGTTTGGGCCCATCGCCCATTGCACACCTGCATGTTGCGAGGGCGGATGGAAGCAGAATTAGCCCCCTTAATACAAGAGCAGGCTTATGTTCCAGTCCAGCGTGCGCCGCTCAGTCGCTGACGTCACGAAGGCTTCATCTGATACCACGACGTCGAGTGCCCATATCTTTCCCACGTAGTTGGTTAGTGCATATAGACCAAATGGCCAGACTCAGATCAAATACCAAGAACTCGTTAAGCGTGTTATTTCTAAGTATCCGCGGATGCCGACCAGGGCCGGGCCCACCTCTCTCCTAGGTGGTCTCAACCTGCCCTGTCGCTCCGCCACAAAGTAACAGTCGGGGGCCGTCAGGAACCGAGGCCCACCTCTACTGGGATGGAGCCACCTGTCCTTTCAGCCCCCTCATCAGAATCACTTGCGGGTACTCAATGAGCTGACCCGACTTTAGTCACCACATGTGTCATGTATATAAAGTATATAGTATATACCCGTGATCACCTTCCTAGTGATCATGGCCCGATAGTATAGCATGGCAGACGGACAAGAATGTAGGGCACTAATGGAAAACTAGCATCCTATACTAAATATTTAGAATTGCAGGTAAAGGTAACAACATTAGTAGCAAGGACAGGCTATGCATCAGGATAGCATTAACGGAAAATAGTAACATGCTACACTACTCTAATGCAAGCAGTAAAGAGAAGAATAGGCGATATCTGGTGATCAAGGGGGGGCTTGCCTGGTTGCTCTGGCAAGAAGGAGGGGTCGTCAGGGATGTAGTCGTACTCAGTCGCATCAACGTCGGTCTCGGGGTATACCGGAGAAGAAGAGGGGGGGAGAAACAGTAAATACGGGGCCAACAAAGCATCACAAAATATAACAAGGCAATACGCGGTGCCAGGGGTGATCTAACACAGGGATAGGTGATACCGGCGAAGGGGGTAAACATCCGGGAATGTATTCCCGGTGATTCGCATTTTCGGACAGATGAACCGGAGGGGGAAAGTTGCGTGTTTGCTATGCTAGGGATGTCTGGACGAACGGGCCGCGTATCCGGATTCGTCTCGTCGTTCTGAGCAACTTTCATGTACAAAGTATTTTCATCCGAGTTACGGATTATTTTATATCATTCTTCAAAGTTTTAATTCATTCTAAATTTAATTTAATTCGAAAATAAATGTGAATTGCTAGGTGCACCCAACTCTGGTACGCAGAAGTGTACCAGAGGGGCTGACATGTGGGACCAGGGGGACCTAGTTGACCAGTCAAACTTTGACTGGTCAAAAGGGGTAGGGCCCCGTGTCATTGTCTGTCTAATTTAACTAACAAATTAATTAGATTAATTTAGGTTTAGTTAATTAAATTAATTAACTAATTATTTATTTATTTATTTATGCTTGAAAATACCTTCCTTTTTCTCTTTTTTTATTTAAACAGGGGCAGGGCCCACTGTTAGTGGCTAACTAGGAGGGGGTTAGTGCTAATCTAACCCCCAATTAGCAGGGGCCTGCCCAATCTGGCAAAGGCGCAGCTGGCAGGGGCTACGCCCGCTCACAGACGGGGGTCGCCGGCGAGGCAGGCGGCCCGGCCGAACGGGCGGCGAAGCGGCGCGACACGGAGCATGAGGATGGGCGCAGGCGGTGTGTGGCGCGACAGCGTGCAGGGGCAGAGGCGGCGGGCGAGGCCAGCACGGGCGGCCGGAGCAGCAGCGGCGGCGGCGCAGCCAGCGTGGGCGGGCGCGCGTGGGTGCATGGCAGGGCTGCAGCGAAGCGCCTGGCGCTCACCGCGGTGCGCGCTGTGTGCGCTGGTGGCGGTGAGCGCACGCACCGCGGGAAGGGGGAACGCGAGCGTGGCACATGGCTAGGACGAAGCGGGGCGGCGGTGAGCGCGGACGGGCGCCGACGAGATGCGAACGTACGTCGGGGGCAGAAGGGGAGGGGGCGCAGCTCACAGTGTTGTCGAGGAGCGAGGGGTCGGCGAGGCCTGGTGTAGGCCGTTGGGGAGGAGGTCGGGGCGGGGCGACGTGGGTGGCGCCGGCGATGGCGAACGACGTCGGCGTCAGGGCGCTCGGGCGCTGCGTCTCCGGTGACGGTGGTTGGAGCCAGACGCGGGGTAAGGGAGGTGACGAGGCGGTCCGGCGGGGAGGTGGCGTCCGCGAGGTGGTGGCGGGACGAGGCGGCGACGTCGGGGGCTGGTGCGGTGGCGACGGCGGGGTCGGTCCCCCGAGTGCCCCGATCCAGAATCAGGAGGGGGAAGGAGAGAGACGTGGGGTGGGGATCGTGGGAAGTGGGGACTGGGGTGATTAGGGTTACGGGGTGTGGGAGGGTTAAGTGGTGGGGGTGGGCCGGCCCGTTCGAGCGGCTGAGGCCAGCTGGGCCACTTGGCCCGGGGGGGGGGGGTACCTTCTCCTTTTCTTTATTTTTGTTTTGTCTTTTCTTTTATTTATTTATTTTACCTATTGCTGGTTTATTCATTTTAGAGTATTTAAGCATTTCTAAAAATGTGGGTTCTTCACTATAAGTACCTATGCAACATTTGGTTCACTCCGAACATTTTAGTTTTAATAATTGGAAACTTTTATTGTTTGCTATATTTTGAATTTGAATTTGAATCGGTTTCGAACTAACGTGAGAGTAGCAACAATAATCGAAGTGACGTGGCATCATTAGCAGAGGGTTGCTGTAGCTTAGTTATCCGGGCGTCACAGGCAGCCCTAGGCCCTCTCCTCTCTCTCTCACAAGGCCCATGTTGGCCCATTAGATCCCCCGGGGGTTCCAATAACCCCCAGGCACTCCGATAAATATCCGGTGACCCCCGGAACTCATCTGGTTTCCCAATATAGTCATCCAATATATCAATCTTTATGTCTTGACCATTTCGAGACTCCTCGTCATGTCCGTGATCACATCCGGGACTCCAAAATTCCTTCGGTACATGAAAAACACATAAACTCATAATACCGATCGTCACCGAACTTTAAGCGTGCGGACCCTATGGGTTCGAGAACTATGTAGACATGACCGAGACTCATCTCTGTTCAATAACCAATAGCGGAACCTGGATGCTCATATTGGTTCCTATATATTCTATGAAGATCTTTATCGGTCAAACCGCATAACAACATACGTTGTTCCCTTTGTCATCGGTATGTTACTTGCCCGAGATTTGATCATCGGTACCTCAATACCTAGTTCAATCTCGTTACCAGCAAGTATCTTTACTCGTTTCGTAATGCATCATCCCGCAACTAACTCATTAGTCACATTTCTTGCAAGGCTTATAGTGATGTGCATTACCGAGAGGGCCCAGTGATACCTCTCCGACAATCGGAGTGACAAATCCTAATCTCGATCTATGCCAACTCAAAAAGTACGATCGGAGACACCTGTAGAGCACCTTTATAATCACCCAGTTACGTTGTGATGTTTGGTAGCACACAAAGTGTTCCTCCAGTATTCGGGAGTTGCATAATCTCATAGTCATAGGAACATGTATAAGTCATGAAGAAAGCAATAGCAATATACTAAACGATCAAGTGCTAAGCTAATGAAATGGGTCAAGTCAATCACATCATTCTCTAATGATGTGATCCCTTTAATTAAATGACAACTCATGTCTATGCCTAGGAAACATAACCATCTTTGATTCAACGAGCTAGTCAAGTAGAGGCATACTAGTGACACTTTGTTTGTCTATGTATTCACACATGTACTAAGTTTCCGGTTAATACAATTCTAGCATGAATAATAAACATTTATCATGATATAAGGAAATATAAATAACAACTTTATTATTGCCTCTAGGGCATATTTCCTTCAGGTGTTGCTATGGACGCCGACAAGGTGGCGGCCGTCGCGGCCGGGCCAACACCGCACTCACCGCGAGCTCTCCGCGGCTTCCTGGGCCTCGCGGGGTACTACTGGAAATTTATCCAGGAGTTCGGCCTCATCGCGTCCCTGCTCACGCGCTTGCTACGTCGCGACGCCTTCGCCTAGGATGCATAGGCCATGGAGGCGTTCGAGGCTCTCAAGGGGGCCCTCATGACGGGTCCCGTCGTCCAGATGCCTGACTTCGACCGGCCATTCGTCATGGATTACAACGCCTCCGGTGTGGGGTTCGGCGCCATACTTCATCAGGGCGATGGGCCGCTCACGTTCTTCAGCAGGCCTTTCGCCGCGCGCCATCATAAGATCGCGGCCTATGAGAGGGAGCTCATTGGCTTGGTGCAGGCCGTGCTCCACTGGCGGCCATATCTTTGGGGAGGGTCCTTTCGGATTTGCATAGATCACTATAGCCTTAAGTTCTCATTGGACCAGAGGCTGTCTACTGTGCCGCAGCACCAGTGGATCAGCAAGCTCTTTGGCTTCGACTTCACCGTTGAGTATCGTCCGGGCCGCCTTAACACCATGGCCCACGCCCTGTCCCGCCGCGACGCTGACCACAACATAGACGTCGATGAGTCCGATGGGGCGGCTCTCTGCATCCGCCCGGGGCCCTCCTTCGCTTCTTTGACGACTTCCTCAGGGCCACTGCAGGTGCGCCAGACGATCAGGTCCCGCGGCAGCGTCTTGATGCCTGCGACCTGAGGATCTGTGGCGTTTGACGGATGGCTTGCTCCTACATGGGCGCCATCTCTTCGTGCCGGATCACGGCGACCTCCGTCACCAGGTTCTGCTGCTGGCACACTCAGCCGTCCACGAGGGTGTGCAGAAGACCCTCCACCGTCTCCGCGCTGATTTCTACATCCCCGGCGACTAGGCCCTAGTCCGGGAATGGGTGCGGTCTTGTGTTACGTGCCAGCATAACAAGACGGAGACGCTGCGGCCGACTGGTCTGCTACAGCCCTTGGAGGTGCCCTCTTAGGTCTGGGCCGATATCTCCATGGACTGCATCAAGGGCCTTCCCAAGGTGGGCGGCAATCTGTCATCCTCACGGTGGTCGACCGCTTCTCCAAGTACGCGCACTTCATCGCGCTTGGCCATCCCTACACTGCCGCCTCCGTGGCATGTGCCTTCTTCAATGACATCGTCCGCCTCCACGGGTTTCCCTCTTCGATCATCAGCGATCGGGACCCAGTGTTCATGGGGCATGTCTGGCGTGACCTCTTCCAGATGGCGGGCGTGAAGCTCCGCCTTAGCACGGCCTTCCATCCTCAAACAGACGGCCAATCTGAGGTGGTCAACAAGGTGATTGCCATGTATTTGTGTTGTGTCACAGGTGATCGTCCTCGTGCTTGGGTGGACTGGCTCGCATGGGTGGAGTACTGCTACAACACTTCTTATCACTCCGCCCTACGTGCCACACCGTTCGAGGTGGTCTATGGCCGACCACCCCCGCCCATCCTGCCGGTTGACCCGGAGACAGCTCGGACGGAGGCGGCGGGCGACCTTCTGCGTAGCCGGGACAAGATACTTGCGGAGGTGCGGCAACGCCTCATTCAGGCCCAGCAGCTGGCAAAGCACTACTACGACGGCCGCCACCACGAGGCAGAGTTCGCGGTGGGCGACTGGGTCTGGCTGTGCCATCTTCACCGCTCTACGTAGTCCCTTGACCCGCGCGCAAAGCGCAAGCTGGGTCCTCACTACGCCGGGCCATTTTTTGTGCTGGAGCTCATCGAAAAGGTGACCAACCGCCTTCAGCTTCCGGCCGGTGCTTGCATCCACAACGTCTTCCATGTGGGGCTCCTGAAGCCTTTCCATGGGGAGCCGGCGGGGGCCATGCCGGTGCTTGCTCCGACCTCCGACGGGCGCCTCCTTCCTGGGCCAACGAAGGTGTTGCAGGCTCAGCTGCGTTGTGGGGTGTGGTACTTGTTGGTCCAGTGGGAAGGCCTTACGGAGGAGGACGCCACTTGGGAGCAGCGTGATGAGTTCCGCCAACATTATCCAGACTTCCAGCTCGAGGACGAGTTGTTTGGGCAGGCGGGGAGAGATGTTACGATCGGGGTAACTTATACCCGGAGGAGGCCCACTGGGCGCGTTTAGTTAGGGGCTTAGCCCAAAAGTTATCTTATTTTTATTAGCATCAGGATTATATAAACAGATGTAAATACTCTTTAGGAAATTAAGCAATAATACAATTCTATTGCCCGGCTCCCCAAGGAGCCAGAAACCCTAAACCCTAGCCGCCTCCTCCTCTTCCGCGCAGGACGGCGCCCAGCCGCCGGCCGCCGCATATTCACCCTCGCCCACCTCCCTCCTTCCCGTACAACCTTCGGCCTAGACCCGGTAGAACCCTAGTTCCTACCACGTAGATTCGCCATATCGTACTGCATCTCAATATTCAATTTTGGGCGGGGGAATAGCCAGGGATGCCGTACACGGGAGGAGCATCTTAAGAGGGTGTGACCTGTTAAAAGAAGGAATTATTTGGCGCATTGGAGATGGAAAGCAAGTGAATGTCTGGTCTGACCCGTGACTACCAAGGAATTGTTTGGCGCATTGGAGATGGAGTGGAGACGGCCAGTAGCGTTGCAAGGACAAGCGATCATTACGAAAGTAAATGAGCTCTTAAATCTGGTTGATGAGACATGTGATGATGAACCGGTGCGAGAGCTCTTCACGGAGGAGGACACGAGAGTGATCCTTTACATCCCTGTGAGAGCGGAGATGGATGATTTTATCTCCTGGCACTATGATAATAAAGGCTTGTTCTCTGTCAAATCGTCCTACCATTTGGGTGTGGGCCTGAAGGAAGCAATGAAAAAACAAACTGTAGGGACCTCGAATGGCTAGAGACATACGGATCAATGGCAGCATATCTGGATGATGGAGGTGTCGGGGAAAGTTCATATGTTCTTGTGGAGGCTGGCTCATAATAGTCTACCCACTCCTATGAATATAAAACGAAAACACACAGAGCTCAATACCCATGCCCTATGTGCAAACGCGTGGATGAAGATGGTGGCCATCTTTTCGTCCGCTGCAAGTGTGTGAAGGCGGTCGGCGAGAGCAGAATCTGAAAGAGACCCGTCTCATGTTGTGCGACTTTCAGGACTCTTTCCAAGTCATCAGTGTTGTCTGTGCACTGCCAGCAGAGAAGAAACACCAGGTGGTTGTACTCCTATGGAATTGGTGGACGATGAGAAACAAAACAAATGCGGGTGAGAAACAGAAAACAACTCAGGAAGTGAGTGGAGTCATCAGCAGACACGTTTAGGACTTTGAGAACTTGCAGGCTAAGGGCAACAAACAAGGTATGCAAAAACAGTTTTGGACTGCTCCTGGGACATGTCGGGTAAAGATAAACATGGATGCCGCCTTCCTTGCGGAGCCAGCGGCAGGTGCTTAGGGTTTTGTGGCACGGGATGAGATGGGAAATTTCCTAGCAGCGGACAACTGGGAAGATGCAGTATGTCAGGAGCCCTCTACAAGCGGAGGTCAATGCGTGCATGAAAGCTATAGAGGCTGCGACATACATTGGTGCTCAGCGAATCATCTTTGAATTGGATTGTTTAACAATGATCAATGCGCTCAAGGGCCAGGATTACGACACAACGGAGTTGGGCATTCTCTCGAGGGAAGCTAGGAGTTTCTGCCTTGTTTCATTTGAATCCTATGTGTTTATGTTCTGTCGTAAGGAATGTAATAGGGTTGCGCACTCTCTGGCACAATTTGGTTAGGGCTACTGTTCTTCTTTCTGTTTGGGTTCTAGAAGCCCTAGACTTTTTTTCGGGTCTAGCTGGCACTGAGATGGTGCGCCAGCTCTAAGTGGAATGAATTCGATTGCTGCTAAAAAATAGAATTTTGCTAAAACACATCTAGATGAGAATTAAGTATTGCACATATATGTTTGATACGTCTCCAACGTATCTATTTTTTCAAACATTTATTTTTATTTTTTTGGCCTCTAATTTGCTTGATTTGAATGAAACTAACCTAGAATGACGTTGTTTTCAGTAGAACTACCTTTGTGTAGAAATAATGAGTTCTCCGAATTGGACAAAACTTTACCAGAGGGGGCCACCATGGGCCCACAAGCAAGTGGCGTGCCTACCCTAGGGCGCATCTAGGTGGCTTGTGGGGCCCACAGACCTCCAGCTGACCTAATTCCAAGCCTATAAGTTCCATCTTCCCACTAAAATATCAAAGAGAAGGTTTCATCACGTTGTACGATGCAGAGCCATAACCACCTCATGTCCTTTATCGGGAGCCCTAATCTAGAGTCCATTCGAGGCTCCGCGGAGAGGGATTCATCGCCGTCGTCATCACCAATACTTCTCCATCAAAAATTTCATGATGCTCAAAATCATGAGTGAGTAATTATTTTGTAGGCATACTAGAGGTAGATGGAGATGGATCAGATTTATTATGTAATCCCGTCAATTGTTAGGGTTTGGTCCCTAGTCTTCACTATGTTTGAGATCGATTTTGCTATGAATTTGCTATGCTTAATGCTTATCACTAGGGCTCGAGTGCCATGATTTCAGATATGAACATATGCGCTTTCATGAATATATTTGAGATGTTGATCTTACGTGTGTTGTATGCACTTGTTATCGTTATGAACCTTACACCCCCAAGGTGACCATGAATTGGGTTATCGACAGGGATGACTTTAATTTGAGGATTTCATGTATTCACTATGTGTTAATGCTTTATTTTGGTTCTCTATTAAAAGGAGCACCTTAATTCTCTTAGTTTCCATTAGGACCTGCTGCCATGGAGTGTAGGGCAAACGATGTCATACAAGTTCTTACCGCAAGCACGTATGACTGTATACGAATACATGCCTACATATAATTGATGTATTGGAGCTATTGTGTGTCGCTCTAGGTTGTGACAGTTACATATTGAATTTCGTCTAAATATCCATCGCTACTACATGCCTACGCTTTAATACTACTAGACAATGCCCCGAGCGTTGCTGCGGGAAACATGATAAACATATGCACAGTAGGTGCTAAAAACCTAAAAATATAGTAGAAACAAATTTAGGATTGCTCTCGGTTTATATTTTAAAAACAATAAATCATATGAAGAATTTGACAAAATGATGTATAGAAATATAAACTATTGAGTTGAAATAATCGGGGTGCCATTTAAAAAAAGTGCAACACAATCTACATATATTTGCTCTAAGCGTCCAATGTATATACCATTCATGCCCACACAAAATTAGTGAAATAATAGGTAGATTACTGCACAAATTTAACTTATGACCACATTCATGACTTGATGATGTGGCATGGTAACATGAAGAGGAAAAATAAGTACTTATGACCACATGCATGACTTGATGATATGGCATGGTTGCATTAGAAGGAAAAATAGATGATGTGTTGCAACTATTTAAGAATAGAAGATTACCTTTGCCCAAGTTACTATTATTCTGCTTGCTACAAAACTGCTACTACTATTACTTTGCTATCACTGCTATCATATTACTGTGTTACTAATAAATTGCTGCAAGGAAGTGATTCCCGAGTGTGGTTCAATTTACAACTCAACTACCAAGGCTTATAAATATTCTTTGACTCCCCTTGTGTCGAATCAATAAATTTGGGTGAAATACTACGCTCAAAGACTGTTACGATCACCTATATTTGTGGGTCATCAAGACTATTTTCTGGCGCGTACCAATGTCAATAACGTTAATCGAACATATCAATGGGTTCTTTAATACTTGATCACATTGATGCACTAATACATGATCACATCAATGCACTAGTTAAATCTTAAATTAAACGGCTTATATAATGTTCAAGTTTGTGAGACATATACGTTGTAAGACCTAGCAACTCCAAGTTGTTTATACTAATGAAGAGCTCACTTGCATCTACGTTGTACCCACACACAATTAGATTCAAAATCTAAAGCGCAGTGTTGTACCATTGTCCATTGGTGAGTCCAAACAACAATTCGATTGGCACGAGTACATCACCATGGGGGTCTAAATTGTGAAGTGAACTTGGTCTATACATTTAATGGGTATCACTATGTCACAAGAATCTCGAGCGATAAATTTTCACCTTCTTTTTTTCACCTCTTCTAAGATTTTAAAGGACATCATAAATATTGGCACATTGTCAATCATTAGACTACTAAACACAAGTTGCTCACCAGAGATAACAATTTTCCCTTCCAACTCCTTAGCTTCATTTCGAACCAGTGTTTAACCCATTGCAATATTTAGTGAGCAACTTGGGAAAATGAATTGGAATCAAGATGCAGAAACTAAAATGAGCATCCTTCGCAGTTAAAAGTTCCTTATATTGATCCTCTCCCAGCCTGGGTTAACAACTTCATAGAAGCAACACGCAGCCGCCACCTCCTCCCAAAAAAGTGATTAGGGTTTATCTACCTCCCGCCAGTGCCGGCGCCGGTTTTCCTTGTCTCCGGTGGCCTTAGGGCCATGGGGCGCGGTGGATCCCAGCCCTTTACCGGCGGGAGAGCTTCGTTTTTAGATGTTTCTTTGAGTTTTGTTAGTGTAACACTACATGAATTAGCTTATTTGTCGTCTGCCATGGCAGACGACAAACGCACCAAAAGCGGATGGCAAAGCCCTTTGCCATCTGCCATCAACGACAAACCTGCCCGGCAAAGAGAATGACGGTAAACAGGCTCTTTGCCGTCCATGGCGGACGTCAAAGAACATGGACGGCAAAAACCATGTGTTAGCCGCGTTAGGTGGCTAACAGCAGCCTTTGCCGTCCGCCAGTAGATGGCAAAGCTGCCCAGCCTTTGCCGTCTGTCATGGACGGCAAAGTGACCAAATGGGTTAGCTCCTAGGTTACACAGGTTGCTGCCACGTGGCCTCTTTGCCGTCTGTGGCAGACAACAAAGGCCCCTTTGCCATCGGTGGCAAACGGCAAAGTGCGTGTATTGTTTCTGTTTTTTCTGTTTTCTATTATATCCCTGCATTTTCAAAAGTTATATATGATATATATAGTTTCAACCTCAAACATAGCCCATGTATCAAACATCTAGCAGTCCATCAATGCAACAGAACACATAGGGTATTAAAAGATCCAATACATACATAGTTTCACAGAGTTCATCCATATATACACATACACAGTTTCACATTGTTCATCAATACAAATGAAAACAAGAACTAAACACTAGCAGTCCATCAATGTTGCTTCCATGAAGTGAATCAAACCTGCAAAAATGGGAGTAAGAAGAGAAGACTAGAAGAAGAAGAAGAAGAAGAAGAACATCTTATTTTCTCATCTTTCTTCTTCTCTTCTATCTTTTTATCCCTTTCCTCCTCATTCTCCTTCTTCTTGTTTTATTCTTTCCTTTTCTTCTCTTTCTTCTTCTATTCTTTCTTTTTCTCCTCTTTCTTGTTTTTCTTGTTCTTATTCCTTATTTGTGTCACTTTAGAGCTAATATAGGGAATTATGCCATTTTTTAGGTTGGAGAAGATATACAACGAAATGGTCCGCCATTCTTCGACATCCAATGATATTCGTTTCGAAGCACCGGCTGGTGCGAGATTCCCTTTGAATAGGCTGAGGTTGGATCCACCTTTTTTATGGTCGCCAACATTGTACCGAGGCTTCGGATTATGCAAATGACGATTTTTGGCTTCGTAGTGTGCTGTCACGAAGTTTGCCGCCTCCTTAGTAATGAATGCCTCGGCCATCGATGCTTCAATTCTCGTTTATTTTACATTTTGCTCGGGCGTCTTACGCATCCTCTCGGTTCGCGTAGCACCAACGATTTTGCGCCCCCCAATCTTGCCTCGGTCGGAGATGCAAAATCAAGTGTTGCATTGGATTAAAGAAGCCGGTGGAAAGATCTTCTCTAACTTGAGATCAACTCCGCTACCGATAACCCACAAGTATAGGGGATCATAGCAGTTTTCGAGGGTAGAGTATTCCACCCAAATTTATTGATTCGACACAAGGGAGCCAAAGAATATTCTCAAGTATTAGCAGTTGAGTTGTCAATTCAACCACACCGGATAACTTAGTATCTGCAGCAAAGTATTTAGTAGCAAAGTAGTATGGAAATAACGATAACAGTAGCAAAAGTAATATTTTTGGGTTTTGTAGTGATTATAACAAGAGTAACGAAAAAGTAAATAAGCGAAGAACAATATGTGAAAAGCTCGTAGGCATTGGATCGGTGATGGAGAATTATACGGATCACGGTTCATCATGTAATGATCATAACATAGGGTGACACAGAACTAGCTCCAATTCATCAATGTAATGTAGGCATGTATTCCGAATATAGTCATACATGCTTATGGAAAAGAACTTGCGTGACATCTTTTGTCCTACCCTCCCGTGGCAGTGGGGTCCTAATGGAAACTAAGGATATTAAGGCCTCCTTTTAATAGAGTACCGGACCAAAGCATTAACACATAGTGAATACATGAACTCCTCAAACTATGGTTATCACCGGGAGTGGTCCCGACTATTGTCACTTCGGGGTTGCCAGATCATAACACATAGTAGGTGACTATAGACTTGCAAGATAGGATCAAGAACTCACATATATTCATGAAAACATAATAGGTTCAGATCTGAAATCATGGCACTCGGGCCATAGTGACAAGCATTAAGCATAGCAAAGTCATAGCAATATCAACCTCAGAACATAGTGGATACTAGGGGTCAAACCCTAACAAAACTAACTCGATTACATGATAAATCTCATCCAACCCATCACCGTCCAGCAAGCCTACGATGGAATTACTCACGCATGGCGGTGAGCATCATGAAATTGGTGATGGAGGATGGTTGATGATGACGATGGCGATGGATTCCCCTCTCCGGAGCCCCGAACGGACTCCAGAATAGCCCTCCTAAGAGGTTTTAGGGCTTGGTGGTGGCTCCATATCGTAAAACGCGATGAATCCTTCTCCCTGATTTTTTTCTCCCCGAACACGAATATATGGAGTTGGAGTTGAGGTCGGTGGAGCGTTAGGGGGCCCACGAGGCAGGGGGGCGCGCCCCCACCCTCGTGGACAGGTGGAGGCCCTCTGACGTGGATTCTTCTTCCAGTATTTTTAATATATTCTAAAAATATGTTCCGTGGAGTTTCAGGTCATTCCAAGAACTTTTTTTTCTGCACATAAATAACACCATGGAAAGTCTGCTGAAAAGAGCGTCAGTCCGGGTTAGTTCCATTCAAATCATGCAAGTTAGAGTCCAAAACAAGGGCAAAAGTGTTTGGACAAGTAGATACGATGGAGACGTATCAACTCCCCCAAGCTTAAACCTTTGCTTGTCCTCAAGCAATTTAGTTGACAAACTGAAAGTGATAAAGAAAAACTTTTACAAATAGTAATGGATGTTGCAAATAGTAATGCTTGTCCTCTTGTTGTTGCAAATATGTAAAGCCAGCATTCAAGTTTTTAGCAAAGATTATGATTAACCACATTCACAATAACTCTTAGGTCTCATGTTTACTCATACCAATGGCATAATCAACTAGCGAGCAATAATAATAAATCTCGGATGACAACACTTTCTCCAAACAATCATAATATGATATAACAAGATGGTATCTCGCTAGCCCTTTCTGAGACCGCAAAACATAAATGCAGAGCACCTTTAAAGATCAAGGACTGACTAGAAATTGTAATTCATGGTAAAAGAGATCCAGTCATAGTCATACCCAATATAAATTAATAGTAATGGATGCAAATGACAGCAGCGCTCTCCAGCTAGTGCTTTTTAATAAGAGGGTGATGAATCAACATGAAAGTAAATAGATAGGCCCTTCGCAGAGGGAAGCAGGGATTTATAGAGGTGCCAGAGCTCGATTTTAAAACAGAGATAAATAATATTTTGAGCGGCATACTTTCATTGTCAACATAACAACCAAGAGATGGCGATATCTTCCATGCTACACACATTATAGGTGGTTCCCAAACAGAATGGTAAAGTTTATACTCCCCCTCCACCAACAAGCATCAATCCATGGCTTGCTCGAAACAACGAGTGCCTCCAACTAGCAACAGCCCCGGGGGAGTTTTGTTTGCAATTATTTTGATTTAGTTTACATAAAGCATGGGACTGGGCATCCCGGTGACCAGCCATTTTCTTGTGAGTGAGGAGCGGAGTCCACTCCTCTTGAGAATAATCCGCCTAGCATGGAAGATACAGACAGCCCTAGTTGATACATGAGCTATTCGAGCATGCAAAACAGAATTTAATTTGAAGGTTTAGAGTTTGGCACATACAAATTTGCTTGGAACGGCAGGTAGATACTGCATATAGGAAGGTATAGTGGACTCATATGGAATAACTTTGGGGTTTAAGGGATTGGATGCACAAGCAGTATTCCCGCTTAGTACAAGTGAAGGCTAGCAAAAGACTGGGAAGCGACCAACTAGAGAGCGACAACAGTCATGAACATGCATTAAAATTAATGAACATTGAGTGCAAGCATGAGTAGGATATAATCCACCATGAACATAAATATTGTGAAAGCTATGTTGATTTGTTTCAACTACATGTGTGAACATGTGCCAAGTCGAGTCACTTAAATCATTCAAAGGAGGATACCACCCCACTATACCACATCACAACCATTTTAATAGCCTGTTGGCACGCAAGGTAAACCATTATAACTCATAGCTAATCAAGCATGGCATAAGCAACTATGATCTCTAATTGTCCTTGCAAACATGTTTATTCATAATAGGCTGAATCAGGAACGATGAACTAATCATATTTACAAAAACAAGAGAGGTCGAGTTCATACCAGCTTCTCTCATCACAATCAGTCCATCATATATCGTCATAATTGCCTTTCACTTGCACGACCGAACGATGTGAAAATAATAAGAGTGCACGTGCGTTGGACTAAGCTGGAACCTGCGAGCATTCAACAAACAGGAGAAGACAAGGCAATATGGGCTCTTGGTTAAATCAACAATAATGCATATAAGAGCCACTTCAACAATTTAATTATGGTCTTCTCTTATCGACCCCCAAAGAAAAGAGAAGAAATAAAACTATTTACATGGGAAAGCTCCCAACAAGCAAAAGAAGAACGGGAAATATTTTTGGGTTTTCTTTTTAATTATTACTACTACAGCAAGAAAAGTAAACTAACTAAAAGCTACACTAATTATTATTTTTTGGTTTTTCTTAAGGTTTATCAAACACACAAGAAGAAAGCAAGAAAAAGGAAAATAAACTAGCATGGATATTACAATGAAAAAGTATGAGCACCGACCCCTAGCAATGAGTGTGTGAACATAAATGTAATGTCGGTGAGAAATATGTACTCCCCCAAGCTTAGGCTTTTGGCCTAAGTTGGTTTATTGCCATGGATGGCCCGGCGGATATACAAAGTTGTAGTTGGGGTCGTACTGAGATGCAGCGGTCATTGCATCGTGTGCTGTAGCTTGGAGGCGAGCTATCTCAGCCCTGCTCTTATACTCCTCTGCCTCCTCTCTGGTTATAAATGTCTCCCTTTTGCCTGGAAGTCAAAGAAAGCAGAAGCAGGAAGAGCGACTCGATAGGTGCGTCGTCTGTCAAAGATTAGTCGGTACTGGAGAGGTTGTTCATTTCTCTCAATAAATTGATGACAAACCATAGCCTCATAATCTAAATAAGTAGGAGGGAACTCAATATCATCCTCACGTATGTCTACACCAAGAAAATCAGCTAAGCGGGTTGCATAAATTCCACCAAAGAAATCTCCATTAAATCTATTATGATGCAACCTATGTGCAACAATGGCTCCCAAGTTATAAGATTTATCTCCTAACACAGCACTCCTAAGAATACTGAGGTCAGGGACACACATATGACATGCTTCATCTTTACCATTTATGCACCTACCTATGAAGAGAGCAAAATAATGTATAGCAAGAAAATGAATGCTCCCTATGGTAGCTTGTGTTATGTCTCTAGATTCCCCCACAGTTATACTAGCAAGAAATTCTCTAAATTCAGATTTGCGGGGTTCACTAGTACTACCCCATTGTGGAAGTTTGCAAGCAGTGGTAAAATCCTCTAAGTCCATAGTGTAAGATTTTTCATAGAGATCAAACAGGACAGTTTGAGAATTGCGTGAAGATGAAAATTCAAACCTCCTCACAAAGGAACTAGTGAGATAGTGGTACTGGCGGCACTTTTCTCCCTCGAAGCTCACAAGATCAGCGTTACGCAAATACGCGTTAAATTCTTCCTTGATTCCCGCTCGATCCATAAAGCCTTTTGAAGGCCATTCACAAGGCCGCACTGGAGCGTTCCTTGGTGGCTCATCATCGGCATCGCGCATTGCGAGCCTGGGTCCTTGCTTCCTTGAAGGACCACCTTGGTATATTTTCCTAAGCATATTTCTTCCTCTTAAAAATTTCTGAAATTTTTAGTAACTTCAAATAAAAGTGAACCAAGGTCAACAAAATTGATAGCAACTACTCCTACAAGTGCCTAGAGACTATATCAAGCATTAGAACTACTTGGAACCATATAAATTTGACATGCAAGCTCAAGAACATGGTCACCTAGGCAGCACAAATTTGCAATGAATAAAGCACTAGAACAAAAACTAATTGGACCAATGGAGGAGTCACATACCAAGGAACAATCCACCCAAGCAGTTTTGTGAGAGGTGCTTTGAGCAAGGAGATCGAAAATCGCAGTAAAATGAGCTAGAACTCGTGCTTGAGCTGGATGGTGATTTTTTTGGGAGGAAGAAGAAGTGTGTGGGTGCAGGAATAAGTGGAGGGGGGCCACCGTGGGCCCACGAGGCAGGGGGCGCGCCCTGGACCCTCGTGGTCAGGTGCTTGCTCCCCCTGCTGTGTTCTCAGTGCTAGATATTGTCAAACATTGCAAAAAAATCATATTCCATTTTTAGGGCATTTGGAGAACTTTTATTTTTGGGGTATTTTTATATTGCACGGATAACTCAGAAAACAGACAGGAAAATACTATTTGTGCTTTATTTCAACTAAATAACAGAAAGTAAAAGGAGGGTACAAAAGGTTGTGCTTTCTAATTTCATCCATCTCATGCTCATCAAAAGGAATCCACTAACAAGGTTGATTAAGTCTTGTTAACAAACTCAATCCGACTAACATGGAACCGGAGAAATTTCGAATAACACTATGTTACCTCAACAGGGATATGCACATCCCCAATAATAAGAATATCATATTTCTTCTTGACAGTAGGAAGAGGAAATTCAAAACCTCCAAAAATAATCGATGGAATTTTTCCAATAGAATTGATACTGTGGACTTGAGGTTGTTTCCTCGGAAAGTGTACCGTATGCTCATTACCATGCTTCCTAGCAACAAAGTCTCTCTTATCATAACGTTGATTCTTTGATTGTGGGTTATCATGATCAACCGCAGGTTCAATTTCTACATCATTATCATTACTAGGTTGAGCATCAACATGAACATCATCATTAACATTTTCACTAGGTTCATGTTCATTACCAGATTGTGTTTCAGCATCAGAAATAGAAATATCATTTGGATTCTCAGGTGTTTCAGTAATAGGTTCACTAGAAGTACGCAAAGTCCTATCATTTTTCTTTTTCTTCCTTTTAGAAGGACTAGGTGAATCTATATTATTTCTCTGAGAATCTTGTTCAATTCTCTTAGGATGGCCTTCAGGATACAAAGGTTCTTGAGTCATTTTACCAGTTCTAGTAGCCACTCTAACAGCATAATCATTATTCTTACTATTTATTTCATTGAGCAAATCATTTTGAGCTTTAAGTACTTGTTCTACTTGAGTGGTAACCATAGAAGCATGTTTACTAATGAGTTTAAGTTCACCCTTAACTCCAGACATATAATCACCCAAGTGTTCAATCATATAAGCATTTTTTTAATTGTCTACCAAAATAAGCATTAAAATCTTCTTGCTTAACCATAAAGTTATCAAACTCATCCAAACATTGGCTAGCAAACTTAGTAGGAGGGATTTCAGCTTTATCATATCTATAGAGAGAATTTACCTTTACTACCTGTGTCGGGTTATCAAGACCATGAGTTTCTTCAATAGGTGAGGGATTAAGATCATATGTTTCTTCAACAGGCGGTAAATTTAGACCATGTATTTCTTCAATAGGAGGTAAATTCTTAACATATTCATCTTTAATACCTTTTTCTTTCATAGATTTCTTTGCCTCTTGCATATCTTTAGGACTGAGAAATAGAACACCTCTCTTCTTCGGAGTTGGTTTAGGAATAGGCTCAGGAGTTGGCTCAGGAAGTGTCCAATTATTTTCATTTTTCAACATATTATTCAATAAAATTTCAGCTTCATCCGGTGTTCTTTCCCTGAAATCAGAACCAGCACAACTATCCATGTAATCTCTGGAAGCATCGGTTAGTCCATTCTAAAAGATATCAAGTATTTCATTTTACTTAAGAGGATGATCAGGTAAAGCATTAAGTAATTGGAGAAGCCTCCCCCAAGCTTGTGGGAGACTCTCTTCTTTAATTTGCACAAAATTATATATATCCCTTAAAGTAGCCTGTTTCTTATGAGCAGGGAAATATTTAGCAGAGAAGTAATAAATCATATCCTGGGGACTACGCACACAACCAGGATCAAGAGAATTAAACCATATCTTAGCATCACCCTTTAATGAGAACGGAAATATTTTAAGGATATAAATGTAGCGGGTTCTCTCATCATTAGTGAACAGGGTGGCTATATCATTTAATTTAGTAAGATGTGCCACAACAGTTTCAGATTCATAGCCATAAAAAGGATCAGATTGAACCAAAGTAATTATATCAGGATCAACAGAGAATTCATAATCCTTATCAGTAACACAGATAGGTGAAGTAGCAAGAGCAAGGTCGGGTTTCATTCTAGCATTAAGAGATTGCTGCTTCCATTTAGCTAATAACTTCTTAAGATCACTTCCATCATTGCAAGCAAGAATGGCTCTAGCAGATTCTTCATCCAGAACATAACCCTCAGGCACAACAGGCAATTCATATTTATTAGGGGGAGTGTCTTCATCATCACTATCTTCAATATTATCAGTTTCAATAATTTTATTCTCTCAAGCCCTAGCAAGTTGTTCATCAAGAAATTCACCAAGTGGCACAGTAGTATCAAGCATAGAAGTAGTTTCATCATAAGTATCATGCATAGCAGAAGTGGCATCATCAATAACATGCGACATATCAGAATGAATAGCATAAGCAGGTTTAGGTGTCGCAAGCTTACTCAAAACAGAAGGTGAATCAAGTGCAGAGCTAGATAGCAGTTCCTTACCTCCCCTCGTAGTTGAGGGATAAATTTTTGTTTTCACGTCTTTCAAGTTCTTCATAGTGACCAGCAGATATAAATCCCAAGTGACTCAAAGAATAGAGCTATGCTCACCGGCAACGGTGCCAGAAAATAGTCTTGATAACCCACAAGTATAGGGGATCGCAACAGTTTTTGAGGGTAGAGTACTCAACCCAAATTTATTGATTCGACACAAGGGGAGCCAAAGAATATTCTCAAGTATTAACAGTTGGGTTGTCAATTCAACCACACCTGGATAACTTAGTATCTGCAGCAAAGTATTTAGTAGCAAAGTAGTATGGAAGTAACGGTAACGGTAGCAAAAGTAATATTTTTGGGTTTTGTAGTGATTGTAACGGTAGCAACGGAAAAGTAAATAAGCGAAGAACAATATGTGAAAAGCTCGTAGGCATTGGATCGGTGATGGAGAATTATGCCGGCTACGGTTCATCATTTAACAGTCATAACATAGGGTGACACAGAACTAGCTCCAATTCATCAATGTAATGTAGGCATGTATTCCGAATATAGTCATACGTGCTTGTGACGCCCCCGATTCGACCGTACACTAATCATACACGCAAACGTGTATGATCAAGATCAGGGACTCACGGAAAGATATCACAACACAACTCTAAAAATAAAATAAGTCATACAAGCATCATAATACAAGCCAGGGGCCTCGAGGGCTCGAATACAAGTGCTCGATCATAGAAGAGTCAGCGGAAGCAACAATATCTGAGTACAGACATAAGTAACAAGTTTTCCTTAAGGAGGCTAGCACAAACTGGGATACAGATCGAAAGAGGCGAAGGCCTCCTGCCTGGGATCCTCCTAAACTACTCCTGGTCGTCGTCAACGGCCTGCACATAGTAGTAGGCACCTCCGGTGTAGTAGGATTCGTCGTCGACGGTGGCGTCTGGCTCCTAGGCTCCAGCATCTGGTTGCGACAAGCAAGTAGAATGGAAAGGGGGAACAGGGGGAGAAAGGCAACCGTGAGTACTCATCCAAAGTACTCGCAAGCAAGGAGCTACACTACATATGCATGGGTATATGTGTAAAGGGCCATATTGGTGGACTGAACTGCAGAATGACAGAATAAGAGGGGGATAGCTAATCATGTCGAAGACTACGCTTCAGGCCACCTCCATCTTGCAGCATGTAGAAGAGAGTAGATGGTAAGTTCACCAAGTAGCATCGCATAGCATAAACCTACCCGGCGATCCCCTCCTCGTCTCCCTGTTAGAGAGCCATCACCGGGTTATATCTCGCACTTGGAAGGGTGTGTTTTATTAAATATCTGGTGCTAGTTGTCATAAGGTCAAGGTACAACTCCAAGTCGTCTTGTTACCGAAGATCACGGCTATTCGAATAGATAAACTTCCCTGCAGGGGTGCACCACATAACCCAACACGCTCGATCCCATTTGGCCGGACACACTTTCCTGGGTCATGCTCGGCCTCGGAAGATCAACACGTCGCAGCCCCACCTAGGCACAACAGAGAGGTCAGCACGCCGGTCTAAATCCTATGGTGCAGGGCTCTGGGCCCATCGCCCATTGCGCACCTGCATGTTGCGTGGGCGGCCGGAAGCAGACCTAGCCTAGCAGGTGTTCCAGTCCAATCCGGCGCGCGGCGCTCAGTTGTTGACGTCATGAAGGCTTCGGCTGATACCAAGACGCCGAGTGCCCATAATTGTTCCCGTGTAGTTGGTTAGTGCGTATAGACCAAATGGTCAGACTCAGATCAAATACCAAGAAATCGTTAAGCTTGTTATTTTTAAGTATCCACGGACACCGACCAGGGCCAGGCCCACCTCTCTCCTAGGTGGTCTCAACCTGCCCTATCGCTCCACCACAAAGTAACAGTCGGGGGCCGTCGGGAACCCAGGCCCACCTCTACCGGGATGGAGCCACCTGCCCCTTCAGCCCCCATCTCCGAACAGTATCATGCCCCCATCTCGGAACAGTATCATAAGTAATGTAAGAGTATAAAGTATATAGCATATGCCTGTGATCACCTCCCACGGCCCAGTAGTATAGCATGGAAGACGGACAAGAGTGTAGGGCCACTGATGGAACACAAGCATCCTATACTAAGCAGTAGGATAGCAGGTAAGGGTAACAACTGTAGCAACAATGACAGGCTATGCATCAGAATAGGATTAATCGAAAGCAGTAACATGGAACACTACTCTAATGCAGGCAGTAGAGAGAAGAATAGGCGATATCTGGTGATCAAGGGGGGGCTTGCCTGGTTGGTCAGGCAAGAAGGAGGGGTCGTCAACACCGTAGTCGTACTGGGTAGCAGCGGCGTCGGTCTCGGGGTCTACCGGAAAGAAGTAATGGAGGGGGAACACAATAAATAACAGAGCAATCAAAGCATCACACAGCATAATATAGCAATACGCGGTGCTAGAGGTGACCTAACGCAGTAGTAGGTGATACCGGCGAAGGGGGAAAACATGTGGGAAAGTATTCCCGGTGTTCTGCGTTTTTGGACAGGTGAACCAGAGGGGGAAAGTTGCGTGTTTGCTATGCTAGGGATGTGTGGCGGACGAACAGGCTGCATATCCGAATTCGTCTCGTCGTTCTGAGCAACTTTCATGTACAAAGTTTTTTCATCGAAGTTACAGATTATTTTATATTAATTCTTAAAGTTTAAAAAGATTTTCCCAAATTCTGGAATTATTATTAATTCGAAATTAATAGTCAAATGCTATGTGCACACATCAAGTGTACACAGAGAGGTCTCAGAGGTGACATGTGGGGCATGTTGGTGAGTTGACCCGGTCAACATCGATTAGTCGAAAGGTGAATAGTAAAGGTGGGTCCTGGCTGTCATAGTCTGTTTAGTTAACTAACAGTAGTTAACTAGATTAATTAGTTAATTAGGTTAATTAAACATAATTAATTAAGTTAATTAATTAATTAATTTTTTTATTTATTATTAATTTATTAATTATTTTTTTAATAAACGTTCTCGGCAGGACCCTTGTCATAGGCCTCGGGGCCTAGCGGGTGTGGGCGATGGGTGATGGATGCGAGCGTGGGTCGCCCGTTATGGCGGTCGCCTGTGCCAGCCATGAGGCAGGACTTAGGCGCGGGCGGGCGCCAATGGCCAGCGCGACACGGAGGAGAGCAGCCGGCAGGGGCGCGAGCAAGATCAGCGCTGTGTCGCTGGAAGCAAGAGGCGGCAAAGAGCATGCGGGGGCGCGGCGCGCGCGGGTGGTGTGTGTGTGCAGTGGCGCATCGGGCGCAAGAGAGCGGTTGCGGAGGCGCCGGGAGGGGCGTGAGTGCGAGCGGGGCGGAGCGGCGGTGGTCGGGCAACGCGTGGTGCGCGGTGAGCGCGTAGCTGGGCACACCGAAGCGCAACGTGAGGGGAAAAGGAGGAGAGGTCGGGGCCTCAGCGCGGGGTGTAGGGTCAAGGGCAGCGTGGCTCGGGGAGGTAGACGGGGACGACGACGTTGATGGAGACGAGGAGGCAGTCTGACGATGTTGCCGAGGTGGAGTAGCTCCGGACGGCGTCGAGCGACGAGGCACGGCGTCGAGGTGGCTGCAGGGACGGCGAGCGGCGGGCGGTGTCGAGGGCGTCGGCGACGCCGAGGCGGCGCCAGCGATTGGTGTCGGGCGCGCGACGGCCGTTGGGGCTCGGGCGCCGCCCGATCCAGACGGGGGGATTGATACGTCTCCAACTTATCTATAATTTTTGATTGCTCCATGCAATATTATCTATTGTTTTGGACTATATTGGGCTTTATTTTCAACTTTTATATTAATTTTGGGATTAACCTATTAACCGGAGGTCCAGCCCAGAATTGTTTTTTTTTTGCCTATTTAAGTGTTTCGAAGAAACGGAATATCAAACGAAGTCCAAACAGAATGAAATCTTCGGGAACGTGATTTTCTCATCGGATAAGACCAAGGAGACTTGGAACCTCCATCAAGAAAGCTCCGAGGCGGCCACGAGGGTGGAGGGCGCCCCCCCTAGGGCGCGCCCCTGCCTCGTGGGCTCCTCGAGGCTCCACCGACGTACTTCTTCCTCCTATATATACCTACGTACCCCCAGCAGATCAGATATGGAGCCAAAAACCTAATTCCACCGCCGCAACTTTCTGTATCCACGAGGTCCCATCTTGGGGCCTGTTCCGAAGTTCATGGGAAGGGATTCCACCACGGAGGGCTTCTACATCAACATCATAGCCTCTCCGATGAAGTGTGAGTAGTTTACTTCAGACCTTCGGGTCCATAGTTAGTAGCGAGATGGCTTCTTATCTCCTTTTGGATCTCAATATAATGTTCTCCCCCTCTCTCGTGGAGATCTATTCGATGTAATCTTCTTTTTGCGGTGTCTTTGTTGAGATCGATGAATTGTGGGTTTATGATCAAGATTATATATGAGCAATATTTGAATCTTCTCTGAATTCTTTTATGTATGATTGATTTATCTTTGCAAGTCTCTTCAAGTTATCCGTTTGGTTTGGCCAACTAGATTGGTAGTTCTTGCAATGGGAGAAGTGCTTAGCTTTGGGTTCAATCTTGCGGTGTCCTTTCCTAGTGACAGTAGGGGCAGCAAGGCATGTATTGTATTGTTGCCATCGAGGATAACAAGATGGGGTATTTATCATATTGCATGAATTTATTCCTCTACATCATGTCATCTTGCTTAAGGCGTTACTCTGTTTTCATTAACTTAATACTCTAGATGCATGTTGGATAGCGGTCGATGAGTGGAGTAATAGTAGTAGATGCAGGCAGGAGTCGGTCTACTTGTCTCGGACGTGATGCCTATATAAATGATCATACCTAGATACTCTCATAACTATGCTCAATTCTGTCAATTGCTCAACTGTAATTCGGTCACCCACCGTAAAATACCTATGCTGTTGAGAGAAGCCACTAGTGAAATCTATGCCCCTCGGGTCTATTTTCATCATATTAATCTTCCTACGCTTTATTATTGCTTTGCTCTTTACTTTGCCTTTTTATTTTACTTTGCATCTTTATACCAAAAATACCAAAAATATTATCTATCATCTCTATCAGATCTCACTCTCGTAAGTGACCGTGAAGGGATTGACAACCCCTATTCACGTTGGTTGCGAGGAGCTATTTGTTTTGTGTAGGTACGAGGGACTTGCCCGTGGCCTCCTACTGGATTGATACCTTGGTTCTCAAAAACTGAGGGAAATACTTACGCTACTCTGCTGCATCATCCTCTCCTCTTCGGGGAAAACCAACGCAAGCTCAAGACGTAGCAGGGATCAAAGGGAGTGGGGAAGTGGGGGTGAACATGGTGTGACTGGGTTAGGGTTTCGAGGATAAGGGAGTGAGAGGGACGGCCTGGGCCGGTTTGGGCCAGCCTGGCTAGTAGCTGGGCCGACTGGTCCAGTGGGGGGGTTCTTTTGCTTCTTTCTCTTTTGTTTTATTTCCATCTTTCTCTTTTTTATTTATTTTCTTTTCTTTTTTATTTCAATTTAAATTATTTAGGAATTTTATAAAAATGTGTTTATTACACCATATTTACATATGCAATTTTTAGTACAAACCGAACATTTTTCTTTTAATGTTTGAAAACTTTTATTATTTACCAAACTTTGAATTTTAATTTTGGACCGGTTTTGATCTAGCGCGAGATTAGCAATAGTAACCAAGGTGACGTGGCGACATTAACGTGGGATTACTGTATCCTAATTATCCGGGCGTCACAATTCTCCTCTACTACAAGAAATCTCGTCCCGAGATTTTAAGAGGGGAAGGGGAAAGGTCTGGTTACGATATTCTAACGGATCTTCTCGTCTTGGTTGAGCTTCTCGAAGAGGTCTATCCTCTACATTGATGTCTTCACTCCTCTGCTGCAGGTCATCATGATGAAGCTGGCATCATTTCTTCAGGAACTCCATCGTGCTTACGTAAGAATAAAGGGTGGGCATTATGGGAGAACAGACCTCTGCAAGGTCGACTATCTGGTCGATAACATCAGGGAAGGTGGCGGAAAGTAACTCTCGAATTGAACTTAAGAAGATATCAAGAGCAAGTAAGAAGGTACCATGAGAAGTTTCAAGCGGGCAGGCAATCGTTCGATGCCTGAAACAGGGCGTGAAAAGGGGTTCAGAGCAACGAGAATAAGTATTGCGTCTGATACCAGAATAGGTCACTAGGAGGTGGCTCGTGAATTACATACGAGGTCACGCGTGAGGAACAACCTTAAGAACAAGGGGGTGTACAGGAGAGTCAGGTTTCGATCCTGTGGAACTATGGGTTATGGGCCCACCATGTGGGTTAAAAGTAGGGAGGCGGTGACGATTTGCACGATCATGTAAGCAAGGCATGTCAGAGGGTAGCCTGTCGATTATGTCGGAAACAACATCGGTACCAAGGCCGAGGGACGAAGAGAACCATTTTCCCTGCTCGTTGAACGAGGCGGGCCAATTGGCAAGGTTCTCGTCCATCGGTGGCTACCGAAAGGTCATCAACAATAGTAACAGGGTCTTGCTGACAAAATTGTACACCGAGGTATATACATAAGCAGGAGAATATTACTGCTTAGATCACAAGAAAGGTTAAAACCAAACAATGGAAAGGAAAATGTGTTTAAACACATATATCATGGGTATACCCTTCCCAAGGACAAGCAGAGCATGATATCCTTGGCAGGATGTAACGTAGAAAACTCTTTAGGAAATTGGAGAGAAATTTCATGACATTACCCATGCAATGGTGTTTGGATAATTGAGCAAGTAACATTTAGCATTAGGCTGCAAATGTTCTTGTCGAAAATCGGAGTACCACAGACATGCTTCGAGATAGCATTGACATGGTCTTCAAGCAAAGTTTGGACTTTGGATACTCAATGGATTCATCAGGAATAACTTGTAGAATAAGTCTTACAATTTCCTCATGGAAGAATGGATAGCCTTGCCAAAAGGAAACTTATAATAATAGGTCCTCCGGCCAGGTGTGCTAGGCATGACATCACCTTACCGAGTCATATAAAGACCAATGTTATAACTCTTGGAAATATGTCCCAACCATCATATCTGACCGAGGTTCAGATCCGATTGGTGTCAGGATACCTCTGACTTAGGA
This sequence comes from Aegilops longissima, assembly GCA_021605205.1. NCBI lineage: Eukaryota > Viridiplantae > Streptophyta > Magnoliopsida > Poales > Poaceae > Aegilops > Aegilops longissima. The sequence goes on from CM038678.1 coordinate 215,522,890, forward strand.
TGCCAGAGAATAAAAGTGCAACACAAATTGTCGAGATGACATTGTAAGATTCTCGGGAATTGAACTATGGAAGCGAGTTCCGAAACAAGAGCTCATCATTAAACCAAGGAGAGGACGAGGAGGTAGCTGATGGACCCAGCGACAATCCATCGAGATTTCCAGAAAGATGGATTTGCACAATCATGTGAACAAGGAGATCACATTTTTCAGATCAAATGGTATAATGCTGTATGCTCGAGGAAAACTACACAATTAAACATTGGTTGAAAGATGCACCCATAATATGGGCTTAGGTAGCACGATCAATGTTTAGAATTGTGATTCAATAACCAATACACAAAGAATGAAACTATCAGTCATTAACTTACAAGAAATAGGGTTGCTAGAAGTTTTGAATTTTACACCTCCCAGCCCATTTGTCGAAATTCCGGTTAGAAACAACATGGAGACCAAGAAATGAATGGAGATGGCGATAAGTATTACTATATCAAGAATTTCTTGAGAGGAGGTGAAATTCTCATGACATTCTTGACATAAAAGATGGTAATACTCCAAGGTAAAGAACAAATGCTGGATAGCAAGGAAATCAAGATACAAAACAAAACATGAACAAGTTTGTGTTGGGGGAAGGCAAGGAAGTAGTCGATGACAACACAATTTACCAAGGGACAAGGATGGTATTTCTTATGAAGAATTCTATAGATATTTTGGAAGAGCTCAGAATGTTGATGATGATCACGACACATTTGTCGAGAGATTTCAAGATATCGATCAGCAATGACATCAAGTCAAACGAATTATGAACCGAAAAGTTATTGGAACCACGGGTATGACACAAACTCAAAATCAAGCTCGCTGTTCGAGGCAAAATGAGATGATGGGGAAGATCGACGTAAGCTTAGATCATCATCGGAAGTTGTGCTCCAGGATTAAGGACCAGGTAGCACAGTCAAAATCAGCACGATAATGATATAGCCGATCAGGCTAGGAATGACTTGAAGGATTATTAAACTCTTAAGCAACGAAAATTACTTAGAGTTATCGAATCGGATTGCGGAATCGGTTCACATATCGGTGTCCTTGAGCGACTACCAACTCAGAACCCATGAAAAATTGGAAGTGGTGAGAATTAATAGCTGACGAAGAACTCAAAAGATGTTATGCAGTTCCGCGATAATCTCGAGGTACCAAGGGTAATACTCGACGACAGGTCAAGACAAGTACTTCAACTTGTCCGACAAATGGGATCAAAGAAGAATAATATGGTCGAAACCATAGCTACAAGGGATTCAATTTACTGACACCGAAAGAATTTCCCAAATGATTAAATATTTTGCAAGAAGCTTCCATGATAAGTTCCACATCGGGTCCATGGGCATGAACACAAGTTCAAGGTCGACTCCCACTTCTTCAATGTATAACCTTTCATTCACTTCTCGTCTTTAAGAAGTTGTAGGGTAGAAAATTATCTGGTTAAACACCAGGAGGGTATAACTTGTGAAAACTTTCAGGTTCCTACGGTTTTAGGGAAGGTATAGGTTCAACCCATCGGGGCATCTTAGGAACATATACCACGACCTTCAAGAGTAATTTATATAAGCTCGAAATCATAGCATGGTTGAGAAAGTAGAGGATACAACTTACCAAAGGCATTATGTATCTGAGGGAAGGCTCACAAGGTTATTGAATATGAATTACGATGTTGGATAAAATCCAACAAAGGATCTACCGGTCCATAACGAAGCTGACGTGAGCATCGGCACACAACCAGAGGAAGTAACAATGCAAAGGCATTGGATTATAGAAACAACTGACTAATTCAGAGCTCAAATGCAAAGGAATTGTGATTTTCAAATCAAGGGCTCGGAAGCAAACACTCTGATTAAGGATGGATATTTTGAGTAGACTTGGGGATACAATCGACGGTAATTTGATTAGTCGAGAACCAGCTTCTATTCAAAATGACATCTGAGCCGGAAGGATGAATTCTAGGATTTGACTGAGGAATGCGAGCATCCTCAACATCTTGAATCAACGGACTTAAAATGATAAAGACAAGGGATGCCAATAATATTACAAGACTTATGGGATTAACCATAATGCAAGCAAGCAAGAATTTCAAGAGCAATAGGCTGCTTGGGATTTTCGGAAGATCGAATGGTATTTCAAAGTCTTTTGCGGAACACATGAACAACTGGGAATGAGTAGATACTCGATAAGTGCGAGGAATTATCCGTAGGGGTATTCATGCAGCAAAGATCTATAAGGCAGTGGCTCAAGAGATTCTTAAAGTCGAAGGATAATTCTATGCATCTTGTAATAACAAGAGCAGCTGGGGATGAATGTAAAAAATGACAAGGGCATGTAGTTATCTATTGGGGTTGAAGGTGGAAGGGAATTTCACAAGCATGAGCACAAGTTATCGGGATAACATCAAAGAGTATCTTCGGAATCTTCTGCTGCAGCAGGCGGTCATCGGTAACACGGGGCTCTCCGGGTGGAAGTGATCACGAGATCCTAATGTTGGAGTTAGCAAAATTCATTTAACCCGAATAGAAGAGAGATCAGAGTCCTAGAGTATAGACGAGGAGTAAAAGATCATAATACCACCCAATGGCGTCGTGGGCTCGTAAGACACACAGCCATGTTAGTAAAAAGTTTTGCAATGTCTAGACTCAACTTCGGCCAAGGAGTACAGGCAGTCGGCTCTGATACCAACTTGTGATGCCCCCGATTCGACCGTACACAAATCATACACGCAAACGTATACGATCAAGATCAGGGACTCACGGGAAGATATCACAACAACTCTAAAAATAAAATAAGTCATACAAGCATCAAAATACAAGCCAGGGGCCTCGAGGGCTCGAATACAAGTGCTCGATCATAGACGAGTCAGCGGAAGCAACAATATCTGAGTACAGACATAAGTAACAAGTTTGCCTTAAGGAGGCTAGCACAAACTGGGATACAGATCGAAAGAGGCACAGGCCTCCTGCCTGGGATCCTCCTAAACTACTCCTGGTTGTCGTCAGCGGCCTGCATGTTGTAGTAGGCACCTCCGGTGTAGTAGGAATTGTCGTCGACGGTGGCGTCTGGCTCCTAGGCTCCAGCATCTGGTTGCGACAACCAGGTATAATGGAAAGGGGGAACAGGGGGAGAAAGCCAACCGTGAGTACTCATCCAAAGTACGCGCAAGCAAAGAGCTACACTACATATGCATGGGTATATGTGTAAAGGGCCATATCGGTGGACTGAACTGCAGAATGCCAGAATAAGAGGGGGATAGCTAATCATGTCGAAACTACGCTTCAGGACACCTCCATCTTGCAGCATGTAGAAGAGAGTAGATGGTAAGTTCACCAAGTAGCATCCCATAGCATAAACCTACCCGGCGATCCCCTCCTTGTCACCCTGTTAGAGAGCCATCACTTGGTTATATCTCGCACTTGGAAGGGTGTGTTTTATTAAGTATCCGGTTCTAGTTGTCATAAGGTCAAGGTACAACTCCAAGTCGTCCTGTTACCAAAGATCACGACTATTCGAATAGATAAACTTCCCTGTAGGGGTGCACCACATAAACCAACACGCTCGATCCCATTTGGCCGGACACACTTTCCTGGGTCATGCCCGGCCTCGGAAGATCAACACGTCGCAGCCCCACCTAGGCACAACAGAGAGGTCAGCACGCCGGTCTAAATCCTATGGCGCAGGGGTCTGGGCCCATCGCCCATTGCACACCTTCATGTTGCGTGGGTGGCCGGAAGCAGACCTAGCCTAGCAGGTGTTCTAGTCCAATCCGGCGCGCGCCGCTCAGTTGCTGGCGTCACGAAGGCCTCGGCTGATACCACAATGCCGAGTGCCCATAACTATTCCCGCGTAGTTGGTTAGTGTGTATAGACTAAATGGCAGACTCAGATCAAATACCAAGAACTCGTTAAGCGTGTTATTTTTAAGTATCCGCGGACACCGACCAGGGCCAGGGCCACCTCTCTCCTAGGTGGTCTCAACCTGCCCTATCTCTTCGCCACAAAGTAACAGTCGGGGGTCGTCGGGAACCCAGGCCCACCTCTACCGGGATGGAGCCACCTGCCCCTTCAGCCCCCATCTCCGAACAGTATCATAAGTAATGTAACAGTATAAAGTATATAGCATATGCCCGTGATCACCCCCCGAGTGATCACGGCCCAGTAGTATAGCATGGCAGACGGACAAGAGTGTAGGGCCACTGATGGAACACTAGCATCCTACACTAAGCAGTAGGATAGCAGGTAAGGGTAACAACTGTAGCAAAAATGATAGGCTATGCATCAGAATAGGATTAACCGAAAGTAGTAACATGCTACACTACTCTAATGCAAGAAGTAGAGAGAAGAATAGGTGATATCTGGTGATCAAGGGGGGCCTTGCCTGGTTGCTCTGGCAAGAAGGAGGGGTCGTCAACACCGTAGTCGTACTGGGTAGCGGCGGCGTCGGTCTCGGGGTCTACCGGAAAGAAGTATCGGAGGGGAACACAATAAATACCAGAGCAATCAAAGCATCACACAGCGTAATATAGCAATACGCGGTGCTAGAGGTGACCTAATGCAGTAGTAGGTGATACCGGCGAAGGGGGAAAACATCCGGGAAAGTATTCCCGGTGTTCCGCGTTTTCGGACAGGTGAACCGGAGGGGGAAAGTTGCTTGTTTGCTATCCTAGGGATGTGTGGAGAACGAACAGGCTACATATCCGGATTCGTCTCGTCGTTCTGAGCAACTTTCATGTACAAAGTTTTTTCATCGGAGTTACAGATTATTTTATATTAATTCTTAAAGTTTTAAAAGATTTTCCCAAATTCTGGAATTATTATTAATTCGAAATTAATAGTCAAAGGCTATGTGCACACACTGAAGTGTACACAGCAGGGTCTACAGAGGCTGACATGTGGGGCATGTTGACTGAGTTGACCCGGTCAACATCTGACTGGTCAAAGAGTGAATAGTAAAGGTGGGTCCCGGCTGTCATAGACTTAGTTAACTAACAGTAGTTAACTAGGTTAATTAGTTAATTAGGTTAATTAAACATAATTAATTAAGTTAATTAATCTAGTTAATTAATTAATTAATGTTTTTATTTATTATTAATTTTTTAAAATTTTTTAATAAACGTTCTAGGGCAGGGCCCCCTTGTCATAGGCCCCTGGGGGCCTAGCGGGTGTGGGCGATGGGTGATGGACGCGAGCGCGTGGCCGCCCGTTACGGTGCTAGCCCAGGCCAGCCGCGGGGGCAGGACTAAGGCGCGGTGGGGCGCCAACGGCCAGGCGCGACACGGAGGAGAGCAGTGCCGGCAGGGGCGCGAGCAGCACTAGGCGCGGTGTCGTGCGGGAAGCAGCGAGGCGGCAGAGAGCATACGAGGGGGAGGCGAGGCGGCGTGCGGCTGTGGGTGTGTCACATGTGATGGCGCAACCGGGCGCGAGAGCGGTTTAGGAGTGCGCCTGGAGGGGCGGTGCGCGAAGCGGGCGGAGCAGCGGTGCTCGGGCAGCGTGCAGCGTGGTCGAAGCAAGATCTGGGCACGCCGGAGCACAGCACGAGGGGAAAAGGAGGAGAGGCCGGGGCCTCACCGCGGGGTTTAGGGTCAAGGGCAGCGTGGCTCGGTTAGGTAGACGGGGACGACGGCGTTGATGCAGATGGGGAGGCGGTCCGGCGATGTTGCCGAGGTGGAGTAGCTCCGGATGGCATCGGGCGACGAGGCGCGGCGTCGAGGTGGCTCTAAGGATGGTGAGCGGCGGGCGGTGTCGAGGGCGTCGGCGACGTCGAGGCGGCGCCAGCGATTGGTGTCGGGGGTGCGCAACGGACGTTGGGGCTCGGGGCACAGCCCGATCCAGACGGGGGGGGGGGGGGATCGAAGGGAGTGGGAAAGTGGGGGTGAACGTGGTGTGACTGGGTTAGGGTTTCGGGGATAAGGGAGTGAGAGGGACGGCCTGGGCCGGTTTGGGCCGGCCTGGCTAGTAGTTAGCCGACCGCCCGAGGGGGGGTTCTTTTGCTTCTTTCTCTTTTGTTTTATTTCCATTTTTCTCTTTTTTATTTATTTTCTTCTATATTTTATTTCAATTTAAACTATTTAGGCATTTTATAAAAATGTGTTTGTTACACCATATTTACATATGCAATTTTTAGTACAAACCGAACATTTTTATTTTAATGTTTGAAAACTTTTATTATTTACCAAACTTTGAATTTGAATTTTGGACCGGTTTTGATCTAGCGCGAGATTAGCTATAGTAACCAAGGTGACGTGGCGACATTAACATGGGATTACTGTAGCCTAATTATCCGGGCGTCACAGTGCTTATGGAAAAAGAACTTGCATGACATCTTTTGTCCTACCTCGCGTGGCAGTGGGGTCCTAATAGAAACTAAGGGATATTAAGGCCTCCTTTTAATAATAGAGTACCGGACCAGAGCATTAACACATAGTGAATACATGAACTCCTTAAACTATGGTCATCACCGGGAGTGGTCCCGACTATTGTCACTTCACGGTTGTCGGATCATAACACATAGTAGGTGACTATAGACTTGCAAGATAGGATCAAGAACTCACATATATTCATGAAAACATAAAGGTTCAGATCTGAAATCATGGCACTTGGGCCCTAGTGACAAGCATTAAGCATATGAAAGTCATAGCAACATCAATCTCAGAACATAGTGGATACTAGGGGTCAAACCCTAACAAAACTAACTCGATTACATGATAAATCTCATCCAACCCATCACCGTCCAGCAAGCCTATGATAGAATTACTCACGCACGGCGGTGATCATCATGAAATTGGTGATGGAGGATGGTTGATGATGACGATGGCGACGGATTCCCCTCTCCGGAGCCTCGAACGGACTCTAGATCAGCCCTCCCGAGAGGTTTTAGGGCTTGGCGGTGGCTCCGTATTGTAAAACGTGATGAATCCTTCTCCCTGATTTTTTTCTCCCCGAACACGAATATATGGAGTTGGAGTTGAGGTCGGTGGAGCATCAGGGGGCCCACGAGGCAGGGGGCGCGCCCAGGGGGGCAGGCGCGCCCCCACCCTCGTGGACAGGTGGAGGCCCCCCTGACGTGGATTCTTCTTCCAGTATTTTTAATATTTTCCAAAAATATGTTCCATGGAGTTTCAGGTCATTCCGAGAACTTTTGTTTCTGCACATAAATAACACCATGGAAAGTCTGCTGAAAACAGCGTCAGTCCCGGGTTAGTTCCATTCAAATCATGCAAGTTAGAGTCCAAAACAAGGGCAAAAGTGTTTGGAAAAGTAGATACGACGGAGACGTATCAGCGCCAACTCTTCCATTTCTTCTAGCATGGTAGGCGATAGTTCTTTCGCACAAAGAACACCGAAGAAATAGCTCAGCTCTGCCAGTACTAGCCATTCATCCTCAGGGATGAAGCCACGCAACATCACCGGCATTACCCGCTCAATCCATATGTGCCAATCAGGAATCTTGAGACCAAATATTTTCAATTTCTCAAGACTCGCTCCCCTCTTTAGATTCGCTGCATACCCATTGGGGAACATCAACTACATTTTCACCCACAAGATAATTTCCCTCATAGCTGGCCTTCCAAGATTGAACCATGCCTTTGGCTCCATCCAGTTCTTCTTTCCTTTTGGTTCTTTCGTGTTTTGTAACGGTCTATCACATAGCGCCTCTTGATCGACTCTAGCCTTAGTATTATCCTTTGACTTCCCCTCTATGCCGAACAATGTACCAAAAAGTGCCTCGGCGACATTCTTTTTAGTGTGCATCACGTCAATGTTGTGTGGGCAAAGGAGGTCTTTGAAGTAAGGCAGATCCCACAAGAATGTCTTGTGAGTCCAGGCGTGTTTCGAATTATACCCCTTGAAATACCTTGGACGCTCTGGATCTAGCTCGAGAGCATTTAACTGATCCAGGGTCTCTTGGCCTGTCAACGGAGGTGGTGCAGAGTTTTTGACAACTCTACTTTTCATGAAGTTCTTCTTGTCTTTCCTGAACTTATAGCGAGGATCCAGGAACTGTCTATGCAAGTCGAAGCAAGAAAACTTGAGACCCGCCTGCAGCCAACGAAACTCAAGAGCCGCCTTGCATGTGGGGCACGAGAACCTTCCATGCACGCACCAGCCAATGAATAGCGCATACGCCGGTAAGTCATGCATCGAGTACATGTATCAGACACGCATTATGAAGTTCTGTTTGTTAAAGGCATCGTATGTCTTGAACCCATTATCCCAAGCTTCTTGCAATTCATCCTTAAGCGGCTGCATGTACACATTCATATTCTTCCCCGGATAGTTTGGCACTGGAATTATCATTGTCAGGAAAATGTTGTTTCTTTGCATAATCTGTCCGGGGAGATTCAGTGGAAAGACAAATATGGGCCAACAACTGTATTGGGTTGCCGTCAGACCAAACACACTGAACCCATCCGTGTTGATGGCGACTCGAGGATGCCTTGGATCTGCCGCTTTTTCTGCATGTAATGCATTGAAGCGCTTCCACGGTTCACCATCCGATGTGTGTACCATCATCAGATTCCCATCTGCATCTACTTCGGTTCTTTTGCCTGTTTTGTGCCATGTCATCTGACTGGCCATCTCTTCAACCATGAAAAGACATTGAAGTCTTGGTACGATTGGCAAATACCGAAGAACATTAACCGGGATTTTGGTCTGCGTCTTCTCACCCATACCGTTGTCTACCACAATATACCTGGAAGACTTGCAAATGGGACAGTAGTTCAAGTCCGCATACTCAAGCCTAAATAAGGCACATCCTTTCTGGTGGGCATGTATCTTCTCATAGGGCATCTTAAGAGCACGGAGGATTTTGTCTGACTGGTACAAGTTTGCATGCACTACATGGCCTTTGGGTAGAAAGCATCCAAATACTATCATCATCGCGTCGTAGCATTCTCTGCCCAAGTTCAATTGAGCCTTCAGAGCCATTACTTGTGAGATGGCATCCAGCTGACAAAGCTCAATGTGCTCGTGAAGAGGACGTTTTGAAGACTCCAACATTTCATTGATGGCCTTTGCAGATTCCTCCATCTCTTCTTCCGAATCCTAAGCATCATCAAAGTTTTGCACCATGTCTTCCCTCCCGGTACCATGCTCGTCGGTGCAACGACGAACCACCTCAGCTCTGGCACGTTGGGCAGACTCACCATGAAATGTCCACACCGTATAACCGGGCGTAAAACCACTCTTCTACATGTGTTTGCCCATTTCATCATGTGTCCTCTTTTCCCAATTCTTGCGGACACAGGGGCACCAGCTTTTCCTCTGGCCATTTGCAAATGCAGCTTTCACAAATCCCTTGGTTTTTGTTAACCATTCATTGGTAATCTCTTTCTGACTAGTGTGACCGGTGTACATCCGCGCACGATCACTCATCTTGCTTAGCTACTGGACAGACAAGAAATATATATAATTCAGCATGTATATTCATTAGTTAATCTAGTTTGTCAATTTTATTACGTCCATGCAACCTACACTCTAATAGGTAAAGATAGGTCCTAACCCCACAAGAGTATGTGTAGATTGAGTACATTCTCCATGCCCTACCCCATTCAGAGACAAAATTTCGGCAGCACATCCCCGCTGTTCTCCTGATACACGTCTCGACAAAAAGCCGAGTGATACGTCCATTTTGCATCATGCTTTTATATTGATATTAATTGCATTATGGGCTGTTATTACACATTATATAACAATACTTATGCCTATTCTCTCCTATTTTATAAGGTTTAGAAGAAGAGGGAGAATGCCGGCAGCTAGAATTCTGGGCTGGAAAAGGAGCAAATATTAGAGACCTATTCTGCACAACTCCAAAAGTCCTGAAACTTCATGGAGCATGTTTTTGGAATATATAAAAAATATTGGGCAAAGAAAGTACCAAAGGGGGGCCACCAGCCAGCCAGAAGGGTGGAGGGCGCGCCCCCCGACCTTGTGGGCCTCATGGTAGGCCTCAGCTGCCCATCTTTGGCTATATGGTGTCTTTCATCCTGGAAAAAATCATAAGGAAGCTTTCGGGACGAAGCGCCACCGTCTTGAGGCGAAATCTGGGCAGAACCAATCTAGGGCTCCGGCGGAGTTGTTCCGCCAGGGAAACATCCCTCCGGGAGGGGGAAATCGAAGCCATCATCATCACCAACGATCCTCTCATCGAGAGGTGGTCAATCTCCATCAACATCTTCACCAGCACCATCTCCTCTCAAACCCTAGTTCATCTCTTGTATTCGATCTTGGTCCCAAAATCTCATATTGGTACCTGTGGGTTGCTAGTAGTGTTGATTACTCCTTGTAGTTGATGCTAGTTGGTTTATTCAGTGGAAGATTATATTTTCAGATCCTTAATGATAATTAATACTTCTCTGATCTTGTTATAAATATGTTTGGTGAGTAGTTATGTTTGTTCCTAAGGACATGGGAGAAGTCTTGTTGTAAGTAATCATGTGAATTTTGTATTCGTTCGATATTTTGATGAGATGTATGTTCTCTCTCCTCTAGTGGTGTTATGTGAACGTCGACTACATGACACTTCACCATTATTTGGGCCTAGGAGAAGGCATTGGGAAGTAATAAGTAGATGATGGGTTGCTAGAGTGACAGAAGCTTAAACCCTAGTTTCTGTGTTGCTTTGTAAGGGGCTGATTTGGATCCATATGTTTCATGCTATGGTTAGGTTTACCTTAATTCTTCTTTCGTAGTTGCAGATGCTTGCGAGAGGGGTTAATCATAAGTGGGAGGCTTGTCCAAGGAAGGGCAGCACCCAAGCACCGGCCCACCCACATATCAAATTATCAAAGTAACGAACGCGAATCATATGAGCATGATGAAAATTAACTTGACAGTAATTCCCATGTGTCCTTGGGAGCGCTTTGCTTTATATAAGAGTTTGTCCAGGCCTGTCCTTTGCTATAAAAAGGATTGGGCCACCTTGCTGCACCTTAGTTGCTTTATTTACTTGTCACCCGTTACGATTTATCTTATCAGAAAACTATGTGTTACCGATAATTTCAGTGCTTGCAGAGAATACCTTGCTGAAAACCACTTGTCATTTACTTCTGCTCCTCATTGGGTTCGACACTCTTACTTATTGAAAGGACTACGATAGATCCCTATACTTGTGGGTCATCAAGACTCTTTTCTAGCGCCATTGTCGGGGAGTGAAGCGCCTTTAGTAAGTGGAATTTGGTAAGGAAACATTTATATAGTGTGCTGAAATTTACTGTCACTTGTTACTATGGAAAATAATCCTTTGAGGGACTTGTTCGGGGTATCTAGGGGGAGCCATGCAGTCCAAAGCATCTACCTAGATTGCACACATCTAAGGGGAGCCCGTCTATATTTTAGAGAGGAGGGGTTTGCGTTTGCTCAGTATTATTTTCCTTTGTGCAAATCCCGTATTGTCATCAGTCCACCAAAAAGGGGGAGATTGTAAGGGCACATTTATCCCTAAGGTGTTTTGGTGATTGATGACAATGCTTTTGCGGACTAATCGTGTGCCTTGAGTTTCTCAGACGTTTCATCGCTAGGCACAAGACGGTTTGGTGCCCCTCGAAGACTATGGAAGACGGCGTTTTTCTACATTTCTTTTTGGTGGATTTGAGTCATAGGAAAGCCGTACTATTAAGAGGGGGTCCGCGTCGGAAAGGTTCGGGTGGAATCATCACGTACACATTTTCTTCCTTGTCTCCTCCTTTCCCCTGCGCTTTGGAGCATCCTCCGTTTATCCTCTATGCATTATGTCTTGGATGCTGATTTTGGGCTTGCGGTAGTACTGCTCCCTGGAGCGGTAGTACCGCAGGCACCTGTGGTAGTACCATACCTCGACGCGGTAGTACCGCAGGAGCCCACGGTAGTACTGGTCATCTGGAGCCGTAGTACCGTGGCCCCCAGGCCAAGTGCCGCTGCATTGCGGTAGTAGGGGCAGATGTAATTTTTTTTACACCCGCGCCTCCGCGGTAGTACCGCACCTTGTGCGTGGTAGTACCGCGCGCGGCCTGGCTCAGCTGCCATGCGGTAGTACCGCTCCTCCAGCTGTAGTACCGTGTCGGATTTTTGCATCGTTTGTTTTTCAGCGGAAGTAGGCACGGATGTATTTTTATTCATCCGCACCCTTCCTAGGCTAGGCCATTCCTGCCTTGCGGTAGTACCGCAAGGGAGAGCGGTAGTACCGCGCTTGCGGAAGTACCGTTCTCAGCCTCTGTGCTTTAGGCTTGTTCTAGTTCCTGCCGTTGCAGCGGTAGTACCGTGGTCTCTCGCGGTAGTACCACTTGTCAGGGGCGGTAGTACCGGCAAGTCGTGGGCTGGTTAGGTGGATAACGGTTGGATTTTGTTCTCAACTATAAAAGGGGTGTCTTCTTCCTCTAGTTGACCACCTCTTCCAACCCTAAGCTCCATTGTTGCTCCAAGCTCCATTTTCGCCCGATCTCACTCCCTAGCCAATCAAACTTGTTGATTTTCTCGGGAGTGGTTGAGAAGGCCCCGATCTACACTTCTACCAAGATAAATTTGATTCCCCCCACTAATCCATTGCGGATCTTGTTACTCTTGGGTGTTTGAGCACCCTAGACGGTTGAGGTCACCGCGGAGCCATAGTCCATTGTGGTGAAGCTTCGTGGTGTCATTGGGAGCCTCTAATTAAGTTGTGGAGATTGCCCCAACCTTGTTTGTAAAGGTTCAGTCGCCGCCTCCAAGGGCACCGATAGTGGATTCACGGCATCTCGCATTGTGTGAGGGCGTGAGGAGAATACGGTGGCCCTAGTGGCTTCTTGGGGAGCATTGTGCCTCCACACCGCTCCAACGGAGACGTACTTCCCCTCAAAGGGAGGGAAATTTGGTAACACATCCTCGTCTTCACCGGCTCCACTCTTGGTTATCTTGTGCCTTTACTTGTGCAAGCTTATTTGTGCTATATCTCTTGCTTGCTTGTGTGCTTATTGTTGTTGCATCATATAGGTTGCTCACCTAGCTGCATATCTAGACAACCTACTTTGATGCAAACTTTAAACTGGTAAAGAAAAGCTAAAAATCGTTAGTTGCCTATTCACCCCCCCCCCCCTCTAGTCAACTATATCGATCCTTTCAAGTTTTATTGTGTTAAATCTTTTATGGATACTGATGCTTTTCGTGATTTAGCACCAAATATGGACTTGACTCCGATATAGTAGCTTCTTTTTGTGAATCTTCTGCTACTCATGTTGATCTCCCTAAGGAGAAGTGGTTTAAATATCATCCTCCCATTGAAGTTAAAGTAGTTGAACCCATTAAAGTTGAAGAAGAAACTATTATTTATAATGTTGATCCTATTGTTCCTACTGCTTACATTGAGAAACCACCTTTTCCTGTTAGAATAAAGGATCATGCTAAAGCTTCAAATGTGGTCAACAAAAGTAATATTAGAACACCTACACCCTCGGAACAAATTAAAGTTGAACCTAGTATTGCTATGGTTAAAGATCTCTTGGTTGATAATATCAATGGGCATGTTATTTATTTATGTGATGAAGCTGCTAGGATTGCTAAACCTGATACTAAAGATAAACATCGACCTGTTGTTGGCATGCCTGTTTTTTCTGTTAAAATTGGAGATCATTGTTATCATGGCTTATGTGATGTGGGTGCTAGTGTGAGTGCAATTCCTTATACCTTATATAAAGAAGTTACGAATGATATTGCACCTACTGAGATAGAAGATATTGATGTTACTATTAAGCTTGCTAATAGAGATACTATATCACCAATTGGGATTGTTATAGATGTTGAAGTCTTGTGTGGGAAGATAAAATATCCTGCTGATTTTCTTGTTCTTGCTTCCCCACAAGATAATTTTTGTCCCATTATATTTGGTAGACCTTTCTTGAATACTGTTAATGCTAAGATAGACTGCGAGAAAGATATTGTTACTGTTGGTTTGGGGGATATGTCTCATGATTTTAATTTCTCTAAATTTCTTAGACAACCCAATGATAAAGAATTGCCAAGCAATGATGAAATTATTGGTCTTGCTTCTATTGCCGTGCCTCGTAATGATCCATTAGAACAATATTTGCTAGACCATGAAAATGATATGTTTATGAATGAAAGAAGGGAAATAGATGAAGTGTTCTTTAATCATGGACCTATTTTGAAACACAATTTGTCTATTGAAATCCTTGGAGATCCTCCTCCACCTAAGGGTGATCCCGTGTTTGAGCTTAAACAACTACCTGATACTCTGAAATATGCTTATCTTGATGAAAAGAGCATATATCCTGTTATTATTAGTGCTAACCTTTCAGAGCATGAAGAAAATAAATTATTGAAAACTCTGAAGAAGCACTGTGCTGCTATTGGATATACTCTTGATGATATAAGGGCATTAGTCCCACTCTATGTCAGCACAAAATAAAATTGGAAAAAGATGCTAAACCAGTTGTTGATCATCAACGATGCTTAAATCCTAAGATGAAAGAAGTGGTAAGAAATGAAATACTAAAGCTTCTGGAGGCAGGTATAATTTATCCTATTGCTGATAGTCAATGGTTAAGCCATGTTCACCGTGTCCCTAAGAAGGGAGGTATTACTGTTGTTCCTAATGATAAGAATGAATTGATTCCACAAAGAATTGTTACAGGTTATAGAATGGTAATTGATTTTCACAAATTAAATAAAGCTACTAGAAAAGATCATTACCCTCTACCTTTTATTGATCAAATGCTAGAAAGATTATCCAAACATACGCATTTTTGCTTTCTAGATGGTTATTCTGGTTTCTCTCAAATACCTGTGTTAAAAGATGATCAAGAGAAAACCACTTTTCCTTGCCCTTTCGGTACCTTTGCTTATAGACGTACCTTTTGGTTTATGTAATGCACCTGCTACCTTTCAAAGATGTATGACTGCTATATTCTCTTATTTTTGTGAAAAGATTGTTGAGGTTTTCATGGGCGATTTCTCCGTTTATGGAACTTCTTTTGATGATTTCTTAAGCAACCTTGATCGAGTTTTGCAGAGATGTGAAGAAACTAATCTTATATTGAATTGGAAGAAGTGCCACTTTATGGTTAATGAAGGTATTGTCTTGGGGCATAAAATTTCTGAAAGAGGTATAGAAGTTGATAAACCTAAAGTAGATGCTATTGAAAAGATGTCGTGTCCTAAAGATATCAAAGGTATAAGAAGTTTCCTTGGTCATGATAGTTTCTATAGGAGGTTTATTAAAGAATTCTCTAAAATTTCTAGGCCTCTCACTAATCTCTTGGAAAAAATGTTCCTTTTGTTTTTATGATGATTGTGTAGAAGCATTTGAAATACTTAAGATAGCCTTGATTTCTGCACCTATTGTTCAGCCACCTGATTGGAATTTACCCTTTGAAATTATGTGTGATGCTAGTGATTATGCTGTTGGTGCTGTTCTAGGACAAAGAGTTGATAAGAAATTAAATGTTATTCAGTATGCTAGTAAAACTCTAGACAGTGCCTAGAGAAATTATGCTACCACTGAAAAAGAATTTTTAGCAGTTGTATTTGCATGTGATAAGTTCAGACCTTATATTGTTGATTCCAAAGTAACTGTTCACACTGATCATGATGCTATTAAATATCTTATGGAAAACAAAGATGCTAAACCTAGACATATTAGATGGGTTCTCTTGCTACAAGAATTTGATCTCCATATTATTGATAGAAAGGGAGCGGAGAATCCCGTTGCAGACAACTTGTCTAGGTTAGAGAATATTCTTGATGACCCACTACCTATTGATGATAGATTTCCTGATGAACAATTAAATGTTATAAATTCTTCTTGTAGTACTCCATGGTATGCTGATTATGCTAATTATATTGTTGCTTAATTTATAACACCTAGTTTCACATACCAGCAAAAGAAAAAGTTTTTCTATGATTTAGGACATTACTTTTGGGATGATCCACACCTTTATAAAGAAGGAGTACATGGTGTGAATAGACGTTGTGTACCTGAGCATGAACAAGGACAGATCGTACGCAAGTGCCACTCGGAGTCTTATGGAGGGCACCACGCTGGAGATAGAACTGCACATGAGGTATTGCAATTCGGTTTCTATTGGCCCACTCTCTTTAAGGATGCTTGTAAGTTTGTATTTTGTTGTGATGAATGCCAGAGAATTGATAATGTTAGTAGACGTCAGGAAATGCCTATGAAATATTCACTTGTTATTGAACCATTTGATGTTTGGGGCTTTGATTATATGGGACCTTTTCCTTCCTCTAATGGGTATATGATACGTCTCCAACGTATCTATAATTTTTGATTGTTCCATGCTATATTATTTATTGTTTTGGACTATATTGGGCTTTATTTTCCACTTTTATATTACTTTTGGGACTAACCTATTAACCGGAGGCCCAGCCCAAAATTGCTGTTTTTTGCCTATTTCAATGTTTCGAAGAAACGGAATATCAAACGGAGTCCAAACGGAATGAAACCTTCGGGACCGTGATTTTCTCATCGGATAAGACCTAGGAGACTTGGACCCTCCGTCAAGAAAGCTCCGAGGCGGCCACGAGGGTGGAGGGCGCGCCCCCCTATGGCGCGCCCCCCTACCTCGTGGGCCCCTCGAGGCTCCACCGACGTACTTCTTCCTCCTATATATACCTACGTACCCCAGTCAGATCAGATACGGAGCCAAAACCTAATTCCTTGCCGCAACTTTTCAGATCCACGAGATCCCATCTTGGGGCCTGTTAGGAGCTCACGGAAGGGATTCCACCATGGAGGGCTTCTACATCAACATCATAGCCTCTCCGATGAAGTGTGAGTAGTTTACCTCAGACCTTCGGGTCCATAGTTAGTAGCTAGATGGCTTATTCTCTCTTTTTGGATCTGAATACAATGTTCTCCCCCTCTCTCGTGGAGATCTATTCGATGTAATCTTCTTTTTGCGGTGTGTTTGTTGAGACCGATGAATTGTGGGTTTATGATCAAGATTATCTATGAGCAATATTTGAATCTTTCCTGAATTCTTTTATGTATGATTGGGTTATCTTTGCAAGTCTCTTCGAATTATCCGTTTGGTTTGGCCAACTAGATTGGTAGTTCTTGCAATGGGAGAAGTGCTTAGCTTTGGGTTCAATATTGCGGTGTCCTTTCCCAGTGACAGTAGGGGCAGCAAGGCATGTATTGTATTGTTGCCATCGAGGCTAACAAGATGGGGTATTTATCATATTGCATGAATTTATTCCTCTACATCATGTCATCTTGCTTAGGCGTTACTCTGTTTTCATTAACTTAATACTCTAGATGCATCTTTGGATAGCGGTCGATGAGTGGAGTAATAGTAGTAGATGCAGGCAGGAGTCGGTCTACTTGTCTCGGACGTGATGCCTATATACATGATCATACCTAGATACTCTCATAACTATGCTCAATTCTGTCAATTGCTCAACAGTAATTCGTTCACCCACCGTAAAATACCTATGCTCTTGAGAGAAGCCACTAGTGAAATCTATGGCCCCCGGGTCTATTTTCATCATATTAATCTTCCTACGCTTTATTATTGCTTTGCTCTTTACTTTTCCTTTTTATTTTACCTTGCATCTTTATACCAAAAATACCAAAAATATTATCTATCATCTCTATCAGATCTCACTCTCGTAAGTGACCGTGAAGGGATTGACAACCCCTATTCGCGTTGGTTGCGAGGAGCTATTTGTTTTGTGTAGGTACGAGGGACTTGTGTGTGGTCTCCTACTGGATTGATACCTTGGTTCTGAAAAACTGAGGGAAATACTTATGCTACTCTGCTGCATCCTCTGCTCTTTGAGGAAAACCAACACAAGCTTAAGACGTAGCAAGAAGGATTTCTGGCGCCGTTGCTGGGCAGTCTACGCAAAAGTCAGCATACCAAGTACCCATCACAATCCCTTATCCCTTGCATTACATTATTTGCCATTTGCCTCTCGTTTTCCTCTCCCCCACTTCACCCTAGCTGTTTTATTCGCCCTCTCTTTCCCAATCTCCTCCTCTCTTTTCCGCTTGCCTTTTTCCTGTTTGCTTGTGTGTTGGATTACTTGTTGCCATGGTGCAAGATAATACCAAATTGTGTGACTTTACCAATACCAACAATAATTATTTCCTTAGCACTCCAATTGCTCCTCTTGCCAATACTGAATCTTGTGAAATCAATACTGCTTTGTTGAATCTTGTTATGCAAGATCAATTCGCCGGCCTTCCTAGTGAAGATTGTGTGATATGCAAAAGAAGAAAGATGTTGACAATGATGTCGTTAAATTGAAGCTATTTCCTTTTTCGCTTAGAGATCGTGCTAAAGCTTGGTTTACATCTTTGCCTAAAAATAGTATTGATTCTTGGAACAAGTGCAAAGATGCTTTTATCTCTAAGTATTTTCCCCCCGCTAAGATCATCTCTCTTAGGAACTATATTATGAATTTTAAGCAACTTGATCATGAACATGTTGCACAAGATTGGGAGAGAATGAAATTAATGATACGTAATTGCCCTACTCATGGTTTGAACTTGTGGATGATTATATAAAAAAAATATGCCGGATTGAATTTTGCTTCTAGAAACATTTTAGATTCGGCCGTGGGAGGCACTTTTATGGAAATCACTTTAGGAGATGCTACTAAACTCCTAGATAATATTATGGTTAATTATTCTCAATGGCACACTGAAAGATCTACCAATAAAAAAGTGCATGCGATAGAAGAAATCAATGTTTTGAGTGGAAAGATGGATGAACTTATGAAATTATTTGCTACTAAGAGTGTTTCTTCTGATCCTAATGATATGCCTTTGTCTACTTTGATTGAGAATAGTAATGAATCTATGGATGTGAATTTTGTTGGTAGGAATAATTTTAGTAACAATGCGTATAGAGGGAATTTTAATCCTAGGCCTTATCCTAGTAATCCTTCTAATAATTATGGAAATTCCTACAACAACTCTTATGGAAATTTTAATAAGATGTCCTCTGAATTTGAGAGTAGTGTTGAAGAGTTTATGAATTCACAAAAGAATTTTAATGCTTTGCTTTAAGAGAAATTACTTAGAGTTGATGAATTGCCTAGGAACGTTGATAGAATTTCTCTTGATGTCGATTCTTTAAAGCTTAGATCTATTCCTCCTAAGCATGATATCAATGAGTCTCTCAAAGCCATGAGAATTTCCATTGATGAGTGCAAGGAAAGAACCGCTAGGATGCGTGCTATGAAAGATGCCTTTATTAAAGATTGTTCTTCCAATTTCCATGAAAATCAAGATGAAGACCTAAAAGTTATTGATGTGTCTCCCATTAAATCTTTGTTTTGCAATATGAATCTTGATAATGATGAGATTGAATATGAGTCACCTTTACCTAGAAGGCGTTCTAAAAATTCGGAGCTTTTAGATTATGAGGCTAAAATTGATAAAAGTGGGGTTGAAGAAAGGAAAGCCTTAGATGTTGCTAAACCCACTATTTTGGATCTCAAGGAATTTAATTATGAAAGTTGCTCTTTAATTGATTGTATTTCCTTGTTGCAATCTGTGCTAAATTCTCTGCATGCCTACAGTCAAAATAAAGCATTTACTAAACATATCGTTGATGCCTTGATGCAATCTTATGAGGAAAAACTTGAGTTGGAAGTCTCTATCCCTAGAAAACTTTATGATGAGTGGGAACCAACTACTAAAATTAAGATTAAAGATCATGAATTCTATGCTTTATGTGATTTGGGTGCTACTGTTTCCACTATTCCCAAAACTTTGTGTGATTTGCTAGATTTCCGTGATTTTGATGAATGCTCTCTAAACTTGCACCTTGCGGATTCCACTATTAGGAAACCTATGGGAAGAATTAATGATGTTCTTATTGTTGCAAATAGGAATTATGTGCCCGTAGATTTTATCGTTCTTGATATAGATTGCAATCCTTCATGTCCTATTATTCTTGGTAGACCTTTCCTTAGAACGATTGGTGCAATTATTGATGTAAAGGAAGGGAATATTAGATTCCATCCATTAAAGAACGGCATGGAACACTTCCCTAGGAAGAAGATAAAATTACTATATGAATCTATCATGAGAGCCACTTATGGATTGCCTACCAAAGATGTCAATACCTAGATCTATCCTTACTTTTATGCCTAGCTAGGGGCGTTAAACGATAGCGCTTGTTGGGAGGCAACCCAATTTTATTTTTAGTTTTTTGTTTTTGTTTCTGTTTAGGAATAAATAATCCATCTACCTTCTGTTTAGATGTGATTTTATCTTTTAATTAGTGTTTGTGCCAAGTTAAACCTATAGGATCTTCTTGGATAATAGTTATTTGATCTTGCAGTAATTTCCAGAAACTTTCGGTTCACGAAAACAATTGTTAAAAGTCACCAGAACGTGATAAAATAGTTATTCAAATTGCTTATGATCAACAAAAAAATTTACTAGGTCTTCCTATTTTGGATGAATTTATGGAGTTCCAGAAGTTTGCGTTAGTTACAGATTACTACAGACTGTTCTATTTTTGACAGATTCTGTTTTTCGTGTGTTGTTTGCTTATTTTGATGAATCTACGGCTAGTAAAATAGTTTATGATCCATAGAGAAGTTGGAATACAGTAGGTTTAACACCAATATAAATAAAGAATGATTTCATTACAGTACCTTGAAGTGGTCTTTTGTTTTCTTTTGCTAATGGAGCTTACGAGATTTCTGTTGAGTTTTCTGTTGTGAAGTTTTCAAGTTTTGGGTGAATTTTTTTGATGGATTATGGAACAAGGAGTGGAAAGAGCCTAAGCTTGGGGATGCCCATGGAACCCCCATGATAATCCAAGGACACCAAAAAGTCGAAGCTTGGGGATGCCCCGGAAGGCATCCCCTCTTTCGTCCACTTCCATCGGTAACTTTACTTGGAGCTATATTTTTATTCACCACATGATATGTGTTTTGCTTGGAGCGTCTTGTATTATTTGCGTCTTTGCTTGTTATTTTACCACAATCATCCTTTCTGTACACACCTTTTGAGAGAGCCATACATGAATTGGAATTTGTTAGAATACTCTATGTGCTTCACTTATATCTTTTGAGCTTGGTAATTTTGCTCTAGTACTTCACTTATATCTTTTAGAGCATGGTGGTGGATTTGTTTTAAAGAAAATATTGATCTCTCATGCTTCACTTAGATTATTTTGAGAGTCTTAAATAGCATGGTAATTTGCTTAATAATAATATGCTTGGTATTCAAGATTTGTAAAACTTTCTTTTGAGTGCGTTGAATACAAAGAAAAGTTTGATGCTTGATAATTGTATTGAGATATGGAGGTAGTAATATTAAAGTCATGCTAGTTGAGTAGTTGTGAATTTGAGGAATACTTGTGTTAAAGTTTGTGATTCCTGTAGCATGCACGTATGGTGAACCGTTATGTGATGAAGTCGGAGCATGATTTATTTATTGATTGTCTTCCTTATGAGTGGCGGTCGGGGACGAGCGATGGTCTTTTCCTACAAATCTATCCCCCTAGGAGCATGTGCGTAATACTTTGCTTTGATAATTTGTAGATTTTTGCAATAAGTATATGAGTTCTTTATGACTAATGTTGAGTCCATGGATTATACACACTTTTCTCACCCTTCCACTATTGCTAGCCTTTCTAATACCGCGCACTTTTGCCTGGTATCATACACCCACCACATACCATCCTCAAAACAGCCACCATACCTACATATCATGGCATTTCCATAGCCATTCTGAGATATATTGCCATGCAACTTTCCACCATACCGTTTATTATGACACGCTCCATCATTGTCATATTGCTTAGCATGATCATGTAGTTGACATCGTATCTGTGGCAAAGCCACCGTTCATAATTATTTCATACATGTCACTTATGAATCATTGCATATCCCGGTACACCACCGGAGGCATACACATAGAGTCATATTTTGTTCTAATTATCGAGTTGTAATTGTTGATTTGTAAGAAAAATAAAAGTGTGATGATCATCATTTTTAGAGCATTTTCCCAAGTGAGGAAAGGATGATGGAGACTATGATTCCCCCATAAGTCGGGATGAGACTCCGGACGAAAAAAAAGAAAAGAGGCCATAAAAAAAGAGAAAAAGGCCCAATAAAAAAAGAGAAATGAGAAAAAAAGAGAGAAGGGACAATGTTACTATCCTTTTACCACACTTGTGCTTCAAAGTAGCACCATGATCTTCATAATAGAGAGTCTCTTGTTTCGTCACTTTCATATACTAGTGGGAATTTTTCATTACAGAACTTTGCTTGTATATTCCAATGATGGGCTTCCTCAAATTGCCCTAGGTCTTCGTGAGCAAGCGAGTTGGATGCACACCCACTTAGTTTCATTTGTTGAGCTTTCATATACTTATAGCTCTAGTGCATCCGTTGCATGGCAATCCCTACTCACTCACATTGATATCTATTGATGGGCATCTCCATAGCCCGTTGATACGCCTAGTTGGTGTGAGACTATCTTCTCCCTTTTTGTCTTCTCCACAACCACCATTTTATTCCACATATAGTGCTATATCCATGGCTCACGCTCATGTATTGCGTGAAGATTGAAAAGTTTTGAAAATGTCAAAAGTACAAAACAATTGCTTGGCTTGTCATCGGGGTTGTGCATGATTTAAATATTTTGTGTGGTGAAGATAGAGCATAGCCAGACTATATGATTTTGTAGGGATAACTTTCTTTGGCCATGTTATTTTGAGAAGACATAATTGTTTTGTTAGTATGCTTGAAGTATTATTATCTTTATGTCAATATGAACTTTTTCTTGAATCTTTCGGATCTGAATATTCATACCACAATTAAGAAGAATTACATTGAAATTATGCCAAGTAGCACTCCGCATCAAAAATTCTGTTTTTATCATTTACCTACTCGAGGACGAGCAGGAATTAAGCTTGGGGATGCCTGATACGTCTCCAATGTATCTATAATTTTTGATTGCTGCATGCTATATTATCTATTTTTTTGGACTATATTGGGCTTTATTTTCCACTTTTATATTACTTTTGGGACTAACCTATTAACCGGAGGCCCAGCCCAGAATTGTTGTTTTTTTGCCTATTTCAGTGTTTCGAAGAAACGGAATATCAAACGGAGTCCAAACGGAATGGAACCTTCGGGAACGTGATTTTCTCATCGGATAAGACCCAGGAGACTTGGACCCTCCGTCAAGAAAGCTCTGAGGCGTCCACGAGGGTGGAGGCCCCCCCCAGGGCGTGCCCCCTACCTTGTGGGCCCCTCGAGGCTCCACCGACGTACTTCTTCCTCCTATATATACCTACGTACCCTCGTCAGATCAGATACGGAGCCAAAAACCAAATTCCACCGCCTGTTCTGGAGCTCCGCGGATGGGGATTCCACCACGGAGGGCTTCTACATCAACACCATAGCCTCTCCGATGAAGTGTGAGTAGTTTACCTCAGACCTTCGGGTCCATAGTTAGTAGCTAGATGGCTTCTTCTCTCTTTTTGGATCTCAATACAATGTTCTCCCCCTCTTTCGTGGAGATCTATTCGATGTAATCTTCTTTTTGCGGTGTGTTTGTTGAGATCGATGAATTGTGGGTTTATGATCAAGATTATCTGTGAACAATATTTGAAT
The DNA here is from genome assembly GCA_021605205.1 of Aegilops longissima. Classification (NCBI taxonomy): domain Eukaryota; kingdom Viridiplantae; phylum Streptophyta; class Magnoliopsida; order Poales; family Poaceae; genus Aegilops; species Aegilops longissima. Next base: position 215,546,508 of record CM038678.1, read on the forward strand.
CTTCTCTTAATTATTTTATTTATGATTGGTTATCTTTGCAAGTCTCTTCGAATTATCAGTTTGGTTTGGCCTACTAGATTGGTTTTTCTTGCAATGGGAGAAGTGCTTAGCTTTGGGTTCAATCTTGCGGTGTCCTTTCCCAGTGAAAGTAGGGGTAGCAAGGCACGTATTGTATTTCTTGCCATCGAGGATAACAAGATGGGGTACTTATCATATTGCATGAATTTATTCCTCTACATCATGTCATCTTGCTTAAGGCGTTACTCTGTTTTCTTGAACTTAATACTCTAGATGCATCTTTGGATAGCGGTCGATGAGTGGAGTAATAGTAGTAGATGCAGGTGAGTCGGTCTACTTGTCTCGGACGTGATGCCTATATACATGATCATACCTAGATATTCTCATAACTATGCTCAATTCTATCAATTGCTCAACAGTAATTTGTTCACCCACCGTAGAATAACTTATGCTCTTGAGAGAAGCCACTAGTGAAATCTAAGGCCCCCGGGTCTATTCTCATCATATCAATCTCCATCACTTTATTATTGCTTTGCTTTTACTTTACCTTTTCATTTTACTTTTCATCTTTATATCAAAAACACCAAAAATATTATCTATCAGATCTCACTCTCGTAAGTGACCGTGAAGGGCATGACAACCCCTAATCGCGTTGGTTGCGTTGAGCTATTTGTTTTATGTAGGTACGAGCGACTCGCTCGTAGCCTCCTACTGGATTGATTCCTTGGTTATCAAAAACTGAGGGAAATACTTACTCTACTCTGCTGCATCACCCTTTCCTCTTCAAGGAAATCCAATGCAGTGCTCAAGAGGTAGCAGCGCCGAGCGCATCCAAGGTGGTGGTCTGATGTCTACTACGCAACCTTCTCCTTGTAGACGTTGTTGGGCCACCAAGTGCAGAGGTTTGTTGGACAGTAGAAAATTTCCCTCAACTGGATGACCTAAGGTTTATCAATCCGTGGGAGGTGTAGGATGAAGATGGTCTCTCTCAAACAACCCTGCAACCAAATAACAAAGAGTCTCTTGTGTCCCCAACACACCCAATACAATGGTTGTCGGTGTACAAAAAGAGGGGCGCACTTTTGTACCCCTTTACCTGTGCACGGCAGTCGGAGCAGCGCCCGCGGTCGCACCAAGCAGAGCAGGGGAGGTAAGCCAGGTAAGACCGAAGCCCAAGATAATCAGTGCAACGCCAAGGCCAAGATCACAAAGAGCAGAGGGACGAAGCAGGTTCCCCCGGCAAGACCCTTGCCGGGGCAGCTCGCCCCACGCCAACAGAGCGAGCCACCCTTGAGCCCATGGTCCCAAACACCACCATCCACATGGGGCTAGGGCTCGGGAAGGCACCTCTGTGGTGGCATGCAGATCTTTGTGAAGACATATTCAAGATCAGATGAGGATTAGAAGACGACGATCCTCGGCAAGATCCTTGCCGAGGAAGGCCACCAGACCCCCGGCAAGGCCCTTGCCGGGGACGACAGCACGCCACGGCAAGACCCTTGCCGGGCCACCCGGCAAGGCCCTCGCCGGGCCACCCGGCAAGGCCCTCACAAAGGACGCCAGCAAGGCCACCGCAAGTCCACGCCAACCAAGCTTCCACCGCCGTTCAACATGCAGCCGCCAGCCCAACCAGCTGGGCGGGCACCTGTGTGGCAACCTGCCGCTCCCAGGCCAACTCATCGAGCGCCTATGTGGCGGCATGCAGATCTTCGTGAAGGCTCCACCACCGCGCCACCTCAGCTGCCTGCCTGCCTACATGGCGCCGCACGTATCGCTGGCCAGGGCGCGTGTCAAAGCGAGGAGGAGCAGCGACAGACGGGACGGGCCTCGCCCCCGTCCCCCAATAAAGCAAGGGGACACCTAAGCTACGCATTTAATACGTCTTGTCCTGTAATACGAGCGATAAGATCAGGGCACTGTACGCCTTTCCACCTCCTGTGTGCCACTGTGGCAGCCCCTTTCGACTATAAAAGGAGGCCAATTGCATACTGGAGAAGGATTCGGCTCTTTCGAACCACGCGCTGACCACAGCTAGTTCGAGAGCTCAAGAACTCTCAGAAATACACCCACCAAAGAAGGACTAGGGTTTTACGCATCCTCGCGGCCCGAACCTGGGTAAACGATCCTTGTGCTGTCTACTAGCCTTGCTCTCCTCGCAACCCTGGCCCCGGCAACCGTAGTAGGGATTCTTGTGATCCCATAGGTGTCATTCCACACCGACATCTTTGGCGCGCCAGGTAGGGGGCACAATTGTGAGAATCTGGTCTGGTAGTTAGCCTAGCGGTTCTTCATCGCTTTCGGTTTCTGAGAAGAAGGCGGCTGGAGGAATGACGCCAGCTCGGCAACAGAAAAGCTAAGTTATTCAGAGCCTTGGATTATTTCCTTTTTACACTTGAGGTTATCGTCCTCGGAGATCTCGCCTATGTATGAGAAACCTGCACGCAAAGGGGCCCTCCCGCAATTGGCAACGCCCTTGTTCTGTTTCGAGTCCTCTCAACAGCTCAAAGCGGCCGCGTCGAAAGTGGCGGGGTAGCCTTCCGCACCTGGCAACGCTCCCAACTCTGACTCGAGTCAAGCTCGACAGTTTGGGCGGCCGCACTAAGGACGGCAAGGTGGTTCGCCCGGCAGCAAGCACACCCGGCAGGCCAATGGGGATCCGTCCCCAAGACGCCGCCTTGGGTTTACGCGCCGGCGAAGCTACCCAGTAACGTAGGGAGGAAATACAAAGGAAAATCAAATAGGAAAATAACATGCATAATACTGAAAGTGCTGCAAAGTTATATTACATAATATTGTTGCTGCGGTTCTAACTAGAGACAGCAATTGTCTTGGTTGTGAACCTGCAGCGGTGATAAAGGGCGGGATGCCTAATCCCAGCGCTGGCCCTCCACCCTCAGAATTCCACCGACACGGCTGATGATGGGCTTGATGCGCTCCCTGAGCGGCGCAAGGTCAGTACCCTCCGGCAAGCTCTCCGGTACAAGGCGTCAAGTCGAGGTCGGGTACCGAAGGCGCCACCTTAGTGAGAACCTTGGTCATGGCACCCTGGCAAAGCCTCCGGGACTCCTCGATCAGCGAGGCTGCCCGATTAGCGTGGAGCCGCTCCAGAGCGCCGACGACCTAAAGAACATGGCCAGGCTGCAATTGGCGCTCACGCTCCACTCCGGGACGTACCTCACGTCCGACATCCCCATGATGGCCAGCTGCGCGGCGGCTTGGTTGGCGACGGTGGCGAGGCGATCGAGCCAAAGGTTCTCGCCTGCCACGTGATCCGCGAAGTTGAGGCCCTCGTTCATCTGCAACTGCTTCTCGGCCTCCATCTCCTTGGCCAGGATCCCCTCCCGGGTTTTGGCCTCCGACAGCACCTTCTCGAGACCTTCCAGCTTCAGCTGGAGATCTTTGATGGAGTTGTTGGCCTCGGAGAGCTCCCCGGCCTTGCCGACGACCGTGCCCTACGCCTCTGTCAGGGCACTGTTAAGCGTGTCCCTCTCCTGGGACAGCTTCAGGGCCTGCTCCTTCAGCCCGTCGCGTTCTGCCTCCAGCTCCTCCACCTTGCTGGCGTGAACCTGGGCCTGGGCATTGAGTGCCTCTTCATGCCTCTACTCCAGCTCACTGGTCCGCTGCAAGACAAGCTTCTCCACCTCTGCATCCTTGCCGCGAAGCAAGGCGGCAAGCTTCTCCTCGCGTGCAGCGAGGTCCTTCTCCTGGGAGTTCAGCGCGGCCTCGCGCTGGGTCTGAGCGGCTTCGGCGACCGCGGCCAAGTTCTTCGCCGCCTCCTGAGCTTTCTCGACGTCGGCGAGCTTCATGGTGAGCTCCACGTCGCGCTTGGCCTGCTCACCCTGGGCCGCCTTGAGCTCCCTGTGGGCCTCATGGAACCAGTCCTGCGCCTCGGCAACGTGCTCCTGGAGGTCCGCCTCCGCATTCTCCACCACCGCCATCCTGGACTTAACTTTTTCCATGTGGGCGCGGTGGAGCGCCTGGAGCTTCTGGAAGCTGATGCCCATGGCATGGAGGAGCCGCTCCTTCTGCGGGCCGTCGCCACCAACGATCAGCTCGTCGACGACTTCAAGCCCAGCAGCCGCAAGCACTTCATCGTCGAGCACCTCTCCCTCAACGGGTGTCCTGGTGCTCGACGCGCATGGAAGGTGGACGAACAAGTCGTCACTCACCCTCAGGTACTTGCCGGAGCCAGAAGCAGCAGAGGAAGAAGGCTGGTCGCCAGCCTCCTCCTCCTCCTCGGCAGCGGCCCCGCCGGCCTCCCCGGCAGGCCCCTTGCCGGTCTCCTCAGCGGCGGCCTTGCCGGCCTCCCCGGCGGGCCCCTCGGCGGCATCCTCAGCAGCACCCTTGGCGGCTTCCTCGGCGGCAATCTTCTCGGCATCCGCCTCAGCGGCCTTGGCGACGTCCTTGATGATGGCGTCCACGTCCTCTGGGTTCACCGAGGGGGAATCTGGATGCCGAAGAAGGGGGTGAGGCAAGGCCAAGACCAAGAACTAGAAAGAAAATTAAGCAAGGACAAACGGAGAACGACTTACCTGTGCCAGTACCCAGCTGGGAAACGGAAGTCCCCTCCCCGCCAACATTTGGCGTCGAGGCAAAGCCACCAGCGCCCAAGTTCTCCTCCTCCTCCATGTGCGTAGGCTCGGTGCCTGGCGCCCTTGCCGGGGACGCCCCTCGGGGCGGCGTGGTCGACTGGGGCGGCGTGTTGGGAGTAGCCCTCTGTGGCTCCTCCTGCCGCTGCTCCCCTCATGCATACCCGGCAAGGTCAGCGCCGAAGTATCATGCCCCTGACACATGTCGACGGGAGAAGAGTGATGAACTTACGCTGGGGGCTATGTCGGGGGCTGTTGTCCGGGCTGCTCAACACCACCAACGGCGCCCTCGAAGTACCAGCCGGGGGCTGGCCACCCGCCGAGACCTTGGCCCTCTTCACTCTCTGGGCCAGCGTCTCCACGTCCCTGCAAAGATTACGACAAGTAAAGACAAGCAACATAGAGTGAGGAGGCAGAGATAACAAAAAGGAACCAGATGCTTACTCGTCGTCCCCTCCTCCTCTGCCGTCTTCCTCTTCCTCCTCGGGCTGAGGGATCCATAATTGAAGGTGACCTCCGTGTCAACATCCGCCAGAGGAGGGGAAGGAGGCGGTGTTTGGGCACGCTTGGATGAAGAAGGGGCGGCTGTCTTCTTCTTCACCGCGGCCTTCGCCGGCTTCTTCGCCGCTGCGGCCCTCGTATGGCGTCGGGACCCCTCCAAGGTCAGCTACGGCTGCGCAGCCTTGCCGGGCCGGACCGGCTCGTCGGAACTGGCCCGCCGCAAGACTCGCCCTCTCCCCATAGACGACGTCAGGCCTGCGGTCTCGGCCTCCTCCGACGATGACTCGCCGGTCACATCTTCAACAAGAGGAGCCTCGGTTCCGGCGCTGCTGGCTCCCCCGGCGGCCGCCGCCCACCTGGCGAGCTCCTCCTCCTCCGCGGCCGTCGCGGCCTTGTCCTCCACACCAGCAGCGCTGCCGGCCTCCTCGGCAAGCTGTGCCTCCCTTGCCCTGGTGGCGATGTAGTCCAGCTCCGCCTAGGTCGTGTCCTGGACAAGCAGTCGCTCGGCTTCGGCGTTGACGTACCCCTCGTGCAGGGTGTCGAAGAACTCCTGCACCTCAGCGTCCTCCGGCTCCTTCCAGCTCGGGTCGGGGCCATGCGCGTTGCAGTCCGGCATCATGGCAATGATTTTGGACCGGCACGAGTTATTGCACAACGGGACCACTCCCGTCGGCAGCTTGAACAGAGGCCCCTTGAGGACCTTGCCGGCCTTCGCGGCGGCCCTTGTGACCTTGCCGGTCCGCTCGACCTCCCAGTCGCGGCCCACGTCAAGCTGGAAGAGCCGTTGGCAGAAATGGGCGTGCCCCATCACTGTGAAGTTGTGGTCAAGGCCCGGGCGAAGCCGCATGATGTCGGCGGGGTTCGTGAAGAGCCAGGCTGGCCTCCCCTTGTTATGCAGTGGAGCGATCCTGCGACGGATGAAGTCCGCCCCGATCATCTCAAGGGTGAGGCCGGCCTTGGTGAGCCGGAGGATCCTGGTGGTGGCGACCGTGAGCTTCTCGTCGTCAGCATCGACGTCGCTCCAATCATTTCGGCGGACCGGCGGCGCCCGGCGAACTTCGCAGAGCGCTGGCGGGTCCTCCTCCTAGATCCAGCACCACCGGCCCCGCCATTCTCCCTACCTCTCCTTCATGGCGCCCTCCGGATACGCTCCCTTGGATCTTGAGACCCAGGCGATGCAACCGGAGATGGCGCCCCCTAGTTGGATCCGAGGGGAGAAGTAATGGCGGAAGAGCTCCGTGTTGGGGTGCACTCCGGCGAAGCCCTCGCAGAGATGCGCGAAAAGGGCCATGCACACCACCGCATTCGGAGTAAAATGTAGGAGGCGGAAGCCAAAGGTATGCATGACATCGCTGAAGAAATCAGAGAAGGGAGGACAGAGCCCACAGGAAAAATAATCAACGAAAAAGGGGTACCGATTTGGGGCAGCCTCGGCGCAGTCGGCGCGGATGACGCGCGTAGCAGATGCCCAATTCTCCCCGTCTTCACTCCCCACAGGGGCCTGAAGTAGCCCCGAAGCTCGAACACGTCAACCGTCGAGGGGAAGACGGCGGACTGCGTCCGCTGCACCGCCAGCGCACTCTCCGGCGGCTCCGGCGTCCTTGGCCACTCCCTTACCCTTGGTGGATTTTGGCGCCATGGAGGCTGGGGGAGGAGGGCAGGACTGAGGGCGGCAGAAGCGCAACGGCGGCGAGCAGGAACGAAGCTTGAAGAAGAAGAGGAAGGAGGGCGGAGGTTTCTGGGATTGGGGTTGCGCGAAGGGTAAAAGGAACAGTGCGCCCGCGGTTATCCCTTTTTATGGGGAAGCCACAGGGCGCGCTGCCCATTTAATGTGATGTGACGCATCCGTGTGGAAACCGCCCCACGTATGCCGCCCATGTCACGCACACCCCTCCACGCCGCGCCACGCTCGCGGGTCGTGGGAAGCACCACGCGCGAAAAGTCTTACCACAGTAAAAACCACCCCGCTTGCCCGCGCACCATTTTGGGCCTGGCCCAACAACGTGTCGCGCTTATGTGTGGCCCAGGCCCGGGGGCTCCTGTCGGTGTACAAAAAGAGGGGCGCACTTTTGTACCCCTTTACCTGTGCACGGGCAGTCGGAGCCGCGCCCGCGGTCGCACCAAGCAGAGCAGGGGAGGTAAGCCAAGGTAAGACAGAAGCCCAAGATAATCAGAGCAACGCCAAGGCCAAGATCACAAAGAGTAGAGGGACGAAGCAGGTTCCCCCGGCAAGACCCTTGCCGGGGCAGCCTCAGCAGCCCCGACAAGACCCTTGCCGGGGCAGCTCGCCCCACACCAACAGAGCGAGCCACCCTTGAGCCCACGGTCCCCAAAGCCACCATCCACGTGGGGCCAGGGCTCGGGAAGGCACTGCTACCTCTTGAGCTTGTGTTGGATTTCCTTGAAGAGGAAAGGTGATGCAGCACAGTAGCGTAAGTATTTCCCTCGGTTTTTGAGAACCAAGGTATCAATCCAGTAGGAGGATACACGCGAGTCCCTCGTACCTACACAAAGCAAATAACTCCTCGCAACCAACGCGAATAGGGGTTGTCAATCCCTTCAAGGTCACTTACGAGAGTGAGATCTGATAGAGATGATAGATAATATTTTTGTATTTTTGTGATAAAGATGCAAAGTAAAATAAAAGCAAAATAAAAAGTAAAGGCAATAATAAAGTGATGGAAGATTAATATGATGAAGATAGACCCGGGGGGCCATAGATTTCACTAGTGGCTTCTCTCAAGAGCATAAGTATTCTACGGTGGGTGAACGAATTACTGTTGAGCAATTGACAGAATTGAGCATAGTTATGAGAGTATCTAGGTATGATCATGTATATAGGCATCACGTCCGAGACAAGTAGACCGACTCTGCTGCATCTACTACTATTACTCCACTCATCGACCGCTATCCAAAGATGCATCTAGAGTATTAAGTTCAAGAAAACAGAGTAACGCCTTAAGCAAGATGACATGATGTAGAGGGATAAATTCATGCAATATGATAAAAACCCCATCTTGTTATCCTCGATGGCAACAATATAATACGTGCCTTGCTGCCCCTACTGTCACTGGGAAAGGACACCGCAAGATTGAACCCAAAGCCAAGCACTTCTCCCATTGCAAGAAAAACAAATCTAGTAGGCCAAACCAAACTGATAATTCGAAGAGACTTGCAAAGATAACCAATCATACATAAAAGAATTCAGAGAAGATTCAAATATTGTTCATAGATAATCTTGATCCTAAACCCACAATTCATCGGTCTCAACAAACACACCGCAAAAAGAAGATTACATCGAATAGATCTCCACGCGAGAGGGGGAGAACATTATATTGAGATCGAAAAAGAGAGAAGAAGCCATCTAGCTACTAACTATGGACCTGAAGGTCTGAGGTAAACTACTCACACTTCATCGGAGGGGCTATGGTGATGATGTAGAAGCCCTCCTTGGTGGATGCCCTCTCCGGCGGAGCTCTGGAACAGGGCCCAAGATGGGAACTCATGGGTACAAAAGGTTGCGGCGGTGGAATTAGGTTTTTGGCTCCGTATCTGATCGTTTGGGGGTACGTAGGTATATATAGGAGGAAGAAGTACGTTGGTGGAGCTTCGTGGGCCCCATGAGGGTGGGGGCGCGCCTGGGGGGTAGGGCACGCCCCCCTACCTCGTGCCCACCTCGAAGCTTCCTTGGCGTAGGGTCCAAGTCTCCTGGGTCATATTCGGTGAGAAAATCACGCTCCCGAAGGTTTCATTCCGTTTGGACTCTGTTTGATATTCCGTTTCTTCGAAACTCTGAAATGGCAAAAAACAGCAATTCTGGGCTGGGCCTCCGATTAATAGGTTAGTCCCAAAAATAATATAAAAGTGGAAAATAAATCCCAATAATGTCCAAAACAGTAGATAATATAACATGAGCAATCAAAAATTATAGATACGTTGGGGACGTATCAGGCATCCCCAAGCTTAATTCCTGCTCGTCCTCGAGTAGGTAAATGATAAAAAAGAATTTTTGATGTGGAGTGCTACTTGGCATAATTTCAATGTAATTCTTCTTAATTCTGGTTTGAATATTCAGATCCAAAAGATTCAAGACAAAAGTTTAATATTGACATAAAAAAATAATAATACTTCAAGCATACTAACAAAGCAATCATGTCTTCTCAAAATAACATGGCCAAAGAAAGTTATCCCTACAAAATCATATAGTCTGGCTATGCTCTATCTTTACCACACAAAGTATTTAAATCATGCACAACCCCGATGACAAGCCAAGCAATTGTTTCATACTTTCGACATTTTCAAACTTTTTCAATCTTCACGCAATACATGAGCATGAGCCATGGATATAGCACTATATGTGGAATAGAATGGTGGTTGTGGAGAAGACAAAAAGAGGGGAAGATATTCTCACATCAACTAGGCGTATCAATGGGCTATGGAGATGTCCATTAATAGATATCAATGTGAGTGAGTAGGGATTGCCATGCAACAGATGCACTAGAGCTATAAGTAAATGAAAGCTCAACAAAAGATACTAAGTGGGTGTGCATCCAACTCGCTTGCTCACGAAGACCTAGGGCATTTTGAGGAAGCCCGTCATTGGAATATACAAGCCAAGTTCTATAATTAAAAATTCCCACTAGTATATGAGTATATGAAAGTGACAAAATGAGAGACTCTCTATCATGAAGATCATGGTGCTACTTTGAAGCACAAGTGTGGTAAAAGGATAGTAACATTGTCCCTTCTCTCTTTTTCTCTCATTTTTTTATTTGGGCCTTTTCTCTTTTTTATGGCCTCTTTTTTTCGTCCGGAGTCTCATCCCGACTTGTGGGGGAATCATAGTCTCCATCATCCTTTTCCTCACTTGGGACAATGCTCTAAAAATGATGATCATCACACTTTTATTTTCTTACAACTCAACAATTACAACTCGAAACTTAGAACAAAATATGACTCTATATGAATGCCTCCAGCGGTGTACCGGGATATGCAATGAATCAAGAGTGACACGTATGGAAGAATTATGAACGGTGGCTTTGCCACAAATACGATGTCAACTACATGATCATGCTAGCAATATGACAATGATGGAGCGTGTCATAATAAACGGAACGGTGGAAAGTTGCATGGCAATATATCTAGGAATGGCTATGGAAATGCCATGATAGGTAGGTATGGTGGCTGTTTTGAGGAAGGTATATGGTGGGTGTATGATACCGGCGAAAAGTGCGCGGTATTAGAGTGGCTAGCAATGGTGGAAGGAAGAAAAGTGCGTATAATCCATGGTCTCAACATTAGTCATGAAGAACTCATATACTTATTGCAAAAATCTACAAGTTATCAAAGCAAAGTATTACGCGCATGCTCCTAGGGGGATAGATTGGTAGGAAAAGACCATCGCTTGTCCCCGACCGCCACTCATAAGGAAGATAATCAATAAACAAATCATGCTCCGACTTCATCACATAACGGTTCACCATACGTGCATGCTACGGGAATCACAAAATTTAACACAAGTATTTCTCAAGTTCACAACTACTCAACTAGCATGACTCTAATATCACCATCTTCATATCTCAAAACAATTATCAAGCATCAAACTTTTCTTAGTATCCAACGCACTCAAAAGAAAGTTTTACAAATCTTGAATACCAAGCATATTAGGATTGTTAAAGCAAATTACCATGCTATTTAAGACTAACAAAATAATCTAAGTGAAGCATGAGCGATCAATAGTTTCTTTAAAACAAATCCACCACCGTGCTCTAAAAGATATAAGTGAAGCACTAGAGCAAAACTATATAGCTCAAAAGATATAAGTGAAGCATATAGAGTATTCTATCAAATTCCAATTCATGTATGGCTCTCTCAAAAGGTGTGTACAGCAAGGATGATTGTGGTAAACTAAAAAGAAAATACTTAAATCATACAAGACGCTCCAAGCAAAACACATATCATGTGGTGAATAAAAATATAGCTCCAAGTAAAGTTACCGATGGAAGTAGACGAAAGAGGGGATGCCTTCCGGGGCATCCCCAAGCTTTAGCTTTTTGGTGTCCTTAGATTATCTTGGGGGTGCCATAGGCATCCCCAATCTTAGGCTCTTGCCATTCCTTGTTCCATAATCCATCAAAAGATTTCACCCAAAACTTGAAAACTTCACAACACAAAACTCAATAAAAATCTCGTGAGCTCCGTTAACGAAAGAAAACAAAAGACCACTTCAAGGTACTGTAATGAACTCATTCTTTATTTATATTGGTGTTAAACCTACTGTATTCCAACTTCTCTATGGTTTATAAACTATTTTACTAGCCATAGATTCATCAAAATAAGCAAACAACACACGAAAAACAGAATCTGTCAAAAACAGAACAGTCTGTATTAATCTGTAACTAACGCGAACTTCTAGAACTCCAAAAAATCAGCAAAAATTGGACGACCTAGGCAATTTGTTTATTGATCAGCAGCAATTGGAATCACTATTTTATCACGTTCTGGTGATTTTCAACAATTGTTTTCGTGAACAGAAAGTTTCTGGAAATTACAGCAAGATCAAATAACTATCATCCAAGAAGATCCTATAGGTTTAACTTGGCACAAACACTAGTTAAAACATAAAAACACACCTAACCAGAGGCTATATCAAAGATTTATTACTAATAAGCAAGGAAAAATATTGAGTTGTCTCCCAACAAGCGCTTTTCTTTAAAGCCTTTTAGCTAGGCATTGAGATTTCAATGATGCTCACAAGAAAGACAAGAATTGAGGCACAATTTGAGCAGCATAAAACATGTGACAAACACACTTAAGTCTAACATGCTTCCTATGCATAGGCATATTATAGGCAAACAAATTGTCGTAGCAAGCAAAAAATAGCATATGCAAGGAAGCGGAAAGGAACAATAGCAATCTTTGATCATAAGAAAATTTCTATAACCATATTTTCCTCTCTCATAATAATTACATGTAGGATCATAAGAAAATTCAACAGTATAGCTATCACATAACATATTCTCAACACGATCCACATGCATGCGAGGTTGACACTTTTCCAAAATAGTGGGATTATCATTAACTAAAGTCATGATTTCTCCAAGCCCACTTTTATCAAAAATTTCATAAGATTGAATGTTATCCAAATATGTGGGATATAAAGTTGACACTCTTCCAAACCCACTTTCAATATTATTGCAAACACTATTATCAATCTTATATTCATCATGGGGCTTAAATAAATTTTCAAGATCATAAGAAGAATCTCCCCAATCATGACTATTGGACATAGCAAAACTAGCATCCCCAAGCTTAGGGTTTTGCATATTATTAGCATAATTTACATCAATAGAATTTATAATAAAATCATTGCAATCATGCTTTTTATTCAAAGATCTATCATGAATCACTTCATAAAGCACTTCATCACAATTTTCAGATTCACGGATTTCAAGTAAAACTTTATAAAGATAATCTAGTGCATCCAAATCACTAGGAATTGGTTCAACATAATTGGATCTCCTAAAAAGATTGGCAAGCGGATGAGGATCCATAGATATTAGCTTCTCTGTTTAGGAATAAATACTCAACTATTTCAACCAAACGAGAAGATATCAAGGCAAACGAAAAGACGAACGGAAAAGAGAAGGCGAATAAAACGGCAAGGGTGAAGTGGGGGAGAGGAAAACGAGAGGCAAATGACAAATAATGTAATGCGGGAGATAAGGGATTGTGATGGGTACTTGGTATGTTGACTTTTGCATAGACTCCTCGGCAACGGCGCCAGAAATGGCTCGTTGTCGGGTGTCCAAATCTTGACTTGACCTTGCGTAAGCCACCCCGGCAACGACGCCAGAAATTCTTCTTGCTACCTCTTGAGCTTGCGTTGGATTTCCTTGAAGAGGAAAGGTGATGCAGCACAGTAGCGTAAGTATTTCCCTCAGTGTTTGAGAACGAAGGTATCAATCCAGTAGGAGGCTACGCGCGAGTCCCTCGTACCTACACAAAGAAAATAACTCCTCGCAACCAATGCGAATAGGGGTTGTCAATCCCTTCACAGTCACTTACGAGAGTGAGATCTGATAGAGATGATAGATAATATTTTTGGTATTTTTGTGATAAATATGCAAAGTAGAATAAAAGCAAAGTAAAAAAGTAAAGGCAATAATAAAGTTATGGAAGATTAATATGATGAAGATAGACCCGGGGGGCATAGATTTCACTAGTGGCTTCTCTCAAGAGCATAAGTATTCTACGGTGGGTGAAAGAATTACTGTTGAGCAATTGACAAAATTGAGCATAGTTATGAGAGTATCTAGGTATGATCATGTATATAGGCATCACGTCCGAGACAATTAGACCGACTCCTGCCTACATCTACTACTATTACTCCACTCATCGACCGCTATCCAGCATGCATCTAGAGTATTAAGTTCACGAAAATAGAGTAACGCCTTAAGCAAGATGACATGATGTTGAGGGATAAATTCATGCAATATGATAAAAACCCCATCTTGTTATCCTCGATGGCAACAATACAATACGTGCCTTGCTGCCCCTACTGTCACTGGGAAAGGACACCGCTAGATTGAACCCAAAGCTAAGCACTTCTCCCATAGCAAGAAAAACAAATCTAGTAGGCCAAACCAAACTGATAATTCGTAGAGACTTGCAAAGATAACCAATCATACATAAAAGTATTCATAGAAGATTCAAATATTGTTCATATATAATCTTGATCATAAACCCACATTTCATCGGTCTCAACAAACACACCCCCAAAAGAAGATTACATCGAATAGATCTCCACGAGAGAGGGGGAGAACATTGTATTGAGATCCAAAAAGAGAGAAGAAGCCATCTAGCTACTAACTATGGACCCGAAGGTCTGAGGTAAACTACTCACACTTCATCGGAGGGGCTATGGTGATGATGTAGAAGCCCTCCGTGGTGGATCCCTCTCCGGCGGAGCTCCGGAACAGGCTCCAAGATGGGATCTCATGGGTACAGAAGGTTGCGGCGGTGGAATTAGGTTTTTGGCTCCGTATCTGATCGTTTGGGGGTACATAGGTATATATAGGAGGAAGAAGTACGTCGGTGGAGCTTCATGGGCCCCACGAGGGTGGGGACGGGCCTGGGGGGTAGGGTGCGCCCCCCTACCTCGTGCCCACCTCGAAGCTTCCTTGGCGTAGGGTCCAAGTCTCCTGGGTCATACTCGGTGAGAAAATCATGTTCCCGAAGGTTTCAATCCGTTTGGACTCCGTTTGATATTCTGTTTCTTCGAAACTCTGAAATAGGCAAAAAGACCGCAATTCTGGGCTGGGCCTCCGGTTAATAGGTTAGTCCCAAAAATAATATAAAAGTGGAAAATAAAGCCCAATAATGTCCAAAACAGTAGATAATATAGAATGGAGCAATCAAAAATTATAGATACGTTGGAGACGTACCAGGCACCTGTGTCGTGGCATGCAGATCTTTGTGAAGACATATTCAAGATCAGATGAGGATTAGAAGACGACGATCCTTGGCAAGATCCTTGCCGAGGAAGGCCACCAGACCCCCGTCAAGGCCCTTGCCGGGGACGACAGCACGCCACGGAAAGACCCTTGCCGGGCCACCTGGCAAGACCCTTGTCGGGCCACCCGGCAAGGCCCTCACCAAGGACGCCAGCAAGGCCACCGCCAGGTCCACGCCAACCAAGCTTCCACCGCCGTTCAACATGCAGCCGCCAGCCCAACCAGCTGGGCGGGCACCTGCATGGCAACCTACAGCTCCCAGGCCAACTAATCGAGCGCCTGCATGGCGACATGCACATCTTCGTGAAGGCTCCACCACCACGCCACCTCAGCTGTCTGCCTGCCTACATGGCGCCGCACGCATCGCTGGCCAGGGCGAGTGTCAAAGTGAGGAGGAGCAGCGACGGACGGGACGGGACTCGCCCCCGTCCCCCAATAAAGCAAGGGGACACCTAAGCTACGCATTTAATGCGTCTTGTCCTGTAATACGAGCGATAAGCTCAGGGCACTGTACGCCTTTCCACCTGCTGTGTGCCACTGTGGCAGCCCCTTTCGACTATAAAAGGAGGCCCATGGCATACTGGAGAAGGATTCGACTCTTTCGAACCACGCGCTGACCACAACTAGTTCGAGAGCTCAAGAACTCTCATAAATACACCCACCAAAGCAGGACTAGGGTTGTACACATCCTCGCGGACCGAACCTGGGTAAACAATCTTTGTGATGTCTACTAGCCCTGCTCTCCTTGCAATCCTGCGCCCCGGCAACCGTAGTAGGGATTCTTGTGATCCCATAGGTGTCGTTCCACATCGACAATGGTAAATTGTATAGGTGCACTAGTTCGGCGAAGAGATGGTGATACAAGTGCAATATGGATGATGGATATGAGTATTTGTAATCTGAAAATATAAAAACAGCAAGGTAACTAATGATAAAAGTGAGTGAAAACGGTATTGCAATGCTAGGAAACAAGGCCTAGGGTTCATACTTTCACTAGTGCAAGTTCTCTCGACAATAATAACATAATTGGATCATATAACTATCCCTCAACATGCAACAAAGAGTCACTCCAAAGTCACTAATAGCGGAGAACAAACGAAGAGATTATAGTAGGGTACGAAACCATCTCAGAGTTATCCTTTCTGATCAATCTATTCAAGAGTCTGTAGTAAAATAACATGAAGCTATTCTTTCTGTTCGATCTATCATAGAGTTCGTACTAGAATAACACCTTAAGACACAAATCAACCAAAACCCTAATGTCACCTAGATACTTCAATGTCACCTCAAGTATCTGTGGGTATGATTATACGATATGCATCACACAATCTCAGATACATCTATTCAGCCAACATAAAGAACTTCAAAGAGCGCCCCAAAGTTTCTACCAGAGAGTCAAGACGAAAACGTGTGCCAACCCCTATGCATAAGTTCACAAATGGAACCCGCAAGTTGATCACCAAAACATACATCAAGTGGATCACATGAATATCCCATTGTCACCACAGATAAGGACATGCAAGACATACATCAAGTGTTCTCAAATCCTTATAGACTCAATCCGATTAGATAACTTCAAAGGGGAAACTCAATCCATTACAAGAGAGTAGAGGGGGAGAAACATCATAAGATCCAACTATAATAGCAAAGCTCACGATACATCAAGATCGTACCACCTTAAGAACACGAGAGAGAGAGAGAGATCAAAAACATAGGTACTGGTACATACCCTCAGCCCTGGGGGTGAACTACTCCCTCCTTGTCATGGAGATCGCCGGGATGATGAAGATGGCCACCGGTGAGGGATCCCCCCTCTGACAGGGTGCCAGAAAAGGGTCCCGATTGGTTTTTGGTGGCTACAGAGGCTTGCGGCTTCGGAACTCCCGATCTATTCTGCTCCCCGATGTTTTTAGGGTATATTGGTATATATAGGAGGAAGAAATACGTCTGGGGAGCCACGAGGCGCCCATGAGAGTGGAGGGCACCCCTACCTCGTGCCTTCCTCGTTGCTTCCCTTACGTACACTCCAAGTCTTCTGGATTACTTCCGTTCCAAAAATAACTCTCCCGAAGGTTTCATTCCGTTTGGACTCCGTTTTATATTACTTTTCTGTGAAACACTGAAACAAGGGAAAAAACAGAAACTGGCACTGGGTTCTGGGTTAATAGGTAAGTCCCAAAAATAATATGAAAGTGTATAATAAAGCCCATAAACATCCAAAAAAGATAATATAATAGCATGGAACAATCAAAAATTATAGATACGTTGGAGACGTATCAGCATCCCCAAGCTTAATTCCTGCTCGTCCTCGAGTAGGTAAATGATAAAAACATAATTTTTGATGTGGAATGCTACCTAACATATTTATCAATGTAATTCTCTTTATTGTGGCAAGAATATTCAGATCCATAAGATTCAAGAAAATGTTTAATATTGACATAAAAATAATAATACTTCAAGCATACTAACAAAGTAATCATGTCTTCTCAAAATAGCATGGCCAAAGAAAGCTATCCCTACAAAATCATATAGTCTGGCTAAGCTCTATCTTCATCACATAAAATATTTAAATCATGCACAACCCCGATGACAAGCCAAGCAATTATTTCATACTTTTGATGTTCTCAAACTTTTCAATCTTCACGCAATACATGAGCGTGAGCCATGGACATAGCACTATAGGTGGAATAGAATGGTGGTTGTGGAGAAGACAAAAAGGAGAAGATAGTCTCACATCAACTAGGTGTATCAACGGGCTATGAAGATGCCCATCAATAGATATCAATGTGAGTGAGTAGGGATTGCCATGCAACGGATGCACTAGAGCAATAAGTGTATGAAAGCTCAACAAAAGAAACTAAGTGGGTGTGCATCCAGCTCGCTTGCTCATGAAGACCTAGGGCATTTTGAGGAAGCCCAGCATTGGAATATACAAGCCAAGTTCTATAATGAAAGATTCCCACTAGTATATGAAAGTGACAACATAGGAGACTCTCTATCATGAAGATCATGGTGCTACTTTGTAGCACAAGTGTGGTAAAAGGATAGTAGCATTGCCCCTCATCTCTTTTTCTCTCATTTTTTTTTGTTTTTTGGGCCTTCTCTTCTTTCTTCTTTTTTTGGCCTCTTTTTTCTTTTTTTTTTATTTTTCGTCCAGAGTCTCATCCCGACTTGTGGGGGAATCATAGTCTCCATCATCCTTTCCTCACTGGGACAATGCTCTAATAATGATGATCATCACACTTTTATTTACTTACAACTCAAGAATTACAACTTGATTCTTAGAACAAAATATGACTCTATATGAATGCCTCCGGCGGTGTACCGGGATGTGCAATGAATCAAGAGTGATGTGTATGAAAGAATTATGAACAGTGGCTTTGCCACAAATACAATGTCAACTACATGATCATGCAAAGCAATATGACAATGATGAAGCGTGTCATAATAAACGGAACGATGGAAAGTTGCATGGCAATATATCTCGGAATGGCTATGGAAATGCCATGATAGGTAGGTATGGTGGCTGTTTTGAGGAAGGTATATGGTGGGTGTATGATACCGGCGAAAGGTGTGCGGTATTAGAGAGGCTAGCAATGGTGGAAGGATGAGAGTGCGTATAATCCATGGACTCAACGTTAGTCATAAAGAACTCACATACTTATTGCAAAAATCTATTAGTTATTGAAATAAAGTACTACGCGCATGCTCCTAGGGGGATAGATTGGTAGGAAAAGACCATCGCTCATCCCGGCCGCCACTCATAAGGAAGACAATCAATAAATTAATCATGCTCCGACTTCATCACATAATGGTTCACCATACGTGCATGCTAAGGGAATCACAAACTTTAACACAAGTATTTCTCAAATTCACAACTACTCAACTAGCATGACTCTAATATCACCATCTTCATATCTCAAAACAATTATCAAGTATCAAACTTCTCATAGTATTCAATGCACTTTTTATGATAGTTTTTATTATATCCCTCTTGGATGCCCATCATATTAGGACTAAATTCATAACCAAAGAAAATTACCATGCTGTTTAATACTCTCAAAATAATATAAGTGAAGCATGAGAGTTCATCTATTTCTTCAAAATAAAACCACCGCCGTGCTCTAAAAGGATGTAAGTGAAGCACTAGAGCAAATGACAAACTACTCCGAAAGATATAAGTGAAGATCAAAGAGTAGTTGAATAATTATGTAACTATGTGAAGACTCTCTCTCATTTAAGAATTTCATATCTTGGTATTTTATACATACAGCAAACAAAACAAAACAAAATAAAATGACGCTCCAAGCAAAACACATATCAAGTGGTGAATAAAAATATAGCTCCAAGTAAAGTTACCGATGGACGAAGACGAAAGAGGGGATGCCATCCGGGGCATCCCCAATCTTAGGCTCTTGGTTGTCCTTGAATATTACCTTGGGGTGCCTTGGGCATCCCCAAGCTTAGGCTCTTGCCACTCCTTATTCCATAGTCCATTGAATCTTTACCCAAAACTTGAAAACTTCACAACACAAAACTTAACAGAAAATCTCGTGAGCTCCGTTAGCGAAAGAAAACAAAACACCACTTCAAGGTACTGTAATGAACTCATTCTTTATTTGTATTGGTGTTAAATCTACTATATTCCAACTTCTCTATGGTTTATAAACTATCTTACTAGCCATAGATTCATCAAAATAAGCAAACAACACACGAAAAACAGAATCTGCCAAAAACAGAACAGTCTGTAGTATTCTGTAACTAACGCAAACTTCTGTAACTCAAAACATTCTACCAAAATAGGACCAGCTAGACAATTTGTTTACAGAAAAACTAACGCCCACACGTGTGGGCGTTTGCACATAGCCCACACGCCTCCATCACCACTCATTTTGCCACATATGATTAGATGACATCAGCAGAAATCTTTTTTGTTTTCAGCTTAAGAATGTTTTATCTCCTAATTGAAAAAGCGAATAAAAAATCCGTTTTCACCATTAAATCCGTCTCGACGAGATCTTCAAAACTAGAGATGCCCATGTTGATATGTTTCGATGAAAAAAAATTTGCTCAAAAGTTGCCATGATGTTTACACTGTAGTTGCCATAGTGCTTAAACTAAAGTTGCCATGTGGCAATTTTTGTTTGTAGATCATGGCAATTTTAGTTTTTCGATGATGGCAATTCCAGTACTTTGACCATGAAAATATTTTTTGTATGAACCATGGCAATTTTAAGTGCATGTATCATGGCAATTTTAATTTATGGTGCATGGCAAGTTTAGTTTCTTAATTCCCTGTTTTATAATATGTCAAAATTTACTTTTAAATGTAGAAGAAAATAGCTGAAACATATCATGGCAATTTTAGTGTAAACATCATGGCAATTCATGTGCAATAGACACGGCAAATTTTAACCAAAAAAATTTTCGTCGAAATATATTGATATGAGATCTAGTTTCGAAGATCTCGTCGCGAGAGATTTAATGGTGAAAACGGATCTTCAATCGGATTTTTCATTTAAGAGATAAAATATTTTAAAAACAGAAAATCCAAAAAAAATTCCACATGCATGCATGCGGTGACATGGCATAGTCTGCGTGCTATAGGGCGTGTGGGCGGGTTTGTCTCCCACAACACGTGTGGGCGTAGCGTTGTCCTTTGTTTATTGATCAGTTGCAATTGGAATCCGTATTTTATCACGTTCTGGTGATTTTAAACAATTGTTTTCGTGAACAGAAAGTTTCTGGAATTTTCAGCAAGACCAAATAACTATCATCCAATAAGATCCTATAGGTCTTACTTGGCACAAACACTAACTAAAACATAAAACTACATCTAACCAGAGGCTAGATCAAATATTTATTACTAAAAAGAACCAAAAAGCAAGAAACAAAAATAAAATTGGGTTGCCTCCCAACAAGCGCTTACGTTTAACGCCCCTAGCTAGGCATGATGATTTCAATGATGCTCACATAAGAGATAAGAATTGAAACATAAAGAGAGCATCATGAAACACATGGCAAGCACATTTAAGTCTAACCCACTTCCTATGCATAGGGATTTTGTGAGCAAACAACTTATGGGAACAATAATCAACTAGCATAGAAAGGTAAAACAAGCATAACTTCAAAACTTTAAGCACATAGAGGGGAAACTTGATATTATTGCAATTCCTACAAGCATACATTCCTCCCTCATAATAAATTTCAGTAGCATCATGAATGAATTCAACAATATAACCATCACATAAAGTATTCTTTTCATGATATACATGCATATAATTTTATTACTCTCCACATAAGCAAATTTGTTCTCATGAATAGTAGTGGGAGCAAACTCAACAAAATAACTATCATGTGAAGCATAAACCAATTGAAAATTAAAATCATGATGACAAGTTTCATGGTTATATTTATTCTTTATAGCATACATGTCATCACAATAATCATCATAAATAGGAGGCATGCTTTCATCATAATAAATTTGCTCATCAAAACTTGGGGGACAAAAAATATCATCTTCATCAAACATAGCATCCCCAAGCTTGTGGCTTTGCATATCATTAGCATCAAGCATATTCAAAGAATTCGTACTAACAACATTGCAATCATGCTCATCATTCACATATTTTATGCCAAGCATTCTATGTAATTCTTCTTCTAGTACTTGAGCACAATTTTCCTTCCCATCATTCTCACGAAAGATATTAAAAAGATGAAGCGTATGAGACAAACTCAATTCCATTTTTTGTAGTTTTCTTTTATAGACTAAACTAGTGATAAAAAAAGAAACAAAAAGATTTGATTGCAAGATTTAAAGATATACCTTCAAGCACTAACCTCCCCGGCAACGGCGCCAGAAAAGAGCTTGTTGTCTACTACGCAACCTTCTCCTTGTAGACGTTGTTGGGCCTCCAAGTGTAGAGGTTTGTAGGACAGTAGCAAATTTCCCTCAAGTGGATGACCTAAGGTTTATCAATCCGTGGGAGGTGTAGAATGAAGATGGTCTCTCTCAAACAACCCTGCAACCAAATAACAAAGAGTCTCTTGTGTCCCCAACACACCCAATACAATAGTAAATTGTATTGGTGCACTAGTTCGGCGAAGAGATGGTGATACAAGTGCAATATGGATGATAGATATGAGTATTTGTAATCTGAAAAATATAAAAACAGCAAGGTAACTAATGATAAAAGTGAGTGAAAACGGTATTGCAATGCTAGGAAACAAGGCCTAGGGTTCATATTTTCACTAGTGCAAGTTCTCTCAACAATAATAACATAATTGGATCATATAACTATCCCTCAACATGCAACAAAGAGTCACTCCAAAGTCACTAATAGCGGAGAACAAACGAAGGGATTATTGTAGGGTACGAAACCACCTCAAAGTTATCCTTTCTGATCAATCTATTCAAAAGTCCGTAGTAAAATAACACGAAGCTATTCTTTCCGTTCGATCTATCATAGAGTTCGTACTAGAATAACACCTTAAGACACAAATCAACCAAAACCCTAATGTCATCTAGATAATCCAATGTCACCTCAAGTATCCGTGGGTATGATTATATGATATGCATCACACAATCTCAGATTCATCTATTCAACCAACACAAAGAACTTCAAAGAGCGCCCCAAAGTTTCTACCGGAGAGTCAAGACGAAAACGTGTGCCAACCCCTATGCATAAGTTCACAAATGGAACCCGCAAGTTGATCACCAAAATATACATCAAGTGGATCACGTGAATATCCCATTGTCACCACAGATAAGCACATGCAAGACATACATCAAGTGTTCTCAAATCCTTAAAGACTCAATCCGATAAGATAACTTCAAAGGGAAAACTCAATCCATTACAAGAGAGTAGAGGGGGAGAAACATCATAAGATCCAACTATAATAGCAAAGCTCGCGATACATCAAGATCGTACCACCTCAAGAACACGAGAGAGAGAGAGAGAGAGAGAGAGAGAGATCAAACACATAGCTACTGGTACATACCCTCAGCCCCGAGGGTGAACTACTCCCTCCTCATCACGGAGATCGCCGGGATGATGAAGATGGTCACCGGTGAGGGATTCCCCCTCCGGCAGGGTGCCAGAACAGGGTCCCGGTTGGTTTTTGGTGGCTATAGAGGCTTGCGGCGGCGGAACTCCCGATCTATTCTGCTCCCCAGTGTTTTTAGGGTATATTGGTATATATAGGAGGAAGAAATACGTCAGGGGAGCCACGAGGGGCCCACGAGGGTGGAGGGCGCCCCTGCCTCGTGCCTTCCTTGTTGCTTCCCTTACGTACACTCCAAGTCCTCTGGATTGCTTCTGTTCCAAAAATAACTATCCCGAAGGTTGCATTCAAATCGGACTCCGTTTGATATTCCTTTTCTGCAAACACTGAAACAAGGGAAAAACAGAAACTGGCACTGGGCTCTGGGTTAATAGGTTAGTCCCAAAAATAATATGAAAGTGTATAATAAAGCCCATAAACATCCAAAACAGATAATATAATAGCATGGAACAATAAAAAATTAAAGATATGTTGGAGACGTATCATGGACGACGGCGAGGCCCCAGACAGCAACCAGCCGGAGATGGGAAGACGCAGATGTAGAGTCGCAGACGGAGAGGTGTACGAGTGTTAACTGGTTTTGGTGCGGTGTGGTTCGGCAGTCAGTGGAGAAGAACAGGAGGTGTGGAGGGGTGGAGGGATGGCCTGACCAACGGTGGAGTAGCGCTTCACAGCGAAGCGTGCTAAGCAGAGCTGCTAGCAGGAGGAGGTGGGAGCAGGTGGTCCCGGCGGCGCTGGAGGAAGAAGACGAGAGATTGAAGATGGATGCCGGTCGTTGGATGTAAATCCAACGGCTAACGATGTTTGAATCATTTGTTGACTAAGTTGACAACGACTTGCATTGGCTTCGACCTATTGGCCCACATTTCAGCCTCCAAAAATGTGGCACGTATTCAACCCATTTTTTCAGCATTTACAGTCTTTTTTTTGCGGGGTAGAATTTACAGTCCATTTGATCTCTTTTTTTTGAACTACAGTCCATTAGCTGGGCTGGGTGAACAAATAATGTAGCGTTCATGCAGCCCATTTGTGTTTTTCCTAAAAAATTACAGGCCATTTGCACTTTCTCGAAATACACAATTTTGCTGCGCTTATTCTAATTATAATGTTGGGGTGGGCGCAGCAATGTTATCAAAAAATAAACAGGGGCTGAGCATTTTTTTATATATATATATATATATATATATATATATATATATATATATATATAATAAGTGATTTATTATTACATTGGTCCTTAAATCTTACTAAGCTTTTGTACACAATCACCAGGATTTTCGTTGCCAAAAAAATCCAGGATTTTATTGTTAAGAAATTATTTTATAAGTTAATAAGATGTGGGATATTGTTTTCTTACTTATGTAAGTATCTCATTAAATATATGATGACAATAAAATAATATATAATAACATATAAAATAATTTAAATATATATAATATAGTTAGAAGGGAAACATAAGTTGGACCAGGCATTCCTATTCTTATATAGAAAAATAGAACAGACTGTTGGTGTCAAAACCGGCGGATCTTGGGTAGGGGGTCCCGAACTGTGCGCCTAGGATCGATGGTAACAGGAGACAGGGGACACAATGTTTACCCAGGTTCGGGCCCTCTCTATGGAGGTAATACCCTACTTCCTGCTTGATTGATCTTGATGGATATGGGTGTTTACAAGAGTTGATCTACCACGAGATCGTAATGGCTAAAACCCTAGAAGTCTATCCTATGAGTATATGGTAATGAATCTGTCCTATCCGGACTATGCCCTCCGGTTTATATAGACACCAGAGAGATCTAGAGTCCAATCCGGACACGGGTATAGTCTTCGGCATTCATGTCTTCATAGCCCATCAGTCCGGCCCAACAGATAACAGGCCGGACGCCCGAGGACCCCTTAGTCCAGGACTCCCTCAGTAGCCCCTAAACCTGGCTTCAATGACGAGGAGTGTGGCACGCAGATTGTCTTCGGCATTGCAAGGTGGGTTCCCCTGTTTCCGAACTCCAAGATAGTCTTCGGATGCGACAATTGTATCCGGACCTGTTACACGCCATGCACAACCCCAGAGAGAATATATACGTATGTTTACACAAGTCCCATCTGCCGACAGCTTTTTACAATACGACATTATGTCTGTTCGGCCATAATTTCGAGCCGTTTTTTTATCCGCCATCCCACGTTTCAAAATGCGGTTGCTATTGGCACGTCTTGTCGATGCAGAAGTCGTGCCCCCCTATTGCGGGATTCTCATTAATGTGGGCATGGGTAACCTAACCGCGCTGTTGGCACGGCCCTTGGGAATAGGCGAGTTCAAGGCGAGCGGGGAGGCGCTTGACATTCGCGGCCTCTATAAGGATGTAAGGATCCCCCTTTTTTCACCCATGCCCTTTCTCCTCCTTAGCCCTTCCGTCTTCGAGCTCTAGCGCCCAAGCTTTTAGCTTTTCCCTTGCTCGAGAAAGTACTCCAAAGATGTCCAGATCCGGAGCTGGAGGAAAGTGGATGGCCTCCTCCGTCGAGAAGAAGGATATCAGGGAGCTCCGGGAGGCCGGGTATCTGACCAAAGAGATCATTCATCGACTCCCGGCAAAGGGACAAGTTGTCCCCACTCCCGAGCCCCATGAGAGGGTTGTGTTTCTAGCACACTTCGTCTGCGGGCTTGGGTTCCCTCTTCACCCATTCGTCCGCGGGTTGATGTTTTACAATGGGATGGATTTTCATGACCTAGCGCCCAACTTCATTCTCAACATTTTGGCATTAATCGTCATTTGTGAGGCTTTTCTCCGCATCCCGCCTCACTTCGGCTTGTGGCTGAAGACCTTTAATGTGAGGCCGAAAGTAGTGCGGGGTCGACAAGCAGAGTGCGGAGGCGCTATGGTGGGAAAGATGCCCAACGTCACCTGGCCTGAAGGTTCGTTTGCGGAGACGGTGAAGGGATGGCAATCGGGGTGGTTCTAGATCACCGAGCCACGCGACGCCGACTGGTTGACGGCCCCCGAATTCCGATCCGGAATCCCGATGCGGCTGACTTCCTGGCAAGAGAGGGGCCTAACCTGGGGTCCCCTGGCCGAGCTAACTGGGCTCCAGACGCGCATCCAGAACATGATAGAAAATAAGATCAAGCTTGTCACTGTAGTCCAGGTTATGCTTGTTCGTCGGGTCCTTCCGTGCCAATGCCGAACTTGTAATTTGTGGGAGTTCGAGCCGGCCAAGCACCAGACGCTACTGGAGTTCTTCGACACGACGCACGAAGAGATCTGGAAGGTGCTCTTCAAGGCCGGCGAAACGCCACCACCTGTGACCGAAGACCGCGGGCTTAGCTTAAAGCGCCAGCCCAACCCGGTTACTCCCTTTAATGTTTTCAAGGATTATCCCCTAATAGCATATTTTGAGGGGAAATTTATGCTTCCTTCCGCTACCTGAGGACCGGGAATTTCCATTATTGGAGAAGATGTTGTTCCCTGCACCTTATGAGGTGCCGGAGAAGACGGCTAAGAAGGCGGCCCAAGGGGCCCAGAAGGGCCTTCGCCGGAGAAGCGTTCCGGATGAGACGTCCGGAAGCAAGACTTCCTCTTCATCCTCCGACGACGATGATGAAGAGGAAGAAGAAAACGACTCCCCACCTGAAGCGGGGAGGAAGAAGAGAGCGGCCCTCGCAAGCCCGGAGGCGAAAACGCCTAAGAGGGTTAGGGGCTCCCTCGCGGATAATTCCGCATGGGATGTCGACAGCAGGCCGTAACGGCCTTGCCAGACCAAGCCTCGGGCCGCTTCGTAAGTATCAGAATTTGCGAATATCTGACCTTTCAGTTTTGCAATATTGACATATTGTGAACTTTGTCCTTGCAGTCCGGCGCGCGATGGCTCTCCGTGATCCTCGACAGAGGATTCGCTAAACACAGAGGAGATGGCTAGCATGTCTCCGCCACCTGCTCATTCCCTCTCACCCAAGGGTGATGACGAGGTGGTGTCCAAAAAGACCTTCCTAGGCCGGGGGGAGGTTCCGGAGATCATCGGGGTGACGCCCCAGGACGACTCCTCGGACGCCGGACACATGGGGGAGAAAGCCCCCATGGGGACTGGTGATGGGGCCCGAGTTTCCTTCGGCCCTCAGCTGGATACCCTTCCGGAGATCTACACGGCTCCGGGGTCCAGCGAACGGCACTCCCCGCAAGGAGGGAGTGTGCCTGTTCCACCGGTGACCTCTGTCCAGCAAGAGGCACCGGTCAATCTGCTGGAGGCGCTACGAGGCGCCTTGATCGTGGATGAAGATCGTGTCCTTATGGACACTGCAGTAGAGAAGGTTCAGCTCGTTAAAAGCGGACTGACCGAAGCCTGCACTAGCCTTCTAACAGGCTTTGAGGTAAGTAATGTGATAGTAGGAAAAAGTATCACAGTGTAGACAGTAGCCCCTGATACTCTATTTGGTGTTCGGGAAGAAAAGCCAAACAGAGGATCAAAAAATCGCAGGAGTCTAACGTGAGTTGTCTATGTGAATAAGCAGGTATCCCTGCAGGCTTCCACTACTCATGCTGCGGAGGTCTCAGGGTTGAAGTAGAAACTAGAGCGGGCCGAGGAGGAGCTCGGCCATGTGAAGAAGCAGTTGGAGGACAGCCAAGGTATGCAATAACTTGTAGGTATATTTCGAAAAAAATGAGTAGTCCGACTTGTCGAAAACGTCGTAAACTTTATTAGGGGCCATGGTCGAGGTGGCAACCCTAAAGAAGGCGCTAGCCGAGGCCGAGGACAAAGCGGCCAAAGAGCGTGTTTTGCACGATAAGCACGAGGCCCGAGTTGGTGAGGCGCAGCAACAACTCTAGGGCGCGATAGAGAGATTTGAGGCCCTGGAGCGCAATTGTAAGGCGCAAGAGTCCGAATTGATGAAGGCTCTCCAGAGTGTGCAGGATGCGCGGGCCGAAGCCCAGAGCGCCCTCCAGGAAGTCGAGATGGCCCAGAAGATTGCAGCGGGTAAGTTCTTCACCATGCAGAGCGGGCGTGTAGAAGCAACGTCCCTTGTACTTATCCTTAATTTTGGTTTTCCAGGGGCATTTACAGGTCTGCCGCACAGTGCGTCGGATGCGGCCGAGCATTATAGAGCCGAGGAAGGGATGTCTACAGAGAAGCAGTTCTGGTCCCAATATCTGGGATCCGAACATCCGGTGCCCTTTAGCGACTAGCTAAAGCAGTTGGTCGAGCTGCACAGGTTGGCAGAGCTAGCCATGAGGGACTTTATAGTCCGGCTGTGGCCTGCCGATCCAGTGCCTGGCAGCTACTTCGGACTTGTGCAGCGGCTTGTGAGTGCCTATCCGCAATTCGAAGCCGTAAAGCGGTCGGTCTGCATTGAAGGTGCGCGCATGGCCTTTGCCCGCGTCAAGACGCATTGGGCGAAGCTGGATGTCAAGAAGCTGATGACCGAGGGACCGCCGGAGGGCAAGGAGCATCGTCGACCCGAGCATTATTTTGATGGTGTCCTGGAGGGGTCCCGCCTTGCAGCGGAGTAATGTTCGAAGGATATTATATTCCCATAAGAACATGTGTATTATCTTGCCCTGTAATATGGAACGAAGATGTTATGTAGTATAAGGTATGTGATTTTTAAATTTTACCTCATGTGCGGCCGTTTGTTAAATCTGAGGGATGACTAGTCGTCGGCTTCTGCCCCCACGTAGATAGTACGGGGGTGTTCGGGATAAATCTAAACACTCTATACTCCACATTCTGGTCCTTAAAGGAGGTGTTTAGCGTAGCGAACAAGGCAATCAGACTATGCGGCCTTTACCGCCCCCACTTAGCCATAGGAGTTTGACAATTAATGAAGTTGGTGAAGCCCCTGGTGTTCGGAAGGCCGAATTAGGGGCGCTATACACGCCTAATCGGAAGAACCGATTCTTCGCAAGAAGCGGGAAAAATCTCCAACGATTTGGGACCTCACGAATAGCTGACCGGCTCTCGCCGCATCATGACAGTCAGTTTTCGGCTTTCTCTACTGAGGTGCTCGTGTGGAAGAACCAGGACACAATCGCAGTAGTTCTCCCTTTACTACCCTAGCCGATATAGCGGAACGTAAGGTAGTAAGCACAGGAGCAGGGCAACCCAACTATTGACCAAAGACATGATTCGGAGCCGATGCATATAATGCTATAAGTTCGGGGTGCCGAACTGTACTATAAAAGTGTTCGTACTTTTGTTGTCGTGAGGTGGGGCGTAATTAAGCCCCTGGCGTATTAGTACGTACCATGGTGCATGTGTGCAGTGAGTAATAATTACTGAGGTGAGGAAACGGAGAAAAAGGAAGTAATGGGCTGACGCCACTATTTATTCACCGTTGTTATGTGATCGGTACGTCAAGGCGTACTTCATACTGGTAATGCGATAAGCAAGTAAGGCTATTGAAAATGCCGTGACCAAGGGTGGGCTGCACGCGGGTATGTAAAACAAGTAGATGAATCGTTTATTACAAACCACCTGGGGATTCTTTTGTACGCCGGAGCTCCTTGCTTCCTTGGAGTGTTCTGCAAGTAGGTCGTCCGTATAGCCCTTGAAAAGAGAAGAAGACCTGTACAAAGAAAAAGCAGAAGCGTGTGAATCCCAGTGTCTATCAAGCCGTACGGTGGATTGCGAGCGAGTTGTGCCTCCGTTAGTACCCATGAGTGCGTAGCGTATGTGCTCGCGGTACTAATACCATTGCCTCGTCTGGGCTTGGTCGGAGGCCGAATTTTGCTTGTTTGGCCCGTGACGAGCCGAGCTGTCCTGCTGCAGTATAGTTCGGACCCTCTTACTGGTGTTCAGGGGCTCAACAACGGGGTTGTAGTTCTGCTTGAGAAGGCCACGATGTACTTCTGCTGCTAGGGCGGCAGTGTGCTCCTATGTGTGGAGGGAGCATTCCGTGTTTCCATTTACTTTAATGACGCCACGTGGACCGGGCATCTTGAGCTTGAGATAAGCATTGAATCTAGCGAATGCAGTTCGTCCGAGCAGTGTGTGATAGCCGCTGTGAAATGGGGCGATATTGAAGGTTAGCCCTTCACTTCGGAAGTTGTCTGGGGAACCGAATACTACTTCCAGCGTTATTGAGCCCGTACAACGGGCCTCTACGCCTGGTATGACTCCTTTAAAGGTAGTCTTCGTGGGCTTGACTCGCGAAGGGTCAATGCTCATTTTACGTACTGTGTCCTGATAGAGCAGGTTGAGGGTGCTACCGCCGTCCATTAGGACTTGAGTCAGGTGAAATCCGTCGATGATTGGATCAAGGACCAGTGCGGCTGAACCGCCGTGCTGGATGCTAGTTGGGTGGTCTCGTCGATCGAAAGCGATCGGGAATGATGACCACGGATTGGATTTGGGGACGGCTGGCTCTACCGCGTAGACGTCCCTGAGTGCTCGCTTACGCTCCCTTTTGGGGATGTGTGTAGTGTATATCATGTTCACCGTTTTGACTTGAGGGGGAAACTTCTTTTGTCCCCCAGTGTTCGGCTGCCGGGGCTCTTCGTCCTCGTCCACACTTTGTGATCCCTTTTCTTTGTTTTCGGCATTTAGCTTGCCAGCCTGCTTGAAAACCCAACAATCCCTGTTGGTATGATTGGCTTGCTTGTCCGGGGTGCCGTGTATCTGGCACGGACGGTCGAGTATGCGGTCCAGGCTGGAAGGTCCTTCATTGTTCCTTTTATAGGGCTTCATCGGTGTTGACTGTGGCGTCATCGGTGTTGTTGTCATTGCTTCAGCGTTTGTGTCTGTTGCGCCGAAGCTTACCAGCGCTATTCTTGGCCTCCGAGGGGCCTGTCTCGCTGGCTGTGTTGTTACTATGGGCCAGCCAACTGTCCTCTCCCGCGCAAAAGCAGGTCTTGAGTGCCGTGAGGGCTGCCATGGACTTCGGCTTTTCTTGGCCGAGGTGACGAGCTAGCCATTCGTCACGGATGCTGTGTTTGAAGGTTGCTAAGGCCTCGGCGTCCGGACAGTCAACGATCTGGTTCTTTTTGGTTAGGAACCTAGTCCAGAATTTTCTGGCTGATTCTCCAGGTTGTTAAACTATGTGGCTTAAGTCATCGGCGTCTGGTGGCCGGACATAAGTTCCTTGGAAGTTGTCTAGGAAAGCTTCTTCCAAGTCCTCCCAGCCGCCGATAGAATTTTCAGGCAGGCTATTAAGCCAGTGCTGAGCTGGCCCTTTGAGCTTGAGTGGGAGGTATTTAATGGCGTGGAGATCATTTCCTCTAGCCATGTGGATGTGGAGGATGAAATCCTCGATCCATACTGCGGGATCGGTTGTGCCGTCGTATGATTCAATATTGACGGGCTTGAATCCCTCGGGGAATTCATGATCCAGCACCTCGTCTGTGAAGGAGAGAGGGTGTGCGGCACCTCTGTACCGTGTCGTGTCGCGGCGTAGCTCTGATGGAGTTCATCTGCGGCATTCGGACCGGGCGTGGTTAGGTTTTTCACGTCCGAATAGGTAGCCGCCTTCGTGCCTCGAGGCACATTCTCGCGATCCGTAGATCGATCTTGTATGTCCTGCTCTACTGTCCAGGGTCTGCCGGAGGTCATACGCGAGACCCCTAATTCTTCCGTCTTTCTTTTTGCAGGGCGGTTGGGCGGCCTGCTGTTCGTCCTGAATTGGCGCTTTATCCCGACCGCGTGGTGGCCGGTCGGCCGCCCTGTCTCGACCACGCGGTGATCGTTCCGCATTACGCAGGGGAGATGTGTGCTCCGGTACCTCCTCATCGAATTGAGGTAGCAGTCTGCGTTTTGGGTAGCTCTTGGTTGGGAGCTTGAGGCCGTATTCTTCCGCTGTCAGGACGTCAGTCCATTTGTCAACGAGCAGATCTTGTTCAGTTTGAAGCTGCTGCTGCTTCTTTTTCAGGCTCCTTGCCGTGGCTATGAGTTGAAGCTTAAAGCGCTCCTGTTCCAGAGGGTCCTCAGGCACGACAAAATCTTCGTTGCCGAGGCTTATCTCCTCTTAGGAGGGTGGACAGTAACTATCATCCCCCGAGTCATCTCCTATGGCCTGCTCATCAGGGTTGTCTTGCATGTCGTCATGTTCCTCCAGTTCGGATGCAGCTCCGACAGGGTCTTCATTGTTTTCGGCATCGCCCGGAGTGCTATTTTCTCCGGTACCAGTATTGCTGTCCTTTGAGTGGCGAGGCTTAGAACGGCGTTTGGGGCGCCGGCGCTTGGACTGCGTCTCGAAAGTTTTATTCTTATCTGGATCTTCTTTGTCATTTCCAGATCCCTTGGGTGTATCAACCATGTATACGTTGTACGAAGAGGTGGCCGTCCAACGTCCAGTAAATGGCGGGTCTTGGCCTTGCTCATTGTCGGCATCGTCGTCCATACCGGTGATGTCTTCGGAGCCATAGTCAAGCACGTCGGTTAAGTCGTCGACGGTGGCTATGAAGTGGGTGGCGGTGGAAGCAAAATTCCTCGCCGTCGCCTCTAGCTTGAACCAACATAGTTGGCCGTGAGTCTTCCTCCAGGACAAGTTCTTCAAAGAATTTAGTACGCCACCCAAAGGCGAATTTGGAAGACGTCTGCGGCGCTTAAATTCGAAAATCGACAACCGATCCAGCTCGGTGTCCGCAGGTGTGTCCGGTCCGGGACGTGCAGCCGGAAACGAGTCCGGGGTTCCATTGGCGCCAGCATTGCGGGATGTCGAGTCCGTGTGCGGCTCCAATGTCGCGGACTTCATGGCCTCGGAGGGCGCGATCTGCTTTGGTACTGAGGCCATTGCACCAATAGGATCCATCTCCTGGGTGTGCTCCGATGACAGATTTAGGTCATGTTCATTGGAGAAAGGGGGAGCGGTCGCTACGGTATCAAACCCCTCAAAGATCAAGTCTCCACGGATATCCATGACGTAGTTTAAGCTTCCGAACCTGACCTGGTGGCCGGGGGCGTAACTATTGATCTGCTCCAGATGGCCAAGCGAGTTGGCCTGCAGTGCGAAGCCGCTGAATACGAAGATCTGTCCGGGGAGGAAGGTTTCTCCCTGGACCACGCCATTACTGACGATCGAAGGGGCCATCGAGTCCTTTGCCGACGGCATAGTTGAAATCTTAATGAAAGCACCAATGTCGGTGTCAAAACCGGCGGATCTCGGGTAGGGGGTCCCGAACTGTGCGCCTAGGATCGATGGTAACAGGAGACAGGGAACACAATGTTTACCCAGGTTCGGGCCCTCTCTATGGAGGTAATACCCTACTTCCTCCTTGATTGATCTTGATGGATATGGGTGTTTATAAGAGTTGATCTACCACGAGATCGTAATGGCTAAAACCCTAGAAGTCTAGCCTATGAGTATATGGTAATGAATCTATCCTATCCGGACTATGCCCTCCGGTTTATATAAACACCGGAGAGATCTAGGGTTACATGGAGTCGGTTACATAGGAGGAAATCTTCATAATCGGTCGCCCATCTTGCCTTCCATGCCAAGTAGAATCCAATCCGGACAGGGGTATAGTCTTCGGCCTTCATGTCTTCATAGCCCATCAGTCCGGCCCAACAAATAACAGGCCAGACGCCCGAGGACCCCTTAGTCCAGGACTCCCTCACAGACCTCTGTGTTTTCTTAAAAAAAACACAAATTGGGCTGCCAATGTTTCAGGAAAAATAAAACCTCGGATGGGAGGTCCATAGGCCGGTCGATACATGACGGCCCTCAAGAAAATAAAAACATGCCTATGGACCTCCCATCCGAGGTCGTGGGCTGCGCATGTTAAAAAAGAAAGCCTAGACGGGACAGCCCAAAACCCAGCTGATACTTGCTGCCCTAGTGATAATAAATGATACCTGCCAGCTCCCCGTCTTCGTTGTGAATTTATCTCCTATAGTAACTACGTTGAAGCACCTAAAAATTGTAACTATGTTGACAAACCCGTGGGCCCCAACGTCAGTATAGCATTAGGAGGAAGTATTTTTTTGATGAGGCACTTGCTTGCGTACG
The DNA here is from genome assembly GCA_021605205.1 of Aegilops longissima. Classification (NCBI taxonomy): domain Eukaryota; kingdom Viridiplantae; phylum Streptophyta; class Magnoliopsida; order Poales; family Poaceae; genus Aegilops; species Aegilops longissima. The sequence continues at coordinate 215,580,122 of CM038678.1, forward strand.
GCCATAGACCTGGTGGGTCCCGACTGTCCGCCTCTCCACATACAGTCCTCTCCAGATTCCTCTCGTTTGTTCAGCATGTTCTCAACGGCAGACAGCGGCGTCCCTCGTTTTCTCTATTTTTCGCACACTCGACATTGTGTGGGCATCTTGAAAATAGCATATCTTTTTGACTGTGCATCATATGAAGACATGCTATGCATGAATGTTGATCAGCATGATGTTAACTAGCTGGTAGTTCCTGTTTCGACCATGAATAAAACTTCTAGCATGATGTTAACACTGTTTGAAAAGGCCGTGTTAATATAAATGCTCTGCCTCTGAAAGTTCCAGTTTCTTATCTGAAACTGAACTTGGAGTTTCTTATCTGAAACTGAAACTTGCAGTTTCTTACCTGAGAATCACATTGTCTGCACTTTTATACTCCTATGAAACTACATTTTTTTAAGTGCTAAAAATAGATCTCTAGAATTCATAAAATACTTCATATGCTCGATACTGCAAATCTGAAATTCAAAAGACATTCATATCCGAAAGTACTCTCAAAATACACAATACAAAACACAATTCACAACCTGCAAATACTAACAACCCTAAGCTCCTCCTGACAATTCACAACCTGCCCGACTATTGGTCTTGGGGGCAATCCTCCTATTCCTCGGCGACAGACAGCCGCCCCGTGAGTCGATGTGAACAGCGAGGGAGAGGATGGCGGGGAAGCATCGTCGGGCCAACGATTTTTCTCCTCTTGCAGTTGGGTTCGGTCGATGAAGACTCCACCGCTCGCCTCGCATGACACCTCACAAACGGCACCTCAGAGATGCTCGATCCTTCAATCTCTCGTGGATGCTCCATCTGGGATCGATAATCCCACCACCGCTCCCTCACGATCGGATTCGGTGAATCTGTTTGCTCCATGGCCCAGAGGAGCGGCTCTATGTACTCCCGCGTGACTCCCTCCGAGAGTATCGCCGCCTTTTCACTCTGTTGCAGATATTTTGCCATGCATGTCGCCGTCGCCGCTAGTTAGTCCTTGTTGTCAAACCAAGACTGTATCTCCAACATCCTAGCTAGCTTCACAGGGTCACCGTCTGCGATCCTCACGTATCAGTTGTACTCCTCCATCGATCTACTTCTCCACAGCACCTTCACTCGCCGGCGGTGGATTTTTAATGGAAGAGGAGAGGAGCACGCTGGTTTTGGTTTAGAACAGGAGAGGAGCGACACTGGTTTTGGATTGGAATAGGAGAGGAGGGGCGGTGGTTTTGAAATGGAAGAGGAGAGGAGCGGCGTTGGATTTAGATTGGAACAGGAGAGGAGCGGCGGTGGTTTAAAAGGAGAAGAGCGGAAGAGTGACGCTAGTCTTGGAAGTATTTTTTTGTTTTGCGTATTTTGGGTCAAAGTTTGACCACGTACTGTATTTGACAAGCAAAATGTGAATGCATGTCACCAAAAATTGTATTGTTTGGTTTGTATCTGAATGTACTTTTAAATTATATTATTTTTGCAACGTATAACATATATTTTATTTGCAAAAATCATGGTCAATTATGACCCAGAATAAAAGGGAGACTAGTTAATGTGGGGTTGCTTTCTTAATTGAAGGGTAAATTGATTTTGATTTTGATCCAGTCACAGCACGCCGGCCCTCTCGTCCAATCCTAAATCGCTGCCGCATGCTCCTCTCCCTCTTCTCCATTGCAAAACTACCTCCTCTCCTCTCCATCATCTCCATTCCAAAACCACCGTCTCGCCTCTCTCTCTTCTCCATTGCAAAACCACCTCCTCCCTCCTCGGATGAGGATCCCCTGACATAGCCCATCCTGCCATTGAGACACTGACACATGGGTCCCACCAAGCGTGGGCCCACCTGTCAGCGATCGAAAGGCAGGGGAACCTCTCCTCTCCATCAACTCCATTCCAAAACCACCGTCTCGCCTCTCCCTCTTCTCAATTTCAAAACCACCCCCTCTCCTCTCCATCATCTCCATTCCAAAACCACCGTCTTTGCTCTCCCTCTTCTCTATTGCAAGACCACTGTCTCTCCTCCCATCTTCCAAATCTAGCACCGGACCACTCAGAAGGACATCTATGGAGGGATGCAAGAATGAATCAGCAGATCGCGGCGGCCACTGTGCAAAGTTAGCCAGGTTGAAGGAGATCCTTACTTGGTTTGACAATGAGTGGGAGATTTCGAGGACGGTGAGGGCCATGTGGCAATGTATGCGAAAGAGCGAGACGACGGTAATGAGGGCGGCGATGTACTCCTCGGCGGCAGTCACGCCGCAGTCCTTCAAGTTCATCGAGTATCTCCAGGAGTATCCGTTCTCCCACCGCAAGAGGAGGCCGGATGGCGCGACGTCGCTTCCCTGCCGTTCTCCACGGTTCCCTCGACGCTCGCCTCGTTTCAACGACGTCGGTAGGGTTTACGGTAAGCTTCGCACTAACCTAATCTTCCATCTGCTCATGCTTACAATCAGTGTGACAACTAATAAAAATCATGCTTACAATCAGTCTCCGAGTACTACGGCACTCACCCTAAAATAGCTCTGGACCTTTGGGTCAAAGTTGTGTCACTGTGTAAAAATAAAGAAAAATAGATTGGTGCTTCTTTCAAAAAAGAGTACACCCCTAGAAAACTGCCAATATAAGCTACTATTATTTTTTTAAGTCTAAGATACTAGTATTTGGTTAGAGGATTTGCTGCCGAGAAAGATCCGTCCACAGTGAAGGCCACACATCCCACTGGTGGTGGTGGATGCCAATGCTTAGATGGAGCAGGGTTGGTGTCGGTAATTTTTATTTGGCACCTCGCACTCTGCATATATGCCGGTTCCATCCGTACATTTGTGTAGTTCCACCAAAATGCAGCTGAATAACCCTGTTTGCACAGATAATGAAAAGGCGTGATTACATTATAGGGGAACTAGTTGATGAAACATACACTAATAAACAGAAGAAAATATTACATCGTACTAGAAATCGACCCAAGTCTCCCCGATACACCTTCTGCCAGTGATGAACATCAGTGTACAGCGGTAGTACAAGGAGGGGCCTTGAGACATTCAAATCTCTATTTTTGTGCAGATCAACTAAAATTAAGCACCCCAGTTTGCATAAACGCTTAAACATTAACAATGGGACTAGTTGATGAAACATACATTAACAAAGAGAAGCACTTTCTTTATCTACATTGTAAATGAAATGATAGAGAGGACACTCGCTCTATTTTAACTGTATTATTACTTCATTTTATCAAGAACACTAGGTTGAGCAGGTGGCAAACGAGGTGTACCGTGTGCGTCGCAAGGATGAAGGCCGGGGTGCTTTGACTAGGATGTCAAGTGGCTCTTTCGGTCCCTATCTTCCCCGATGTTTCGTGGTAGCATTTGGGTTGTAATCCAAACTTGGTCGAGCTGGTGCTGCGCCCCCTACCTGCCTAGCTTATGTGGCTAACTTGTCTCCTGCTAGTACTCATCCGTTCTAGTAGTAGTTGCATAACTACCCGCTTACACCGATATGTTGTCGGATAATGGTTCTCTATGGTTGGGTTTTTTAATGAAATCGGAGGAACCCCTCTTCGATATATAAAAAACAGTGGCACTAGCGGTGCCAAAACATTGCCTCAAATTAATAGTGCCACTAGATTAAGGTGCAAAATAATAACATTATGCTTTATCATGGCGAGTGCCAAAACAAGAGCACAAGAGCAGGATCAACATGCAGGATCTTTGGCAAACGGTCGGACCAAAAAGGAACATACCTCATGATGGGAACCATATCTGCAAATTAATGCCATCGTAGAAGGGATGACACCATCACCAACATGGATGATTCAATTCATGGGACCTTTTGGTGCAGTTCACCTAAAATGAAGCAATGTCCCATGAGCTAGCAGCTTCTTCTTCTTCTTCTTTTTTAAGAAAAGGGCTCCAGCCCGGTTCCATTTCCATCGAAACGAAACCCACAGAGCTTCTTCTTCATTAGTTGCAATAAAATTGAGCAACATCAAGGTTGGTCGTGAAGCTCCTGGAGAGTAGGCGGACCAGGACAGTTGCATCTCTAAGGAAAAGAAGCAACTTATCTTAATGGGAAATTTAGCAGGACATGAAAAAAAAGTGCCATTGATTCATATTACTGGAGGCGTTACATTGAAAACAACATTGGTTTAACGTGTCCTTACTTTTAATAGTGCGACTGCTACATTTTACCGGTGGCATTACATAAGAGCTGCTCGGGCAACAAACATCGAAGAGGATATCCGGGTTGGTCCCATTTTTGTTCGGTATATAGCTACCTTATCTTGTGTGAGGCTAGCAAATCTAGTGTGGACTTACTCGCTGACTTGTCCCCAGTCCCCACTTTCTTTCCTTTTTCAACCAATAGATCGGGTTTATATTGAGTTTGTACTGCATTCCCTTTATTTCCCTATTAGACCTAGAGACCAGTTAGATAGCCAGTCTCTGCTACTTTTCACCCCCATTATTTCCTCTTTCGACCAGGTCCTAGATTCATGTAACAAATCTTCCCCCACCCCCACCCCATTTATTCCTTCTTTGAACCAAGTACTACTAGATTCGAGTGCATGAACTAGTTTTACCTCTTAACAGTAAAAAATTAGGTGGTTTTCAAACAGCCAATCGATCCTATCTACACGAGGGGGCCTGAGAAATAGTAAAAGATACAAATGCAGCGACGTCAGGAGCTCGGGAAGTAGATCACGGCCGGTTTCGAAGGAAGTTATACCTGAGGGTCGCCGGGATGTCGCTAGGTGGGCGGCGGGAGGCCGGATCTGCCCACACCACGACAAATGAGGAAGAATTGGTGGAGGCCTCCTCGCCAGCGATGCTTGGGAGAGAACGGCAAGGCACGCTGATCGGGACGCGCCGACAAGGAGGTAGAGCCGCCGCCAAGGACGCATCGCGTGAACGTTGCACCTTCTCACCTCCCGGCGGAGAGGATCCGGCTGGATCTGTGACCAGCGGTGAGTAGAGAGAGAGTGTGGCCACCGCTGTAGTGTTTAGATCCGAGAGGACGAGGCGGTGTGAAGAGAGCAACACTAGCAAGCAAGCGAGAGGCTCCTGCCTATATAGTGGAGTACTAGTTTTTTTTGTCTACCGGCCGAGCGGCTTGACCTCGCAATGACTGTCGAGAAGTCTTCATGCACGTGCCCCAGAGGCGCAGTTGTCATCATTTTGATCTGAAGCACCGGATTATAACATATAACATGAAAAAATGTCACATGAAAAGAAATCATAGAATCCCGACGGACAAACTAGACGAGGATCAAAGCTCAAATTAAAGATAAACTCGTAGAAAAGGGGCCCGTCGATAGATGTCCTAATTAACATAGCCGGCTTGACCTAGATGGCAGTCGAGTAGTCTTCGTGCATGTGCCCCCAATGACTTGCCCAACTCAGTTGTCGCTGTTTAACCCTCGCAGTGATCCGAAGCACATGACACCTAATTTTGCGAGATGACAAGAAGCCTTTTTTTAGATTTCTCACCAGAACTACAGCCCTGTACAACACAGCCTGCACGATATGTAGACGATAGCCAATCCAGGCGTGTCTGCTGGAGTCTGGTCACATGAATGGACGAACTGATCTTCCGTGTCTTGAAGGGATCGTCCAGGTACCAATGTATGCACTCCTACAACACTTCTCTAGTAGTACTATCGCTCATCTCTCTCTTCTATTAACTCATCCGACTTGCGGGGCCGGGGAGTGTGCCTATGGCCGGTTCTCAATTGCGGTCCCACATGTGTGTGCAAACGCAATATGACGCGCGTTCCATTCAGAGAGCGGCGTGCTAGACCAACCGACCGTCTGGGGTGCGACGCGAACGCGACGGGAGTGCTGTATACTCCGTACATGTGTACCATAGTTTTCTTGAGGCTTTTCTCCATGGCGCAATCCATGGATACAAAATTAGTATAATGTACTATTTAAAAGTTGAGGGCGGGGCTTTTCCCGCGCGGTAGGCGGGGCAGTTCCCCTAGTTGGTTCGACAAAGACGCGAGAAGATGAGGGAGTAGGCTGCTGCAAACGTAGGGCTGTGTGATTTGACAGCGAGTTACTTCTGGACAGGTGGGGCCCGGTGATTTGACTTGCCATTATCATTTTAACTGTGGCGCTACGACTGGCGTGAGTCTCCCGATTCCTGACCACCTCCATACAGGTTCCTCTCCCGATGCTCCACCATGTAGAGGCTGGCTCTTGCTTGAGAGCCCACTCCTCCACTTTTTCCTTGCCTCTTTCCCCCACATATGCAAAAATGCCATGTAAAGCGGGTGTCGGTGTCAAAACCGGCGGATCTCTGGTAGGGGGTCCCGACCTGTGCGTCTAGGCGGATGGTAACAGGAGACAAGGGACACGATCTTTTTACCCAGGTTCGGGCCCTCTCGATGGAGGTAATACCCTACTCCTGCTTGATTAATATTGATGATATGGGTAGTACAAGAGTAGATCTACCACGAGATCAAGGAGGCTAAACCCTAGAAGCTAGCCTATGGTATGATTGTTGTTCGTCCTACGGACTAAAACCCTCCGGTTTATATAGACACCGGATAGGTTAGGGTTACACAGAGTCGGTTACAATGGTAGGAGATCTACATATCCATATCGCCAAGCTTGCCTTCCACGCCAAGGAAAGTCCCATCCGGACACGGACAAAGTCTTCAATCTTGTATCTTCATAGTCTTGGAGTCCGGTCGTGATGATAGTTCGCTATCCGGACACCCCTAGTCCAGACTCCTCAAGAGCCCTCGAACCAGGCTTCAATGACGACGAGTCCGGCGCGCATATTGTCTTCGGCATTGCAAGGCGGGTTCCTCCTCCGAATACTTCATAGAAGGTTTTGAACACAAGGATAGTGTCCGGCTCTGCAAAACAAGTTCCACATACCACCGTAGAGAGAATAACTTTTGTACAGATCTGCTGACGTATTCCGCGGTGTGACATCACACCACAGCCAGGCCTTCACATGAATCGTTTTTTACTGTTCCACCTCAGCGCGTTTAGCGAGGCAGTTTCCTTGGCACGTCTTATCAAAGCATAGATTGTGCCCCCTTATTCCTGGATTCTCATCAATACGGATGTGGGTAACCCATCCGCGCCATTGATTACGGCGTTTGGGAGATAAGCGAGTTTTACCAGGCTGGTGGGGGACGCATAGCTTCGTCCGTCCATATAAGGGGATAAGGATCCACCTTTTCACCTACGCCTTCTTCCTCCTTTGCTCATCCATTTTTCAAGACTCGAGCTCCAGCGCCCAAGTCCGCACATCCCACCTCAACCTTCTCCAACTATGTCCGGAGCGGGAGGCAGGTGGATGGCCTCCTCCGTCACCGAGGGGCACATTACAAAGCTGCGGGAGGCCGGATACTTGTCCAGCAACATCACAGACTTGGCTGCCCGACGCTGGGCAGCTCATTCCAACCCCAGGCCCCATGAGAGGGTGGTGTTTCTCCCCACTTCCTCCATGGACTAGGTTTTCCACTTCACCCATTTGTCCAGGGGCTCATGTTCTACTACGGCCTGGACTTCCACGACCTGGCCCCGAATTTCATCCTCAACATCTCGGCGTTCATCGTCGTGTGCGAGGCCTTCCTCTGCATCCAGCCCCACTTCGGCTTATGGCTGAAGATCTTCAATGTTAGGTCGAAGGTAGTGGGCGGCCGTCAAGCGGAGTGCGGAGGCGCCATGGTTGGCAAGATGGCCAAAGTCCTGTGGTTTGAGGGCTCCTTCGTGGAGACAATAAAGGGGTGGCAATCAGGGTGGTTCCGCGCGACTCCAAATGGGTGGCGGCCCCTGAATTCAGATCTGGCTTCCCCACACAGCTCTCGTCATGGAAAGAGACGGGCCTGACGTGGGGGAATTCGGACGAGCTATCCGGACTCCAAACATGCGTCCGAAACCTGGTGGACAAGAACCTCAGGCTTGTCAACGTAATCCAGGTGATGCTCATCCGCCGGATTCTCCCATGCCAACAACGGGCCTTCAAACTGTGGGAGTTCGATCCGCACAAGACCCAACTCGACAAGGCTCTTCGACACTACGCGTGCGTAATATGCCCGAAGGTGTTGTTCAAGGCGCCGAGGTTCCACATCCGCCATCAAAATCGCGGATTCAGCTCGCAGCGTCAAGCCAGCGAGGTGAGTTATTTTACCCTTTATGGGACTATTTTTCATAGTTTGACTCTATGCGGGATCTAAAACTCCCTAACCTTTAACAGATGGTTGAAGACGCCCGGACAGGTTAATCGTCCGGCTCCTTTGCCAAAGACCAGCCGGACGCCCGATTGACGGGGCTGCTGGCTCCGTACCTCATGTGGTGCCGGAGAAGAAGGTCAAGAAGGAGGCAACGGAACTCAAGGAGCTCCCGACGCTGGTCTTGTCGATTCTGAAGCGAATCTTCTCCGAGAACGAGGAGGAAAGAAGCCTCTCCCCAGCGGGGAGGAGAGGAAAAGGAAGGCCGCCCTAACCGGGAGGCCGGAGGGTCCAAGAAGGGAAGAACCCTTCCTCCGTACTTCTCCACCAACATCGACAACGACGAGGAGGATTGGCCGACAAGGGCCAAGCCCCTGGCGAGATCGTAAGTGCCCGGATACCCATGGCTTTTTTATTGCATAGTGTTCTCTAATGCCGAACAATCATGCAGCCCGCCCAAGGGAGAGTTCACCGCTTCGTCGAGCGGGTCCCTGAGTTCGTCGGAAATGGAGAGTACTTCACTTCCGCCGCCTCATCGCCTCACACCGCGGACGATGCCGAGGTGGTGCCCAGGGGGCCTGGTCAAGAGGAGGTGGCGCAGAGGCGCCGCCAGCAACCTCCCGGACTCAGCGCTGGGGGGCGGGACCCCAGGCTCTAAGCCCGACCTCGTCCGGACTCCATGCCGGAACCTTCAGCGTTCCGAGTCCGCAAGCGGTCCTTCAGAAGAAGGGTAAGACGCCGTGTCTTCCGCCCAACGGAGGCACCGGATAGCACGGAGGCGCTTAACAGCGCCCATTGAGGAGGAGCACCGCTTTGTTATGAGTGTGGTGATCCAGAAAGTTCAGATCCGCCAAGAGCGGGCTGACTCAAGCCTGTACCAGCCTTCTAACAAAGCTTTGAGGTAAGTTTGAATATGTAAAATATTACCGTGATAGACAGTAGTTCTCGATGCTTAGTTCGGTGTTGGAAAGAAAAGCCGGACTAAGGATCTAAAAGATATACGCAGGAGTCTAGCATAAGTATGTCAATATGGGAATGCAGGCTGCGCTTGCTGACCTCCGCCAGACCGATCATGGAGGTCAATGCTTTGAAGCAGAGCCTCGAGCGGTCCGAGAACGAGCTCGGCCTTGCCAAGAAGCAGCTCGAGGACAAGGAAGGTAAGTAATACCTTATTAAAGAAATACCTTATAGAAAGGTTTTGGTTGCAAAAAATAACAGGAATAACATGGGTACCGCAGGGGCCACGAACGAGGTGGCGACCCTGAAGGAAGCGGTGTCCATGGCCGAAAGCAAAGCGGCCGCGGAGCGCACCGAGCGAGAGAAGGGGGAGGCGCAGCTGGCAGAGGTGCGGCAAGAGCTCCAGGCTCTCGTGAAAAAACACAAGGGTTTGGAGCGTGACTCGAAGACCCGAGAGTCCGAGCTTGCCTCGGCTCTTGAGAGTGCCCAAGCTGCTAAGGCCGAGGCCCAAAAAGCCCTCCAAGAAATTGAATCATTAAAGAAGATAGCGGTGGGTAAGGCATTCTCTATGCAAAGCAAGCATGTGAAAGTGAATTACCTATTACTTACCCGGATTCGGAGCTCTCCCGGAGCATTCGCAGATCTGCCCCGTAGTGTGTCTGATGCTGCCGCATTCTACCGCGCCAAGGAGGGGAGCTCAACAGAGAAGGTGTTCTGGTCTCAATATGCTGAGGCCGGACATCCGGTGCCCCTAAGCGACCAGCTGAAGCAGATGGTCGAGCTCCACAAGGTCACCGAACAGGCCATGAAGGGCCTCATAGTTGGTGTGGCCATTGGAAGCCATGCCAGGAGCTACTTTGGGCTCGGCGGGCGGTGGTGGACGCCTGTCCACGGGTTGAAGTCATCAAGCGCTCCGTCTGCATTGAAGGTGTCCGTCGGGCCCTTGCCCGTGCTAAAGTGCACTGGGCAAGCTGGATGCGGAGAAGCTTGTGACGGACGGGCCACCGAAGGGCAAGGAGCATCGCGACGCCGAAATGTACTATGAGGGCCTCTCAAGGGTGCCCGCCGAATAGCGGATGAGTGCTCCGAGATGTAATTTTGAATAGACTCGCATTTGTTATCATGTACGCTGAAAACTTGTTCATATGCGCTAAGCAACGCTAGTTAATTTAAAATATTACCTTCTGTGCGGCCATTTATCAAATTTGAGAGATGGCAAGTCGTTGGCTTCAGCCCCATGCCACAGTCTTTGGGGTATTCGGGATAAACTTGAGCACTCTTGTTCCCATTCTTGGGTCCATCTAGGAGGCGCTCAACATAACGAACAAGGCAACCGGACTTATAATGCTTGAACACTCTCACTTAGCCATAGAATTCTATAATTTTAAATTTCGGCGAAGCCCCTAGTATTCGGAAGACCGAGTTCGGGGCGCTATCCACGCCTTGGCCGGACAATTCTGGTTCCTCGCTCTAAGCGGCATAAGTCTTTAGGGACCCGAAAAAACCTCTCGAACAGCGATCGGCTCTCGCCCTATCATGACGGTCAGTTTTAGCTTTCTCCACTGAGGTGCTCAACCTAGCTCAACTGGGGCACAATCGCAGTGGTTCTCCTAGTGCTACCTTAGCCGATATAACGGAACGTAAGGTACCAAAACATAGGAGCCGGGCAGACCCAACTATTGACCCAATACATGATTCGGAGCCGATGCATATAATGCTATAAGTTCGGGGTGCCGCACTTGTGAAAGTGTTCGGACTTATCACACCATACTTTTGGGGTACTTAAGCCCCTGGTGTATTGGCCGTACCAAAGTGTACGAGTGCAACATGTCATGAAATGAACATATATATAGATAAAGAAAGGAGTGCAATAATAGGCAAAAGCTATGTATTGTTTATTCAAAAAGGTACTGCAATGAAGGCAGAACGATACAAATAGTGCGATAAGCAAGGGATGTCCCCCTCCAGGGGTAAGCTGCGGGATGGTATGTAAAACAGGTATAATGCTCGTAATAGAGACCACCTGAACACTCGACGTGGCTTTCTGCTTCCCTGGCTGTTGCATCGTGAGTTCGGCGATTCTAGTGCCGGACAGGACTTCTGGAAAACGGAGTCCTGAAAGTAAGAAAAAGGAAAAAAATAAAAAAAGAAAAAGGATGACACAATCGGGAGCCCCTGGTGCGGTTGAGCCGCATTCCGGGCGTGCCGTGGTCGTGCCCCTCCCCTTATGCCCATGGTATCTCCAGAGCGTAGTTATGTACACGTAGTACTGGCTTCGCAATTTCGCGAGGGCTGGGGTTGGGGCCGGATTGCTACACGTGCTTGAATCGTGCCTGGCGGTCTTGTTGTAGGTTACTCCGGGCGCGCTTGACAGTGTCCGGACGCTTAGTGGCCGGACTCGAGAATTGCTGTGAGAGGCTGCTTTGCACCTCCGCCCGAGAACGCCGTGTGCTCCTCCGCTTGGAGAGAGCGTTCGGTGTTTCCATTGACCGTGATTACTCCTCGAGGGCTGGCATCTTGAGCTTGAGGTATGCATAGTGCGGCACCGCATTGAACTTTAAATGCGGTTCGTCCGAGCAAATGCATGATAGCCATCGCGAACGGGACGATGTCGAAGATTAACTCTTCGCTTTGGAAGTTATCCGGGATCCGAAGACCACTTCGAGTGTAAGCGAGCCTGCATAATTGGCCTCTACACCGGTATGACGCCTTTAAAGGTCGTCTTTGTAGGTTTAATCCTTGAGGGGTCTATGCCCATTTTGCGCCCGTATCCCGATAAAGCAGGTTCAGGCTGCTACCCCGCCCATCGGGACTCGGTGAGGTGAAATCCGTCAATAATTGGGTCAAGGACCAATGCGCAAAACCGCCGTGGACGGATGCTAGTGGGTGGTCCGTTCGATCAAGGTGATCGGGCAGGAAGACCATGGGTTAAACTTGGGCGACCGCTCCATCGCATATACGTCCCTTAGTGCACGCCTGCCCTTTTGGGTATATGGGTTGCGTATATCATGTTCACCGTCGGCGCACTTGTGTGGGAAAACCCTTCATCCTCTATTGTTCGGTGGCCGGGCTCTTCCTCGTCATCGCTATGCAACCCCTTGTCGTTGAGTTCGCACTTAACTTGCTGCTTGCTTGAACACCCAACAATCCCTGTTGGTGTGATTGGCTGGTTTTCGGGGTGCCATGTATCCGCACAAGCTATCGAGTATTCGGTCCAAGTTGGACGGGCCCCGGGTATTTCTTTTGAATGGCTTCTTCCACGACGGGTTTAGAGCCTCCGAATCCGCATTGACGATCGTATCTTCAGCATTATCGCCGCACGCGGCAATTGTTCTTGTTGCGACGCCGACCTGCCATTGCTGTCCTTGGTATCCGAACTATCGTGGTGTTTGGCCAAGTTGTTGCTTGAGCTAGCCAGCTGTCTTCTCCCGCACAAAAGCGGGTCATGAGTGTTGTGAGGGCTGCCATGGATTTCGGCTTTTCCTGTCCTAGGTGCCGGGCAAGCCATTCATCGCGGATGTTATGTTTGAAGGATGCAAGGGCCTCTGCATCCGGACAGTCAACGATTTGATTTTTCTTTGTGAGGAACCGTGTCCAGAATTGTCTGGCCGATTCTACTGGCTGCTGAATTATATGGCTAAGGTCATCGATATCTGGTGGTCGCACATATGTGCCCTGGAAGTTATCAAGGAATGCGGCTTCCAGGTCCTCCCAACAACCAATTGATTCTGCTGGCAAGCTGTTGAGCCAATGCCGAGCTGGTCCTTTAAGCTTGAGTGGGAGGTATTTGATGGCATGTAGATCATCACCACGGGCCATGTGGATGTGGAGGAGATAGTCCTCGATCCATACCGCAGGATCTGTGGTACCGTCGTATGATTCGATGTTTACGGGTTTGAAGCCCTCAGGGATTTGATGATCCATTACTTCATCTGTGAAGCATAGTGGGTGTGCGGCGCCTCTGTATTGGGCTATATCACGACGTAGCTCATATGAGCTTTGTCTACTGTGTTCGGCCCGACCAGGTTTGCTATATCCAGCGCGACGGTAATCATCCCGAGTCGTTGGGCGCCCACGCGATCCGTAGATCGATCTTGTATGTTTTGCCTTATCCTCCAATATATCTCGCAAGTCCGGCACATTTTCCGTGCCTTGATACTTTTGAGCGGCGCGGGGTGTGGCTTGAGCGGAGGGCCGAGAGGCTTTCTGTCATGCCACGGGTGGCCGTCTGCCATGTCGCTGCTGGTGACTTGGGTGCTTCCTCCTCGACCGAGGCAACGACCTGCGTTTGGGGTAGCTTTTGGAGGGCGCTCGAGTTCATACTCTTGGCTGCAAGGACTTCATCCATCCGTCGACTAGCAGTGTCTTGGTCAGCTCTAAGCTGTTGCTGCTTTTCTTGAGGCTGCTTGCCGTGGCCATAAGCCTGCGTTTGAAACGCTCTGTTGGCGGGATCCTCGAGCACGACAAATTGCTGTCGCCGAGGCTTGCCTCATCTTCGGAGGGAGCGCATAATTATCGTCCTCTACCTCTCTTTACGCCGCCACCGTCGTGCGAACTTGCTTCTCCTCCTCCTCGCGCCGAGTCCCTTTGGAGGGGGTTGTCTTCGCACCTTGTCCGGGGTGTTATTATCTCCGTGCGGAATCACCGTTTTGTTGTGGCGGGATTTAGAGCGGCGCCGCCGACGTCGGGCGCGGTTGCTTCTTGGAGGGTCATCCTCCGTTGTTCCATCGCCGTTCCCATCTTTTGGGATGTCCACCATGTATATGTCGATGACGAGGTGGCCTTCCGGTGCCTTGTAGGCGCTGGGTCTTGGTCGTCTCCGCATCGTCGTCCATACCGTCGATGTCTTGAGTCGAAGTCGAGCATGTCGGTTAAATCATCGGCGGTGGCTACAAAGTGGGTGGTGGGTGGGCGTTGAATTTCTTCGTCGTCAGTATCCCAACCTTCCCGTCCGTAGTCCGCCAGGCTCTTCAATAAAGAGAGAGACTTTAGTGAATTCAGGATGTCGCCAAAGGGCGAAAGTGCTGAAAGATGTCCATGCAGTGAACTCCATGACCGCGCCCAATCGGATTCGATTAGCGGCGCGAGGGTTCGGAGTCCGGAGAGGAGTCCGCACCACGAGTCAAGGTATTCACAAAGGACAGGATGGAGTTCGGCTCAATCGCCAGAGATCGTAGCCCCGAGGCGGTGTCCAACCACTCGCCCTCGATCGGGAATCCGCCCGGATTAAGGGTCGAAGCGGATCCGGTGCGGCCTCGTGGCCTTGCTCGGGCGGCAGAGCTAGATCATACCCGTCGAGACAGGTCGGCACGCCGGTTGTGGCTCGAATCCGTCGAAGATCAAGTCTCCGCGACATCGGCCGTATAGTTCAAACTTCCTAATCTGACCTGATGGCGGGCGTAGCTTCGATCTGCTCCGGATGGCCAAGTGAATTGCCCCTGATGCAAAGCCGCCGAATCTGAAGATCTGTCCGGGAGAAAAGTCTCACCTGGACCTGTCGTTGTTGATGATCGAAGGAGCCATCGGGCCTATCGGTGACGACACGGAGGAACTCTCAATGAAAGCACCAATGTCGTTGTCAAAACCGGAGGATCTCGGTAGGGGGTCCCGAACTGTGCGTCTAGGCGGATGGTAACAGGAGACAAGGGACACGATGTTTTTACCAGGTTCAGCCCTCTCGATGGAGGTAATACCCTACTCCTGCTTGATTAATATTGATGATATGGGTAGTACAAGAGTAGATCTACCACGAGATCAAGGAGGCTAAACCCTAGAAGCTAGCCTATGGTATGATTGTTGTTCGTCCTACGGACTAAAACCCTCCGGTTTATATAGACACCGGATAGGTTAGGGTTACATAGTGTCGGTTACAATGGTAGGAGATCTACATATCCAGACGCCAAGCTTGCCTTCCACGCCAAGGAAAGTCCCATCCGGACACAGGACGAAGTCTTCAATCTTGTATCTTCATAGTCTTGGAGTCCGGCCGTGATGATAGTTCGGCTATCCGGACACCCCCTAGTCCAGGACTCCCTCAGCGGGCTTATAGCCCACTATTGTACTTGATCCTACAGGTGCTAAGCCTGCCACATAGGCATAAAGTCTGATGTGGCAAGTTAATTAAGAAGAGAGAGACTAGTTTGGTGACCCCAGGAAGAAACGGTGATAAGCGCGTGTACCTAGATGAAGCAAACTTAGCAACAAAAAGCTAAGCACCTATGCATTGGGGACTTGAGTTGCTAAGCCATTTAATGCCCATAACACCTCATCTAAGCACCATTTCATTGGAAGAGGTCACTCCTTGGCAAATACAATAAATAATACGAAGAAAGAGATAGAGAGAAGTAAACAAAAAAAATACTCTTATAGCCAACCTTATAGCTAACCTTGTTGTACGAGTGACTAAGTGATGACTATGTATGACATGCCAACATCAGATAGCCTAACGTGTCATGTTAAATCTCCAAGGGCGCGACCGCGTGAGCGAGGCGACAGTCGTGGTAGGCGCGACCATGATACGGGCTGCTGGCAGCCCTTGGATCTGAGATCGAACGGTCGCATGCTAAGTTGCTGAAAATTTGTAGAATAACCCTCCAGGATAGGATATTCACCCATAGGTCTAGAATCACGCCATGCAACCGTTCGATCTCGGATCCAAGGGCTCTCGGAAGCCCGTATCATGGGAGAATGGAAAGCTTCGTATCACCTGTAATTTTCCCGACGCTTGACATGACATCGAAAGCCATTTAATTGGGCGTCGAGTCGACATGGCATCTAATTGGGCCCCCATAGTACTGTGCATGGATCCATTTATCCACCAGGCAAGCCACTACCCTGCCATTCGCATGCGCCCCCACTCGACATGTTTACAATCGATAAACCGCTCCTAGTCGTCCCGTCCTTTCACCTTACCGCAGTTCCACTAATCCTAACCTTCCTCCCAAATCCATGGCGTCCCAAATCTCCATGATCGGCGGTGAGTACAAGGTTAGAACCATCACCGACGATGAGTTCGACGTCATCTACACCCGTTCTTCCGCAACGGTGAAAGAATGCCTTTCTCGCTTCAAACACATGTTCAAAAACTCAAATGATGAGTGGGTCACTGGGCTAGATGTTGAGTACACAACAGTCCTGGGAAGCGAGAAGAAACTAAAGGAGGCAGAGAAGAAGAAGCCCGCCGTGATCCAGGTTTGCGTGCATGACTTATGCTTGGTCTACCACATATGCCATGCCGACGTTGAGTGTGAGGAATTTAAGAAGTTCCTCAAGGGCGGCCGAGCCAAATTCGTTACTGTAGACTTTAGGAATGACAAGGAAATCCTGGGTCGGATAGGTCTCGTTGTAGGCCAGCCCTTCGATCTCAAGAAGGCAAGCCTGGTGTCCTTCTCTCAACCTTCAATGTTGACCCTGGCAGCAGCCATGGTTCATCCTTCATACGGTAAACTAGAGAAACCTCTGTACACGTTTCATGGTCATGCATGGCAGTGGAATGTACTAGATATAGACCACATCCACTATGCTGCAATGGATGTCTACCTTTGTTTCCATATCTACAAGGGTTGGATGAAGAGCAAGAGCCAAGTGTGCGGTTCAAGCAAAGAAGTATCGCCCAAGAGGAAGAGGGACAAGGACGAAGTCGAGGACGTGGAAGAGGACTCCGAGTAAGGTGGCAGTGTCGTTGCTCATGGTGGTTCTAATGCAGTGTCTACCGGATTAGTTGCTTAGTTTAATTTATGGTGTGCTTAGTTTTATTTGAGGGGTGTGTTGTGCTAAGCCCCCAGCAGAACTATGTTATGTTTCTTCTCGTTATATTTCGTACATTTCATCTTTTAGTTGGTATAGTACTACCACTCGTTTCTTGACATTATATACGTACTATATATATGACCAACATCATATAGCCAGCAGTTTAGTTGTCAAGAATTTCAGGGTGCATAGTTTTGTCAAAGAATTCCAGGGTGCTTAGTTTTATTTGAGGGGTGTGTTGTGCTGGACACCATTAACTTATCATTGTGAGAATCGGCTTATTTTTGTCATGTAACATGGTCAACGGGTTTGACGTGAAAATAACAATGTCTAATGGCATTTCTGAGAAAACATCTAACTTAAGGATGGCATTTTTTAGATATCTAATTGCATTTTTGAGCATGCATGTCACGGATCGATGGCATTTTTTGAGTAGTTGTAACTTCTAGTGGCAACTCTAAGTAGTGATACACAACTAGTGGCATAAATAATAAGAACCCAAGAATTAAATAGGTATGCTTATTTCTTTATTTCTTTATACCTTTGTGTGCGAAAAAATATACGCTGCCTCCCCCCAGATTTTCTTTAAAGAGGCAACATAGAACTATATGAGTGCCCTGTTAAATTTTGGAATTATTCCGGGTTCGTTTGGCCTTTTTATATATTAATTGAGTTTCTGGTCATTTAATGTGCATAATTCAAATTTGAACTACAAGCACACGCTCCCGTGCACCAAAGTTGACTGAAAAATCACATCTGTGTCCTCGGGTGAATTTCTAGGTCCCATGCAAGAAATGGGAATGAAATTCAAACATCTCGGCATCGTGGTTCAGCCGAGAACATTGAGAAGCTTTGTTTTAAAATTCTTGTAAATCCAAAACACGCCTGAAAATCATAAAACTTGGCATGGTGTCATGTCATGGTACTACCATGCTATGGTAAAAAAAATTGCAGAATAGGAACAAGTTTTGGTATAAGCTTTTTGCAAACCGAAGCTTCTCTCAAGAAGGCTCGTGGTTCTGAGAGGGAACGTGTCACCTTTGTGTGCATAATTCAAATTTTAAATACAAGCACATGCTCCAAAGGCACCAAAGCTGGTTGAAAAATCACATGTGTGTCCTCGGGTAAATTTCTAGGTCCCATGCCGAAATGGGAATGAAATTCAAACATCTCAAGGCGTCATGGCTCGGCTGGAACTTGGTTTTTAATTCCAAGTAAACCAAACACGCATGAAAATCATGAAACTTGGCTTGGTGTCATGACATGGCACCAACATGCTGTGGTAATTTTGCTGTCCGATTTGCGAAGGCGCACACAATAACAATCAACCTAGTCATTTTGGAACAAGTGTTGTCACGTTACAATCGGAAACACAAGTATTATTGAAACCGTGGTCGTTCTATTTACCATTTACATGCCGCCACGCGTCCCATTTTTTTATTAGCTAGGAGGCGCCATGCAGGGTAGCTATTTGAGTACGGGAGGTGTGCGATCAGACCCCTGCGTGTGCTTATCAGGAGGAGAGCCCTTTGACTTCCATCTGCCGTCCACCTCTCTCCCAAGGTCTCCATTAATGGCGCCCGAGCCTCTGTTTAATGGCGTGGCTATGTCTCACTCGACTGAGATTTAAGATAGAAAAAAGAAAATCTGAAAAGAAAATTTTGCACGGATCTTGATGTAAGATCCGACGGACCTATATAGCATCTACTGCGACATATAACAAGACTGATGAATATATATAAGGACGACGAGAGTGGATAATAATTGTCTTACATAATTAGGAAGATAATTAAAAAAGCCACATGCGGCTACGCCCGAAATACACAAGGGCAAAAGAAGAAGGAAGACACATACAACGATCTAGCTCGCTGATCTCTACTTTCTTTATGCGCTGCAGGTCGCGGAGACTAATTCTCGCGGCGGGCGATGATCTCTTTCATTAGTTTCATGTCCTTAATACGCTGCTTGGAAGCATCCACGGATTCCTCCACCAGCCTGTTGCGCTCGATGCGGAGCATGGCATTCTCGTCAATAAGTTTCTTGACGATGACGCCCGTCCTCTGCAACAAGGCAGCGGTCTCCTCCGCCTGCTTCGCCCTTCCGGCGATCTTCGCCCTCAGCAGGTCGCGCTCACCCCGGAGCTTCGCATTACCCTCCCCTAGTTGTCGGATGACGCCGGTAGCCTCGTCCTGCAACCTCGCCCAGCCGGAGATCTGATCCATTTGGCTATGGACCATCGCACGCATGAGCCTGTAAGAGTCCTCGCCTGCACGCGAGAAATTTTCCCAGGCCGCCGCGGCGTGGCGGGACCTCCGTGCTGCTTCGACGGCGCGGCGGGACATCTCTGCTGCTTCCGCAGCGTGGCCGGACCAGTGTGCTACATCGACGGCACGGCGGGACCTCCGTGCTGCTTCGGCGGCGCGGCGGGACTGCTACGTCATGAGCTTGCGTTGGTTTTCCCCGAAGAGGAGAGGATGACGCAGCAGAGTAGCGTAAGTTTTTCCCTCAGTTTTTGAGAACCAAGGTATCATTCCAGTAGCAGGCCACGCACAAGTCCCTCGTACCTACACAAAGCAAATAACTCCTCGCAACCAACGCGAATAGGGGTTGTCAATCCTTTCACGGTCACTTACGAGAGTGAGATCTGATAGAGATGATAGATAATATTTTTGGTATTTTTTGGTATAAAGATGCAAAGTAAAATAAAAGGCAAAGTAAAAAAGCAAAGCAATAATAAAGTGATGGAAGATTAGTATGATGAAAATAGACCCGGGGGCCATAGATTTCACTAGTGGCTTCTCTCAAGAGCATAAGTATTTTACAGCGGGTGAACGAATTACTGTTGAGCAATTGACAGAATTGAGCATAGTTATGAGAGTATCTATGTATGATCATGTATATAGGCATCACGTCTGAGACAAGTAGACCGACTCCTGCCTGCATCTACTACTATTACTCCACTCATCGACCGCTATCCAGCATGCATCTAGAGTATTAAGTTAATGAAAACAGAGTAACGCCTTAAGAAAGATGACATGATGTAGAGGAATAAATTCATGCAATATGATAAATACCCCCATCTTGTTATCCTCGATGGCAACAATACAATACGTGCCTTGCAACCCTTTACATCCTTTGGGTAAGGACACCGCAAGATTGAACCCAAAGCTAAGCACTTCTCCCATTGAAAGAACTACCAATCTAGTTGGCCAAACCAAACGAATAATTCGAAGAGACTTGCAAAGATAACTCAATCATACATAAAAGAATTCAGAGAAGATTCAAATATTGCTCATAGATAATCTTGATCATAAACCCGCAATTCATCGGTGTCAACAAACACACCGCAAAAAGAAGATTACATCGAATAGATCTCCACGAGAGAGGGGAAGAACATTGTATTGAGATCCAAAAAGAGAGAAGAAGCCATCTAGCTACTAACTATGGACCCGAAGGTCTGAGGTAAACTACTCACACTTCATCGGAGAGGCTATGACGATGATGTAGAAGCCCTCCGTGGTGGAATCCCCTTCCGGTGGAGCTCCGGAACAGGCCTCAAGATGGGATCTCGTGGATACAGAAAGTTGCGGCGGTGGAATTAGGTTTTTGGCTCCATATCTGGTCTGTTGGGGGTACGTAGGTATATATAGGAGGAAGGAGTACATCGGTGGAGCTTCGAGGGGCCCACGAGGCAGGGGGCGCGTCCTAGGGGGGGCGCCCTCCAACCTCGTGGCCGCCTCGTGGCTTTCTTGATGGAGGGTCCAAGTCTCCTGGGTCTTATCTGATGAGAAAATCACGTTACCGAAGATTTCATTCCTTTTGGACTCCGTTTGATATTCCATTTCTTCGAAACACTGAAATAGGCAAAAAAAATAGCAATTCTGGGCTGGGCCTCCGGTTAATAGGTTAGTCCCAAAAGTAATATAAAGTGGAAAATAAAGCCCAATATAGTCCAAAACAATATATAATATAGCATGGAGCAATCAAAAATTATAGATACGTTGGAGACGTATCAGGCATCCCCAAGCTTAATTCCTGCTCGTCCTTGAGTAGGTAAATGATAAAAAGAGAATTTTTGATGCGGAGTGCTACTTGGCATAATTTCAATGTAACTCTTCTTAATTGTGGTATGAATATTCAGATCCGAAAGATTCAAGACAAAAGTTCATATTGACATAAAGATAATAATACTTCAAGCATACTAACAAAGCAATCATGTATTCTCAAAATAACATGGCCAAAGAAAGTTATCCCTACAAAATCATATAGTCTGGCTATGCTCTATCTTCACCACACAAAGTATTTAAATCATGCACAACCCCGATGACAAGCCAAGCAATTGTTTCATACTTTTGACATTTTCAAAACTTTTTCAATCTTCATGCAATACATGAGCGTGAGCCATGGATATAGCACTATATGTGGAATAGAATGGTGGTTGTGGAGAATACAAAAAGAGGGAAGATAGTCTCACATCAACTAGGCGTATCAACGGGCTATGGAGATGCCCATCAATAGATATCAATGTGAGTGAGTAGGGATTGCCATGCAACGGATGCACTAGAGCTATAAGTATACGAAAGCTCAACAAATGAAACTAAGTGGGTATGCATCCAACTCGCTTGCTCACGAAGACCTAGGGCAATTTGAGGAAGCCCATCATTGGAATATACAAGCCAAGTTCTATAATGAAAAATTCCCACTAGTATATGAAAGTGACAAAACGAGAGACTCTCTATTATGAAGATCATGGTGCTACTTTGAAGCACAAGTGTGGTAAAAGGATAGTAACATTGTCCCTTCTCTCTTTTTCTCTCATATTTTTTTCATTGGGCCTTTTCTCTTTTTTGGCCTCTTTTTTTATTTTTCGTCCGGAGGCTCATCCCGACCTATGGGGGAATCATAGTCTCCATCATCCTTTCCTCACTTGGGACAATGCTCTAAAAATCATGATCATAACACTTCTATTTTTCTTACAACTCAATAATTACTAAGAACAAAATATGACTCTATGTGTATGCCTCCGGCGGTGTACCGGGATATGCAATGATTCATAAGTGACATGTATGAAAGAATTATGAACGGTGGCTTTGCCACAAATACAATGTCAAATAAATGATCATGCTAAGCAATATGACAACGATGGAGCGTGTTATAATAAACGGAACGGTGGAAAGTTGCATGGCAATATATCTCGGAATGGCTATGGAAATGCCATGATAGGTAGGTATGTTGGCTGCTTTGAGGAAGGTATATGGTGGGTGTATGATACCGGCGAAAAGTGCGCGATATTAGAAAGGCTAGCAATGGTGGAAGGGTGATAAGAGTGCGTATAATCCATGGGCTCAACATTAGTCATAAAGAACTCATATACTTATTGCAAAAATCTACAAGTTATCAAAGCAAAGTATTACGTGCATGCTCCTAGGGGGATAGATTGGTAGGAAAAGACCATCGCTCGTCCCCGACCGCCACTCATAAGGAAGACAATCAATAAATAAATCATGCTCCGACTTCATCACATAACGGTTCACCATACGTGCATGCTACGGGAATCACAAACTTTAACACAAATATTCCTTAGATTCACAGTTACTCAACTAGCATGACTCTAATATCACCATCTTCATATCTCAAAACAATTATCAAGCATCAAACTTTTCTTAGTATTCAACGCACTCAAAAGAAATTTCTACAAATCTTGAATACCAAGCATTTTATTATTAAGCAAATTACCATGCTATTTAAGACTCTCAAAATAATCTAAGTGAAGCATGAGAGATCAATAGTTTCTTTAAAACAAATCCACCACCGTGCTCTAAAAGATATAAGTGAAGTACTAGAGCAAAACTATCAAGCTCAAAAGATATAAGTGAAGCACATAGAGCAAAACTATCAAGCTCAAAAGATATAAGTGAGCACATAGAGTATTCTAACAATTTCCAATTCATGTATGGCTCTCTCAAAAGGTGTTTACAGCAATGATGATTGTGGTAAACTAACAAGCAAAGACGCAAATAATACAAGACGCTCCAAGCAAAACACATATCATGTAGTGAATAAAAATATAGCTCCAAGTAAAGTTACCGATGGAAGTGGATTTAAAGAGGGATGCCTTCAGGGCATCCCCAAGCTTTTACTTTTTGGTGTCCTTGGATTATCTTGGGTGTGCCATGGGCATCCCCAAGCTTAGGCTCTTGCCACTCCTTGTTCCATAATCCATCACAAAAAATTCACCCAAAACTTGAAAACTTCACAACACAAAACTCAACAGAAATCTCGTGAGCTCCGTTAGCGGAAGAAAACAAAAGACCACTTCAAGGTACTATAATTAAATCATTATTTATTTATATTGGTGTTAAACCTGCTGTATTCCAACTTCTATATGGATTATAAACTATTTTACTAGCCATAGATTCATCAAAATAAGCAAACAACACACGAAAAACAGAATCTGTCAAAAACAGAACAGTCTGTAGTAATCTGTAACTAACGCAAACTTCTGGAACTCCAAAACTTCATACAAAATAGGAAGACCTAGGAAATTTGTCTATTGATCATAAGCAATTGGAATCACTATTTTATCACGTTCTGGTGATTCTTAACAATTGTTTTCGTGAACCAAAAGTTTCTGGAAATTACAGCAAGATCAAATAACTATTATCCAAGAAGATCCTATAGGTTTAACTTGGCACAAACACTAATTAAAACATAAAACCACATCTAAACAGAAGGTGGATGGATTATTTATTCCTAAACAGAAACAAAAAAACTAAAAATAAAATTGGGTTGCCTCCCAACAAGCGCTATCGTTTAACGCCCCTAGCTAGGCATAAAAGCAAGGATAGATCTAGGTATTGCCATATTTGGTGGGCAATCCATAGGTGGCTCTCATAATAGATTCATATGGTAATTTTATCTTCTTCCTAGGGAAGTGTTCCATGCCTTTCTATAATGGGAATTGGAATCTAATATTCCCTTCCTTCACATCAATAATTGCACCAATCGTTCAAGGAAAGGTCTACCAAGAATAATAGGACATGAAGGATTGCAATCTATATCAAGAACGATAAAATCTATGGGCACATAATTCCTATTTGCAACAATAAGAACATCATTAATTTTTCCCATAGGTTTCTTAATAGTGGAATCCGCAAGGTGCAAGTTTAGAGAGCATTCATCAAAATCACGGAAATCTAGCAAATCACATAAAGTTTTGGGAATAGTGGAAACACTAGCACCCAAATCACATAAAGCATAAAATTCATGATCCTTAATCTTAATTTTAATAGTTGGTTCCCACTCATAAAGTTTTATAGGGATGGAGACTTTCAACTCAAGTTTTTCCTCATAAGATTGCATTAAGGCATCAACGATATGTTTAGTAAACGCTTTATTTTGACTATAAGCATGCGGAGAATTTAGCACGGATTGTAACAAGGAAATACAATCAATTAAACAGCAACTTTCATAGTTAAATTCCTTGAAATCCAAAATAGTGGGTTTAGCAACATCTAAGGTTTTACTTTCTTCAATCCCACTTTTATCAATTTTAGCATCATAATCTAAAAGCTCCGAATTTTTAGAACACCTTCTACGTAAAGGTGACTCATAATCAATCTCATCATTATCAAGATTCATATTGCAAAACAAAGATTTGATAGGGGACACATCAATAACTTTTAGATCTTCATCTTGATTTTCATGGGAATCGGAAGAACACGCTTTAATAAAGGCATCTTTCATAGCACGCATCCTAGCGGTTCTTTGCTTGCACTCATCAATGGAATTTCTCATGGCTTTGAGAGACTCATTGATATCATGCTTAGGAGGAATAGATCTAAGCTTTAAAGAATCAACATCAAGAGAAATTCTATCAACGTTCCTAGCCAATTCATCAACCTTAAGTAATTTCTCTTCAAGCAAAGCATTAAAATTCTTTTGTGAATTCATAAACTCCTTAACACTATTCTCAAATTCAGAGGGCATATTATTAAAATTTCCATAAGAGTTGTTGTAGGAATTTTCATAATTATTAGAAGGATTACTAGGATAGGGCCTAGGATTAAAATTCCGTATATATGCGTTGTTACCAAAATTATTTCTACCAACAAAACTCACATCCATAGATTCATTATTATTCTCAATCAAAGTAGACAAAGGAATATCATTAGGATCATAAGAAACACTCTTAGTAGCAAATAATTTCATAAGTTCATCCATCTTTCCACTCAAAACATTGATTTGTTCTATCGCATGCACTTTTTATTAGTAGATCTTTCAGTGTGCCATTGAGAATAATTAACCATAATATTATCTAGGAGTTTAGTAGCATCTCCTAAAGTGATTTCCATAAAAGTGCCTCCCGCGGCCGAATCTAAAAGGTTTCTAGAAGCAAAATTCAATCCGGCATATTTTTTTTGTATAATCATTCACAAGTTTAAACCATGAATAGGGCAATTACGTATCATTAATTTCATTCTCTCCCAAGCTTGTGCAACATGTTCATGATCAAGTTGCTTAAAATTCATAATATCGTTCCTAAGGGAGATGATCTTACCGGCAGGAAAATACTTAGAGATAAAAGCATCTTTGCACTTGTTCCAAGAATCAATACTATTTTTAGGCAAAGATGAAAACCAAGCTTTAGACGGTCTCTAAGCGAAAAAGGAAATAGCTTCAATTTAACAACATCATTGTCAACATCTTTCTTCTTTTGCATATCACACAAATCCACGAAGCTATTTAAATGAGTAGCGGCATCTTCACTAGGAAGGTCGGCAAATTGATCTTTCATAACAAGATTCAACAAAGCAGCATTGATTTCACACAATTTTGTATTGGCAAGAGGAGAAATCGGAGTGCTAAGGAAATCATTATTGTTGGTATTGGTAAAGTCACACAATTTTGTATTATCTTGAGCCATAGTGACAAGCAAGCAATCCAACACACGAGCAAACAGAAAAAGGCAAGCGAAAAGAGAGGAGGAGATTGGGAAAGAGAGGGCGAATACAATGGCAAGGGTGAAGTGGGGGACAGGAAAATGAGAGGCAAATGGCAAAAAATGTAATGCGAGAGATAAGGGATTGTGATGGGTACTTGGTATGTTGACTTTTGCGTAGACTCCCCGGCAACGGCGCCAGAAATCCTTCTTGCTACGTCTTGAGCTTGCGTTGGTTTTCCCTGAAGAGGAGAGGATGATGCAGCAGAGTAGCGTAAGTATTTCCCTCAGTTTTTGAGAACCAAGGTATCAATCCAGTAGGAGGCCACGCACAAGTCCCTCGTACCTACACAAAGCAAATAACTCCTCACAACCAACGCGAATAGGGGTTGTCAATCCCTTCACGGTCACTTACGAGAGTGAGATCTGATAGAGATGATAGATTATATTTTTGGTATTTTTTGGTATAAAGATGCAAAGTAAAATAAAAGGCAAAGTAAAAAAGCAAAGCAATAATAAAGCGATGGAAGATTAATATGATGAAAATAGACCCGGGGGCCATAGATTTCACTAGTGGCTTCTCTCAAGAGCATAAGTATTTTACGGTGGGTGAACGAATTACTGTTGAGCAATTGACAGAATTGAGCATAGTTATGAGAGTATCTAGGTATGATCATGTATATAGGCATCACGTCCGAGACAAGTAGACCGACTCCTGCCTGCATCTACTACTATTACTCCACTCATCGACCGCTATCCAGCATGCATCTAGAGTATTAAGTTAATGAAAACAGAGTAACGCCTTAAGCAAGATGACATGATGTAGAGGAATAAATTCATGCAATATGATAAATACCCCATCTTGTTATCCTCGATGACAACAATACAATACGTTCCTTGCAACCCTTTTTGTCACTGGGTAAGGACACCGCAAGGTTGAACCCAAAGCTAAGCACTTCTCCCATTGCAAGAACTACCAATCTAGTTGGCCAAACCAAATGGATAATTCGAGGAGACTTGCAAAGATAACTCAATCATACATAAAAGAATTCAGAGAAGATTCAAATATTGCTCATAGATAATCTTGATCATAAACCCACAATTCATCGGTCTCAACAAACACACCGCAAAAAGAAGATTGCATCGAATAGATCTCCACGAGAGAGGGGGAGAACATTATATTGAGATCTAAAAAGAGAGAAGAAGCCATCTAGCTACTAACTATGGACCCGAAGGTCTGAGGTAAACTACTCACACTTCATCGGAGAGGCTATGATGATGATGTATAAGCCCTCCGTGGTGGAATCCCCTTCCGGCGGAGCTCCGGAACAGGCCCCAAGATGGGATCTCGTGGATATAGAAAGTTGCGGCGGTGGAATTAGGTTTTTGGCTCCGTATCTGGTCTGTTGGGGGTACGTAAGTATATATAGGAGGAAGGAGTACGTCGGTGGAGCTTTGAGGGGCCCACGAGGCAGGGGAGCGCGCCCTAGGGGGGGTGCGCCCTCCACCCTCGTGGCTTTCTTGACGGAGGGTCCAAGTCTCTGGGGTCTTATCTGATGAGAAAATCACATTCCCGAAGATTTCATTCCGTTTGGACTCCATTTGATATTCCGTTTCTTCGAAACATTGAAACAGGCAAAAAAAACAGCAATTCTGGGTTGGGCCTCCGGTTAATAGGTTAGTCCCAAAAGTAATATAAATGTGGAAAATAAAGCCAAATATAGTCCAAAACAATAGATAATATAGCATGGAGCAATAAAAAATTATAGATACGTTGGAGACGTATCAGGGACATCTGTGCTGCTACTGCTGCGCGACTGGACATGTCGGCTGTTTTCGCGGTGAGGCGGGACATCTCTCGTGCTTCCTCTTCCATGCTCACCTCTCCCTGGTGGAAATCTCTCGACCCAGAACTCTCGCTGGCCATGGCTTGATTGACTTGATTGTTTTTTGTGGATGAGGAGTTGAGGAGGAATGTGCAGTCATCTTAGCATAGTAGTATTTATAACCGAGTACTACTAGTACGCTCCTAAGTGGGAAACCATTTAGGTTGTGATCGGTGTGAACAGGTTTGCAATTAAATATAGCGTGGTAGTAGTAGTAATTTGGAATGTGACGAGACGCGCTCAAAATTTATTGACGGTTCTAGTTTCAAAGTGCGGCACTATTCCCGGATGGCGTAACGTCGGCATGTTTTCTCGGCCGTGGTGTAGCATATGCCATGGTACTAGTTCTTTTTCTACTGCTGTGTACATGCAAAAACTGGCACCGTCGGATACATATCTTACGTTTGGCGTTCGACAGGAATAGCCTCGTGGCGAGCTATAGACTAGTCTTTTTTTCAGACGCATTACACCTATCTCTCGGGACTCCTCGCACGCACCATCACTGCTCCCTAGGTCGATGCCACCCACATACACTTGTACTCTGAGAAGAGGTGCACGCACGCACTCGTCCTCTCTCACAGACGCGTCTGTAGCTATGAATTGTAGTGTTCCCAACCATCCGATTGGCTCTATCATAGGTTTCACGTTGCTCCTTGGCCTTGAGATTGAGAAGTTTAAAACACGGAGGCTAAGATGGAGGCGCGAGGTTTTGGTTAATGTGCGGGCCGCACACGGCACCAACACGGCACGAGCTTCGTCTGCCTGGTGCGCATGCAGTCGGGTGAGTTGTCCAAGTATAGATACAACCAGGCCCTCGTTGGTATTCGCGCCTCGACTTTGGCTGGTCATAGTGGAGAGTAGCATAGACTAGTTAATAGTCTATGTTACTAGTACCTTCATAGTGGGTAGTGTCATTTAGTATATGCATAATTTGGCGACGAGCGCTCTCTATATGTACCACTTTTTTTTAATAACATCTTGTTAGTTTTGCTCCATGGCGCAATCCATTGATACTACTACTGTACAAATGTATACATTTTTTAAAAGGCTAGAGGGCGGGGCAGTCTAGCTTGGTCCTTTTCACGAGAGGCGAGGGCCTTTGTGTTTTGACGGCTCATTACTACTAGAAGGCAGGGCCTTGTGATTTGACTGCTCGTATAAATGTGCCGACGACCTGGGAGGAGCAAAGAACCATGCGGTATACTCAAGTTTTTCACTGGATTACGACGGAGGAGCACGAAACACGGCAGCCCAGTGCCATATCCTCTACTCTCTACTCTTATTATATATTACTAGCAAGAGGCATTGTTCTATTGGCGATAAAGAATGATCTAATTTGCTAGTCATCTCATTTTTAGCATTGTTCTATTCATGCCTCACAGAGAAGGTGACACGTGCGGCGAAACACCCGAAGCAAAATAAGAAACACATGAGCAAAAGAAGAAGGAGGATTATCGCCCCAAAAAAGAAGGAAGACGCACACACAAGTCTGGGGCGCTGCTCTCACTACATGAAGGGTTGTTGGCTGTGGAGTCGTAACTGCTTCTTCATCGCCTCCACGACCTCCATCTCCTTGCGCGTCTCCTCCGCCATCTTCATCATTGTGTCCATGAAGCGGGATTTCTCGACGCGAGCCTTCATCATCTGCTCCACAGCCGCATTACGTACCTTCATAGCAGCCGGGTGCTCGATGCGGAGCTTCGCCAACTCCTCCTTCTGTTCCATGAAGAGGGCCTGCAACATCTTCATCGAGGAACTACTATTCTCATGCAGCTTCTTCCAGCCGGCGTTCTCCTCCTTCAGCAGGTCGAGCTCGTGGCAGAGCTTCGCCTTGTCCTCCTGAAGTTGCAGGATTTCGCCGGTCGCCTTCTTCTCCGAGGCAATGCTCTTCTTCAGCAGCATCACCAAGCCGGCGGTCAACTCCCCCTGCTTATTGAGCTCAACGGGCATGTCGTCGAGGCTCTCCTTCAGCAGCTCCGCCAAGCCGTGGATGAACTCCTTCTGCTTATTGAGGTTCTTATTGAGCTGATCGGGCATGCCGTCGAGGGATAACGACTCCAGCACCGCCAGCTCGGCATGATCGCCTCCGCGTCTAGGGCGCTCCTGGGAGCCATCGCCTGCCCGTGAGAGATCTTTCGAGGTCTCTGTGTGGCGGCGAGCCCTCTCTTTTTTTCCGCAGCCTTAGTTGCCCCTCCCTTGTTACAAGTAGTTCTCGACCTAGAGCTCTGCACACCGGCCATGGCAAGGACGGACGAAGAAGGAGGACTTATGAGGAGGAAGGTAGAGTAATTTTCGGTTAGGTAGTTCCCCTTTTTATAACCTAAGTACTAGCACTAGTACTAAAACCTGCATAGTCGGAACACGTTCAGGTTTGGTACGTACTGGTAGGTGTGAGCAGGCTTGCACTTAATTGTAGCACTAGTACTTTCGAATGTGATGGGAACAAGGTAAATATTAATTGATGGATTTTGGTTTCGAGGCCCGAAACGGCCCCCGATGAGTTTAGTGGAACATAAATTTCAAGTAGACTACACTGCTCAGATGCGTAAATATTATGTTACTGTCAAAAATTGGCACAAAATATGAAGGAGACCAATGGAAGTACTACTAGCAACCCATGATTTAACTACTCGCATGCGCGCAGTGGACTAGTAATGTCTTTCTTCCGCCCTCACGTCCACTCAATTTGCATTCGCTGTATTAATTGACCATCAATGAAGTGAAGGACTTTACACGCGTCAAATTATCACATGGGGTGGATCTTGGTACAAAATTGCGTCCGCCCGTGTACCCGTATGTGTGTGCGAGGGAATGAGTGTGTGCGTGGCATGCGTGCACATCTTCGCTTCGTGCATGTACCACCAGTGCGGCTCAGGGAGGAGGAGTACATTCTTCTGGAACCAGCAGCACGTCACTGTGATCAATCCACACAAGGATGTCGCGACAACGCCTCCGCATGTGCCACGTGGCTTCATGAACTGTAAGAGAGACACTGTGTAGCGTGCCATTGTGTTTTGCACATACTCGAAGTACTAGTAAGGTACGTGCATTGCACGCGTCAGATTTTGCAACCAAATTATGAATAAATACCACCTTTGTAGCATGTAAGCTCGAGTCATATATGCACGATGTAGACCTTCGTTTAATTCTTATAGTTCATCTCATTCAAAATCAATTAGTTTTATAAAAACCTAGGGCCTCTTTGATTCGTAGGATTTCCAAAACGCGGGAATAGGAAGAACATGGGATTAAGTGGAATGTCGTCTTGAATCCTACAGGATGGTACGAGTGTTTGATTGTGCATAGAAAAAACGCAGAATTCTTTCAAAGAGGTATGAGTGGATGGGATGTTTCCTATGAAATTTAGTGCAAATGAATCATATGGAAAAATTCCTATGGTTTACAATCCTACAAATCAAACAACCAATATAGGAAAAATTCCTAAGGATTAGAATCCTCCAAAATTCCTTCGAGAATCCTTTGAATCAAAGAAGCCCTTAATCTATTTTATGATTCATGGAATTGTGCGTTGTAAAGCATAAAGTAAAAAAAATGGCAATTCAACTAGAAAAAAAGTTTGGGCAGTTATGATACAGAAGATTCTAGAACAAAGGAGAACCACTGTTGTTTTGAGATTTGTGCATTATGCTTAAGTTCAACCATGGAGTCTGCTAGATTGTACATGTGGCAATATCCGGTGGGGGGCTAGAAGATGGTGCGAGGGGCCAAGTGGAGGGAGACTATGAAGGAGTGCACAACTGCGGGATCAATATTTAGAGAGAGGGGGCGAGAACGTGCGTTGTTGCACGCAGTGGCGGAGCCATGAAAAATGTCCCATGAGCTAGAGGGCCAAGCATTGCTAATCCTTTACGAGGAGGGCCAATTCATCAACTTAAACCATTTTTACCAGAAATTGTCTAATGATCACATTCATATTAGCCTCGATATATAGTGATGTTAGGGGGGGGGGGGCAGGGCCCTTGCTGCCCCCTATCTTCGCCATTGTGCGCGCGTCTGAGTGATGAAAGATGGTCGTTGGATAACTTTAACTTTGAAAGATGGTCGTTGGATGAGGCCAATCCGATGGTGCAGAGCTGGCAAATTTGAGCACTACTCGCCGTTGGATATTATCTAGATTCCACCAGATTTTGCCACATGTACAATCTAGAAGACTCTATGGTTGAACTTAAGCATAATGCACAAACCTCAAAACACAAGCACTTCTTCTTTGTTCTAGAATCTTCCGTATCAGAATTGCCCAAATGTTTTTCTACATGATTTGTTTTTACTTTATGCCTTACAACACACAATTCCATGAATCTTAAAATAGATTAGCTTTCTTATAAAAACTAGATGATTTTGAATTAAATGAACTATAAGAATTAAACGAACATCTACATCATGCATATATGACTCAAAGCTTACATGCTATAATGTGGTATTTATTCATAATTTGGTTGCCAAATCTCATGCGTGCAATGCACGTGTACCTTACTAGTCTAAATGGTGTATGTGTGTGTGTTGTGCATGTTAAACACATTGTACGTAGTATATCATACTAGTCTAAATTATCTTTTTTTCTTTTGGGTACACGTTAAGCTTGTTCTCCCAAATTTCAAGTCGCGCCTTGTTATGCCGAAAATTCAAGCTAGCGTCTATGTCTATCGTGCTATGAAACTCCCGCCTCTTCAACCCGTGCCTTGTTAGCCCGAAATATTTAAGATATATATGTGTCTCGTTGTGCTTCGACAACTCCCTCCATCTCAACCTGCGCCTTGCTATTCCAAAATTATAACGCGCGCGAAAACTCCCACCTCCTGTGAAATCCTGACACGCGAAATGCCCGTGATACCCCCGAACCGAAAGAACCGCCTCAAATCGGTGGGGGTACTTTCGTAACTTACCCCATGTTTCGGACAAGCGCGTCCCTAAGCCATGGTTCCCCACTCCCATCCCATCCGCCCACCCATTTGTACACCGAGGCCGGGAAAACCCGCGAAGCCCCACAACCTCCTCCATCCGCCACCCAGCCGGAGCCTCTTCCCCGACGACGTCGTCCACAACAACACCTCGACGTCCCTCATCCACCGTACCGGATGAGGATCCATCGTCGATTTGGTCGTCCTGCCGATTCAGCCACCCCGTCCTCCACCTCCAAGGAGCTGCCCTGATGTTCCCCTCATCTTTCGCGCCACCTCCATTCCCACACCGCCGTCTTCACCTGCACCACTGGAAGAGCATCAGCATCACCGTTTCCTCGGATGAAGCTGCGACCTAATCGGCACCACCAAAGAGGTTGTACACTAACCGCCGCATTTTCTTCTTGATTCGATCTCACGGTGCTGCTGGCGCTCAGTCCCGAGCCGACACGGCGCAGCTCCATCCACGGCGTCGGCGCCGGCCACTTCCTCCACGGCGTCGCTCCCTCGATGGTGACGTCCACATCAGTAGGATTTGTTGCTGCTTTAGCTCTTGCTCGCGTTGCTGCTCTGCTCTTGCTCACGGTCCCCTGCCTGGTCTGCTCTTGCTCGCGCTGCTGCTCTCGCTCTTGCTCTTGCTTGCGATGCTGCTCCGATTTACAAACACTTCAGTCGACTGAATCGACTTTTGGGTCAGTTGATTTTCAGGGGGTGGGGGCGGGGGGCTCGCCGGAGTTAAGGAAGAACCAGCCGCAGCGGGGAGGGGGGCTCACCGGAGAGGTACCCCACTATCTATCTTAGGGTTCAGGGTGAGGGCGGTGGTCGCCGGCGGAGGTGGGGCGGTGGTGTGGGGATCACCGGAGAAAAAGCTCGGCACGGAGGGGCCTAGAGGGATGGCCGGGGCGGCGGTGGACCGGCGGTGGGGAGTGTTTTCGGGGCGGGCGGGGCGGCGCACCGCCGGCCGCGGGCGGCGGGGGCGGCTGTTTGGCCGGTGGTGGCTGGCGGCTCAGGGCGGTGGAGGTTGAAGATGAACTGCAGGCCCTTGATTTCGTATCCAACGGCTGCAAAATCGACTGAGCAGAGATGAAAAAGTCAGTCGACTGACGTGTAGCCTCACCTCTAGTGCGTTCAGTTTCGACAGTAAAATTCAGTTTCGACAGCAAAATTCAGTTTCGACAGTTAAGTTCAGTTTCGACAGTTAAATTCAGTTTCGACAGTTAAGTTCAGAGATGAGCGGATGATGTATACATCTAGCACTTTGTGGTTATGTATTTTACGTCATCTATTTGAGATGCTATTAGAATTCCACTCAGGTTAACATTGTTTCTCTTGTCCTGCTTCAGCCTCGGTGTCGTACAACTCCGGAGCTTCTGCAACGACGAAACACTCCATCACAGCGGAGCAGTACCTCGGGCTCCATCTCCAGACGCCTAAGATCTTCTTCCCCTCCTCCGACAACCAAGTCAGCCGGAGCATCCTCACCGGCCAACCCAATCACGCTGAGATCGACATGGCTTCCCCAAAGAGGTTGTACACTTCTTGTGGTTTGACTTAATCTCACCATGCTTCTTTGCATCATGTGATCTTCCAATTCTTGTGAACCAACCACCTAGATTGGCAGAAATCCTGTGTTTTTAAATTCTCTGTTTTGCACGTGCCTTCCTATCCTATTCCTATCTATTTCCTATCCCTGCATTGTTAGAATCCTCAAATTCAAACAAGCCCTTACACAATTACTTCTGTTACAGATATGTGTCAAAGAAAACCTTGTGTGGTTTGTCCTGCTCCTGCGGTGCTGTGTTCCACCCCAACTCAGCTGCTCGAACGACGGAAGGGTTCACCACAGCAGGGATCCGCTCTCCAGACTGTCTTTTGCCGCCTCAGATCTTCTTCCCCGCCGCCGGCAGCCACGATAACTGCATTACCATCATCAACTGAGCATATGACCTTGAGGACTACACGGGTCCGCAAGAGAGGTCGCACTCTTCCGTGTCTGCTTACGTTATGCATCGCTTAATATGATTACATGCTACTTTATCGTCGTGTTCACCTATTAGACTCCGACTCAGGTCCAAACTTATGCTGAAACTTGAGTTTTTAAATGGTTGTGGGGTACATATTGGGGCAGCAATCAGTATTATCATCTACTATCTGGTTAATCTCGGTGTCTACTATGAGTTTCATGTTGGGTGCAAACAAACATTAAAGGAGCCATTATCTGTATTTTTAACTAAAGCTATTATCTGCCCTGCTATCATTGGTTTTGGGTCTATCCACGTTTGCTACCATCACTCTAGATTTGTGCATGCACCGCTTACATAATCTCACTATGTTTTATTCCTATGCATATGGGTTATTGTACACAATGGAACTGAACATGTAGAGCAAAAGAGACGAGCCTTGCGTGGCAATAAAATTTCATGCAGACGTCGCTCCATGGTGGGCGCAAAGGCAGCCCCCCCTCCACCCATTTTGGATCGTAATCAAGAGGAAGATAACTGTTCTGAGGGGGATTCAGAAGCAGAAGACCACTCCTATTTACCCCATGAGGTCTTCGCTCTAACTTGGCATGCTGATGTTGGTTATATCATGCATATGGTGCCTTGCATTGCTTACTTTATACAAATATGTCAACTGCTTAGTTTAGAAATGCTTTGTGTGAATGCCATCTGTTTAGTTTATTCATCGTTTATGTGAATTATGCAACGCTATCTTGTTTAGCCAGGCATCATATATGTGAATTTTGCAATGCCATCCTGCTTAGCCAGTCATCTTATATGTGAATTATATCAGGCCATCCTTTTTTTTCGTTACGTATTACATTTGTCAACAATGTTAGTACATTCAACTACTCTTCGTGTGCATCAGCCATTTGACACGGTGATGGAAAATTCTGGAGTGAAAACAAGGTCTTCAAAGCAGACTATGCTATCTGACGAAGCGCATATCTCGCTGGTTACGGATAGCTCCTCAGAGGAGGATTCAGAGACAGATGACCAGCCCTATTCCCCCCCCCCCCCGAGGTGTATGCTCTAATTAAGTTGGCAGGGTTATGTTGCTCATATCGTGCGTATGGTGTCTTGCATTGCGATGTCATTTGATTAGTTTAAACATGCTTTGTGTGAATGCCACCTATTTAGTGTCTAATTACCATATATGTGAATTATGCATTGCCATCTTGTTGCAAGACATTATATATGTGAATTATGCAATGCTATCTTGTTGCAAAGGCATTATATATGTGAATTATGCAATGCCATGCTGTTGAGCCAATCATCGTGTATGTGAATTATATCATGCTATCATTTTATTGTATTACGTGTTCCATTTGTCGACAATGTTTGTATATTCAACTGCTCTTCCTGTGCATCAGCCATTTGAAGCGGTGATGGAAGTATCTGGAGTGAAAACAAGGTATTCAGAGCAGACAATGCTACCTGCTGAAGCAGACATCTTGCTGGATACACATAGCTCCTCAGAGGAGGATTCAGAGACTGATGACCAGTCCTATTTCCCCCCTGAGGTCTATACTCAAACTTGGCAGGGTTATATTACCCATGTCATGCATGTTGTCTTGCATTGCTTAGTTTTTACATCATATATGGATTGCCATCTGCTTACTTGCTTACATTATAAATCATATATTTGATTATATCATGCCATCATGTTTACATACACAACATCTATCTGAATTATGGCATGGCAACCCATTTAATAAAGACATCATATAGTTATATCATCTCATCCTGTTTAGTGTTTACAGTCATCATATTTTGAATTATGTCATTCTATCCGGGAAATATATCATGCTATCATGTTTCCATAGGCGGCATGTATGTGAATTATGGCATGTCAACCTATTTAATAAACATATTATATAGTTATATCATGTCATCCTGTTTACATAGTCATCATATTTTGAACTATGTCTTTCCATCTTTTTTAGTTAGCCATCATAATGTGAAATTGTATCATGCTATCATGTTTAGTTAGCCATCATATATGTGAAATTGTGTCATGCTATCCTATTTGCTAGACAATATAAATGTGAATTATTTCATGCCCTCTTTTATTCCCCACTATCCATTGCACCTGTCTATCATACAATGTCTGTACACTCAATTACTTTTCTTGTTTATTAGCCATTTGAATTGGAGAGGGTGATGGCAGTATCTAAGGGAGTAACAACATGGTCTTCAGAAAAGATAGTGCTACCAGTTGATGCAGATAAAACCACAGTTGTACTTGCCCAAGAACCAGCCCCACCACACATAACCCAGACTCTCGCAGATTGTACCCCTACCCAGTTGGACAGAGAACCAGCTACACCGCTTCTAACCCCAACCCCAGCAGATAGTAACCCAGTTCCAGTTGACACAGCACCGTCTCCACCACAGAGCACCCAAACACGAGCAATTAGTAAGGGAACTGCAGTGCCCAAAGCACGAGGACCACCACTCTGAATCCCAACTCAACGCTTAAAGGAGAAGAAGAATTGTTCTCAGGTCAGGTTCTATAGCTATGGTTCATACTCCTTTGCTCTTGCGTCACTGTATTTACTCAGACCAACTATTTTCAAATTTGAAGGATGGAATTGAAACTCCAATGGCGCAACAGGTATGTTTTAAACTTGTTTCTTTAACTGGTTTGCTGTTGTAACTTGCTCTACATTGATTTCAGTTTCAATTGAATAAACAGTTATGTTCTCATGTCATGCACATTACAAGTGTCTCTATAGTTTCCCACACTTATATTCTGTCTATTCTGCTTTGTCTTGAACAAATATTATTTGAACTGTGTCTCTATCTTGATTTGGCAACAAAAACTAGAATGATATAGACCATAAAGTGACCATGGTACATAGATATATGTTTGTTTCATGATGTTATCCTGTGCACTTTACTACTGAACTGATTTACCAAAATGAGTTTCATATACAACGTGGCAAACCTGTGATGTGTCTGCTTGTTTCTCTTTTAGAATGCGGACAAAATATTGGAGAACGGTACCCCGTTATGCAATGGTGAAGGAAGTAATGCAGATAAGGTTCAAGATGGTGAGACATCCCTGTTGGTCTCCAAGAAAGCTGATAAAAACTACCTTGACGACAGTGAGAGAACCCAGAAGTCCTGTCTTGATGTAGTGTTCGAGTTACTGGCCACTACTGCTGGCACAAGCTCTTCGAACTCGCTGCCTGAATCAGTTCGTCTTCTTGAGTCTCAGCTTCCAGTTGAAAGACATCGATCAGATGTGTTGCGACAGGAAGCTAAAGGACTGAGGAAGTCCCTGCAGAATTCAGATGCATACTTTCTAGTGCAACAGCAAGCGCTGGAGGATTTAAGCGCCAAACAAGAGAAAGTTAATAAGCTTGCTAAGCATCTTGCCAGCATTATGGGTACCCAGGATATTGTTTCTTGAGATCTTCTGAAGTGCTTTCAATTCGGACATGTTTTGTGCGGCGTTTATTTGCATTGGTCGCCAACTTTGACAACCAGTGTATATGATATGCTGCTTTGTTCCCTATATTTGCACTGGTGGCGAACTTTGATGCCCAGTGGATGTAATATGTGTAATAACCATGATAGCCTAGCGTAAGTTGCTTGCTTATTTATTTCCTTGTTGTCTTGTTTATTTGTTTGCTTGTAGTCAGTGCTGTTCTTTTTCCGTGGTTTGGTAGTGGGCGCAATAACCTTTTTTTAAACTAGGCCACAATAACCATGGGCTACATATTTATTGTAGTGACACTGGGCCTTCTACGGGCCGTAGAAACAATGGGCCTTCTACGGGGCGTAGAAACAATGGGCCTTCTATGGGCCGTATCATCAATGGGCCTTCTACGGGCCGTATTATCAATGGGCTTCTATAGGCCGTATGATCGATTGCCCAAACATGGGCCAATAACATACCGCTTTATGGCCGTAAACAGGCTAGAGTTGGAATCGTCCGTTCATGGGCTGACCATAATGGGCCGTCGTTAATCGGCCATATTTGATGACGCTATGAAAACGGCCCAACGTATTAACGGGCCACAAACGGGCCGACTGTAAGCACAGGCTGAATTTGGCCCACAAGCATAAATGACAGTAACGGGCCGTAAGTAACCGAATGCTGGAAATGAGCCCAAGAATAATTGGGCCCTGACAAGGCCGAAAGATAACATGGGCTGGAAACGGCCCAACAGAATAATGGGCCGTTAATGGGTATAAAGTGATACACTGTTCATTACGGGCCAGTTTCACCACGGGTCGTTAATGGGTATAAAGTGATACACTTTTCATTACGGGCCAGTTTTACCACGGGCCGTTAATGGGCCAAGAGTAATAAGGGCCTCATATGGGCCGAAAGATGTCATGGGCCATACATGGGCCGGAAGTTAAAACGGGCTGGAATTATATTGGACGGCCCAGATGACGTTACTGGGCCTAATTCTGTTAGTAGGTGCAGCTACTTTTACTTCTATGGGAGGATGATATTTAAACCACTTCTCCTTGGGGAGATCAACATAAGTAGCAAAAGGTCCACAGAATGAAGCTACTATCTCACAGTCAAGTCCATATTTAGTGCTAAATTTATGGAAAACATCGGTATCCATAAAAGATTTAACACAATCAAACTTAGGTGTCATACCTGACTCCTTACCTTCGTCGAGATCCCAATCTTCAGAGTTGCGTTTAATTCTATCCAATAAATCCCATTTGAATTCAATAGTCTTCATCATAAAAGAGCCAGCACAAGAAGTATCGAGCATGGTGCGATTGTTATCAGAAAGCCGAGCATAAAAGCTTTGAATAATTATTTCTCTTGAGAGCTCATGATTGGGGCATGAATATAACATTGATTTAAGCCTCCCCCAAGCTTGATCGATGCTTTCTCCTTCGCGAGGCCAAAAATTATATATAGAATTGCAATCACGATGAACAAGATGCATAGGATAAAACTTTTGATGAAATTCCAATTTCAATCGTTTGTAGTTCCATGACCCCGTATCATCACATAGCCTATACCATGTCGATGCATCTCCCTTCAAAGATAAAGGGAAGACCTTCTTCTTAATAAAATCACCGGGTATACCTGCAAGCTTAAATAATCCACAAACTTCATCCACAAATATTAGGTGCTCATCAGGATGCTTTGTTCCATCTCCTGCAAAAGGATTAGCTAGCAGTTTTTCCACATACCCGAAGGAATTTGAAAGTGGAAATTTTCATTTTCAGTAGGTTCAGTAGGTTGAGGAGCAAATGTTTGCTCTATTGGTCGGGGTGAAGATACCCCGAACAAGCCGCTCAGAGGATTACTTTCCATAGTAACAAGTGATAGTAAATTTCAGCACACTATATAAATTTTTCCTTACCAAATTCCACCTACCAAAGGCGCTTCACTCCCCGGCAACGGCGCCAGAAAAGAGTCTTGATGACCAACAAGTATAGGGGGTCTATCGTAGTCCTTTCGATAAGTAAGAGTCTCGAACCCAACGAGGAGTAGAAGGAAATGATAAGCGGTTTTCAACAAGGTATTCTCTGCAAGCACTGAAATAATAGGTAACAGATAGTTTTGTGATAGGATAATTTGCAATGAGCAACAAGTAACAAAAGTAAATAAAGTGTAGCAAGTGGCCCAATCCTTTTTGTAGCAAAGGACAAGCCTGGACAAACTCTTATATAGAGAAAAGCTCTCCCGAGGACACATGTGAATTATCGTCAAGCTAGTTTTCATCACGTTCATATGATTCGCGTTCAGTACTTTGATATGTGGGTGGACCGGTGCTTGGGTGCTGTTCTTACTTGAACAAGCATCCCACTTATGATTAACCTCTATTGCAAGCATCCAGAACTACAACAAAAGTATTAAGGTAAACCTAACCATAGCATGAAACATATGGATCCAAATCAGCCCCTTACGAAGCAACGCATAAACTAGGGTTTAAGCTTCTGTCACTCTAGCAACCCATCATCTACTTATTAATTCCCAATGCCTTCCTCTAGGCCCAAATAATGGTGAATTGTCATGTAGTCGACGTTCACATAACACCACTAGAGGATAGACAACATACATCTCATCAAAATATCGAACGAATACCAAATTCACATGACTACTAATAGCAAGACTTCTCACATGTCCTCGGGAACAAACGTAACTACTCACAAAGCATATTCATGTTCATAATCAGAGGAGTATTAATATGCATATAGGATCTGAACATATGATCTTCCACCAAATAAACCAACTAGCATCAACTACAAGGAGTAATCAACACTACTAGCAACCCACATGTACCAATCCCGGACTTGGAGACAAGAATTGGATACAAGAGATGAACTAGGGTTTGAGAGGAGATAGTGCTGGTGAAGATGTTGATGGAGATTGCCCTCTCCCAATGAGAGGAGCGTTGGTGATGACGATGGCGATGATTTCCCCCTCCCGGAGGGAAGTGTCCCCGGCAGAACAACTCTGCCGGAGCCCTAGATTGGTTCCGCCTCGTGGCGGCGGAGTCTCGTCCCGAAAGGTTGCTTCTGATTTTTCTTTGGGCGAAAGACTTCATATAGCAGAAGATGGCCACCGGAGGACCAACAGGGGGCCCACGAGGCAGGGGGCGCGCCCCCACCCTCATGGACATGTGGTGGCCCCCCTGACGTATTTCTTCCGCTCAGTATTTTTTATTATTTCCAAAAATAACTTTCATGGAGTTTCAGGACTTTTGGAGTTGTGCATAATAGGTCTCTAATATTTGCTCCTTTTCCAGCCCAGAATTCCAGCTGCCGGCATTCTCCCTCCTTATGTAAAACCTTGTAAAATAAGAGAGAATAGGCATAAGTATTGTGACATAACGTGTAATAAGAGCCCATAATGCAATAAATATTGATATAAAAGCATGATGCAAAATGGATGTATCACACTTCTACGATAGCACAGGTATCACTATCTTGATTCTGTCATAAATTTGTCATGGATGTACATGCATGACAAAAAACGCGACCTACTGTGACAAACACGTATCATCACGGAAGTGTATATTTTTGTAGTGAAATCATCATGCCTAGCTAGGGGCATTAAACGTTGGCGCTTGTTGGGAGACAACCCAATTTTATTTTTGTTCCTTGATTTTTGTTCCTGTTTAGTAATAAATAAATCATCTAGGCTCTGTTTAGATGTGGTTTTATGTTTTAATTAGTGTTTGTGCCAAGTAAAACCTATAGGATCTTCTTGGGTGATAATTATTTGATCTTGCTGAAGAAGACAGGAACTTTTTGCTCACCAAAACAATTGTTAAAAATCACTAGAAAGTGATAAAATACTGATTCCAATTGAAGTAGATCAATAAATAAATTATCTACGACATCCTATTTTTCAGATTTTTTGGAGTTCCAGAAATATGCGTTTGATACAGATTACTACAGACTGTTCTGTTTTTGACAGATTCTGTTTTCATTGTGTTGTTTGCTTATTTTGATGAATCTATGAGTAGTATCGGAGGGTATGAACCATCGAGAAGTTGGAATACAGTAGATATAACACCAATATGAATTTAGAATGAGTTCACAACAGTACCTAAGTGGTGATTTATTTTCTTATACTAACGGAGCTTATGAGTTTTCTGTTAAGTTTTGTGTTGTGAAGTTTTCAATTTTTGGGTAAAGATTCGATGGACTATGGAATACGGAGTGGCAAGATCCTAAGCTTGGGGATGCCCAAGGCACCCCAAGGTAAAATTCAAGGACAACCAAAATCCTAAGCTTGGGGATGCCTCGGATGGCATCCCCTCTTTCGTCTTCGTTCATCGGTAACTTTACTTGGAGCTATATTTTTATTCACCACATGATATGTGTTTTGCTTGGAGCGTCATTTTATTTTATTTTGTTTTGCTTGCTGTTTGAATAAAATACCAAGATCTGAAATTCTTAAATGTTAGAGAGTCTTCAAATAGTTACATAATTATTCGACTACTCATTGATCTTCACTTATATCTTTCGGAGTAGTTTGTCGCTTGCTCTAGTGCTTCACTTATATCCTTTTAGAGCACGACGGTGGTTTTATTTTGTAGAAATAGATGAACTCTCATGCTTCACTTATATTATTTCGAGAGTCCTAAACAACATGGTAATTTGCTTTGGTTATAAAATTAGTCCTAATATGATGGGCATCCAAGAGGGTTATAATAAAAACTTTCATATAAGTGCATTGAATACTATGAGAAGTTTGATACTTGATGATTGTTTTGAGATATGAAGACGGTGATATTAAAGTTGTGCTAGTTGAGTAATTGTGAATTTGAGAAATACTTGTGTTAGAGTTTGCGAGTCCCGTAGCATGCACGTATGGTTACTGTTGTGTAACAAATTTGAAACATGAGGTGTTCTCTGATTGTCATCCTTATGAGTGGCGGTCGGGGACGAGCGATGGTCTTTTCCTACCAATCTATCCCCCTAGGAGCTGATACGTCTCCGTCGTATCTACTTTTCCAAACACTTTTGCCCTTGTTTTGGACTCTAACTTGCATGATTTGAATGGAACTAACCCGGACTGACGCTGTTTTCAGCAGAATTGCCATGATGTTGCTTTATGTGCAGAAAACAAAAGTTCTCGGAATGACCTGAAACTCCACGGAATATCTAGTTAAAAATAATAAAAAATCCTTGCCAAAGATGAAGACCAGGGGCCCACACCCTGTCCACGAGGGTGGGGGCGCCCCCCCTAGGGCGCGCCCCCCTACCTCGTGGGCCCCCTGGAGCTCCTCCGACGCCAACTCCAACTCTATATATTTGCTTTCGGGGAGAAAAAAATCAAGGAGAAGAAATCATCATGTTTTACGATACGGAGCCGCCGCCAAGCCCTAAAACCTCTCGGGAGGGCTGATCTGGAGTCCGTTCGGGGCTCCGGAGAGGGGGATTCGTAGCCGTCGTCATCATCAACCATCCTCCATCACCAATTTCATGATGCTCACCGCCGTGCATGAGTAATTCCATCGTAGGCTTGCTGGACGGTGATGGGTTGGATGAGATCTATCATGTAATCGAGTTAGATTTGTTAGGGTTTGATCCCTAGTATCCATTATGTTCTGAGATTGATGTTGCTATGACTTTGCTATGCTTAATGCTTGTCACTAGGGCCCGAGTGCCATGATT
This sequence comes from Aegilops longissima, assembly GCA_021605205.1. Lineage (NCBI taxonomy): Eukaryota > Viridiplantae > Streptophyta > Magnoliopsida > Poales > Poaceae > Aegilops > Aegilops longissima. The sequence continues at coordinate 215,623,900 of CM038678.1, forward strand.
TCAGATCTGAACCTATTATGTTTTCATGAATATATGTGAGTTCTTGATCCTATCTTGCAAGTCTATTGTCACCTACTATGTGTTATGATCCGGCAACCCCGAAGTGACAATAATCGGGACCACTCCCGGTGATGACCATAGTTTGAAGAGTTCATGTATTCACTATGTCCTAATGCTTTGTTCCGGTTCTCTATTAAAAGGAGGCCTTAATATCCCTTAGTTTCCATTAGGACCCCGCTGCCACGGGAGGGTAGGACAAAAGATGTCATGCAAGTTCTTTTCCATAAGCGCGTATGACTATATTCGGAATACATGCCTACATTACATTGATGAATTGGAGCTAGTTCTGTGTCACCCTATGTTATGACTGTTACATGATGAACCGCATCCGGCATAATTATCCATCACCGATCCAATGCCTACGAGCTTTCCATATACTGGTCTTCGCTTATTTACTTTCCCGTTGCTACTGTTACAATCACTACAAAATACCAAAAATATTACTTTTGCTTTTATTACTCTTTTGTTACCGTTACCACTACTATCATATTACTTTGCTACTAAATACTTTGCTGCAGATATTAAGTTATCCAGGTGTGGTTGAATTGACAACTCAGCTGCTAATACTTGAGAATATTCTTTGACTCCCCTTGTGTCGAATCAATAAATTTGGGTTGAATACTCTACCTCGAAAGCTGTTGCGATCCCCTACACTTGTGGGTTATCAAGACTAATTTCTGGCACCGTTGCCGGGGAGCATAGCTCTATTCTTTGAGTCACTTGGGATTTATATCTGCTGGACACTATGAATAACTTGAAAGATGCTAAGACAAAAATTTATCCCTCAACTACGAGGGGAGGTAAGGAACTGCCATCTAGCTCTGCACTTGATTCACCTTCTGTTTTGAGTAAGCTTGCGACACCTAAACCTGCTTCTGCTATTCATTCCGATATGTCGCATGTTATTGATGATGCCACTAGTGCTATGCATGATACTTATGATGAAACTACTTCTATGCTTGATACTACTGTGCCACTTAGTGAATTTCTTGATGAACAAATTGCTCAGACTAGAGAGAAAGAAATTATTGAAACTGATCATGTTGATGAAATTGAAGATGAAAACATGCCTGTTATTCCTAAAGGTTATATTTTTGATAAAGAAGCTTCTGCGGCTATTTTAGCTTGCAAAGATAACGATGAGCTTAGAAGGTTATTAGCTAAATGGAATAAGAAATCTCTTAATGATAGAATGAGGCCCAACCCTGCTTTTGCTACTTCACCTATTTGTGTTGCCGATAAGGATTATGAATTCTCTGTTGATCCTGATATAATTACTTTGCTCGAATCTGATCCTTTTCATGGCTATGAATCTGAAACTGTTGTTCCACATCTTACTAAATTAAATGATATAGCCACCCTGTTCACTAATGATGAGAGATCTCGCTACTTTTATATCCTTAAAATATTTCCATTCTCATTAAAGGGTGATGCTAAGATATGGTTTAATTCTCTTGATCCTGGTTGTGTGCGTAGTCCCCAGGATATGATTTATTACTTCTCGCTAAATATTTCCTGCTCATAAGAAACAAGCTGCTTTAAAGGAAATATACAACTTTGTGCAAATTGAAGAAGAGAGTCTCCCACAAGCTTGGGGGAGGCTTCTCAAGTTACTTAATGCTTTGCCTGATCATCCTCTTAAGAAAAATGAAATACTTGATATCTTTTATAATGGACTAACCGATGCTTCCAGATATTACCTGGATAGTTGTGTTGGTTCTCTTTTCAGGGAAAGAACACCGGATGAAGCTGAAATTCTATTGAATAATATGTTGACAAATGAAAATAATTGGGCACCTCCCGAGCCAATTACTGAGCCTATTCCTAAACCAACTCCGAGGAAGAGAGGTCTTCTATTTCTCAGTCCCGAAGATATGCAAGAGGCAAAGAAATCTATGAATGAAAAAGGTATTAAAGCTGAAGATGTTAAGAATTTACTGCCTATTGAAGAAATACATGGTCTTAATCTAGCACCTGTTGAAGAAACATATGATCTTAATCCATTACCTATTGAAGAACCTCCTGGTCTTGATAACCCGACACAGGTAGTAAAGGTAAATTCTCTCTATAGATTTGATGAAGGTGATATTCCTCACTATAAGTCTGCTAGACAATGCTTAGATGAGTTTGATAATTTTATTGTCAAACAAGAAACTTTCAATGCTTATTTTGGTACACAATTAAAACAAAATGCTTATATGATTAAACACTTGGGTGACTATATGGCTAATATTAGAGGTGAACTTAAACTTGTTAGCAAACATGCTTCTATGGTTGCCACTCAAGTAGAACAAGTACTGAAGGCTCAAAATGATTTGCTCAATGAAATGAATAGTAAGAAAAATGATTATGCTGTTAGAGTGGCTACTAGAACTGGTAGAATGACTCAGGAACCTTTGTATCCTGAAGGCCACCCTAAGAGAATTGAGCAAGATTCTCAGAGAAAAAATATTGATGTACCTAGTTCTTCTAAAAGGAAGAAAAAGAAAAATGATAGGACTTTGCAAACTTCTAGTGAACCTATTGCTGAAACACCTGAGAATCCAAATGATATATCTATCTCTGATGCTGAAACACAATCTAGTAATGAACATGAACCTAGTGAAAATGTTAATGATGATGTTCATGATGATGCTCAACCTAGTAATGATAATGATGTAGAAGTTGAACCTGCTGTTGATCTTGATAACCCACAATCAAAGAATCAACGTTATGATAAGAGAGACTTTGTTGCTAGGAAACACGGTAAAGAAAGAGAACCATGGGTTCAGAAACCCATGCCTTTTCCTCCCAAACCATCCAAGAAAAAGGATGATGAGGATTTTGAGCGCTTTGCTGAAATGATTAGACCTATCTTTTTGCGTATGCGATTGACTGATATGCTCAAAATGAATCCTTATGCTAAATATATGAAAGATATTGTCACTAATAAAAGAAAGATACCGGAAGCTGAAATTTCCACCATGCTTGCTAATTACACTTTTAAGGGTGGAATACCAAAGAAACTTGGAGATCCAGGAGTACCTACTATACCATGCTCCATTAAAAGAAACTATGTTAAAACTGCTTTATGTGATCTTGGAGCCGGTGTTAGTGTTATGCCTCTCTCTTTATATCGTAGACTTGACTTGAATAAGTTGACACCTACTGAAATATCTCTGCAAATGGCTGATAAATCAACTGCTATACCTGTCGGTATTTGTGAGGATGTGCCTGTTGTGGTTGCAAACATTACTATTTTAACGGACTTTGTTATTCTTGATATTCCCGAGGATGATAGTATGTCTATTATTCTTGGAAGACCTTTTCTGAAAACTGCAGGTGCTGTTGTTGATTGCAACAAAGGAAATGTCACTTTTCATGTTAATGGTAATGAGCATACGGTACACTTTCCTAGGAAACAACCTCAAGTTCATAGTATCAATTCTATTGGAAATATTCCATCGATTATAGTTGGAGGTTTTGAATTTCCTCTTCCTACTGTCAAGAAGAAATATGATATTCTTATTATAGGGGATGTGCATATCCCCGTTGAGGTAACATAGTGTTATTCAAAATTTCTCCGGTTCCATGTTAATCGGAATGAGTTCGTTAACAAGATCTGATTAACCTTGTTAGTGGATTCCTTTTGATGAGCATGAGATGGATGAAACTAGAAGCACAAACTTCTATACCCTCTTTATACTTTATGTTATTTAGTTGAAATAAAGTAAAAATAGTATTTTATGTCTGTTTTCTGATTTATCCGTGCAATATAAAAATACCCCGAAAATAAAAGTCCTCCAAATGCCATGCCAATTTAATATGATTTTTCGGGAATATTTGAGGATTTATGGTACTGAAAACACTGCGGGGGGAGCTGCCACCTGACCACGAGGGTGGAGGGCGCGCCCTACCCCCCAGGGCGCGCCCCCCTACCTCGTGGGCCCTCCTCCACTTATTCCTTCACCCATACACTCCTTCTTCCTCCCACAAACACCAATATCCAGCTCAAGCACGAGTTCTAGCTCACTTTGCTGTGATTTTCGATCTCCTTGCTCAAAGCACCTCTCACAAAACTGCTTGGGGAGATTGTTCCTTGGTATGTGACTCCTCCATTGGTCCAGTTAGTTTTTGCTCTAGTGTTTTATTCATTGCAAATTTGTGTTGCATAGGTGACCAAGTTCCTGAGCTTGCATGTCAAATTTATATGGTTCCAAGTAGTTCTAAAGCTTGATATAGACTCTAGGCACTTGTAGGAGTAGTTGCTATTAATTTTATTGAAGTTGGTTCACTTTTGTTTGAAGTTACTAAAAATTTCAGAAAATAATGAAGAGACTTTTGAGGGGCTCATCGAGCCGAAGCTCGAAGGAAAAACAAAATGAAGAAGCACAGAGGCCCAAATATAATTTGCCTCGTACCGTGGAGGTCCGGCCGTGTGAATGGCCTTCCGATAACTTCTTGAGACAAGCCGGGATTTATGAGGATTTCTATTCATTGGCTGAGAATGTTGACCTCACCGACTTCCTCCGCGACCAACGTCATCATTATCTCTTACTCACTAATACTTTTGTGCAAAACTTCTACTATTTTCCTAGGGAATCACCTCCTTCAGTAGAGTTTCATTTATATGACGTTGTTAAGAAGATGCCATTAACTGAATTTTGCAAGGTTTGCAAAATACCCTCTGAGGGTACCTTAGATGAACCACACCGTAAAGATGTGGAAGAATTTATTAACACCATCACTGTGGGAGAAACCAGGAAGGTTTCTGATGCAAGAATCACTAGCATACATTTTCCTGTTTTACGCTACTTTGCCTTATTTGCTAGTCGTTGCTTGATTGGTCGTGGAAACTGTGGAAACCTTAGTGTTCCTGATATTATCATTTTGTTCCATGGTTTATACCGCGATAACACTGTTATTATGGGCGGAATTATTGCTAAACGGTTAAGTCTGAACCGTACTAAAGGCCCCATCTGTGGAGGTATTTATGCTTCACGCCTCGCTGCACATTTTAACATACCTATAAGGCTTTATGAGAAAGAAGAAAAATTGCTTCCTAGTGCTTATTTAGATTATAAGAGTATGCTAGCGCATGATTTTATTGTTAAGGGCAGGGAAGGAGAGCTTAAATATAAACTGTATTTAATAAACATCACCCTGAGACTATTACCTTGCCTGCTCCTTCCTTGCTTAATTTTGAAGGACCGTATCTCGTTACGTGGGCTGCCATTCAAGCCTACCGGAATCCTGCACCAGCCCCGGAACCGGAACCACAATATGAGCCTCCAAGACAGTCTGTTTATTCTTGGGATCCGGAGGTGGCTGCTAGCCAATGGCAGTCAGAGTCTTCTTCGTCGCAGTACGACCCTGATAATCCCCAAGTGTAGGGAATCATCGTAGCAATTTCCAAAGGTGGAAGTGATAAGTATGGAGTGTCGAACCCACAAGGAGCCAAAGGTAAGATCAATATTCTCTCAAGCCCTATCGCCATCGACACGACTCTCGCATACACTAACGCTTGCTTCCAACTAGAAACGAGAAATAAAACTACGTTGTGGGTATGAAGAGGATAACTTTGTATGATATCGGAGAGCTAAAATATAAAAGTAGGTGTTGTTATCATAAAGTTAGAATATATTACTAAGTATTATAAATAGCAAGTGTGGAATAATGGTGGATCGGTGTGCGGAATTGTCCTAGGCAATTATTAACAAGATCGGTGATCACTATTGCAGTTTCATATGAGCGAGAGGCATAAGCTAACATACTTTCTCTACTTGGATCATATGCACTTATGATTGGAACTCTAGCAAGCATCCGCAACTACTAAAGATCATTAAGGTAAAACCCAACCATAGCATTAAAGCATCAAATCCTCTTTATTCCCATACGCAACAATCCCTCTTACTCGGGTTTGTGTTTCAGTCACTCACTAACCCACTATAAGCGAATCATGAACGATTGCAACACCCTACAACGGAATCCCTCACGCTATGCCGACACGGAGGGCACCATAGGACAGCACCAAAGTAAAACATACAACTCATACCAATCTATATCATCAATCAACCCAAAGACAAAAGATATCTACTCAAAACATCATAGGATGGCAACACATCATTGGATCATAATATGTGGCATAAAGCACCATGTTCAAGTAGGGATTACAGCGGGGTGCGGGAGAGTGGACGCGTAAAAGAGATGAGGATGGTGATGTTGATGAAGACGATCACCGTGGCGATGATTCCTCCCGATGGCACTCCGGCGCCACCGGAAGAGAGGAGGAGAGGTTCTCTCCCTTGTGCTTCCTCCTCCATGGCCTCCACCCTCTGGTCCTTGGCCTTCATGATGATGATGGCCCCTCCGGATACTCCTCCATGGCCACTGTTGATGATGGCCCCCTCCGCAGGTCTTGGAGAGGGCCTAGATTGACTTCTCGTGGCTCTGAGAGGCTTGCGGCGGCGGAACTTTCGATCTAGGTTTCTTTCTGGAAGTTTTAGTATATATAGAAGAGTTTTGCATTCATTTCATGTCAGGGGGGTCTCCGGGCTGTCCACGAGGTAGGGGGCGCGCCCTAGGGGGGTGGGCACGCCCCCCACCCTCGTGGGCAGCCCGGGACTCTTCTGGCCTGTTTCTGGTACTCTGTGGGCTTCTTCTGGTCCAAAAATGATCTCCGTCAAGTGGCACGTCAATTGGACTCCGTTTAGTTTTCCTTTTCTGTGATACTCTAAAACAAGGAGAAAACATAAACTGGCACTGGGCTCTAGGTTAATAGGTTAGTCCCAAAAATTATATAATATATCATATAAATGCATATAAAACATCCTAGAGGGATAGTATAATAGCATGAATACTTCATAAATTATAGATACGTTGGAGACGTATCAGACCCCCAGCTACACCTATGGTATCCGCCAGGCTATCCCTGGCAATGAACCAACTTAGGCCAAAATCCTAAGCTTGGGGGAGTACGTATCTCTCACCGACATTACATTTATGTTTACACACACTCATTTCTAGATGTTAGTGCTCATACTCTTTCACTGTAATATCCATGCTAGTTTAATTTTTTTCCCTGCTTTCTTCTTGTGTGTTTGTTAAACTTTAAGAAAAACCAAAACCAAAAAAATAGTAGTAGTTTACTTTTCTTGCTGTAGTAGTAATAATTAAAAGAAAACCCAAAACGATTTCCCGTTCTTCTTTTGCTTGTTGGGAGCTTACCCGTGTAAATAGTTTTATTTCTTTTCTTTTCTTTGGGGGTCGGTAGGAGAAGACCATGATTAAATTGTTGAAGTGGCTCTTATATGCATTATTGTTAATTTAACCAAGAGCCCATACTGCCTTGTCTTCTCCTGTTTATTGAATGCTCGCAGATTCCAGCTTAGCCCAATGCACGTGCACTCTTATTATTATTCACATCGTTCGGTCGTGCAAGTGAAAGGCAATTATGACGATATCGATGGGTGGTGAGATGAGAAAAGCTAGTATGAACTCGACCTCTCTTGTTTTTGTAAATATGATGAGTTCATCGTTCCTGATTCAGCTTATTATGAATAAACATGTTTGCAATGACAATTAGAGATCATAGTTGCTCGTGCCATGCTTGATTAGCTATGAGTTATAATGGTTTACCTTGCGTGTCAACATGCTATTAAAATGGTTGTGATGTGGTATGATGGGGTGGTATCCTCCTTTGAATGATTTAAGTGACTTGACTTGACACATGTTCATGCATGTAGTTGAAACAATCAACATAGCCTTCACGATATTTATGTTCATGGTGGATTATATCCTACTCATGCTTGCATCCAATGTTTATTAAGTTTAATGCACGTTCATGACTGTTGTCGCTCTCTAGTTGGTCGCTTCCCAGTCTTTTCTAGCCTTCACTTGTACTAAGCGGGAATATTGCTTGTGCATCCAATCCTTTAAACCCTAAAGTTATTCCGTATGAGTCCACTATACCTTCCTATATGCGGTATTTACCTGCCATTCCAAGTAAATTTGTATGTGCCAAACTCTAAACCTTCAAATAAACATTCTGTTTTGTATGCTCGAATAGCTCATGTATCAACTAGGGTTGTCTGTATCTTCCATGCTAGGCGGGTTATTCTCAAGAGGAGTGGACTCTGCTCCTCACTCACGAGAAAATGGCTGGTCACCGGGATGCCCAGTCCCATGCTTTATGCAAACTAAATCAAAATTAATTGCAAACAAAACTCCCCCTGGGAATGTTGCTAGTTGGAGACACTCGTTGTCTCGAGCAAGTCATGGATTGATGCTTGTTGGTGGAGGGGGAGTATAAACTTTACCATTCTGTTTGGGAACCGCCTATAATGTGTGTAGCATGGAAGATATCGCCATCTCTTAGTTGTTATGTTGACAATGAAAGTATGCCGCTCAAAATATTATTTATCTCTATTTCAAAACCGAGCTCTGGCACCTCTACAAATCCCTGCTTCCCTCTGCGAAGGGCCTATCTATTTACTTTTATGTTGAGTCATCACCCTCTTATTAAAAAGCACTAGCTGGAGAGCTCATCTGTCATTTGCATTCATTACTTTTAATTTATATTGGGTATGACTATGACTGGATCTCTTTTACCATGAATTACAATATCTAGCCAGTCCTTGATCTTTAAAGGTGCTATGCATTTATGTTTTGCGGTCTCACAAAGAGCTAGCGAGATACCATCTTGTTATATCATATTATGATTGTTTTGAGAAAGTGTTGTCATCCGAGATTTATTATTATCGCTCGCTAGCTGATTATGCTATTGATATGAGTAATCATGAGACCTGAGAATTATTGCAAATGTAGTTAGTTATAATCTTTGCTGAAAACTTGAATGTTGGCTTTACATATTTACAACAACAAGAGCAAACGGAGTTTGTCGAAGTTTTTCTTTATCACTTTCAGTTTGTCAACTGAATTGCTTGAGGACAAGCAAAGGTTTAAGCTTGGGGGAGTTGATACGTCTCCGTCGTATCTACTTTTCCAGACACTTTTGCCCTTGTTTTGGACTCTAACTTGCATGATTTGAATGGAACTAACCCGGACTGACGCTGTTTTCAGCAGAATTGCCATGATGTTGTTTTATGTGTAGAAAACAAAAGTTCTCGGAATGACCTGAAACTCCACGGAACATCTAGTTAAAAATAATAAAAAATCCTTGCCAAAGATGAAGACCAGGGGGCCCACACCCCGACCACGAGGGTGGGGGCCCCTCAGGGCGCCCCTACCTCGTGGGCCCCTCGAGCTCCTCCGACGCCAACTCCAACTCTATATATTTGCTTTCGGGGAGAAAAAATCAAGGAGAAGAAATCATCGCGTTTTACGATACGGAGCCGCCGCCAAGCCCTAAAACCTCTCGGGAGGGCTGATCTGGAGTCCGTTCAGGGCTTCGGAGAGGGGGATTCGTCGCCGTCGTCATCATCAACCATCCTCCATCACCAATTTCATGATTCTCACCGCCGTGGGTGAGTAATTCCATCGTAGGCTTGCTGGACGGTGATGGGTTGGATGAGATCTATCATGTAATTGAGTTAGTTTTGTTAGGGTTTGATCCCTAGTATCCATTATGTTCTGAGATTGATGTTGCTATAACTTTGCTATGCTTAATGCTTGTCACTAGGGCCCGAGTGCCATGATTTCAGATCTGAACCTATTATGTTTTCATGAATATATGTGAGTTCTTGATCCTATCTTGCAACTCTATAGTCACCTACTATGTGTTATGATCCGGCAACCCCGAAGTGACAATAATCGGGACCACTCCCGGTGATGACCATAGTTTGAGGACTTCATGTATTCACTATGTGCTAATGCTTTGTTCCGGTTCTCTATTAAAAGGAGGCCTTAATATCCCTTAGTTTCCATTAGGACCCCGCTGCCACGGGAGGGTAGGACAAAAGATGTCATGCAAGTTCTTTTCCATAAGCGCGTATGACTATATTCGGAATACATGCCTACATTACATTGATGAATTGGAGCTAGTTCTGTGTCACCCGATGTTATGACTTTTACATGATGAACCGCATCCGGCATAATTATCCATCACCGATCCAATGCCTACGAGCTTTCCATATACTGGTGTTCGCTTATTTACTTTCCTGTTGCTACTATTACAATCACTACAAAATACCAAAAATATTACTTTTGCTTTTGTTACTCTTTTGTTACTGTTACCACTACTATCATATTACTTTGGTACTAAACACTCTGCTGCAGATATTAAGTTATCCAGGTGTGGTTGAATTAACAACTCAGCTGCTAATACTTGAGAATATTCTTTGGCTCCCCTTGTGTCGAATCAATAAATTTGGGTTGAATACTCTACCCTCGAAAGCTGTTGCGATCTCCTACACTTGTGGGTTATCAGGAGCATGCACGTAATGATTGGTTTTTGATGATTTGTATATTTTTGCAGTAAGTATGTGAGTTCTTTATGAGTAATGTTGAGTCCATGGATTATACACACTCTCACCTTTCCATCATTGCTAGCCTCTTCGGTACCGTGCATTGCCCTTTCTCACCTTGAGAGTTGGTGCAAACTTCACCGGTGCATCCAAACCCCGTGATATGATATGCTCTATCACACATAAACCTCCTTATATCTTCCTCAAAACAGCCACCATACCTACCTATCATGACATTTCCATAGCCATTCCGAGATATATTGCCATGCAACTTTCCACCTTTTCATATTTTGACATGCTTCATCATTGTCATATTGCCTTGCATGATCATGTAGTTGACATCGTATTTGTGGAAAAGCCACCATGCATAATTTATCATACATGTCACTCTTGATTCATTGCCCATCCCGGTACACCGCCGGAGGCATTCATATAGAGTCATACTTTGTTCTAGTATCGAGTTATAATCATTGAGTTGTAAATAAATAGAAGTGTGATGATCATCATTAATAGAGCATTGTCCCCAAAAAAGAAAAAAAGACAGGCAAAAAAAAGGAAAGGCCCAAAAAAAGAAAAAAAAGAAGAAAATAAATAAAGAGCGACAATGCTACTATCCTTTTTCCACACTTTTCCTTCAAAGTAGCTCCTCGATCTTTATGATAGAGAGTCTCTTGTTTTGTCACTTTCATATACTAGTGGGAATTTTTCATTATAGAACTTGTCTTGTATATTCCAACAATGGGCTTCCTCAAATGCTCTAGGTCTTCGTGAGCAAGCAAGTTGGATGCACACCCACTTAGTTCCTTTTGTTGAGCTTTCATACATTTATAGCTCTAGTGCATCCGTTGCATGGCAATCCCTACTCCTTGCATTGACATCAATTGATGGGCATCTCTCTAGCCCGTTGATTAGCCGCGTCAATGTGAGACTTTCTCCTTTTTTGTCTTCTCCACATAACCCCCATCATCATACTCTATTCCACCCATAGTGCTATATCCATGGCTCACACTCATGTATTGCGTGAAAGTTGAAAAAGGTTTGAGATTACTAAAGTATGAAACAATTTCTTGGCTTGTCATCGGGGTTGTGCATGATGAGAGCATTCTTGTGTGACGAAAATGGAGCATGACCAAACTATATGATTTTGTAGGGATGAACTTTCTTTGGTCATGTTATTTTGAGAAGACATGATTGCTTAGTTAGTATGCTTGAAGTATTATTATTTTTATGTCAATATTAAACTTTTATCTTGAATCTGTCGGATCTGAATATTCATGCCACAATAAAGAAGATTACATTGAAAAATATGCTAGGTAGCATTCCTCATCAAAAATTCTGTTTTTATCATTTACCTACTCGAGGACGAGCAGGAATTAAGCTTGGGGATGCTGTTCGTCTCCAACGTATCTATAATTTTTTATTGTTCCATGCTATTATATTATCCATCTAGGGTGTTTTATATGCATTTATATGCTATTTTATACTCCCTCCGTCCCATAATATAAGACGTTTTTTGACACTACACTAGAGTCAAAAAACGTCTTACATTATGGGACAGAGGGAGTATGATTTTTGGGACTAACCTATTAACCTAGAGCCCAGTGCCAGTTTCTGTTTTTTCCTTGTTTTTGAGTATTGCAGAAAAGGAAAACCAAACAAAGTCCAATTGACCTGAAAATTGACGGAGCTTATTTTTGGACTAGAAGAAGCCCGCGGAGTATCGGAGATGGGCCAGAAGAGTCCCGAGGCACCCACGAGGGTGGGGGCGCGCCCTACCCCCCTGGGCGCGCCCCCCTACCTCGTGGCCGCCTCGGAGACCCCCCTGGCTTGTTCCCGACGCCAAAACCTCTTATATATAAAGAAACCACCAGAACATAACCTAGATCGGGAGTTCCGCCACCGAAAGCCTCTGTAGCCACCAAAAACCAATCGGGACCCTATTTCGGCACCCTGCCAGAGGGGGGATCCCTCACCGGTGGCCATCTTCATCATCTCGGCGATCTCCATGACGAGGATGGAGTAGTTCACCATCGGGGCTGAGGGTATGTACCAGTAGCTATGTGTTTGATCTCTCTCTCTTTCTCTCTCATCTTCTTGATTTGGCACGATCTTGATGTATCACGAGCTTTGCTATTATAGTTGGATCTTATGATGTTTCTCCCCCTCTACTCTCTTGTAATGGATTGAGTTTTCCCTTCGAAGTTATTTTATCGGATAGAGTCTTTAAGGATTTGAGAACACTTGATGTATGTCTTGCATGTGCTTATCTGTGGTGACAACGGGATATTCACGTGATCTACTTGATGTATGTTTCGGTGATCAACTTGCGGGTTCGGTGACCTTGTGAACTTATGCATAGGGGTTGGCACACATTTTCGTCTTGACTCTCTGATAGAAACTTTGGGGCACTCTTTGAAGTTCTTTGTGTTGGTTGAATAGATGAATCTGAGATTGTGTGATGCATATGTATAATCATACCCACAGATACTTGAGGTGACATTGGAGTATCTAGGTGACATTAGGGTTTTGGTTGATTTGTGTCTTAAGGTGTTATTCTAGCACGAACTCTATGATAGATAGAACGGAAATAATAGCTTCGTGTTATTTTACTACAGACTCTTGAATAGATCGATCAGAAAGAATAACTTTGAGGTGGTTTCGTACCCTACAATAATCTCTTTGTTTGTTCTCCGCTATTAGTGACTTTGGAGTGACTCTTTGTTGCATGTTGAGGGATAGTTATATGATCCAATTATGTTATTATTGTTGAGACGACTTGCACTAGTGAAAGTATGAACCTTAGGCCTTTTTCCTAGAATTGCAATACCGTTTACACTCACTTTTATCGCTTGTTACCTTGTTGTTTCTATAATTTCAGATTAAAAAAACCTATATCTACCATCCATATTGCACTTGTATCACCATCTCTTCGCCGAACTAGTGCACCTATACAATTTACCATTGTATTGGGTGTGTTGGGGACACAAGAGACACTTTGTTATTTGGTTGCAAGGTTTCTTGAGAGAGACCATCTTCATCCTATGCCTCCCACGGATTGATAAACTTAGGTCATCCACTTGAGGGAAATTTGCTACTGTCCTACAAACCTCTGCACTTGGAGGCCCAACAACGTCTACAAGAAGAAGGTTGCGTAGTAGACATCAAGATACCATCACACCACTTGGGATTGTTAGAGATGTTGAAGTCTTGTGTAGGAAAATAAAATACCCTACTGATTTTCTTGTTCTTGGTTCCCCACAAGATGATTTTTGTCCCATTATCTTTGGTAGACATTTCTTGAACACCGTTAATGCTAAGATAGATTGTGAAAAACAAACTAGTTGTGTTAATTTTGGTGATGAATCTCATGAGTTTAATTTTTCCAAGTTTAGTAGAAAGCTTCATGAAAAAGAATTGCCTAGTGAGGATGAAATAATTGGTCTTGCTTCTATTGATGTACCACCTATTTATCCTTTAGAACAATATTTGCTAGAACATGAAAATGATTTACATATGTATGAAAGAAATGAAATAGATAAGATTTTCTTTGAACAACGTCCTCTGCTTAAACACAATTTGCCTATTGAAACTCTAGAAGGTCCTCCTCCACCTAAAGGTGATCCTGTGTTTGAATTAAAAAAAAATGCCAGACACTTTGAAATATGCTTATCTTGATGAAAAGAAAATATACCCTGTTATTATTAGTGCTAACCTTTCAGGACATGAAGAAGAAAGATTATTGAAACTTCTAAGGAAGCACCGAGCTGCTATTGGATATACTCTTGATGATTTGAAGGGCATTAGTCCCACTCTATGTCAGCACAAGATTAATATGGAACCTGATGCTAAACCCGTTGCTGATCACCAATGTCGGTTAAATCCAAAAATGAAGGAAGTGGTAAGAACGGAAATCTTAAAACTTCTGGAAGCAGGTATAATCTATCCTATAGCTGATAGTAGATGGGTAAGTCATGTTCATTGTGTCCCTAAGAAAGGAGGTATTACTATTGTTCCTAATGATAAGAATGAACTTATTCCACAAAGAATTGTTATAGGTTATAGAATGGTAATTGATTTTTAAGAAGTAAACAAAGCAACTAGAAAAGATGATTAGCCTGTGACTTTTATTGATCAAATGCTAGAAAGATTATCTAAGCACACACATTTTTGCTTCCTTGATGGATATTCTGGTTTTTCACAAATACCTGTTTCCCGACCTGGTCAAGAAAAGACCACTTTTACTTGTCCCTTTGGAACTTATGCTTATAGACATATGCCTTTCGGTTTATGCAATGCACCCGCTACCTTTCAAAGATGTATGACTGCTATATTCTCTGACTTTTGTGAAAATATTGTTGAGGTTTCATGGATGAATTCTTTGTTTATGGGAAGTCTTTTGATGATTGCTTAAGCAATCTTGATCGAGTTTGGCAGAGATGTAAACAAACAAATCTTCTCTTTAATTGGGAGAAGTGCCACTTTATGGTTAATGAAGGCATTGTCTTGGGTCATAAAATTTCTGAAAGAGGTATTGAAGTGGTCCAAGATAAGATTGATGCAATTGAGAAAATGCCATGTCCTAAAGATATCAAAGGTATTCGTAGTTTCCTAGGTCATGCTGGTTTCTATAGGAGATTTATCTAAGACTTTTCTAAAATTTCTAGGCCTCTTACGAATCTTTTGCAAAAGGATGTTCCTCTTGTTTTTTATGATCATTGTTTAGAAGCCTTCGAAACACTCAAGAAAGCCTTAATTTCTCCACCTATTTTTCAACCACCTGATTGGAACTTGCCTTTTGAAATTATGTGTGATGCTAGTGATTATGTTGTTAGTGTTGTTCTAGGGAAAAGAGTTGATAAGAAACTGAATGTTAATCATTATGCTAGTAAAACTCTAGACAATGCTCAATGAAATTATGCTACTACTGAAAAAGAATTCTTAGCAGTGGTGTTTTCTTGTGAAAAAATTAGATCTTACATTGTTGATTCAAAGGTAATTGTTCACACCGATCATGCTGCTATTAAATATCTTATGGAAAATAAAGATGCTAAACCTAGACTTATTCGATGGGTTCTCTTGCTACAAGAATTTGATTTACGTACCACTGATAGAAAAGGAGCTGAGAACCCCGTAGCCGATAACTTGTCTAGCCTTGAAATTTGCTTGATGACCCACTACCTATTGATGGTAATTTTCCTGATGAGCAGCTAGCTGCAATAAATGTTGCTCATAACACTCCTTGGTATGCTAACTATGCTGATTACATTGTTGCTAAATATTTACCACCTAGCTTTACATACCAACAAAGGAAAAAATTCTTCTATGATTTAAGACATTACTTTTGGGATGATCCACATCTTTATAAAGAAGGAGTAGATGGTATTATTAGAAGTTGTGTACCTGAGCATGAACAAGGACAAATCCTACGGAAATGTCACTCTGAAGCATATGGAGGACATCATGCTAGAGATAGAACTGCTCACAAGGTATTGCAATCTGGATTTTATGGCCTACTCTCTTCAAGGATGCCCGTAAGTTTGTCTTATCTTGTGATGAATGCCAAAGAATAGGTAATATCGGTGAGCGTCAAGAAATGCCTATGAATTATTCACTTGCTGTTGAACCATTTCATGTTTGGGGATTTGATTACATGGGATATTTTCCTTCCTCTAATGGGTATACACATATTTTGGTTGATGTTGATTATGTTACTAAATGGGTAGAAGCTATTCCAACCAGTAGTGCTGATCACAACACCTCTATTAAAATGCTTAAGGAAGTTATTTTCCCAAAGTTTGGAGTCCCTAGATATTTAATGACCGATGGTGGTTCACAGTTTATTCATGGTGCCTTCCGTAAAATGCTTTCCAAGTATGATGTTAACTATAGAATTGCATCACCTTATCATCCTCAGTCTAGTGGTGAAGTTGAACTTAACAATAGAGAAATAAAATTAATCTTGCAAAAGACTGTCAATAGGTCCCAAAAGAATTGTTCTAAGAAATTAGATGATGCACTTTGGTCTTATAGAACAACATATAAAAATCCTATGGGTATGTCTCCTTATAAAATGGTTTGTGGAAAATCTTGTCATTTGCCTCTTGAGTTAGAACATAAAGCATATTGGGAAATTAAAGAACTCAACTATGATGTCAAACTTGCCGGTGAAAAGAGGTTATTTGATATTAGCTCATTAGATGAATGGAGAACCCAAGCTTATGAAAATGCCAAGTTATTTAAAGAAAAAAATTAAAAGATGGCATGATAAAAGAATCCAAAAGCGTGAGTTTAAAGTTGGAGAATTTGTTCTTTTGTACAACTCTCATTTCTAATTCTTTGCAGGAAAACTCCTCTCAAAATGGGAAGGACCCAATGTTATCGAGGAGGTTTATCGGTCTAGATCTATCAAAATAAATAATGCCGAAGGTTGTTAATGGGCAACGAATAAAACATTATATCTCACATACGCCCATTAATGTTGAAAGTAATATTAGCCAAACTTTGACACTGTAAGAACACATAAAAGAGTCCTTCCAGAACACTCCAGAATCGTGAAAATAAGGAGGTACGTGATACGGTAAGTAAACAGACTCTGAAAAATCCGCAAAAATATTTTTTGTCAGTTTTGGAATATTTAGAAAATTAGGAAAATAAGAAACTTCCAGGAAGCGTACCCTAGTGGGCACAAGACACCAGGGCGCGCCTGGCAAGCCAGGCGCTCCAAGCGCGCCCAGGTGGGTTGTGCCCACCTGGGGTACCTTCCGGGCTCTGTTTTTCTACAGTTTTCTTGTTTCCGAGATAAAAAAATCTTTATATACCACCCGAACCTTTTGACCACCGTATCGCGGAGAAATCCACTGTTTTCTTTTCCTTGCTGTTTTCTGTCAGATCCCACCTACCATGGCCTCTTCAAGCTCCTCCAAGGACAAGTTCTTCAAGAACGTCATCAACCCATATTTGCGGGAGGTGGTGCAGCACCTCAGGTCATCCAGATGCATGAGGGGGGTGCTTCACCTCCGCGATGTGCCAGGTCCCAAGGGGACGGGAACCGTGGAGGCCAGGCTTGAAGCTATGGAGCAGGAGGTCTTCCGGTGCAGGGGGATGGTGGAGTGTGGACTCAATGCCAATCACCTCATGATCACGGACCTTTCCCGTGATCTCAAGGTGGATGGCAAGCCCATGAAGGACATCGTCTTCACCATCAACGAGCAAATCAACTTCCTCCAAAGCCAGATTTATGATATCCAAAACCAAGTCTTTGAATATGAGGCGAGGTTTAAAGGTATGAGTTTGGCTGCCAGTTGCAGGACCCGTGAGACTCACTCTTCCTCTTATGATGGTGGACCTCTGCCATGGAAAGCCGAGGACAAGATCTCTTCTTCATCACCACCACCTTCTTCTTCATCACCAAAAGAAAATAGAATATCGGGTATGGGCACTCCCCTTGGCTTCCGCCAAGCTTGGGGGAGGTGCCCCGGTATCGTATCATCCCCACTATCTTTTGCCTTTACTTATTTAGTTTGATCTTTTGCTTTAGATGAATAAAAGTTTAGTTCGATCCTTTCTTTTCAAGAGTTTGCTTAGTGATCTATCCTTGTAATCATGTGCGAGATACATAATAAAGTTTAGTTTGAGTTTTTGCTTTCTTTACTTTCATGTTGCAATAAAAAGAAAGGGAATAAATAAGAAGAAAGGAAAATAAATGAAAAAGATCATATGCTAATCTTATGGTAGGTGATGACACCACATAAGGAAAAGTATAAGTAGGAAATTTTATTAGAGATTGACAAGCATATCATTGGTCAATGATGCAATTCATGAAAGAATTAATAAGGGAAGAGAAGATTCACATATAAATATACTATCCTAGAAATCTTTTGTGATTGTGAGCCCCCATCAAAATATTATATGCCAAAATTGTTGACGTTGCACAAGGAAGACGATGTAATGATTTATGTTTGTTCATATTCACATAGAAGTCATATTGGCATAGATCCTTTAACATGTGGTGCTTGCCCCTATCTTTGCTAGCCAAAGATTCCGCACTAAGTAGAGATACTACTTCTGCATCCAAAAACCCTTAAACCCAAATCTTATTTTCAATTGTCCACCATACCTACCTAGGAGCAAGATCCCTCAAGTAAGTTGTCATCGGTGCAATAAGGCAATAAAAATTGCTTCTAAAAGTGTGAGATCATTTAGTGTAAGAGAAAATTGAGCGTTGTACGAACTTGTGATGGTGAAGAATAAAAGCGACATACTGCATAATAAAGGTCGCTATCACAAGGCACAATACAGCGTGACTTTCTTTTGCACTAAGGGGTTGAGCATACAAAAAAATAAGCGCATGGCAACCTCTGCTTCCCTCTGCGAAGGGCCTATCTTTTACTTTTATGTATTTACTTTTATGCAAAGAGTCAAAGTTTTCTCTCTATTCCTTTTTATTTTCTACTTTGGCAAGCATCATGTGATGAGGAAAGATCTAGGCACATATGTCCAGTTGAATATGGTAGCATGAGTTATTGTTGTTGACATCACCCTTGAGGTGAATACGTTGGGAGGCGAAACTATAAGCCCCTCTCTTTCTATGTGTCCGGTTGAAACATTTTGCTCATGTATATGCGGTGAGTGTTAGCAATCATAGAATACTATATGATGGTCGTTGAGTATGTGGACTTGCCTAGAGGCTCCAATAGGTGACCCTTCATGAAAATATGATGAATTGTAGTTGCAAAGTTGACTGAGAACATAGTTTGTTAGTTTCTAATGGATTTTTTGCTTTATACTTCAATGGTGTGATGAATTGTCACTATTCATGAGAAGTCTATGATAAAAGTTCTATGATAAGAGTCTTATGTTTAAGTTTGTTGTTGTTATAATAATGAACATGATGCTTCTATGCTCGTATTTTGTTTTTATCGACACCTCTCTCTAAGCAAGTGGACATGTTTTTCGATTTTGGTTTTCTCTTGAGGACAAGCGAGGTCTAAGCTTGGGGGAGTTGATACGTCCATTTTGCATCATGTTTTCCTACTATTATTTATGATGTTTTTATGCATAACAATGCTTTTTGGAGTAATTCTAATGCCTTTTCTCTCATAATTTGCAAGGTACACACAAAGAGGGAGAATTCCGACAGTTGGAAATCTGGACCTGGAAAAGCTACGTCAGGCTACCTATTCTGCACAACTCCAAACAGGCTGAAACTTCATGGAGAATTATTATGGAATATATGATGAATATTGGAGCAAATAAGTACCAGAGGAGGCCCACCAGGTGGGCACAACCCACCTGGGAGCGCCCTGGTGGGTTGTGCTCACCCAGGCCCACCTCCGATGCCCATCTTCTGGTATATAGTCATTTTGACCTAGGAAAAATAAGGAGAGGACTTTCGGGATGGAGCACCGCCGTCTCGAGGCGGAACTTGGGCAGGAGCACTTTTGCCCTCCGGCAAAGCGATTCCGCCGGGGGAACTTCCCTCCCCCAGAGGGCAAAATCATCGTCATCATCATCACCAACAACTCTCCCATCTTGGGGAGGGCAATCTCCATCAACATCTTCAACGGCACCATCTCATCTCAAACCCTAGTTCATCTCTTGTGTTCAATCTTGTTACCGGAATAGATTGGTGCTTGTGGATAACTAGTAGTGTTGATTACATCTTGTAATTGATTACTATATGGTTTATTTGGTGGAAGATTATATGTTCAGATCCAATATGCTAATTAATACCCCTCTAATCTTGAGCATGATTATCATTTGTGAGTAGTTACTTTTGTTCTTGAGGTCATGGCAGAAATCATGTTGCAAGTAATCATGTGAACACTATATGTGTTCGATATTTTGATAGTATGTCTGTTGTGATTCCCTTAGTGGTGTCATGTGAACGTCGACTACATGACACTTCACCATATTTGGGCCTAAGGGAATGCATTGTGGAGTAGCAATTAGATGATGGGTTGCGAGAGTGACAAAAGCTTAAACCCCAGTTTATGCGCTATTCCGTAAGGGACCGATTGGATCCAAAAGTTTAATGCTATGGTTAGAATTTATTCTTAATATTTTTCTCATAGTTGCGAATGCTTGCGGGAGGGTTAATAATAAGTAAGAGGTTTGTTCAAGTAAGAACAGCACCTAAGCACCGGTCAACCCACATATCAAATTATCAAAGTAGCGAACACGAATCGAACCAACATGGTGAAAGTGACTAGATGAAATTCCCGTGTACCCTCAAGAATGCTTTGCTTATCATAAGAGGCCGTTTTGGCATGTCCTTTGCCTCAAAAGGATTGGGCTACCTTGCTGCAGTTTTGCTACTATTATCGTTACTTGCTCGTTACAAATTATTTTGTTATCAAACTACTCTGTTACTTACAATTTCAGCACTTGCAGACATTACCTCGCTGAAAACCACTTGCCAATTCCTTCTCTCCTTGTTGGGTTCGACACTCTTACTTATCGAAAAGAGCTACAATTGATCCCATATACTTGTGGGTCATCAATGGTGGTGTTGGGAGCCTCCAATTAAATTGTGGAGAGAGCTCCAATCTTGTTTGTAAAGGTTTGGTCGCCGCCTTCAAGTGCACCGTTAGTGAAATCATGGCATCTTGCATTGTGCGAGGGCGTGAGGAAAATACGGTGGCCCTAGTGGCTTCTTGGGGAGCATTGTGCCACACACCGCTCCAACGGAGACATACCTTACTGTGACGCCCGGGTAATCAGGCTACAGTAATCCCACGCTAATCGTGCCATGACACCTCGGTTATTGTTGCTGTCCTCGCAATAATTCGAAACCGTTCAAAATTCAAATTCAAATTTATGACAACAATAAAAGTTTTCGAAAATTAAAACAAAAATGTTCGGTGGTTGCCGAATATTACAAGGGTAATTATGGTGCAACAAACACCTTTTTTATAAAATGGCTAACTGGTTGAAAATGATTTAAACAGAAAAGAAAGAAATAATAAAAGAAAACAGAGAACAAACAAACAAAAAAAAAGGAAAAGGAAGAACCCTCCCCCTGGGCCGAATGGCCCAATTAGCCAAGAGCCATCGTGCCAATAGGCCCAACCGCCCACCCCACTCCCATTATCCCGGACCTCAAACCCTAGCCCGCTACCCGCCGCCCCACTCCCCACTTCCCCGCCGCCTCCTCCCGCGCGATCCGATCGGGGCAACGGCGCCTCGCAAGCCCGACGCGCGCCCCAGATCCGTCGTCGTTGGACCACGCCGCCTCGCTGGTCCTCGCCGGATCGACCCACCCCGCCTCGACGACGCCGCCCGCGGACTCCACCCCATCGAGAAGGAGGTCGCCGCCCTCACCGCGACGATCGCGCCGCTCGCCTGAACGCCGCCACGCCGCCTGCTTCCACCTCTCCGCCGGACCTCCTCGTCCTCCTCCCGAGTCGCTCCCGCAGACCGATGCAGTCCCTACGAACCCGATGTGGCGCGCCCTTCCCCTCTCTCGCGTGACCTCGCCTCACGCCCATGGTCGCGCCCGCGCCCTCCTCTGTCTCACCCGCCACCGCGCGGGTCGCGCCGCCGCTGCTGCACTTCGTCCGGCCGGCGCCACTTCACGGCACCCCGCCCACCTACGCCCGGCTGCGCCCCACCGCCATGAGCTCGCTCCGACCTGCGCCCCATCGACGCTGCTCCCGCCGCCCCTCGCGCGACCTCCCGTCCTCCGCTGCTGTCGCCACTTGGCTGCCTCGCCGGTGTGATTCGGCTGGTCTCGCCTTGCCAACGCCTGCCGGCCTGCTGGCTCTGCTCGCACTGGCATGCGCCAGCCGGTCGCGCCGCTAACGCCTCAAGCCCGCTGGCCCTCTAGGCCATCGACTAGGGGCCCCACCCTCGTAACGAAAATTAAAAAAGGAATTAAAAAACTAATAAAATAATAATTAATTAATTAATTAGCTTAATTAATTTTGATTAATTAAACTAATCAATTAACTAACCTAATTAATCAGTTAATTAGTTAATTAAGTAGTCAATGGCAGTGGGGCCCACCCCCCAAAATTAATTTTGATTAGATTAATTAAACTGGTTAATTAAAATGTGTCCTTGACTGGGACCCATCGTCGAGTTGACTATCAACCCCGTTGATCTGTTGGCGTCAACATGACATCATGCTGATGTCATAATTCCATTTTCGAATTAAATTAAAATAATTAAATAAATTCCAGAAATTAATAAAATCTTTAGAAAATCATATCTTTTAATCCGTAACTCGGATTAAATTATTTTCAACACGAAAGTTGCTTAGAACGACGAGACGATCCCGGATACGCAGCCCGTTCGTCCACCACACATCCCGAATATATCAAACTCGCAACTTTCCCCCTCCGACTCCTCTGCCCGAAAACGCGAAACACCGGGAATACTTTCCCGGATGTTTCCCCCCCTTAACCGGTACCACCTCATACCACGTTAGGGCACACTGCACCGCCATTGTCACGCCACGCATCGTCGTGTTTATGTTTGCATTGTATTCATTGTTTCTTCCCCTCTTATCTCCTAGAGACTACGAGACCGACGCTGCTGCTGCCCGTTCGACCACGGAGTTGATGACCCTCTCTCTTGCCGTGAGCAACCAGCAAGCCCCCTTTGATCACGGATATCGCCTACTCTTCTCTATACTGCTTGCATTAGAGTAGTGTAGCATGTTACCGCTTCAGTTCCTCCTATACTGCTGCATAGCCTGTCCTTGCTACTACTGTTGTTACCTTTACCTGTTATCCTACTGCTTAGTATAGGATGCTAGTGTTCCATCAGTGGCCCTACACTCTTGTCCGTCTGCCATGCTATACTATTGGGTTGTGATCACTTCGGGAGGTGATCACGGGCATATACTATATACTTTACACTGTTACATTACCTGTGATACTGTTCGGAGATGGGGGCTGAAAGGACAGGTGGCTCCATCCCGGTAGAGGTGGGTCTGGGTTCCCGACGGCCACCGACTGTTACTTTGTGGTGGAGCGACAGGGCAGGTTGAGACCACCTAGGAGAGAGGTGGGCCTGGCCCTGTTCGGCGTTCGCGGATACTTAACACGCTTAACGAGATCTTGGTATTTGATCTGAGTCTGGCCATTTGGTCTATACGCACTAACCATCTACGTGGGAGTAGTTATGGGTATCCCGACGTTGTGGTATCACCGGCACTTCGTGACGCCACGACCCGGCGCGCGCTACCGGATTGGAACGTAAGCCTGCTCTTGTATTAAGGGGCTAGTTCCGCTTTCGGCCGCCCGCAACGCGCTTGGTGCGCATTGGGCGATGGGCCCTGACACCTGGCGCTTAGGTTTAGACCGCGCTGGCCTCTCTGTTGTGCCTAGGTGGGGCTGCGACGTGTTGATCTTCCGCGCCGTGCATGACCCGTAAAAGTGTGTCCGCCAAATGGGCTCAAGCGTGTTGGGTTATGTGGTGCACCCCTGCAGGGAAGTTTAATCTATTCGAATAGCCATGATCTTCGGTAACAGGACGACTTGGAGTTGTACCTTGACCTTATGACAACTAGAACCGGATACTTAATAAAACACACCCTTCCAAGTGCCAGATACAACCCGGTGGTCGCTCTCTCTCTCAGGGTTACGAGGAGGGGATCGCCGGGTAGGATTATTGCTATGTTATGCTACTTGGAGGACTTCAGTCTACTCTCTTCTACATGTTGCAAGACGGAGGCTGCGTAAGCGCATTTCTTGCTGTGATTAGCTATCCCCTCTTATTCGGCATTCTGCAGATTCAGTCCACCGATATGGCCCTTTACACATATCCATGCATATGTAGTGTAGCTCCTTGCTTGCAGTACTTTGGATGAGTACTCACGGTTGCCTTGTTCCCCTCTGTCGGTGTCAAAACCGCGGATCTCGGTAGGGGGTCCCGAATCTGTGCGCCTAGTCGGATGGTAACAGGAGACAAGGGACACGATGTTTACCTGTGTTCGGGCCCTCTTGATGGAGGTAAAACCCACGCCCCGCTTGATTGATATTGATATTGTGGATGTTTACAAGAGTGGATCTACCACGAGATCAAGGAGGCTAAACCCTAGAAGCTAGCCTATGGTATGATTGTAAGGGTTGGTGTGATTGTAGTCCCACGGACTAAAGCCATCCGGTTTATATAGACACCGGAGGGGCTAGGATTACATAGAGTCGGTTACAATGGTAGGAGATCTACATATCCAGACGCCAAGCTTGCCTTCCACGCCAAGGAAAGTCCCATCCGGACACGGGTGAAGTCTTCAATCTTGTATCTTCATAGTCTTGGAGTCCGGTCGATGATGATAGTTCGGCCGATGATAGTCCGCCGATGATGGTAGTCCGCAATCCGGACACCCCTAATCCGGGACTCCTCAAGAGCCCTTAACCAGGCTTCAATGACGATAAGTCCAGCATGCGTGTAGTCTTCGCATTGCAAGGCGGGTTCTCCTTAAGTTCCATGTACCGCCGAACAAGTGTCCGCTTCCTCATCAACGTTAGCATCTCGGCTTCCACGCCCAATAATGGCCTTCTTCCACGCTGTGCGAATGTGAAAAGCCGTGGTGTCTTTTATGTTTTACCCCTAGTTGTGCGAATAATCTGCCTATAAGGGAGGCAAGAATCCAGATCCAAATCACCATCTTCCTCTCGCAAATACTCATCGGAGCGCTTTCGACCAAGAATCCATTCCATCATGGGCCGCCAACGCTCCTCTTCTCGCCCCAGCCCTTTGCCGGAGATTGGAGGAGATGCTCTGTTTCGCACAACGAGCTGGTGAAGCTCCAAATGGGGGATATCTCCTCCGCCTTCATGGTTCCGGTTCGAGCGGGCTTGCCACCTACAAAGGTGGGAAGCAAAAGAGGTTACCCTAATCCCAACAAAGGGAGCGGGTATGCTTCGTCCCCTATCGATAAGGGGCTCGGATTTCTGACATCCATTCCTCCGCTGGCTCCTCGGAGTTCTACGGACTCCAGCTCCATCACCTCACGCCCGCCTCAATCCTGCATATTGCGGGTTACGTAGCTCTTGCGAGCTTTTCCTGGGCATCGAGCCCCACTTGCGCTGTGCAAGAGGTTGTTTTGCCTTGTACCCCGCTCTCACGAGGGGTCCATATATCAAGTGGGCGGCGCCGAAATATGGCGCATTGCCGGGACCGGATATCCATCCAGAACCCCTAAGAAGGCGCTCAAGACTGGCCTTCGAATGGTTTTATATAGAAGACGCCCGCTGCCGGACCCTGTTCGTTCGGCCTCCCGAGTTCAGCAATGCTCCTCTCAAGAAACGCTTTAGTTGGCGCCCATGAGCCCCGATCGGAGGAAGACAAGAGCGCCCATTATCCGATGGGCGAATAAGGTTATCGCCCATGCCCGTTGACCATGATTGGAGTCATGGCAACATGCATTACGTGGGGTGCAGCCACTACAATACAGGGCCACCCCATGTGGGATTTCAACGGGAGGACGATGCCACCCGTCATGGCCAAAGGGCGGAATCGGCCAAGATCTAGCGACGATCTTGTCCGCCTGTATAAGGGGAGAAGGAGGATTTCTTTGACGAACCCGTTAAATGGGTTTTCCATGAACAATCCCGCCTTGGGTAAGTGAACACTCAGCGTGTCCGACCTGTGCCTTTTGAAACTTAAGTTTCTTACATTGTGTTCTTCTTCGACGCAGAACTGCGCCGGACTATGGAGGAATGCTGAGTCCGCTCCACAGCCCGAGGATCGAGAGATCCGGGATCCGCCTCCAAGAGAACCCAACATAAAGGTGGAGCTAATCGACGGGTGTTCCACCAGCTCAGCATGGACAATGCTTTAGTCGCCATCACGGCCGACTATCCCGGACTATATCCGCTCCCGTGTGATTGCGGCAAGCCCCGACACCGTCATTCCTTCCTTCCTTATTTCGACCACCGATATGATGGCACTGCAGGAGGCGCCCTAGGAGAGAAGCCGAGCCAGCGGTGGCTGACCAACAAGGGCCAGTCCGGACCGGTAGGCGGAAGAGGAGCTTGGCGCGGATCAAACGTCGCCGCAAAGGTGTAGCTCACAATTCATTATCTTGAGCAACGTTCCTAGGAAGCGCCCGAGTGCTCATGACTTTTATAGGGAAAAAGCGCCCGCCGGACTGCGGGCGTGGAAGTTGTCAATCCAACCTCTACTACCGGGCTCCCGCTTTTGGCCGGAGGGGAGGCGAGCGCAAGGCGCGAGCCGGACGTTCCTCCGACGGAGGATGCCGAAGACTGTCCGCCACCAAGTCTCGAGGTGGAGAGTGGCTCGAATCACAGCGCCACGGACAGATGCCGTGACGCGTGCTTCTCCCCGAGGCGTTGAATGCCTTTAACACGGGGACGCGCACCTTCGTGCCGCCAAGATAGTTTTACCAGAGCTACGGAGCAGTATGTAAAAGACATACGGGTAAGAGAATTTAATAGTTGTATATGCCAAGAGCCCCGAGACTTAAAGTAGTTATATTAACTGATTTAAGGATCATATGAAATGCAGGATCTTACCGAGAAGAATACCGACTGTCTCAGAGTTGCAAGAGTGCAAGGCCCAACCGAGGCCGCATTTTCGGTGCAGGAGGAAACGCAGGACCTCTCCGGTAACGCATTATTTTAGAAAGATAAGTAGCGCTTGGCCGCTGCGCAAGTCTAAAAAATGACATTGCGGGTGCTGCCGGACAAGATCTGGACAGGCAAGAACTTCTGCGCCAAATAAAGGCCGACGAGAGGGTGCTGCATAAGGTGCAGCATGAAAGGAACAAGCTCCAGGATGCCCATGCCCAGCTTGGAGAAGAGCTGAAAGGCGTTCGGGCCGAGCTGTCGGGTTCCGTTAAGGAGAATCAACGGCTTTGTCGCGGCATATATAGTAGTGCTTGAGCGAACTCCTTTGAAAAGAAGAGTTCGCGAGGAAGTCAATTTGATGTAATATATCGTAGGTATGCTCACAGGTCGCCTGCTGGAGGAGATGCCCGTAATAACGGGTGATCAACTTCCAATTGTTACAACTGATCGAACGAGTTGGCAGGCTATGAGTGGCGTCGTCCAGCGTTATGGCCAGCCTTCTCCATACCCGAGGGTCTTGGGAGCTTGCGGAGAAGCTGCAGGAGTGCGGCAGCGCTTCCATGTATGGAAGATTTCGCCTGCCGCAAGGTGCTGTGGAGGCTCGGGCCATGGTGAAGACGCTGTACAAGAAGGCGGATCCCAACCACATGGTCAAGTCGGACTGTGGGGCCCGATGGGAAGGAGATCCTGTGAGTTTAGTATACGCCAAGTGGAGTTGGTCATGAAATTTTCCCAACAGGACTGTAAATTAGACAACCTGTTAGACGGGATTGAGGAAGAATACAAGTTAGTCGATTTGACAATGTATTATAAAATGACATACTAAATGCCTTCTAGCCGGATTGTAGATCGCTTGTCTTTGCCGACCTTTTCGCTTCGACCTCGGGACCCTATAGTCCGAAGTGTGTCCGAATACCTTCTCGGTTATGAAACAACCGGGTATGCATGGAGACCAGGTGTAGGGTCATCGATGCTTTATCGCATAAGTGCCCAACTAGTTATGCTATATTACATGGTTAGTAAGAAACATCTTCCAGGAGAATAGTTCCGTTAAGGGTTCCTTTCATTGGGGTGGCATGCCCTAAAGTGCATGTCCGGATCAAGTAAAAAGCAGAAAAACATCCGGGGCAGATAAATAAGTGGATAAAAATCATCTTTTAAGTCACCGACCGAATATTCCCTTAAGAACGCTTAGCTTTCGGCTTCACCTACCGAGGTACACATCCGCTGACCCGGCAGAATAACCGCAGAGGTGCTCCTTTACCTCCTAGCCGAACAATCGGGAACGAGGGTAAGCACAGAGCCGTGCAACCCAGCTTGGCCAAAACTTAAGTCATATCGATGCATATAATGGTGAATAAAAGGTACATGTGGAGGCTTGACACATGTGCTGGGCATGAAGCTCAGATAATTAAGCTTCGTAAAGAAGCCCCTGTGTATGATGAGTGCGGTAGCACATCAATTCGCGCGAACGTTATGCAGGTGAAGCCCTTTAAGGCTTGGATGAATAGGGTTGAGGAGAAAAAGATAAACAAAAGGCAGCTGGAGTAAAAAAAATTTGGACGGGGGAAAGGGACGAACTCTTAGTCCGGCGCTAGGCATAGAATCGTCGGAGGCGGGCTGCGTTCCATGGGTTCGGCTCGAGTCGGTTATCCGATGCATTTCAGAGACGGTACGCCCGCGGTCAGGACTTGATCGATGATGAAGGGCCTTCCCATTTGGGCTTGAGCTTGTCCTTTTCTTGTCCGCAGCGAGAACCGGTTCGCCAACGCTGTAAGTCTTGGCCCGTACTTCTCGCTTTGATATCTTCGAGCCTGCTGTTGATAGAATGCGGAATGAGCCTTGGCGACGCCGCGCTCTTCCTCCAATGTGTCCAAGCTGTCCCGCCGATCCAACTCGGCTTCTCTTTCTTCGTACATGCGCACTCGAGGTGAGTCATGAATGATGTCGCAGGCAAAACTGCTTCTGCGCCAGATACCATAAAAATGGTGTGAACCGTGGTACGGTTAGGCGTTGTCCGCAGCCCCCAGTACGGAGTCGAGCTCCTCTACCCAAAGCGTGTCGATTTCGTAAGGGACCGCACTAGTCCGGGTTTGATGCCGCCATTATTAGACCATTTGCTCGCTCCACTTGACCGCTGGTTTGAGGATGATAGATCAAGCGTAATCGAGCTTGATGCCCATATTTTTGCACCATGATTTAACCTCATCGGCGGTGAAGTTCGTGCCGTTATCGGTGATGATGCTGTGGGGACACCGCAACGGTGTACTACCCCGGATATAAAGTCTATCACTAGTCCGCACTCGCCGCTTTAACCGGCTTGGCCTCTATCCATTTGGTGAATTTATCTACCATGACCAATAGGTACCTTTGCTTGTGGGTTCCCCCTTTAAGTGGTCCAACCATGTCAAGCCCCCAGACCATGAACGGCCAGGTAATGGGTATAGTTTTGAGGGCGGTGGGTGGCATATGGCTCTGATTAGCAAAGAGCTGACAACCGACACATCTTTGGACTAGGTCTTGTGCATCCGCTCGGGCCGTCGGCCAAGAAAATCCTGTACGGAATGCCTTTCCTACAAGGGCCCGAGTTGCGGCGTGGTGTCCGCCTAGTCCGCATGAATTTCAGCCAGAGGTTCCGCCCTTCCTCTTCGAGAGATACACCTTTGAAGGACTCCGTTGTGCTTTTCTTATAAAGTTCTCCTCATAGACCTTGTAGGCTTTAGATCGCGGACAATGCTGCGGGCCTCATTTTGGTCTTGGGAAGCTCCCGCCTAAGCAAGTAGGCGAGGAATGGTTCTGTCCACGGGCAATTACTGCCATTATGTCGTAGGCGGATGGTGTTATGTCATCGGCTGAAACGCCGGTTGGCGCGGCTTGTTCCGGTTTGTTAGTTCCGACTCCTCTTCCCATATTACGGATGGCTTGAAGAGCCGCTCCAGAAGATATTAGGAGGGACAGCGTCGCGTTTACGCCAATGCGTGCAAGACACCGCCGCTTGGTTATTATCCTGTGACGGATGGAATTCAAGTCCTTCAACCTGGCTGACATTTTGAGGACAGCATTGCGATATGCTGCCATTTTCGGATCTTTGGCGCCAAAGTCTCCGCTTATTTGGGATATTGCAGGTTTGAATCGCGCACCTCTAGGCGTTGAATGCCCATGGAGATTGCCATCCGGAGACCATGTAAAGGGCCTCGATTCGCCGCGTTGTTGGAGTCCGTGTACATTATCCGGCACGATTGATCTGTGTCCCGGTCGGGACGCCAAGACGACGCCTCGCCCAATCCGCTAACATTTTGGAGCCGTCAAGTGCATAATCCAATTAGAGTATGCGCCGTATTCTTTAGGGAGTTCGGCTTCGGTCCATTCAGCGACAAAGTTAGCCAATACTTGTGACTTTATAGCTCGCCGAGGTTTGTAAGATATATCAAATGGTAAGAGATCAATGGCCCATTTTGCAATCCTGCTCATCGCATCGCGGTTGTTTATAATGTCGTTAAGTGGTACTTCAGAGGCCACTGTTCTCGAACACTTTTGAAAGTAGTGTCGGAGCTTCCGGGATGCCATGAACACCGCGTATGCTATCTTCTGATAGTGCTGGTAACGGGACTTGCAGGGGGTTAACACAGTAGATACGTAGTATACTGGTTTTTGAAGAGGGAATTTATGCCCTACATTTTCTCGTTCGACGACGAGTACCGCGCTTACAACATGATGTGTAGCTGCGATGTATAACAACATTGGTTCGCCCAGGTTGGGCGCAGCCAGGACCGGATTTGTTGCCAATATGGCCTTTATTTCTTCGAGTCCGGCGGTGGCAGCATCCGTCCACTTGAAGTGTTCGGTGCGCCTAAGGAGGCGATAGAGGGGTAATGCCTTTTCTCCTAGACGGGAGATGAAGCGGCTTAGAGCCGCCACGCATCCAGTCAATTTTTGTATTTGCTTTGAGGTCTTTTGGGATATCTAGTTGTGACAGAGCTCGGATCTTGGCTGGGTTTACTTCAATTCCTCTACCGGATACGATGAAGCCCAGCAGCTTCCGACCGGTGATGCCAAAACGCATTTTTCCGGATTCAGCTTGATGTCGTATGCTCGAGGTTGTCGAATGTGAGCCTCAAGTCGCCTACTAGAGTTTCAACGCAGTTTAGTTTTGACGACCACGTCGCTCACGTATGCCTGGCGGGTGGGTGGAACTAAGTCCGAACCCTACCCATCTCAAGGCTCAAGGCGAGAAGTTTCCAATTTTGAAGCTTGATTTCGGACGTTGTCCAACGAGTGCGGTCCGATGCCCGACTTTAAGTTCAGTGTTTGATCGAGGCCCGCCCCTCCGCTGGAATCCGCATGGGGGTTCGGGATCCGACATGACTAGTTTTCAATACAGAGAAGCGCCGCCGATTGCTCCTCTACCACTACAACGTGGTGGGTGACCGGGAGAGTTAATCTCTCGGATCGGTTTTAAGCCCAATCGATCGTAGTCAGAAGCGACTCCCGATGCGGCGATGCGATCCAAGAGCTCGCCTACGGACGAGAGCGCTTATTGATCCAGCCGCCGCGAATTCGAGCTGACGTGAAGATTGCTTTAGATGACTTGGGAGGTCATTGTCGAGCGATGGCCGGACAAAGCGGTCATGAGAAAACCACCTAGCGGATAGTTTGGCCGCGGCCAAGGCTCCTTTGGCGAAAATACCGTCCTTGAAGACGGAGGAGGCATCCTTCCTATCGGTGACGGCACGGAGGAACTCTCAATGAAAGCACCAATGTCGGTGTCAAACCGCGGATCTCGGTAGGGGGTCCCGAATCTGTGCGTCTAGGCGGATGGTAACAGGAGACAAGGGACACGATGTTTACCTGTGTTCGGGCCCTCTTGATGGAGGTAAAACCCACGCCCCTGCTTGATTGATATTGATATTGTGGATGTTTACAAGAGTGGATCTACCACGAGATCAAGGAGGCTAAACCCTAGAAGCTAGCCTATGGTATGATTGTAAGGGTTGTTGTGATTGTAGTCCTACGGACTAAAGCCATCCGGTTTATATAGACACCGGAGGGGGCTAGGGTTACATAGAGTCGGTTACAATGGTAGGAGATCTACATATCCGTATCACCAAGCTTGCCTTCCACGCCAAGGAAAGTCCCATCCGGACACGGGGTGAAGTCTTCAATCTTGTATCTTCATAGTCTTGGAGTCTGGTCGATGATGATAGTTCAGCCGATGATAGTCCGGCCGATGATGGTAGTCCGGCAATCCGGACACCCCCTAATCTGGGACTCCCTCACCCCCTTTTCCCCCTTTCTTTACCCGGTTGCTGCGACCAGACGATGGAGCCCAGGAGCCAGACGCCACCGTTGATGACGACTACTACCCCGGAGGTGCCTACTACTACGTGCTGCCTGCTGACGACGACCGGGAGTAGTTTAGGAGGATCCCAGGCAGGAGGCCTGCGCCTCTTTCGATCTGTATCCTAGTTTGTGCTAGCCATCTTATGGCATCTTGTTTAACTTATGTCTCAGATCAGATATTGTTGCTTCCGCTGACTCGTCTATGATCGAGCACTTGTATTCGAGCCCTCGAGGCCCCTGGCTTGTATTATGATGCTTGTATGACTTATTTATGTTTTAGAGTTGTGTTGTGATATCTTCCCGTGATCCTGATCTTGATCGTACACATTTGCGTGCATGATTAGTGTACGATTGAATCGGGGCGTCACAAGTTAGTATCGAGCCGATCGCTGTAGGAATCCCTTTCCAACTCCTTGGTCAAGTCGAGTCTAGACTTTACAAAACTTTTACTAACATGGTTGTGCGGCCCATGGGCCCACGTCGCCATTGGGTGGTATTAGGATCTTTTACTCCTCGACCTTTACTCTGGGATTCTGAACTCTCTTCTATTCGGGTTAAACGATTTTTACTAAAATCTTACTTTAGGTTCTCGAAAATACTTTCTCCCGGAGAGCCCTTTCAGTCCAGATGATCGCCGGCTGCACGAGAAGATTTCGAAGATACTCTCCGATATTCTCCCGAGACCTTGTGCCCGTTGCTTTTGCAATTCCCTTCCACCGAAATATCCCTATGGATAAATACTTACACCTGCCGTGCTTACTTTTATTCCCAGTCAATCTTGTTATTACAAGATACCCCAAGAATATTTTGTGCCTACTGCCTAGCAGTTCTTTGCCACATGAATACCCCTTCAAATAAATCCTCGCACTTGTCGAGTATCCGCTCATCCCCAGTTGTTCATGTGTTTCACAAAAGTCTTCAAAATACTATTCGATCTTAGTAGAATCTCGAGCAGCCTATTGCTCTTGAAATTCTTGCTTGCTTGCATTATGGTTAATCCCATAAGTCTCGTAATCTTAATGGCATACCTTGTCATTATCATTTTGGGTCCGTTGATTCAATATGTTGCTAATGCTCGTAATCCTCAAATAGATCCTAGAATTCATCCTTCCGCTTAGACGTCATTTTGAACATGAGCTGGTTCTCGACCAAACTATCGTCGTCGCCGACAGCCTCCGGTATATTCAATTGATCCATCCTTGATCGTAACGCCCGCTTCGATCCTTTGTTTTGGAAATCATAATTCCTTTGCATTTAAGCTTTGAATTATTCAGATGATTCCATAACCTGTTGCATTTGCATTCCTTCCTCTTCTGGTTGAGTATCGATACTCATATCAGATCCTTTGTGGACCATCAAGTCCTTTGTTGGATTGTTATCCGACAGTGTCCTTCACATTTGATCACTTTGTGAGTTCTTCCCCTGATACATAATGCCTTTGTTAAGTTGTATCCTCTGCTTGGCCAACCATGCTCTGCTTTCTGGCTTGTGTTATTTACTCTTGAAACTTGTGGTATATGTTTCTAAGAAGCCCCTATGGGTTGAACATATGCCTTCTCTAAACCGTGTGAACCCGAAAGTTTTCACGAGTCATACTCTTCTGGTGCTTCACCAGATAAAATTTCAACACTGCAACTTCATCGAACGTGAGAAGTGAATGAAAGGTTATGCATTGGAGAAGTGGGAGTCGACCTTGAACTTTGTGTTCATGCCCATGGACACGATGTAGATCTTATCATTAAAGCTTCTCTTAAATTAATTATTCCTTTGGTATAAGCTCATCTTATATCGGGATCGGCCTTTTGCAATCGTGGTTCCGACCATGTTCTCCTTTAAATACCATTTCTCGTGCAAGTTTAAGCACTTGTCTTCTGTAGAGCAATACCCCAGTCCAACCTCTACTTTGATCTGTCGTTGAGTGTTACCCCCGGTATCTCGAGATTATCATGGAACTGCATAACATCTTATGAGTTCTTCATCAAGTGCTACCTTCCCACTGATTCCAATTTTTCACGGGCTCTGAGTTATTAAACACTCAAAGACACCGATAACTGAACAGAGTCCGCACTACGGTTCAACAACTCTTCAGTAAGCTTCTATAAGTATGAGTTTGTACCCGATCACGCCATTCCTAGCCTGTTTGGCTATAGCATTATCGAGCTAATTTTAACTGTGCTACCCGGTCCTTCTTCCCGGAGCACAATTTTCGACGATGAACTACCCTTACGTCGATCATCATCGTCATATCATTCGCCTTGAACAGCAAGCTTGCTTTCGATTTTGTGTCGTACCCATGGTTCCAATAACTTTTTGCTTCATCATTCCGTTGACTTGGTGTCATCGCGGCGGCAGTTACATCTTCTCGAAACCTCTCGACAAATGTGTCGTGATCATCATCAACATTCTGAGGCCTTCCAAGATATCTATCGAATTCTTGATGGGAAATACCATCCTTGCCCCTCGATGGTTTGTATTATCATCAGCCACTTTATTGCCTTCCCTCCAACACAAACTTGTTCGTGTTTTGTGTTGTACATTGAGTTCCTTGCTGCCTAGCATTGTTCTTCTTTACCTTGAAATATTACCACCTTTTATGCCAAGAATGTGGTGAGAATTTCACCACCTCTTAAGAATTCTTGGTATGGTGAAACTTTTCACCATCACCATTCTTCTTGGGTCCTCGTGTTGATTCCAACCGGGGGACCAACAAGTGAGCGGTGTTGTTTGGATTCTTTCCTTCTAGCAACCCTATTTCTTTGAAGTTAATGGTCGAAAGTTCATTCTTAGGCTATTGATTATTGAATCACCATTCTGACATTGGTCGTGCAACCCAACCCATATTTCGGGCGCACCTTTCAACCAATGTTTAATTGTGTATGTTTTCCTCGAGCATACTTCCTTATATCATTTGATCTGACAAATGTTATCTCCTTGTTCACTTAATTGTGGAAATCCATCTTTTGGGAATCTCGATGAATTGCCGATGAGTTCACCAGACACCTCCTTGTCCTCTCCTTGGGTTAATGATGGACTCTTGTTAACGGAAATCACTTCATAGTTCATTTCCCCGAGAATCTTACAATGTCACCTCGTCAATTTGTGTTGCACCTTTTCTTCTCGGACATCCTGAGTATGAGGTATCATGACACCAATCAGATCTGAATCTCGGTCAGATATGATGGCTGAGACAACTTACCAAGAGTTATGATATTGGTCCTTTGATGAACCGGTAACATGATGTCATGCCTAGCACCCCCCCCCCCTGGGTGGAGGACCGATCATTATAAATTCTTTTGCAAGGATAACCATTCTTCCTGGAGGAAATTGTAAGACCTATTTTATAACCTGTCCCTGATGGATCCATTGAGTATCTAAAGTCCGACCCTTGTTTGGAGACCATGTCAATGCTATCTCAAAAGCTTGTCTGTGGTACTCTGATTTTCAACAAGAACATTTGAAGCCCAATGCTAAATGTTTCTTGCTCAGTTATCCAAACACCTATGTATGGGTAATGTCATGAAAATTCTCTCCCCTACCTAAAGAGTTTTCTACATTATATCCTGTCATGGATATCATGCTCGCTTATCCTTGGGAAGGATATACCACGAAATATGTGTTTAAACACATTTTCCTTTCCATTGTTCATTTAATCTGAGAATATCAGTTTCCTTTCCATTGGTTTGCTTAACCCTTCTTGTGATCTATATGTAAAACACCTTGGTGTACAAACCGATCAAGAAGACCCTGTTTCTATTGTTGATGACATTCCGTAACCACCGATGGATGAGAACTTTGCCTATTGGTCCGCCTCGCTCAACGAAAGCGGAAAATGGTTCTCTTCGTCCCTCGCCCTTGGTACCGACGTTGTTGCCGATATAAGCGGCAGGCTATCCTCCGACATGCCTTGCTTACATGATCGCAAGACGTTACCGCCCTTCCTACTCTTAACCCACATGGTGGGCCCATAACCCACAGTTCCACAGGATCAAAACCTGACTCTCCTACACCCCCTGTTCCCAAGGTTGTTCCTCACGCGTAACCTCGTATGTAATTCACGAGCCACCTTCAGGTCTGATATCGGACACAATACTTATTCCCGTTGTTTTGACCCTTTCACGCCCTATTACAGGCATCGAACGATTGCCTGCCCGCTCGAAACTTTCCAGGTTACCTCCTTACTTTGCTCTCGATAATTTATTAAGATTCGATTCGAGAGTTACTTTCCGCCACCTTCCTCGATGTTATCGACCAGATAGTCAACCTTGCTGAGGTCCGTTCTTCCGGAATACCCCCTTACTCTGTCGTAAGTACGATGGAGATCCTAAAGAAAGGACGCCGACTTCATCATGATGACCTGAAGCGGAGAAATGAAGACATCAATGTACTGGACCGGTCTCTTCGACAAGAGCAAGCCAGAATGAGAAGACCCGCTAGATTCGTTACCAAACCTTCCCCCTTTCACTACCTCTTAAATCTCAGGACGAAATTTCTTGTAGTGGAGGAGAATTGTGACGCCCGGGTAATCAGGCTACAATAATCCCACGCTAATCATGCCATGACACCTCGGTTACTGTTGTTGTCCTCGCAATAATTCGAAACCGTTCAAAATTCAAATTCAAATTTATGACAACAATAAAAGTTTTCGAAAATTATAACAAAAATGTTCGGTGGTTGCCGAATATTACAAGGGTAATTATGGTGCAACAAACACCTTTTTTAAAAAATGGCTAACCGGTTGAAAATGATTTAAACAGAAAAGAAAGAAATAATAAAAGAAAACAGAGAACAAACAAACAAAAAAAAAGGAAAAGGAAGAACCCCCCTCCCCCGGGCCGAATGGCCCAGCTAGCCAGCAGGCCATCAGGCCAATAGGCCCAACCGGCCCACCCCCACTCCCATTATCCCTGGACCCCGAAACCCTAGCCCGCTACCCGTCGCCCCACTCCCCCACTTCCCCCCACGCCGCTCCTCCCTCTGCCCCGATCTGGATCGGGGGTAACGGCGCCCTCGCAAGCAGCGACGCGCCTTCAGATCCCGTCGTCGTTGGACCACGTCGCCCCGCCTGGTCCTCATCGGATCGACCCACCCCGCCTCCCTGACGACGCCCGCCTCGCCGGACTCCACCCCATCGAGAAGGAGGTCGCCTCGCCCTCGCCGCGACGACCGCGCTGCCCCTCGCCGTTGAACGTCGCCACGCCGGAGCTCCCCGCCCGGCCTGCTTCCACCTCTCCGCCGGACCTCCTCGTCCTCCTCCCGAAGTCGCTCCCAAGACCGATGCAGTCCCTACGAACCCGATGTGAGCGCGCTTCGCCCCTCTCTCTCGCGTGACTCGCCTCACGCGCCCATGGTCGCGCTTCGCGCCTCCTCCTCTGTCTCACCCGCTCACGCGGCGGGTCGCGCCACGGCGCTGCAAGGGCTTCGTCTGCCGGGCGCCGCCGCGTGCACCCCGCCCGCTTACGCCGGGCTGCGCCCCACCGCCATGAGCTCGCTCCGACTGCTGCCCCAGCGACGCTGCTCCCGGCTGCTGCCTCGCGACCCTCCCGTCCTCCGCTGCTGTCCGC
Source organism: Aegilops longissima (assembly GCA_021605205.1). Taxonomy (NCBI): domain Eukaryota; kingdom Viridiplantae; phylum Streptophyta; class Magnoliopsida; order Poales; family Poaceae; genus Aegilops; species Aegilops longissima. Next base: position 215,661,805 of record CM038678.1, read on the forward strand.
CACTCGGCTGCCTCATTGGTGCGATTCGGGCCGGTCTCGCCTTTGCGCCAACGCTCCGGCCTGTTGGCTCTGCCGCGACTGGCATGGGCGATTCGGTCGCGCCGCTAACGCCCGAAGCCCGCTTTGGCCCTCTAGGCCACTGACTAGGGGGCCCCACCCCTCAGAACGAAAATTAAAAAAAAGGAATTAAAAAACTAATAAAAATAATAATTAATTAATTAATTAGCATAATTAATTTTGATTAATTAAACTAATCAATTAACTAAACTAATTAATCAATTAATTAGTTAATTAAGTAGTCAATGGCGGTGGGGCCCACCCCCCCCCCCAAATTAATTTTGATTAGATTAATTAAACTTGTTAATTAAAATGGGTCAGCGACCGCTGGGACCCATTGGTCGAGTTGACCGACCAACCCTCGTTGATCGCCGATGTCGACATGACATCATGCTGATGTCGTAATTCCATTTTCAAATTAAATTAAAATAATTAAATAAATTCCAGAAATTAATAAAATCTTTAGAAAATCATATCTTTTAATCCGTAACTCGATTAAATTATTTTCAACACGAAAGTTGCTCGAACGACGAGACGATCCTGACACGCAGCCCGCTCGTCCACCACACATCCCGAATATATCAAACTGCAACTTTCCCCTCCGCTCCTCCGCCAAAACGCTAAACACCGGAAATACTTTCCCAGATGTTTCTCCTTAACCGTACCACTCATACCGTGTAGCGACCCGACCTCAGACGGTCAAGCCTCAGTATTCTTGTGCCATCCTCGGATCAAGATCTTTGGCACACACAAGACATCAATGTATATATCAAAGTGCAATCACATGTATAATTAACGAAACTGATATATACCTCATAAGTCACAATGAAACAAATAGTCGGTGTGGAGTCCCATCAACGCCATCGGCAGTTGAGTGTAGACCGTAACCTCAGATCGTAACTCTTACTCGTCGAAGAAAATCCTGCAACATGATACGTTGCAGCCGTGTAGGTCAAGACATTGAATGTACCGCAAGATCACAACATGAATAAGCAGATGGTAAAACTATACTATATGCAATTTGGCTTTGTGGCTCAGATCTGAGTTTTGTTTTGTAAAAGCTGATTTTATTTTCCCTACATCAAAGGAATAAATGAAGTCTGTACTATGGAGTTTTCTATCATGACATGGTTCCGCCAACCGATGTCTCGTAGCCCAAAATCATCATAAGTTGCCCACAATTAAGTTATCAATCCAAAGGTTGAGAGTTCCGAGATAGATCCAAGTCCAGATGCTCAAATTGTCCGTAATCGGGACACGGCTAATCGATTAGGTTATAACCCTCTGCAGAGGTTTGTACACTTTACCCGCAAGATTCGATCCTCTATTTATGTTCTCACACTTGGTGTTTGAGAACAAGATGACCGAAACATGGTCTTCCGAAGAGTTCCTCCGACCACCGCTGTGTACTCATCCCATCCTACCGTAGTTCTACATCTGCTAGTACCTTCCCAGCCAGAGTCACTACTAAGGTCAACCAAGCCGAGCCCATAATGACTTGCGGTTGCATGTAAGCTTCCGGGCATGAAGTATTCTTCCGTCTCTTTGAGTCTGGGTGAAGCTTTCCGCAAGATGTCATGGCGCTTCTCCATGCATCCTGCCAACCGCTGGTTTCTCCAGGTGCCCGTCAACAAATCCTTCACCCAAAGAGTGTGTATTGAATTCTGTCTCGAGTCTTGAAGTCTTGAGGTCTTGAAGATGCAGTCCTTGCAGATTCCATCATGGAGTTGTCGCCATTGACGAGAATCCTCCATTCTCACACCACTCCCGAGTACTCATACCAAACCCCGCCTACTATAGCGTAGCATTAAAATAAAATATCGTCCCGGCTTGGTAACAGGGGGATGGGTTCCTACCTCATGCATACTACTCAATTACAAGGATTCAATAACACTACTGAGGGGTGGTTGCAAAGATGTCACTAAATGCAATAAAACATAGGTATAAAAGCATGGTCAAAGTGAACTTGCCTGGTAATACTTGATGAAGATAACAACGCTGTCAGAAAATGACTTGGTAGAACTAATCGTCACTCCGTTGAAAATCTATATAGTCAAACATAGCATTCACATAAGCAAACATCCTAGCAAACAATTTTAGCACTCGAAATAACAATCAAAACAGCAAGGAAAATCAATAATAAAACTCAAACAAAATCAAAAGAAACTTCAAATAAAACTACAAAGAAAAACTACTAACGAAGATCTATGACTTTGCTACAAACATCTAATATAGTTTTGCCGTAAGTAAAAACTTAACAACAATTAAAATACTAAACTAATAAATTAACAGAAAATAAAATGTAAAATAACTAATTTAACAGAAAGTATTTTTTTCCATAAAATTTTATTTGCAAAAGAAACAAATAAAAAGCTTTTATAAAACTCTAACTATGACCTATAGAAGGTTTCATACAAAACTAAGGAAAATAATTTTTTTAAAATAAAATAAATTTTCTCCTGTTGTCTAACAGAAACACAACTAATTTTGTCAAAAGTGACAAAAAGAAATAATTTAAAACTAATAAAAACAATAATAAAAAGCTAAAACAGAACTAATATTAAAATAGTACTGTTTTACTAAAACCTAATTTAGATTAACCTTAAAATAAAATACTAAATACTACTGGATAAACAAAGGTCCTAGAGACCAGGAGCAAAAAGAATTAATTAAAACCTATTTTTAAACTCCCGAATAAGCAAAACAAGCTTTAATTCAAATCTGATCTAACTCAATTTTATAAATCCAAACATAGACAAATTATATATTTTGGAAACTTCAAGAAAATTGTGATCTGACGCAAAAGAATCAGCATCATTGGACTTCTAGATCAAAAGTTATAAGCTAAACAAGAACGGAACTAAATCTGTTACGGAAATAAATCTGAAAACGAAAACGGAGTTACTCAGACGTGAGGCAGAGATGGCAGGAAGGAGATGGCGATGTGGAGGGCTGCTCGGCGAGGGGGGGTGAGGTCGGCGCAGGGTGGGGGTGGCGGAGGAGGGGTCGGCGCTGGGGAGGTGGCGCTGGGCGATGGGAGGTTCAGGAGAGCTCTGGTGAGCGTTCTAGGCAGGAAAAGGAGGACGGTGGCGAGGGTGCTACGGGCAGGGAGGCGTGGTGATGGGAAAATGGAACGAGGAGAGGGAGGGGTTTTATAGGCGGTCTCGGGAGGCGCTGGGATGGAAAGACGAGGGAGATCGGGAAGGTGGAGATTCTGTCTCCATGGATATGGAAAGCTTCAGAACGTGAGAGGAAACAGAGGAAGGAGATGATCTCTTGTTGGGCTAGAATAGGAAAGTGCTTAATGGTCCAGGTTTTCCTAATAAAACGATTCCATTCCTATTTTTAAAATTAGGAAACTAAAACAATAAAAAGGAAATCAAATCAATTCGAATAAAGAGTTTTATATACTAAAATTATCAGAAAAATAAAATGTAGATGATGAGCATTATTCCACGGCCAAAATAAAAACTTAAAAAATGTTTTTCAGAAAATCCTAAAGGCTTTATTTCTTTTTGCAAATAATTTTAAATAAAACTTTGGTTTTCTTGGCTCAAATATTTTCAAAATGCCCTGATTTTGGAGGGTCATTTTCCTCCGCTCTTTCTTGCTTGCAAGAATTTATTTTCGGGTATTTCTCGGGGACTAAAAATAGAGAAGCAAGTGCAAATATTTGAAAGAATTAAATTGCAAAACTCCGCTCAAATTCTTTATAGTTGAAGAAGTCATGTCATCTTCTCTCATTGATTTTAATAGGATGAATTTGAATTTACGGAGAAGGGAAAGTCATTTTATTCCTCTCTTCAAAAGTTTTTTGAAAAGGTTTAAATTTCACTCAAGTTTAATTCACTCAAGCAAACAAACAAACAATTCAATTAATTATATTAACATTCCAAAATTTGGGATGTTACAAACCTACTACACTTAAAATGAATCTAGTCCTCGAGATTCAAGAGGCTAGCAAGAAAAGGTTAGGGTTGGGGTCTTCTAGCAAATGTCTTGGTCGAAGGTCAGGGTGCTACCACACTTAAAAACAAGGTCATGGTTCCAATAAACTCAGATATTTCCTCTGGAGGGCTGACAATGTATGTCTCTTCACATATCTTACAATAGCTCCTTCATTAAAGCTCTTCTGTCAGAAGCATAGAGTTTTCCTCAAAAGCTTGGGTCGGTTCGTCAAAGTTGTGGTTCGTCCGAGACTGGCTCTCCTTAGCTGATAGGCTCGTGTCCATTCTAGACAACTATCGAATTACTCATGGTGGTCTACAATTTATGGTTTCTCCTGCAGAAAACGGGTCTGGGTTGAACCTCACCGTATAACCTACGATTGGCAACGGTTGCCTGTAAAGGGGTTCCATCGTCCTACCATTTTATGGTTTTAGGGCTTATAGCGTCGACACTCTTCAAAGGTTTTCGAGTCTCTCTGATTTTCCATCAACATATGATAGTTCATGATAGAAGTCTTCGGTATGGGGGCCAATCCATCCCGTACTTGAATCATTACTACATACGTAAATATCGAATCATGTATTCTAACACTTGGGCATACTCACAAGCATTGCAGAATTTCTCTTGTCCTCGAATTGGGTTCGAGTAAATCCATGGTTTCTGCAAGCCAAACAAAACATCTATCGTTACTTCACCACTCTTAGGTTTTTGTGTAATCTCCTACGAAAAGTATGCTGATTGGACTGCTGATTCCTCCAAATTTATTCCTTTATCAAGGTTACAACGGTTCCTTCTCAAAATCCTGGGCCTGTGGGTTATGGCCCACTTCAACACTAGTGCAGCTTTAACTCATCCTTGGAGTAACTCTCTTGTTACACCTCCTTAATGAAGGAAATATGCCCTAGAGGCAATAATAAAGTTATTATTTATTTCCTTATATCATGATAAATGTTTATTATTCATGCTAGAATTGTATTAACCGGAAACATAATACATGTGTGAATATATAGACAAACAGTATGTCACTAGTATGCCTCTACTAGACTAGCTTGTTAATCAAAGATGGTTATGTTTCCTAACCATGAACAAGGAGTTGTTATTTGATTAACAAGGTCACATCATTGGTTGAATGATCGATTGACATGACCCATTCCGTTAGCTTAACACTTGATCGCTTAGTATGTTAATGCTTTCTTCATGACTCATACATGTTCCTATAACTATGAGATTATGCAACTCCGTTTACGGAGGAACACTTTGGTACTACCAAGCGTCACAACGAATCGGGTGATTATAAAGGAGTACTACAGGTGTTTCCAAAGGTACTTGTTGGGTTGGCGTATTTGAGATTAGGTTTTGTCACTCGATTGTTGGAGAGGTATCTCCGGGCCTTCTCGGTAATACACATCACTTAAGCCTTGCAAGCATTACAACTAATGAGTTAGTTGTGAGATGATGTATTACGGAACGAGTAAAGAGACTTACCGCAAACTAGATTGAACTAGGTATTGGATACCGACGATCGAATCTCGGGTAAGTAACATACCGATGACAAAGGGAACAACGTATGTCGTTGTGCGGTTTGACCGATAAAGATCTTCGTAGAATATGTAGGAACCAATATGGGCATCCAGGTTCCGCTATTGGTTATTGACCGAGAATGGTTCTAGGTCATGTCTACATAGTTCTCGAACCCGTAGGGTCCGTGACGCTTAACGTTTCGATGACAGTTCATAATGAGTTTATAAGTATTGATGCACCGAAGGTTGTTCGGAGTCCCGGATGTGATCACGGACATGACGAGGAGTCTCGAAATGGTCGAGACATAAAGATTGATATATTGGAAGCCTACATTTGGACATCGGAAGTGTTCGGGTGAAATCGGGATTTCTCGAGTACCGGAGGTTACCGGAACCCCGGGAGGTCAATGGGCCTTAATGGGCCATAGGAGAAGAGGAAGGGCAGCCCAAGGTGGGCTGCGCCCTCCCCTCTAGTCCGAATAGGACAAGGAAGGGGGCGCCTTCCCCTTCTCCCTCCTCCAATCCTAGTCCAACTAGGAAGGGGGGAGTCCTACTCCGGTGGGAGTAGGACTCCTCCTTGTGCGCCTCCTATAGGGCCGCCACCTTCCCTTGTCTCCTTTATATACGGGGCAGGGGACACCCCAAGACACACAAGTTGATCTACGGATCTTTCCTTAGCCGCAAGCGGTGCCCCTTCCACCATATTCCACTTGGTCATATCGTCGGAGCTTAGGCGAAGTCCTGCGCCGGAGAAGTCATATCGTCATGAGCTTAGGCGAAGCTCTGCGTCGGTGGAGCATCAACATCGTCACCACGCCGTCGTCTTGTGAAACTCATCCCGACACTTTGCTGGATCGGAGTCCGGGATCGTCATCGAGCTGAACGTGTCTGAACACGGAGGTGCCGACGTTCGGTACTTGGATCGGTCGGATCGTGAAGACGCACGACTACATCAACAGCGTTGTTATAACGCTTCGCCACGGTCTCACGAGGGTGCGTGGACGGACACTCTCCCTCTCGTTGCTATGCCATCACCATGATCTTGCGTGATCGTAGGAAATTTTTGAAATTACTACGTTCCCCATCACTTAAATCCAGTAGTACTCTGTTTCTTCATACCATCATATCAAAACAAAACTCCAACTTATTTTGTCCAGCTTCCTTCTATGGCCGTCATGAATAACCCATTTCTTTCTTCATTGATCCTGTGGTTTTACAGAGTACTATGACCAAAATAAATGCACAAGTTTATCCATAACATCTCATTATTCTCATATCAATCTTTCATTACATCCTTAATCATTTTTTGTTAATCCAAATTCCAAAGAGTTTATTACAAATCCTGCCACCCACATGGTTCGGTATGGTCAGACATTACTTCCAACTTTATTCATTTTTCCTCCTTGAGGATTCTTCAGTCCCACTGGAATTGTGCGACATGTGCCTTGAAATCTTCAATCTTCTGTTTCATCGTGGTGGCCTTGAGCTTCACCTCCATCATCTCTGTATGTGCTTCGCTTAGGTATTCCTGAGTATAACGGAGTCTTGCTTCAAGTATTTCTCCGATCTGGCGTATGGCTTCCATGGCTGCTTCACGAACAGCATCGAAGAAAGTTGCTTGTGGCACACGTGAAATGAAAAAGTACTGCCCCATCATTTTTGGGCAAACTCCTTTCAAATGGTGGAGGTGTACCTCCACATACCAAAGTTCCACTCCCTTTTGCATGAAAGGGTAGCCTTTGTAGACTGCATCTCCTTCAAGGTGAATATGCTTCATCATGTCCTTGAGGATCTTGGGTAATCATGATCCTTGGTCGTGGTCATGATCGTTTGAGGCCCTTAAGGAAAGACTCATAAAGGGTCGTCATCTGCTGTTAGAAACAGAAATGATGCTCGAAATTAAGGTACTTATCTCTGGGGCATACATTCATATCATCCAAACAAAACTTCAAACTCAATTTCCAATTTCCTGTTTATGCATCACAACTCACCTTCTTCCATGTTCATCAAGAATATTAATTTCCAAGATAAAATATGACAACTCCTTAAAGCTTTTCAGCATGTGACATTACAACTTTATTGAGTCATGAACTATTACAATCTCAGGGTAATCTATTACATAACTCAACTCATTGAACTCATGAAAATGAAATTGCTTTCTACTACTCTTATTATCCATATCGAAATTCCAACTACTCAACACCAGCTTTCATCTTGTCGGGACATTTAATAGCATAATGTCCTGCCCCCTTGCAGCGAAAACAAATGACTTCCGACATGTCTCGGGCTTCTTTGTGACTATGCGGACTCCTTGGATTCTTGGCTTCTTTTACGGGCATTTACTAGCGTAATGACCTAAATGCACCTGTAACAGGTGATATGACTCAAGTCCTTCTCTGCAAAAATTGTGTTGCTCTCGGGTTGCCTTCCTTTTCTCTTCTGGATTTCTCTGTAATGATCGAGTTTCTATCTCCGGGGTCAAACTTCACTTCATTGTCGGAAATATCCTGGATACTCCTTTCTTTCCTTGGTGCAATATTGTGAAAATGTCCTTCTTCTCCACATGAATAGCAGTGCATTGGAGTAAAATCTGTTGAGACCTTCTCCATCCAGGTCTTCAACACTTTCATCATTCTTGGTTCTTCTAGATCTTCCTTGAGGGCTTCTTTCATTCCATCTTCCTGCTTGAATAGTTTGTTGCACCGTGGAGTAAATGTGACACTGCACGGGTAGTGGGTGGTTCCTTCACACAGAAGCAAGTCACACAGCTAGTTGGGCATTCCTCACTGGGTGTTTCTCCTCACAATGAGGGCATCCATCTTTGTGTTCCTCCCGGTGTGTCCTATTTCTCCGCAAATCTTGCAGGCACAAGGTTTACTTCTTGGTGCATCATTGTGTTTCGGATAAGACGTGATTTCAACAGGTCTTCTTGAATTCCTCCCAAGTTCTTGCTCCATTAAATCCTGTATGGCTTGATGCATGTTCCACCAGGTTGCAGCACTTTCGTAAAGTATTGAAGAGCATATTGAACCTCATACTTCCTCGAAACCAAATTGCTCCCAAGTGATTTTCCATGTTACGCATCCATAGTTCGCCTCGGGCTGAGTCTTGATCCAGAGAATATCTGTCCAACTTCATTCATCATCTATGGTGTTCAAGGGTTTTAGGGTGAGATGAGAGAGAGGTGGGGAGGGATATACACACAATACAACCAATAGTTTTTGAAGAAACAAGTTTTTATTTTGGGGCTGTCGGTAAAACATCAAACAAATGACAGCTCACAAATCATCGCATCTAACGTAGGTGTATAACAGGGGTTTGGTCTCTATGGGTCAAATAATTCTTCAGATCCTTTCAAGTCTTCGGAGTCTTCAACTGTTCTAGCTTCTAATACATGGTGAAATCCTCTTTACTCTGAAGGGTCATCAGTTCTCCGATATCAAATCCTTCTTGGGCGTCTTGATTGATCCTCCGGGTGATCAAAGGATAAGGGTATATTCTAACTATTTGAGGTGAGAGGGTCTATTTGATAAAATCAGAAAAGATGAGAAGTAAGAGTCTTTTGTAAATAAAGTTTTGAGATATCCTGTCCAACGGGCTTTCCGATTTCTAGGTCACGTCCCCACAGTCAACATGTGCTCGATACCATTTCAGAGCGACCCGACCTCGACGGTCAAGCCTACGTGTTGTTGTGCCATCCTCGGATCAGTATCTTTGGCACACACAAGACATCAATGTATATATCAAAGTGCAATCACATGTATAATTAACGTAAAACTGATATATACCTCATAAGTCACAGTGAAACAAATAGTCGGGTGTGGAGTCCCATCAAAGCCATCGGCAGGTTGAGTGTAGACCGTAACCTCTGTATCGTAACTCTTACTGTCGAAGAAAATCCTGCAACATGATACGTTGCAGCCGTGTAGGTCAGTACATTGAATGTACCGCAAGATCACAACATGAATAAACAGATGGTAAAACTATACTATATGCAATTTGGCTTTGTGGCTCAGATCTGAGTTTTGTTTGCGTAAAAGCTGATTTTATTTTCCCTACATCAAAGGAATAAATGAAGTCTGTACTATGGAGTTTTCTATCATGACATGGTTCCGCCAACCGATGTCTCGTAGCCCAAAATCATCATAAGTTGCCCACAATTAAGTTATCAATCCAGTGTTGAGAGTTCCGAGATAGATCCAAGTCCAGATGCTCAAATTGTCCGTAACCGGGGACACGGCTAATCGATTAGGTTATAACCCTCTGCAGAGGTTTGTACACTTTACCCGCAAGATTCGATCCCTCTATTTGCGTTCTCGCACTTCAGGTGTTTGAGAACAAGATGACCGAAACATGGTCTTCCGAAGAGTTCCTCTGACCACTGTCCGGTACTCATCCCATCCTACCGTAGTTCTACATCTGCTAGTACCTTCCCAGCCAGAGTCACTACTAAGGTCAACCAAGCCAGAGCCCATAATGACTTGCGGTTGCACAGGTAAGCTTCCGGGCATGAAGTATTCTTCCGTCTCTTTGAGTCTGGGTGAAGCTTTCCGCAAGATGTCATGGCGCTTCTCCATGCATCCTGCCAACCGCTGGTTTCTCCAGGTGCCCGTCAACCGTCCTTCACCCGAAGAGTGTGTATTGAATTCTGTCTCGAGTCTTGAAGTCTTGAGGTCTTAAAGATGCAGTCCTTGCAGATTCCATCATGGAGTTGTCGTCATTGACGAGAATCCTCCATTCTCACACCACTCCGAGTACTCATACCAAACCCGTCTACTATAGCGTAGCATTAAAATAAAATATCGTCCGGGCTTGGTAACAGGGGATGGGTTCCTACCTCATGCATACTACTCAACTACAAGGATTCAATAACACTCTGAGGGTGGTTGCAAAGATGTCACTAAATGCAATAAAACATAGGTATGAAAGCATGGTCAAAGTGAACTTGCTCGGTAATACTTGATGAAGATAACAACGCTGTCGTAAAAAGACTTGGTAGAACTAATCGTCACTCCGTTGAAAATCTATATAGTCAAACATAGCATTCACATAAGCAAACATCCTAGCAAACAATTTTAGCTTTTCGAAATAACAATCAAAACAGCAAGGAAAATCAATAATAAAACTCAAACAAAATCAAAAGAAACTTCAAATAAAACTACAAAGAAAAACTACTAACGAAGATCTATGACTTTGCTACAAACATCTAATATAGTTTTGCCGTAAGTAAAAACTTAACAACAATTAAAATACTAAACTAATAAATTAACAGAAAATAAAATGTAAAATAACTAATTTAACAGAAAGTATTTTTTCCATAAAATTTTATTTGCAAAAAGAAACAAATAAAAGCTTTTATAAAACTCTAACTATGACCTATAGAAGGTTTCATACAAAACTAAGGAAAATAATTTTTTAAAATAAAATAAATTTTCTCCTGTTGTCTAACAGAAACACAACTAATTTTGTCAAAAGTGACAAAAAGAAATAATTTAAAACTAATAAAAACAATAAATAAAAAGCTAAAACAGAACTAATATTAAAACAGTACTGTTTTGCTAAAAACCTAATTTAAATTAACCTTAAAATAAAATACTAAATACTACTGGATAAACAAAGGTCCTAGAGACCAGGAGCAAAAAGAATTAATTAAAACCTATTTTTAAACTCCCGGAATAAGCAAAACAAGCTTTAATTCAAATCTGATCTAACTCAATTTTATAAATCCAAACATAGACAAATTATATATTTTGGAAACTACAAGAAAATTGTGATCTGACGAAAAAGAATCAGCATCATTGGACTTCTAGATCAAAAGTTATAAGCTAAACAAGAACGGAACTAAATCTGTTACGGAAATAAATCTGAAAACGAAAACGGAGTTACCTGACGTGAGGCAGAGATGGCAGGAAGGAGATGGCGATGTGGAGGCTGCTCGGCGAGGGGGGCGAGGTCGCCGGCGAGGTGGGGGTGGCGGAGGAGGGGTCGGCGCTGGGGAGGTGGCGTTGGGCGATGGGGAGGTTCAGGAGAGCTCTGGTGAGCGTTCTAGGCAGGAAAAGGAGGACGGTGGCGAGGTGCTACGGGCAGGAGGCGTGGTGATGGGAAAAATGGAGCGAGGAGAGGGAGGGGTTTTATAGGCGGTCTCGGGAGGCGCTGGGATGGAAAGACGAGGGAGATCGGGAAGGTGGAGATTCTGTCTCCATGGATATGGAAAGCTTCAGTAACGTGAGAGGAAATAGAGGAAGGAGATGATCTCTTGTTGGGCTAGAATAGGAAAGTGCTTAATGGGCCAGGTTTTCCTAATAAAACGATTCCATTCCTATTTTTAAAATTAGGAAACTAAAACAATAAAAAGGAAATCAAATCAATTCGAATAAAGAGTTTTATATACTAAAATTATCAGAAAAATAAAATATAGATGATGAGCATTATTCCACGGCCAAAATAAAAACTTAAAAAATGTTTTCAGAAAATCCCTAAAGGCTTTATTTCTTTTTGCAAATAATTTTAAATAAAAACTTTGGTTTTCTTGGCTCAAATATTTTCAAAATGCCCCTGATTTTGGAGGTCATTTTCCTCCGCTCTTTCTTGCTTGCAAGAATTTATTTTCGGGTATTTCTCGGGAAGAAAAATAGAGAAGCAAGTGCAAATATTTGAAAGAATTAAATTGCAAAACTCCGTTCAAATTCTTTATAGTTGAAGAAGTCATGTCATCTTCTCTCATTGATTTTAATAGGATGAATTTGAATTTACCGGAGAAGGGGAAAGTCATTTTATTCCCTCTCTTTCAAAAGTTTTTTTGAAAAGGTTTAAATTTCACTCAAGTTTAATTCACTCAAGCAAACAAATAAAAAATTCAATTAATTATATTAACATTCCAAAATTTTGGATGTTACACCACGTTAGGGCACACCTGGCACCGCTCATTGTCGCGTCACACATCGTCGTGTTTATGTTTGCATTGTATTCATTGTTTCTTCCCCCTCTTATCTCCGGTAGACTACGAGACCGACGCTGTTGCTGCCCAGTTCGACTACGGAGTTGACGACCCCCCTCTCTTGCCAGAGCAACCAGGCAAGCCCCCCCTTTGATCACCAGATATCGCCTACTCTTCTCTATCTGCTTGCATTAGAGTAGTGTAGCATGTTATCGCTTTCGATTACTCCTATCTTGCTGCATAGCTTTGTCCTTGCTACTCTGTTGTTACCTTTACCGCTATCCTACTGCTTAGTATAGGATGCTAGTGTTCCATCAAGTGGCCCTACACTCTTGTCCGTCTCGCCATGCTATACTATTGGGCTGTGATCACTTGGGAGGTGATCACGGGCATATACTATATACTTTACACTATTACATTACCGTGATACTGTTAGGAGATGGGGGCTGAAAGGACGGTGGCTCCATCCCGGTAGAGGTGGGCCTGGGTTCCCGACGGCCCCGATCGTTACTTTGTGGCGGGCGGCAGGGGCAGGTTGAGACCACCTAGGAGAGAGGTGGGCCTGGCCCTGTTCGGCGTTCGCGGATACTTAACACGCTTAACGAGATCTTGGTATTTGATCTGAGTCTGGCCATTTGGTCTATACGCACTAACCATCTACGTGGGAGAAGTTATGGGTATCTCGACGTCGTGGTATCAGCCGGCACTTCGTGACGCTTGGCCGGCCGGCGCGCGCGCCGGATTGAAACGTAAGCCTGCTCTTGTATTAAGGGGGCTAGTTCTGCTTTCGGCCGCCCTCGCAACGTGCAGGTGTGCATTGGGCGATGGGCCCGACCCCCTGGCGCTTAGGTTTAGACCGGCGTGCTGGCCTCTCTGTTGTGCCTAGGTGGGGCTGCGGCGTGTTGATCTTCTGCGGCCGTGCATGACCCCAGAAAAGTGTGTCCGGCCAAATGGGATCAAGCGTGTTGGGTTATGTGGTGCACCCCTGCAGGGAAGTTTAATCTATTCGAATAGCCGTGATCTTGATAACAGGGACGACTTGGAGTTGTACCTTGACCTTATGACAACTAGAACCGGATACTTAATAAAACACACCCTTCCAAGTGCCATATACAACCCGGTGGTCGCTCTCTCTCAGGGTTACGAGGAGGGGATCGCCGGGTAGGATTATTGCTATGTGATGCTACTTGGAGGACTTCAGTCTACTCTCTTCTACATGTTGCAAGACGGAGGCTGCGAGCGTAGTCTTGACAAGATTAGCTATCCCCTCTTATTACGGCATTCTGCATTCAGTCCATCGATATGGCCCTTTACACATATCCATGCATATGTAGTGTAGCTCCTTGCTTGCAGTACTTTGGATGAGTACTCACGGTTGCCTTGTTCCCCTTTTCCCCTTTCTTTACCGGTTGCTGCGACAGACGATGGAGCCCAGGAGCCCTGACGCCACCGTTGATGGCGACTACTACCCGGAGGTGCCTACTACTACGTCTTTGCTGCGGCGGCGACTGGGAGTATTTTAGGAGGATCCTGTGCAGGAGGCATGCGCCTCTTCGATCTGTATCCTAGTTTGTGCTAGCCATCTTATGGCATCTTGTTTAACTTATGTCCGTACTCAGATATTGTTGCTTCCGCTGACTTCGTCTATGATCGAGCACTTGTATTCGAGCCCTCGAGGCCCTGGCTTGTATTATGATGCTTGTATGACTTATTTATGTTTTAGAGTTGTGTTGTGATATCTTCCCGTGAGTCCCTGATCTTGATCATACACATTTGCGTGCATGATTAGTGTACGATTGAATCGGGGGCGTCACACTTACCCAAAAGGTGGGAACTTTGGTGTCACATCCTCATCTCCATCGAATCCACTTGCAGTTACATCTTACCTTTACTTTGTGCAAGCTTGTATTATGTTTCTATCTTGTGCTTGCTTTTATCGGTGTTGTTGTGCTTGTCATATAGGTTGTCAACCTAGTTGCACGTCTAGACAACATCCTTTCGTGTTGAGCCCAATTTTTTAAAGAAGTTAAAATTGTTAGTCGCCTATTCACACCCCTCTCTAGTCGACCATACCGATCCTTTCAGTTAGGGTTTGTGTCCTGCTCAGGAAGACGATACGGCGTCGACTCCCTGAAGATGGAATAAGGTACTCCCCGCCTAGTTCCCGTCCCGATGGTGCGTCTAGCATCTTCGGTGGGCGTGTGGAGGTGTATCTCCAGTGGATCTGCTCGGATCTTGTCACCATTCATCTATGTTCGTGTGTGTTCAGGTTGGATCCTTCCGATATACACTACTCTACATCGATGGCGGTTGCTATTCTGGTGCCTTAACACGATGACTTCCCGACTGTCTACTACAACAAGTTTTGCTCGACCCCGACAAGGGAGGGTTGATGATGGCGACGCGCCTTTGGCTCGCTTCAGTGCTTGTAGTCGTCGATAGGTCGTCTATGGAGGCAGATTATCTTATTCTTTTCTGGTTCTATGTTCTAAGAGCATCTTCAGCCACGATAAGCAAATTTCATCCCTCAAATGCCTGCGGACGCGCACGGTGACCGGGTGCATCCGTTTTAAGCCCCTATTTGTCACACTCTTTGTTTTTCTTCTCATATGTCTGGTCACTTGCATGTGATTGCTGGAGATGAAGAGAGAGAAAAAAAAAAGAATGAATAAAGAAAGAGAAAAGGTGGTCTGAGATGGGGTCGCGTCCTATGTGGCGGAATGCCTGGACGCGCTCGGGTGCGTCTGCGAACCCTTATATCCTCCCATATTTGAGATGGATATGAAGGTTCGTGGATAGCCCGAGCATATAAAATGATATGAGAAATCTGGTCACTGACCGGGCGCGTCCGCGGGCGTATGAGGGATGGTTTGAGGACTCGTGATTCTTTGGATACGACATTGAGAACCACATTGCAACTTGTTTATGATAAATATCATATAAGTGGGAGTAGTGTTGTTACTCGCAACACGAGGCCACAAAACTGGGTAAATTTTTTGCCCCGTGACCATCTAGTAATGTGAGGTGACATGTTATAAAAATCCATGTACATTCACTATATTGTTTTAGGTACATCGTCCAACACCGTCGATATTTGGTGCCGACCATGGGGAACCTCGCGTTAGTCGATCAGATCTGCTATATTTTCCCTATCTTCAAACTTCGTCTCCATCATCTTCTTGGCGTAATCATCTTTTCTACCTTTATCGATATCATAGGATTTGCTGGGCGTGGATATGTTGACCCAACATCCTCCTTTTTATTAGGCATTGCATCCATCTTCTCGACAATGTCAGAGGAAAAGGGTCTCCACTTCGGGCGTGGCTAATAGCAGCAGCTGCAGCGTCCTAGGACATGTGGTCGATTTCGACCACAGACAATCCGACAAACAAACGACAAGTTTAGCGATCAGGCTCCCACCTCCTATTCCCTTTCGCGACCGATTCCGGCCTGGAGCGATCCTGTTTTCGTGAGTTGGGCCCAGCCTCGGCCCAGTAGCTAACTAGGCTCTATTCCCTTTCCACGTTTTTTTTAGTTTGGGCCTGTTTTTTCCTATTCCGCTAATTCCCTTTCTGGGCCAGCGGTTTTTCAGGGATAGTAATGGGCGGGAAATCTCACTTTCAACTGAAATTAACTAGCACTTTCAACTAAAATGAATTGCTACTTCTTAACAGAAAATCAAATTAGCCTATCCCTCTCTTTCCTTTCATTTAATTTTTCCTAGAAAAATATTTTTATCACCAAGAAATAGAATACTCAACTAAAATTGATCTACAACTTTTTGATCGAATCAGGAATATTCATTCAGTTGATTTACTATAAATAACTTTTCCCACTAATGACAAACTTTCCAAAACGATAACATATTATTAAAAATATAAACAACTTTTAAATTTGTGAATTTTTTGAAAATCAGGAATATTTTTTGACAGATGCCATTGGCCTCACGTGCTCGTCTCAGCGTCCGCGACGACGTCCGCCTCGACTCGTATAACCCTAAGATAGACAAGGTGGCATTGGTGTCAAGTGCTCGTCTCGGCGTCCGTCGTCGCAATAGCGACGACGTCCGCCTCGACTCGCGTTACCCTAAGATAGACATTACGCTAAGACAGGGTGGCATTGGTGTCACGTGCTCGTCTCGGCGTCCGTCGTCGCTACCGCAACGACGTCCGCCTCGACTCGCGTTACACCAAGACAGGGTGGCAGTGGTGTCACGTGCTCGTCTCGGCGTCCGTCGTCGCTACCGCGACGACATCCACCTCCACTCGCGTTACGCTAAGACAGGGTGGGAGTGGTGTCACATGCTCGTCTCGGCGTCCGTCGTCGCTACCGTGACGACGTCCGCCTCGACTCGCGTTACGCTAAGACAGGGTGGGAATGGTGTCACGTGCTCGTCTCGGCGTCCGTCGTTGATACCGCGACGACAACCGCCTCGACTCGCGTTACGCTAAGACAGGGTGGGAATGGTGTCACGTGCTCGTCTCGGAATCCGTCGTCGCTACCGCGACGACGTCCGCCTCGACTCGCGTTACGCTAAAACAGGGTGGCAGTGGTGTCACGTGCTCGTCTCGGCGTCCGTCGTCGCTACCGCGACGACGTCGCCTCGACTCGCGATACGCTAAGACAGGGTGGGAATGGTGTCACGTGCTCGCCTCGGCGTCCGTCGTCGCTACCGCGACGACGTCCGCCTCGACTCGCGTTACGCTAAGACAGGCTGGGAATGGTGTCACGTGCTCGTCTCGGCGTCCGTCGTCGCTACCGCGACGGCGTCGCTCGACTTCGCCTACGCTAAGACAGGGTGGGAATGGTGTCACGTGCTCGTCTCGGCGTCCGTCGTCGCTACCGCGACGACGTCCGCCTTGACTCGCGTTACGCTAAGACAGGGAGGCAATGGTGTCACGTGCTCGTCTCGGCGTCCGTCGTCGCTACCGCGACGACGTCGCCTCGACTCGCGATACGCTAAGACAGGGTGGGAATGGTGTCACGTGCTCGTCTCGGCGTCCGTCGGCGCTACGCGCGCGGCGTCGCCTCGACTTCGCGTTACGCTAAGACAGGTGGCGGTGGTGTCACTGATCGTCTCGGTGTCGTCGTCGCTACGCGGCGGCGTCCGCCGACTTCGCGTTACGCTAAAGACAGGTGGCGGTGGTGTCACGTGCTCGTCTCGGCGTCGTCGTCGCTACGCGGCGGCGTCCGCCCGACTTCGCGTTACACTAAGACAGGGGTGCGAATGGTGTCACGTGCTGCGCCTCGGCGTCCGTCGTCGCTACCCGCGACGACGTCGCCTCGACTCGCGTTACGCTAAGACAGGGTGGGAATGGTGTCACGTGCTCGTCTCGGCGTCCGTCGTTGCTACCGCGACGACGTCCGCCTCGACTCGCGTTACGCTAAGACAGGGTGGGAATGGTGTCACGTGCTGCGTCACATAAACCGCTACGACGGCGGCTTGACTTCGCGGCGCTAATAACAGGGAGCAATGGTGTCATGTGCTCGTCTCGGCGTCCGTCGTCGCTACGCGGACGACGTCCCCTCGACTTCGCGTTACGCTAAGACAGGGTGGGAATGGTGTCACGTGCTGCGTCTCGGTCGTCGTCGGCGCTACGCGACGACGTCCGCCTCGACTTCGCGTTACGCTAAGACAGGTGGGAATGGTGTCACGTGCTGGTCTCGGCGTCGTCGTCGCTACGCGACGACGTCGCCTCGACTTCGCGTTACGCTAAGACAGGTGGAATAGTGTCACACGTGCTCGTCTCGGCTGCCGTCATCGCGACGACGGCGGCGCCGACTGACTTCGCGTTACGCTAAGACAGAGGTGGCAATGGTGTCACGTGCTGCGTCTCGGCGTCCGTCGTCGCTATCGCGACGACGTCCGCCCGACTTCGCGATACGCTAAGACAGGGGGGAATGGTGTCACGTGCTGCGTCTCGGCGTCCGTCGGCGCTACGCGGCGACGTCGCCTCGACTTCGCGTTACGCTAAGACAGGGTGGCAATGGTGTCACGTGCTCGTCTCGGCGTCCGTCGTCGCTACGCGACGACGTCGCCTCGACTTCGCGATACGCTAAGACAGGTGGGAATGGTGTCACGTGCTGCGTCTCGGCGTCGTCGTCGCCGCTATCGCGACGACGTCCGCCCTCGACTTCGCGTTACGCTAAGACAGGTGGGAATGGTGTCACGTGCTCGTCTCGGCGTCCGTCGCCGCTATCGCGACGACGTCCGCCGACTTCTCAAGTTACGCTAAGACAGGGTGGAATGGTGTCACGTGCTGCGTCTCGGCGTCCGTCGTCGCTACGCGCTGACGACGTCCGCCGACTTCGCGTTACGCTAAGACAGAGGTGGGAATGGTGTCACGTGCTCGTCTCGGCGTCCGTCGCCGCTACGCGACGACGTCCGCCCGACTTCGCGTTAACGCTAAGACAGGGTGGGAATGGTGTCACGTGCTCGTCTCGGCGTCCGTCGACGCTACCGCGACGACGTCCGCCGACTTCGCGTTACGCTAAGACAGGGTGGCAGTGGTGTCACGTGCTCGTCTCGGCGTCCGTCGTCGCTACCGCGACGACGTCCGCCTCGACTCGCGTTACGCTAAGACAGGTGGCAGTGGTGTCACGTGCTTCGTCTCGGCGTCCGTCGTCGCTACCGCGACGACGTCCGCCTCGACTCGCGTTACGCTTAAGACAGGTGGCGGTGGTGTCACGTTGCGTCTCGGTCGTCGTCGCTACCGCGACGACGTCCGCCTCGACTCGCGTTACGCTAAGACAGGGTGGCGATGGTGTCACGTGCTCGTCTCGGCGTCCGTCGTCGCTACCGCGACGACGTCCGCCTCGACTCGCGTTACGCTAAGACAGGGTGGCGATGGTGTCACGTGCTCGTCTCGGCGTCCGTCGTCGCTACCGCGACGACGTCCGCCGACTTCGCGTTACGCTAAGACAGGTGGCAATGGTGTCACGTGCTGCGTCTCGGCGTCCGTCGTCGCTATCGCGACGACGACGTCCGCCGACTCGCGTTACGCTAAGACAGGGGGGATGGTGTCACGTGCTCGTCTCGGCGTCCGTCGTCGCTACCGCGACGACGTCCGCCTCGACTCGCGTTACGCTAAGACAGGGTGGCAATGGTGTCACGTGCTCGTCTCGGCGTCCGTCGTCGCTACCGCGACGACGTCCGCCTCGACTCGCGTTACGCTAAGACAGGTGGGAATGGTGTCACGTGCTGCGTCTCGGCGTCCGTGCCGTCGCTCGCGACGACGTCCGCCGACGACGCGCGTTACGCTAAGACGAGGGTGGGAATGGTGTCACGTGCTCGTCTCGGCGTCCGTCGTCGCCGCTACCGCGACGACGCCGCCGACTTCGCGTTACGCTAAGACAGGGTGGGAATGGTGTCACGTGCTGCGTTCGGCGTCCGTCGCCGCTATCGCGACGACGTCCGCCTCGACTTCGCGTTACGCTAAGACAGGGTGGCAATGGTGTCACGTGCTGCGTCTCGGCGTCCGCTGCCGCTATCGCGACGACGTCCCGCTCGACTTCGCGTTACGCTAAGACAGGTGGGAATGGTGTCACGTGCTCGTCTCGGCGTCCGTCGGCGCTACCGCGACGACGTCCGCCTCGACTCGCGTTACGCTAAGACAGGTGGGAATGGTGTCACGTGCTCGTCTCGGCGTCCGTCGTCGCTACCGCGACGACGTCCGCCTCGACTCGCGTTACGCTAAGACAGGGTGGGAATGGTGGGAATGTGTCTCGGCGTCGCCGGTCGTCCCGCCGCTCGCTACGCGACGACGTGGGCCCGCCGACTCCGCTGCCGCTACGCTAACGACAGGGTGGAATGGTGTCACGTGCTCGTCTCGGCGTCCGCGTCGTCGCCGCTACCGCGACGACGTCCCGCCGACTCGCGTTACGCTAAGACAGGTAGGCAATGGTGTCACGTGCTCGTCTCGGCGTCCGTCGTCGCTACCGCGACGACGTCCGCCTCGACTCGCGTTACGCTAAGACAGGGTGGCAATGGTGTCACGTGCTCGTCTCGGCGTCCGTCGTCGCTACCGCGACGACGTCCGCCTCGACTCGCGT
Source organism: Aegilops longissima (assembly GCA_021605205.1). NCBI lineage: Eukaryota > Viridiplantae > Streptophyta > Magnoliopsida > Poales > Poaceae > Aegilops > Aegilops longissima. The sequence goes on from CM038678.1 coordinate 215,682,319, forward strand.
TACGCTAAGACAGGGTGGCAGTGGTGTCACGTGCTCGTCTCGGCGTCCGTCGTCGCTACCGCGACGACGTCCGCCTCGACTCGCGTTACGCTAAGACAGGGTGGCAATGGTGTCACGTGCTCGTCTCGGCGTCCGTCTGCCGCTACGCGACGACGTCCGCCTCGACTTCGCTACGCTAAGACAGGGTGGAATGGTGTCACGTGTTCGTCTCGGCGTCCGTCGCCGCTACGCGACGACGCCCGCCGACTTCGCGTTACGCTAAGACAGGGTGGCAATGGTGTCACGTGCTGTTCGTCTCGGCGTCCGTCGTCGCTACGCGACGACGTCCGCCGACTTCGCGCTACGCTAAGACAGGGTGGAATGGTGTCACGTGCTCGTCTCGGCGTCCGTCGTCGCTACCGCGACGACGTCCCGCCGACTTCGCGTACGCTAAGACAGGGGTGGAATGGTGTCACGTGCTGCGTCTCGGCGTCGTCGCCGTCGTCGCTATCGCGACGACGTCCGCCTCGACTTCGCGTTACGCTAAGACAGGTGGGAATGGTGTCACGTGCTGCGTCTCGTCTCGCGTCGACGTCCGCCGCTACCGCGACGACGTCCGCCTCGACTCGCGTTACGCTAAGACAGGGTGGCAGTGGTGTCACGTGCTCGTCTCGGCGTCCGTCGTCGCTACCGCGACGACGTCCGACTCGACTCGCGTTACGCTAAGACAGGTGGGAATGGTGTCACGTGCTGTCGTTCGGCGTCCGTCGTCGCTATCGCGACGACGTCCGCCGACTTCGCGCTACGCTAAGACAGGGTGGAATGGTGTCACGTGCTCGTCTCGGCGTCCGTCGTCGCTACCGCGACGACGTCCGCCGACTCACGCTACGCTAAGACAGGGTGGGAATGGTGTCACGTGCTCGTCTCGGCGTCCGTCGTCGCTACCGCGACGACGTCCGCCTCGACTCGCGTTACGCTAAGACAAGGTGGGTGGTGTCACGTGCTCGTCTCGGCGTCCGTCGTCGCTACCGCGACGACGTCCGCCTCGACTCGCGTTACGCTAAGACAGGGTGGCAGTGGTGTCACGTGCTCGTCTCGGCGTCCGTCGTCGCTACCGCGACGACGTCCGCCTCGACTCGCGTTACGCTAAGACAGGGTGGGAATGGTGTCACGTGCTCGTCTCGGCGTCCGTCGTCGCTACCGCGACGACGTCCCGCCGACTCGCAACGCTACGCTAAGACAGGTGGGAATGGTGTCACGCGACGACGTCCGCTCGTCTCGGCGTCGTCGTCGCTACCGCGACGACGTCGACGCCGACTCGCGTTACGCTAAGACAGCAGGTGGTGTGGTGTCACGTGCTCGTCTCGGCGTCCGTCGTCGCTACGCGCGACGACGTCCGCCGACTTCGCGTTACGCTAAGACAGGTGGTGGTGGTGTCACGTGCTCGTCTCGGCGTCCGTCGCCGCCACTCGCGACGACGTCCGCCCGACTCGCAAGTTACGCTAAGACAGGTGGTGGTAGAACACGTGTTGTCTCGGCGTCCGTCGTCGCTATCGCGACGACGTCCGCCGACTCGCGTTACGCTAAGACAGGTGGCAAGTGGTGTCACGTGTTCGTCTCGGCGTCGTCGTCGCCGCTACCGCGACGACGTCCGCCTCGACTTCGCGTTACGCTAAGACAGGGTGGCGGTGGTGTCACGTGTCGTCTCGGCGTCCGCTGCCGCTACGCGACGACGTCCGCCTCGACTTCGCGTTACGCTAAGACAGGGTGGCGACGGTGGTCACACGTGCTCGTCTCGGCGTCCGTCGTCGCTATCGCGACGACGTCCGCCTCGACTCGCGCTACGCTAAGACAGGTGGGAATGGTGTCACGTGTTCGTTCGGCGTCCGTCGCCGCTATCGCGACGACGTCGCCGACGACTTCGCGTTACGCTAAGACAGGTGGCAATGGTGTCACGTGCTGCTCGTCTCGGCGTCCGTCGTCGCTACGCGACGACGTCCGCTCGACTTCGCGCTACGCTAAGACAGGGTGGCGATGGTGTCACGTGCTCGTCTCGGCGTCGTCGTCGCGCGCCATACCGCGACGACGTCCCGCCGACTCGCGTTACGCTAAGACAGGTGGCAATGGTGTCACGTGCTCGTCTCGGCGTCCGTCGCCGCTATCGCGACGACGTCCGCCGACTCGCAAGTACGCTAAGACAGGGTGGGAATGGTGTCACGTGCTCGTCTCGGCGTCCGTCGTCGCTACCGCGACGACGTCCCGCCGACTCAAGTACGCTAAGACAGGTGGGATGGTGTCACGTGCGCGTCTCGGCGTCCGTCGTCGCTACCGCGACGACGTCCGCCTCGACTCGCGTTACGCTAAGACAGGGTGGCAGTGGTGTCACGTGCTCGTCTCGGCGTCCGTCGTCGCTACCGCGACGACGTCCGCCGACTTCGCTACGCTAAGACAGGGTGGTGGTGGTGAACACGTGTTCGTCTCGACGCGTCCGTCGCGCCATCGCGACGACGTCCGCCCGACTCGCGCTACGCTAAGACAGGGTGGCACGCTAATGGTGTCACGTGCCGTCGTCTCGGCGTCCGCTGTCGCTATCGCGACGACGTCCGCCGGCCTCGACTCGCGTTACGCTAAGACAGGTGGCAGTGGTGTCACGTGTGTGTCGTCTCGGCCGCCGCCGCCGCTACCGCGACGACGTCGCCGCCGACTCGCGCTAAGCTAAGACGAGGCAATGGTGTCACGTGCTGCGTCTCGGCGTCCGTCGTCGCCGCTACCGCGACGACGTCCGCCTCGACTTCGCGTTACGCTAAGACAGGTGGCAATGGTGTCACGCAGTCGTCTCGGCGTCCGCTGTCGCTACCGCCGCGACGATGTCCCGCCGACTTCGCGTTACGCTAAGACAGGGTGGCAGTGGTGTCACGTGCTCGTCTCGGCGTCCGTCGTCGCTACCGCGACGACGTCCGCCGACTCGCGTTACGCTAAGACAGGGTGGCAATGGTGTCACGTGCTCGTCTCGGCGTCCGCC